>JAJTUV010001315.1:0-600000 GCA_021653895.1 Mastomys natalensis | reverse complement strand
CCAACCTAAGAACGAGCCACAGCTGAGACTGAAGGAAGCAGCTGCAAAGTCTCCAAGTTGCTCTGTCTGGCCCTCCCCTCCTGGTCACCCTCCATTCTGGTCACTCTGGGTTTTTGGTCTGCTCTTCCTTCCTTTCTTCACTATATTATAATATTTTTTTTTTTTTTTTTTTTTTTTTTTTTTCTAAGCCGATTGTACAGCAGACTGGCTTTGAACTTCCCATCCTCCTACCTCGGCCTGCTGAGTTCGGGATTACAGGCTGTGGCCCCACCCAGCTCCATGCTGGCATTTGGAGAGGAGAGAGAGACGAGAGAGAGAGAGAGACAGGAGAGAGAGAGAGAGAGGGAAAGAGTGAGTGTGCACCTCTGGCCTGGTTCCCTGTGAGTTGGGGAAACTGAGACTTGAGGTGAACCTTAGGCTTCAGGAAGCTACCCGAAGGTGACCACTGGGTTGACCTCCGAGAGAGGGAAGGCAGAAAGAGGACCAGTGACTAAACGGGGAGCTGTGGTGTGGGCTGGCCCTTTAAAGTTGCCCTGATCTAAGGCAAAGCTCTTATTCTGAGCCTTCTTATTCCTCAGGTTCTGAGGACCTGAGAACGTGGCTGTACTGGAGACAGGACCCTGAGGGAGGTGATTTAGCTTAATTGAAGCACCGAGGTGGGCTCCATTCGGTTTAAGAGTAAGGAGAGCCAGCAGGGGACTGGGGAGCGGTTCAGGAGGAAGGGCCACTGGAGGATGCAGTAAGAAGTCCTGCCAAGGAGGAAGGTCTTCTGAGACCCACCCTTCTGACACCCTGCAGACCCCAGCTTCCAACACAGGAGTATGCAGCCTGGGGGGTGTTCGGCTCTGGCAGCCAGGGCCAGTGTGTGGGGGAGTCACCCAAGCACCCCCCTTCACCTGGGACACTGATTACCTGGACAGGCCTGAGTGGCAGGTGGAGCAGCCAGGCCACCCTCCAGGGCCTTATCCACAAGGCTTGAGACAGCGTGTGAGCCGGTGGGGGGAGGGGAGGGCAGGAGGACCCAGGGGAAGGCGTGGCAAAGAAGGACTGGGAAGGAATCATCCCAAAGCAAGTCTTTAAAAATCTCAATTAAAATTGCCTTCCTAGAACAGCATTCTGGATGTTCCTATAATGGTTCCATTGACGCCTGTTGGCGGGGAGCGGGGGTGGAGGTGGGGAGCTGGAAGCAAAGCCGCTTAGAGGAGTTAACCTTTTCCTAAATAAAGGCAACTTGAGGACCAGGATAGCTGATTCCAGCTCCGATAACCTTATCTGATTGAAGCCACCTCCACAGTTACCATCCTGCAATTTTAATAAAAGGACTTTTTTCATAACAAAATCCTGTTTGGTCCAAGGGACAAGAATTGAGGTGCAAACCTGGCCTCCAGGTTCTCCCAGCATCCTCAGTCCCTACCTGGCATCCTGGCATACCCTGCCCTCAACCCTGGACTCTACCTATATAATCCAGACATTTTGTGAGGATCTCTCTCTCTCTCTCTCTCTTTCTCTCTCTCTCTCTCTTCTCTCTCTCTTCAGCACAACCTTTTCTCTTTCTCTTCCCCTTCTCTCCTGTCTCTCCTCATGGTGACTTCCTGGCCTCAGTCATTGGGGTCAGTGAACTTGTCCAAGAGCACCTTCCCAATAAACTTGCATTTAATATAATCTAATCTGCCTTGAATTAGCTCATTTCACCCGGGTAGAAATAACCTATCAGACGCCATCTTGGACTTTGCCCCCAGGAGCCATGACAACTACAGCCATGTATATATATAAAGCAGTGCTATTCCAGTCTATGGCAATAGTCAAGGAGATACTGCGTTCCCTACAGGTGGGGGGAATCAGGACGCCCTCATCTGCGAGTGATCTATGGGAGGTGTTAGATTACACAGAAGCTAGCCAGCTAACTGAAAGGGACCACGACTCTGCAGCTTCCTTGAGGTTACCATCTATGATGGGGCAGGGCTTGTTATGACAGAGCTTTAGGGGGAGGGGTCCCCCACACTTCTGTAAATAAATCTTAATTTATGCTTGTCTCTTAAAAAGCGCGAAGAACCACTAGGTTCACCAAACTGGACTTGAGAGTTACCCCTTAGTTTGCTGTTGCTGGATATTCTGTGGTGAATAGGCATTTTTCCAGGGAATGTGACTCCAGGTCCCAGAATAAGAACTTCCACCCAATGGAGATAGCATGCCGTGGTCTGTTTACAGGGTGCAGACTTGGCATTCTTACCCACAAATCCATGGGACCACATTGCACAAGGCTGCCTTGCGCAAGCCAGTCCAGAAAATAGGTAGTCAAGCTTCCCCTCCTCGTGACTTTGTTTTAGCCTGAAAATAAAACAGATGGCCAAGAAAAAGCTCCAGAGAGTAACATGCATAGATGACAGCAGGAGAGAGACTGTGGGGACTCCGGAAAACAACTGTGGAGCCCTCTGCTCAGCTGTGCCACAGAGAACCCCTCTTTCTGCAGTTGAGCAAGACTGGGTCTGCGTTTTACAGCTTTCTACGCTCTAAAGCTAGGGAGGAGCCTTCTAGAATCTTTCAGCTTTCCACTTTCCAGACGTGTGATTCTTTCCCCCCACTTCAGGTGCCCTCTGAACCTTCCCTCGTTTTTTTTTTTTCAAACCCTAGGGGAACTGCTATTTAAACCTGGCTCTGTTCCACCAAGGGAGCAGGCCCACCTGGGAAAGCCGGCATGTTCTGTGGGCTCAGCAGAGGGGCTACTCTGTTAATGACCCACAAAGGGTCACTGAAGACTCACCTGTTCTCCCCTTTTCTGTCATCCTCTCAGAGACAGGCCACGGGAAGAATGGCACACCTCCAGATGCCTCTGTACCTTCTCCTTCATAAACTGTCCCTTTTGCTGCAGCTATTCATGGCTGAGCCCAGGAGGGTAGCCGGAGGTTAGGGAGAAATGGATGAGCTGAGCATGTGCTGTCGGCTCCATAGCCCGTTACCATCAACCATGCAGAGGTGTCATTTATAACTAAGGGCAAGCGGCTTACAGCAGGCAAAATGGGATAAGGTTCACAGCTCAGAGGAAGTGATAGTAACCCCTGTGTCAGGGACTTAGCAGGAAGAAGTGCCCTGTCACGGTCTGTACTTCGCCATGAGAACAGGCATGGCTGGACACCATGCATTCTTCCCTTAGGGTCTGGGGAATATAGCTCACTGATATGTATATGTAAAGCACTGGGTTCAATCACAGGGAAATTAAAGAAGCAGACAGGCATAGCCAGAGAGGTAGCTCACTGGTTAAGAGCAATGGCAGCTCTGCAGAGACCTCAGTTTCCATTCCCAGCACCCAGATGATGGCTTACAACCATCTGTAACTCCAGTTCCAGAGGATCCAGCTCCCTCTTCTGGCTCTGCAGGCATGCATGCACTTGATGCACGTACTTAACATGTAGGCATATTTTGAAGTGAAGAAACAGAAAAAGCCGCCCCACAAGGGCTGACCCCAGCCACACTCACTGGTTTGAAGCGAGCTGCAGGGCAGGCTGCCTTCTGGAACCTCAAGCTAGATAGTAGCTTGAAGCTGTGCTTGGCAAGCAGAACCCACAGGGCCTGCCAGTAGTGAATCCCATGCAGAGGAAGCCCCTCCACCCCAGGCCTCTCAGACACCCTCTCCATGGGCGACATCCTTGCATAATGTAATTGGCAAAGAGAACTCCTTGTGGAGATGTTAGTGAGAACAAAACCAGCAGAAACACACCTACACAAACCCTGAAAATCTTATCAATAGACTTTGAACCAGTGATGCCTGATATTTTAAGAAAAAGAAAAATATCCAGAGAAAAACATGTCTTGCTGTGGACCCCATTTAACAGTTCATCTGGGACCCTGAATTCTTCCAGTCTTTTGCTTGGCCTCTGTCCTCAGCTAAGACTTTCTTCGTGGTCCTAAAATGGCTGCAAGCAGTCCATATTCCACAGCCATGTGACTTCCAGAGTCTATATACAGAAAGCATATTCTACACTTCCCTCTTTACTGCAGAGCATCTCTGCACATGTCCCTCCTCGAGGGTTACAGCGCCTACCCATGGCTGCACCTATACCATAACCAAAGTGAGGGAAGAGTGGTTTACATAGACCCTCAGGATTAAAGCTGAAAAACTTGATTGAATATATGAACCAGATGAGAGCTATAACAGCAAGGTGAGAGTAATGTGTACGTGGTGGGGGGGTAAGTGGGGACAGAGGAGGGAATCTGTCTGTCAACGCCTCCTTCTCCCAGGTTTCTAGGCTGTGCAGTTTACTGGGTAAATTTTTTTTAACTCTCTTCCTGGTTAATTGGAAATAACTGCCCCATCCTTCTCAACCAAGGCGACATCTCTGACTATTTTTATAGAGTGGTTCATGCGGAGCAGAATACCCCACTGCTAGTATTTGGATGGTTGCAGGTACGGTTCTGTGTTATATCTTAGGAGAAAATGCTACATGTCACATGCGACTATCAGACTGCCAATCAGTTGGCAAGCTTAAACCTCATGTGAACCAATCAGCAAATTATGGGTTTGGTTTCTCTTTTGGGGTGGGTATCGAGGTTTGTTCTGTTGCTATGCATTGTAATATTAAATATTGGTCCCCAAGATCTGGTTGCCCCCAAGGAGGAGATCCTCAAGGATGAGAGGAGGTCCTCTTGTACACCAAGTGATGCTATGTATCCTTGCTCCCTAATTTAAGACTATTAGTTAAATAAAGATGCCGACCGAGGAGATGTAGGCAAGACTTCATTCCTGGACTTGGGGGTCTGAGGTAGGGGCCCCGAGGGGAAGAGAGAAGAAGAGAGAAGAAAACACCATGGGGCAGGTGAATCTGACCTCATGGCCATGAGGTCAGTTGAGTAGGAGCAGCCCAGGTAGAACATGGCAAGTGCTATCTCAGGTTATTAACGGGAAATAGAAAAATAGGTTAGAGAGTTGATATCTGGCTCTAATACTTTTAAGGCTTAGTATAAATATAAGTTTTGTCTCTTTGGGATCTAAATGATCTAAGATGGGGTAGAACCCCCATTAATGTTTACTACTACAGGGAGGGACGGAGGCAGGTCAAGTTCTGAATTTTGACTATTGAAGAGTGGGCGCTACATCCAAAAGCTTGAGGAAGGGTGGGAGGATGGTTCACGGATAAAGCACTCTTCTCTTGAAAGCATGAGGACCTGAGTTCGATTCCTGGAACATACACATCAAGCAGAGTGGTGGCACACACCTGTCATCTCAGCACTGAGGAAGCAAAGGCAGATGCCTCCTAGGGACTACCTGACCAGCAGCCTAGCCTGGTGGTGAGCTCTGAACCAATCAGAGACCTCATCCCAAAGGAGGTGGTCAAGTGTTTCTGATGACGAAACCTCTGGCCTCCATATGCATGTGCACATATATACATGGCTCACACAAATACACACAGGGACACACACAATCAATTCCTTTTTAAACTTGGGGAAGAAAAAAATAGAATCAACAAATGGTAGGGACTAGAGAGATGGCTCAACAGTTAAGAGACTTGCTGCTCTTCTAGAGGACCGAGTTAAGTTGCTAGCACCCACACTGGGATGCTCACGGCCACCTGTAACTCCAGCTCCAAAGGATCCAATGCCCTCTTCTGACCTCTACAAGCATCTGCAGTTATGTGCACATACCCCGCAAAACCTCACACATACACAAAATTTAAAATAAAATTGTATTTAAACTAGTGAAAATTAAGGACAAAAACAGATATGGGGTGCCTTTCTGGAATAGCAGGATTATAAAGAGGTTGGCATTCAGATAATTACTTATATATTAATTTTCTTTAGCCATGAAGTGTATCATAGGGGGAACCCCTTGTTCTAAGTCAGGAAAAGTCAGTTTTAGCAGCTGTACCCTGAGTCACTCTGAGAATAACCTGTAATAAATCACTGCTGTAGTTCTGGGTCCAGTTTCCCTGTGCATACTGGCCTTGGTAGAAACGTTAATCACACCCCCTCACTTTAATAAGCAGCTGAGTTTGACATAGAAGCCATAGGAAAGAGTCACTCTCCTTGTGATCAATATCCCATGCCTGTCGGCAATCTCAGTCCTAATCTTATAGGTATTGCTTAGTGATCATTGCCATTTTAGGAGCAGATTCCCATGAAATGAGTGTGGGTGTGGAGCTAAGGCATACATATGCCTTATCATACGCTAATCATTTCGTACAATGAAGTCGTCTCGGCTTCCTTTTGCTATCGAAGATAATAATTCTTCGATACACTGGAGTCTTATCAAGCTCCTTCACTTCTTCCCACCTCTCTCCATCCACTTTTTCCTGGTACAAGTAAATAACCCACTTTTCCAGTGAAATAAATAACTCTCTGGCAGGCATTTTGTCTTCCCAGGAAAGTTTACCTTGAGGGTTTCTTAAAAAAAGAAAATTAGTACAAATCTCTGGATTTCTGGGATTAAATTCCTAGAATGAATGACACCAGGTAACCTAGCACATTATTATTTTAAAAGATTTATTTTATGAGTATGAGTCTTTCACCTGGATATGGCTTGCACTGTTTGCATGCAGTTCCCTGGATCCCAGAAGAGGGCACTGGAAGCCCTGGAACTGGAGTTACAGATGATTTTTGAGCTGCCACGTGTGTGCCGGAAACCAAACCCAGAGAGTGCTCTTAACCTCTGAGCCATTGCTCCAGCGCCTCTGAATGGAATTGTTTGACAAAGATTTGTTGCTTGAAGCCTTAATTCTGCTATGCCTATTGGGGCACGTGACCAGGGTTCGGGGGACATCCTCCATAGCATACTTAAAAGGTTAACCTGAGTTATTGTATCTAATAGGGGAGAGAGAGAGATCACAGGAGAAAGATCATGGGGACACATTGAGAAGAGACCAGCTGATGTCAAGGGGTCGAGGCTTCTTCAGAGCAGGCCCCTCTCATTTTGTCCTTATCTTCCCTTGGGAATGCTGCAACGGGACTTCCTTTGTACAGTACAGGGGCACAACTGAAAGACTTCCTTCCTTTGTACTAACTCCTTGCTGCCCATCATGCATCTCTGCTAGAAGGAAAGGAAAGCATCATGCATATTTTGCTTATATAAGTTTTGGGGGTTGTGTGAATAGCAACTTTCTAGAATTCTCTTTTAATTCCCTATCCTAATAGAATGTCAAATTCTGTGAGTCTAACTAGATTTTTCCCTCCTCAAAACCAACTGTTTCCAACATGCTCAACACTGTGGCTTTCTGCCCTCAAGCCCTCAAGTTTCCCTCTCAGTGGATAAGCTGGACAAAACCAGTCTGCTTTACATTTGAGGTAGATTGTCTTCTGGCAGTAGTGCAAAGAATGAACGACAGTGGTGTAAGACTGAACGGTACCACCAGGTGTAAGGTGTTAGAGCAGTCAGGTGTCGACTTAAAGCTAAAAGATCAGGCTTGTCCACTACCGAAGACAGTGGAGGGAAGGACCAGAGACAGGCATAAAGGATGAATAAATAGGTCGTATCTTTGTCTTCTGTTATAACTGCATAGCTGAGACTGAGATGACACAGACACACACCATACATACACACACAGACACACAAGCATACATGCACACACACAAACAATCATGGAAACACACACACCAATACACACACTCATACACACACATATACACACAAACATACACAAAAACACACATACCATACCCACACACTTATGTGTCAGGGTTTTCCCTATCCAATTTATTTAAATATTAGTGCAGCAGGATGCCTGTGATTGGACCAGAGAAAAAGGAGGCGGAGCTAAGAGTTGCAGAGGGAGAGATGGAAGAGAGAGAGGAGAAGGAGCAAGAGGGAGGACAGACAGGAAGAAGATCCTGATTCCCTGTGATTTTAAATAGCCACAGGTTCTTATGAATATCATATAGGGATAGAATAATCAAGATAACTTGTCTAATCTAGATGGACAGCTTGAACCATTAACAATTGGTCTTGAAATTATTGTGTGGGTATCTTGTGAATTGAGAATTTATTTATTTATTTATTTATTTATTTTTAGTTTTTCGAGACAGGGTTTCTCTGTATAGGCCTGGCTGTCCTGGAACTCACTCTGTAGACCAGGCTGGCCTCGAACTCAGAAATCCGCCTGCCTCTGCCTCCCAAGTGCTGGGATCAAAGGCGTGCGCCACCACCACCCGGCGAGAATTTATCTGACTGGTTAATTATAAGCTTCAAGAGTTTTGATTTTACTGGGTTTTGGGTGGTCATTGCATGGGGCTGGTGTGGCAGCAACCCCACCAAGGGAAATTAGCAAGTCCAGTGGAGATGTCTCAGGGGCCCCAGGACAGAAAGTCTGCTGAGATGAGAACACCCCACTAGAGGGTTACTGGAATGTGGGACTGCTGACCACAGGGGTGTTATGACTGAGAAAGAACTAGAGGCTCCAGAGACAAGCGAACTGGAGCTGGGCTTGCTAGAGACAGTAGCAGCAGGACCACGCAGAGGCAGAGAGTTGCTGGCAGGAGTGTGGGAAGTATGTCGGTTTATTTCCCACAACACACATATACATGTGAAAACACACAAACACACACCATACACACATACCACACACACAAACACAAATATACTCACACACATACCATACACCCACCATACACACTCACACACACATCATACACACACACACACACACACACCATACACACCACACACACCACACACACAAACACACACACTGGGAAGTTCAAGAGAATGGCACTAAGATCAATGCAGCCTTCTGGCTACATACTAACAAGACCAAGGCCATCACATGATGTTACGGAACCAGCATGGCAGCCTACGCATCTTTTCCACCAAGCTATAGAATCTCATCTAACTGTAACCACTTCCCAGAGGCACCAGGTCCACCTAACATTAACATATGAATATGGGCACTAAGTTTCCATCACCTGGAAGATGGAGTTGAACCTGGGTTCTCTCTCTTCCACACTCCATCTCATGGTCCCCCTACCCGTTGCCATGACCCCCTTCCCCGTGAATGAAACCTACCTTGCCATCATTAACTGTTGGAGATTGGTCCTGATGCTCTGATTCTATTGGGAATCTGCATGTCCAAATGCTAAAGGTCCTTGTCCCCAATTGGTTTTTGATCGATCAATAAAGATGCCAGCAGCTAATGGCTGGGCAAAGGGAGATGGGGCAGAACCCTTAGAGTTGTACAGGCTAGGACTCAGGGGGAGGGAGATGGAGGATCCCCAGGATGGGGTGAGAGACAGAAGAGGAGAGCTGCAGGAGAGAGAGCCAACAAGCCATGTGAGTATTTGTGTGGGTAACCACTGACCATTACCCTGATTGGGTCTGGGATAACAGGGAGGTAGCCAACGCATTTTAAAAATAAGCTAATGTGTGAGTGTGTGTCTTTCATTTGAAGATTCAAAGATAGCTCCTGGGTGGGTTCGTGCCTGCAGTCCGCCTGGAGCTGAAGCAGTGTAGCGCAGACTCGTCACCACCATTAACTAGTGTACTGGATTTCTTTTCTTTAACCGAGATGAAACCAAGATGAACAGATTCACACATCTGTTTGGAATCAAAAGAAGAAACAAGGGCTGGTGAGACGCTCAGAGGGTAAAGGTTCTTGCTGCCAAGCTCTACGTCCTGAGTTCAATCCCTGGGACCCACATGATAGAGGGAGAGAACCAATGCCTGAAAGTTGTCCTCTGACTTATACATATGGCAATGCCCCCACAAGACTAAGTAAATAAATACATACAAAAATAATAGATAGATAGATAGATAGATAGATAGATAGATAGATAGATAGATAGATAGAAAAAAAATTTAAAAGTAGCACCAGCAGCAAGTCCAAATGAACAAACTCGTGGACAGAATGCACCTGAGAAAGGAACAACAGGTGGATACAGGGTGTGTCTGGGCAAGAAGGGGACACCAGTCAGGATGTCAGCACAGCAGCACAATAGTCAAAGAAACACATATTTGAGAAATAAACGGGAAAGAAAAGAGTTCAGCTTGGGTATATTCTGAATGGTGATCCCTTTGAAGTCCACTGAGGCCTGATACCATGATCCACCGTGCTCTAGTCCTTTCTCTGACATGGTGTGGCATTTACAGCCAGGCCAGTGGCCAGCCAGCAGCCCTCTCCTCCACCTTCAGTCACCTCTGATTGACTTGCAATACCCGATGACACACAGGCTGTGTGCCTGGTAGCCCCACTGTGCTAGTTCAGGAACAGCTACAACAGAGTCTGTGGTGTCCAGTGTAGACACAGTGTTTTTATGAGTATATTTATTGTCAGCTTTATCACAGAGATGAGTTCATTCCCTCAAATTGTATTATTACATCTCAAAGGCAAAAGAATACAATTGTCCATTCTGAATACCAGAGTTAGATACAGTCCCCTGTGTCCCTACCGCCACCCATTCAACCCCCACACTGTCCCCTGTATCCCTCCACCCCACCCAATCTCCGTGCTGAAAGCTGACGCAGCCTTTACTTCACCCTCCTGTGCCTCTGATCTTTTCCAAAGGCCACTCCACATAGGTCACCAACAAAATGATAGACAGAAGAAGTCACAGGATATGACATCATGGTCATAACTCCAGTATGACTGAACCGTCAGTCCTTGAATACCCAGTGAGGCTGCTGACCACAGCATCTCTTGCCCAGGCAACTGTTCAAACCGACAGTGGTTTTGTGTTACCTTAGACTTGGGGTCAGGGGGGACCTGTGATCTCTAGGAGGTGCTCAAAGGAGGTGTAGGAGTTTGGGCCTACACTGTGGCACCCTGCAGCAGCTTGGGAATGTGCCCTTTCCAGGACAGGAGCTTCCATTCATCATCATAACAGATGAGTCACTCTGAGGCACAGAGAGCAGAACACCAGGAGCAGACTACAGTCCTGTTGTAGGATCACAGGGAACTTCAAGATGCTACAACCCAGGAGCCTTATCTTCCAGCAGCTGTTCCTGGGCATGGACCCTGGGCACCTGGGAGTGGGTGTGGCTACCTTCTGGACATTTCATGAACAGGCAAGATAGATGTTATGAATCTCTCTCTTATCAGCATGCAAAGAAGATAGCATCCAGTAAACTATGAATGGGTCATTTGAAAGCACCCAAGGGTGCGGGTCTCCTTGTGAGAACTGGATAACACGGCTAGCCTATTTCCTTAATTCTGAGGAGTACACTGCCCAGGGATGTACACAGTAAAACCCAAGTAATGACACGAGCAGCTGCTGGCGGAAGTAGCTGAGAGAGTAGAAAGACGGGAGGATTTTGAATCCAACTCCTCTTTAGATTCACGCTGGCCTGGTCTACACAGTGACCAGTCAGCCTCAGCCTCTGTCTCCTGCACGCTGGGAATAAAGGAGAGCCACTATCCCTGGCCCACCTTCAACTTTTAACATAATCTGATAAACCCCTAAAATTTCCTGTAAGAAAAATAAAGGAAGATGGTGGTCGGGGGAACTTGGGTTCTAAAAAGTGCTCTGTAGCGTGCTTTCTGACGTCAGTACAGAAGATTGGCTGGTGTGCCCAGTGAGGAGTGGCAAGACTTGAGTCTTCTTACAGGCAGAGTCTAGGGATTGGACTAGGGCTACAGTTCTTAACCTGAGGGTCCTGACCCTTTCACAGAGGTTGTCCAAGACCATTGGAAAACACAGATATTTACATTACATTCATAACAGTAGCAACATTACAGTTATAAAATAGCAACAAAAATAATTTTATGGTGGGGGGGTCACCACTACATGAATTGTATCAAAGGGTAGCAGTTAGGAAGCATGAAAACCCCTGGACTAGAGTTATAGTGTATCTGGCTTTAAACACATTGATCCAACAGTCCAAAGGATCACCCCAGTTCCTTCTTCTAACATATTTTCCAGTCTCTTAACTGTTTTCTAGATAAGGGACTTATGGTTGCTGGTCGGTAATTAGCATTCATCCTGGCTTATCTCGGGCTATCTGTGACATTGCTAGGCAACTACTGAGTCAACCTTAAAGCCATAGCTCAGGATTTTCCTTCCACCTTGGTCCACATTTGGCTTTTGCTTTGTTTTTAAAGCTTTTTATTAGCTATGTATTATTCATGCCCTTTTTTTTTCATTATTTTATTTTATGGGTATGTGTGATTTGTCTGCATGGGTGTCTGCGTATCACAAGCATGTCTGGTGTCTACAGAGTCCAGAAGAGGGCAACGGATGTCCTGGGTGCTCTGAATCAAACCCAGGTCCTCTTAACACTGAGCCATCTCTCCAGTCCCCTCTTTTTCATTAAACCTTTTTCTGATTAAATATAAACATAGAAGACACAGAACATTACATTGTCTGCGGTATTTAACAGGAAATTTTTTTTTAAGTTAGCAATCTACTCAGAGGTCATTGCTATTAACATTTTTATATATGTATGTATGTATGTATGTATTATGTAAACATTTGTACCTGGTATCCATGGACCTGGAAAAATGCATTGGGTTTACTAGAACTGGAGTTACAGATGGGTATGAGGCTCCGTGTGGATGCAAAGAACCAAACCCAGGTCCTCCGCAAGAACAGCAAATGCTCTTACCTGCCGAGCCAGCTCTCCAGCCTCTACTCTATGAACTTTTCTACTCATTCAGATGTATACTTATTCTAGCAAATTTGAGATATAGTGTGTACTTTTTAGTTGACTGTTTTTTCTCCACTTAATATCATAACATGGAATTAATTTTCATTGTAGTTAAATACTTTGTGAAAATAAAGTGACCTTTCTAAACATAAAACTGTATGCATACACTACTCATTCATTATTTCATAGAGACATGTGTATATTTCTAAGACCATACCTGACTGTATTTAGATACTTTCAAGTAAACAACTTCATGATCTATAATAATATTAATCTAATTAACTTATGTGGTCCATAAATTCATATTATTTCCTCAGCAGGACATGCCAGGTAGACAATGTATAATAATTTCAGTGCAGATTGGTATATTGTTTTTCTAGAAAATGTTTTCTAATGTGAGGTTTTTCATTTTTTTAAATGCTGACTTAGTATATTTTATTTGTATGCTAACGAGCTTGGGTGCTGTGTATGCAGTACCCTCAGAGGTCAGAAGAGGGCGCTGGAACCTGGAATTGCAATCACAAACTGTTGTAAGCTACTCTGTGGGTACTGGGAACTGAACCTGGGTCCTCTGGAAAAGCAGCCAGTGCTCTTAACCACTGAGTCATCTCTCTAGCTCCTCAACTGAGGTTTTTACTGGAGATGTACCACAGTGTATTCACTTCACCTCGCCCTAGCCAAAAGAATGTTATTGTAAAAAATAAAATACTTGCCCATTTGAAAGGTAAAAGATGTGTGTTTGTTTGGTTATGAAGGAGGTTGAACATTGTTCCTCTTTCCTGGGGGAGAATAAAATTTGTTAGAACTGCAGTTAGCTAGGGCTTCACTTTGTAGACTGGTTTATGACTGAATGTTTTCTCTTTTTATGACTATACCATATATGAATATGTTTATCATTGTAGTTTTCTAAACGTTCTGATCCATCCTTATTTGCATAAGGCAGGGGATGCTGCCGTAAACCCAGCATCTCAGAAAAATCAAGGCATCAGAAAAATAAACATACCAGATAATTCCTAGCGACATATTTAGTGTATAACTGTGTAATCTGTGATTCTGAAACAAAAGCACCTCATTTCATTCATTCGCCAGAGATCTACTGTGGCTGGTCACTATTCTAGATGTGAAGGCAGTCATGCTCCAGTCAGCCTTGGCTGCAGTGTTCTTGAAGCATGTGTCGTCCTCCAACAGCCACAGAGACCAAGAGAGGTAAAATAAATGAGACCATGTAGAATGTGATGTGTTAAAGGGAAATAAACAGGTTGCTTTTACGACAGAAAACAGAGAAAGGGGCTGGTGAGATGGCTCAGCTGTTTAGAGCACCGACTGCTCTTCAGGAGGTCATGAGTTAAAACCCAGCCACCACATGGTGGCTCACAACCCTCTGTAATGAGATCTGATTCCCTCATATGGGTATCTGAAGATAGCTACAGTGTACTTTGGGCCAGAGCGATAGCCTAGCATGGCTGGAGCTAGCAGGGGCGGAGTGAGTGGGGCGGTGCAAAAGGGAGAAGGGAAGGGGAAAAAAACAGCAAAAGGAGCTCAGAGCCTGTCTCTCTGCGTGATATTAAGGCTAATACTTAAAGGTATGTTGAGTTTCAGTGTGTCCCTGGAGACTCATGTGCTAGAAACAATCTCCAAGGCATGTGTAATGAATGTATCTAGAGAGGGGCCTGTACTGGTTACTTACTTACTTATAGTTAATTAGTTGGCTGGTTTCAAGAGCTAGAATCTCCGGAAGAGGAACCTCAGTTGGGAAACTGCCTCCAATCAGGCTAGCCTTTTCTTGATTGATGGTTGATGTGAGAAGGCCCAACTCACCGTGGACAGTTCCATCTCTGGGCGGGTGGGCCTGGATTGTATAAGAAATCAGGTTGCACAAGCTGAGGTGGGGCCACCAGTAAGCAGTGTTCGCCCATGACTTCCCTTCAGTCTTGCCTCCAAGCTCCTGCCCTGACCTCCCTCTCTCTAATGCTCTGCCATCTGTGAGGTGAAATGAACCCTCTTCTCCTCAAGCTGCTTGTGGCCATGGTGTTTATCATAGCAATAGAAAACAAGCCAGGACCTGGGTTTCTAAGATGCAACTCGGATCAGGTGTGACAAGGAGGCTGAGCCCCCATAGTGACGATTAGTGACTTTACCAGAGGGAGACCCAAGGTGGACACACATCATCGTGGCTTAACATGTTATGACACAGCTAACGGGCCTCACCAGATGCCAAACAGACTTAAACTTCCAGACCAGAGCCATAAGCCAAATAGTTATAACCAGTAAACTATCCCATCTCAGTAATGTGTTACAGTGATGGAAAGTGAATTCAAACAGAAGGGAAGATGGGCTAGCATCCTAATGTGGAAGGCAGTTCCACTGGCTCCATGTGCAGAATGCAGAATGATCCAATTATTTGGGAGTTTGCGACCTGTTGTAAAAGGAGGTGGGATTTAACTCTGAATTCAGTGACAAACACTGAAGACTTCAGAAAGACCAGGCTTTGTTGCTGCGTGGAAAATGGGTTAAAGGATTGAAGTTATTTCATCAGAAGGAAAAGTGCATCGAAGCCCAGTGGAACCTGGACAAACCCACAACAAAGTAACATCAAACACACACACACACACCACACAACATACACCACACACACCACACCACACACCACACACAACCACACACACCACCACACACACACACACACACCCACACACACACCACACACACACACACCACACACACACACCACACACACACACCACACACACACACCACACATACACACCACACACCATACACACACAACACATCAAACACACACACACACACACACCCCACACACACACACACACACACGTGAATTCCAACGCTACCTGCAACCTTAAAGCCCCTCCCTCACATAAACCCATTAAAGACTAGACTAGTATCTTCAAGGAAAAAATGCTTTCTCAGTGGCCACATTGTTCTCTGTAAGTCACCCAGACAGTGCTATATGCAGGTATTAGAGAAACTTAGTAGACTCAAATCCAGACCAAATGGAAAACCCACCATGAGTCAGAGCCTCTTCTGAGAACATCCTGGCCGTTTCCCCTGCTGTGGAGGGTAGTAGATCACAATGAATTCGCTATACACACACAAGCCAATCAGGGCTTCTCCTTGCTTGGGAAGGCCATTCATTCATTCTCAAGGGCTCCCTTCCTGGAGAGGTAACTCCCCTGGGGAGTGGGGGCGTTGGAGGAGGGGCTTACTAGGTCCAAAGACTCAGTGCTGCTTCTGAGGAGTCAGGCTGCTGATCCCAGCTTCTAGCTTCCCTCAGCTCTGGGGAAGTGGGAACAGGGAACAGGAAGTCCACCCCTCAGGTATGCTATTATCAAGAATCATCAGCTTCAAAGTGGGACACCTCGGGTTTCTAACTGTGAGCCTGGTTTCACTATCTGTTGATTGGTACTTCTCTCTAGGGTCACAAGGTGCCCCTGTGGCATGCGCAGTCTCCTCACTGTGCTCCTCCCCACATTCACCCTGTAGGCCCAGTCCTAGGCTGGCCCTGCCCAGACACCACCAGCACCTGCATTTCTCCTTCGAGGTGTTGACTGTGCATTTCTGACCAAAAGCTTCCTTAGGGCTATCCAGGCCCCACAGAAGTAATAACTGACATCCTTGTTTTGTTTTATACAAAAGAAAGAACCAGGATTTGTTTGGTAGACTGAGATATGGTGAGGTGGGTGAGGGAGATCTGCAGGCCTAGGCTGAGGCATCCATCCCCCCTGAGGTATCAGTCAAAAGACAGATACAGTACAGAATAGAGCTTATTTAGAGCATGGGAAGGGGAGGTGACGAGGGAGTAGAGACAGAGAAAAGCAGAGAGTGGGGGGGAGATAGTAGGAGAGAGAGGAGAGGAGAGGGGAGAGAGAGAGACACAGAGACAGAGAGGGGAGAGGAGAGAAGAGGGGGGAGGGGGAAAGAGAGAGAGAGAGACAGAGAGAGAGAGAGAGAGAGAGAGAGAGAGAGAGAGAGAGAGAGAGGAGGGCCTGCTAGGAATGTGTGGAGAGAGGGGGAGGGGAAGGGAAGGAGAAGGGGCAGAGAGTAAGAGGATAAGAGAGTGAGGAGGGGACAAGCAGTCCCTTTTATAGTGAGTCAGGCATAACTGGCTGATGCCTGGTAACTGTGAGGCAGAGCCTGGAAGGAATGCTAACATCCTTAAAAGTGAAAAGTCCTGATTTCTGATTGCCCTGGGAATGCCCCGTCCTTTGTGTATTTGTCCATCTCTTCTCCAGCAGCCTTCAAATGTTGCTTTCCAATGGACATCAGCAAACTCCCCACCTTCGTCAAGCCAAGGACCTATTCAGCCTAAATGCCCCAAAGCCAAGGTGCTCACAGCCCTTAGAGCCACACACAGAAAACAGGCACAGATAAAGCTATATGCAGAATATAAAATATTCACTGTGCTCATAGTGATCAAAAAAATCCAGAGTGATGCCCAAGACTGTCTCTGCTGACTGGACATGTGGGGTCCTGATGGACACAGGAAACAGGAGGCTGACAGATTATAAGGAAGATGGTTATCTGTTGAGTACCCCTACTCCAAAAATCCAAAATGTCCCAAAATCTAAAATCTTCTGAGCATGCCCCAAACTAGAATATTTCCTACTTTAGAGTTTTCACATTAGGGATGTTTAACCAGTAAACTATGAAAATAGTGATTTCAAATACACTTCCTGCCCCCTGAGATGAGAAACAAGATACACTTCTTGTTCCAAGCCTTTGGATAAGAGGCACTTGGTCTATTCCAGTGGAAGCTCTGGTGTTGGGTGTAGGAGAGGGTAGGTGATGTGTTTTATAAAACCAATAATATGTTTTGAAGAGCGTGGTATGGTGCCGTGGGAGGGGGTACCTCAGCGGGCCCTTGCTGAGGTATCCCTCTCCCCTAAGTAGAACAGAGTTTATTTGGGGGCATGGGAAGGGGAGTTGAGAAGGGAGTAGAGGCAGAGAAAGAGAGGAGGGGGGAAAGGTGGAGAGGCTGGCTGGAAACACATAGAGAAGGGGGAAGGGGAAGGTGAGAGAGAGAGAAAAAAAGGGGTCAGAAAGAGAAAAAGGAAAGATCGAGAAGAAAAGCCAAACAATTCCATAACAAGCCAGGCCTACCTGGCTGTTGCTAAGTAACTGTTGGGTGGAGCCTAGGAGCAACCTTGGCTTTGAGGAGTGGAGTGTTCCAGATAGCCCGGTCACAGGCAGGACTGTGGGAGTGAGGGTGGACTGTAGGAAGCAAGCTCTCAGAGGAAACTGGAAAGGGCCTCCCTGAGCATCAAGAAGGCCAGATCTGGTCCTGAAATGTAAACAGAATCTTTTGATCAGTTTCTAAGCAATGGAGGTCAAGAAAGAGAAGTTACAAATTCCTCATCTAGATAAACTCAGGTCTCTTTAGGCAAATCATTGACCGAGTCATATGATCCTATTACCTTTGCTGACTACAATCTGCGCTCAGGACAGAGCCATAGTGCACTCTTATCAGCTCTCTGTGTGGCCCTGTAAGGCTTGGTGGTAACTGGAGAAGGGTTCTCATCACACCTTAGTCAATTTCATCAGCAATGAAAAGTCATATTCCTTTTGAAAGCACAAGCTTGCAGTAGCCATGGTTTGTTTTGGTGTTTTCCTTTAGAACATGACCCCTTCCTGCACAGCATGGGCACTTCTGTACTTAGTGTGTCTACTCAGGGGAGCACTCCACACTCCTCCACACTCCTCCACACTCCCCCACACCACTCCTCCACACTCCTCCACACTCTTCCACACTCCCCCACAGTGGGAGCTTCTCCCGAATAGCATTGATAACACTGTCCCTCCTATTTTTAGCGTGGACATAGCATTTGTCTAATCAACCCATTTTTTTTGTTGTTAAATTATTCATTTGCATTTAATTTGTTTCTGTGTGGGGTTTAGGGTGGAGTGTAGGCATGACACAGCATGTGTAGGGAGGTTAGAAGACAGATTACAGGAGTCAGTTCTCTTCTTCCACCATGTGGGCTCCAGGGTTTGAACTTGGGTCCTTGGGCTTGGCAGCAAGCACCTTCACCCGCTGAGCCATCTGGTCAACCATTTAGTCCAAATCTTCTTTCGTAAGTCTGATATATTAAAATAGTCATGGTAAGTTAAGACTTAATATGATGGAAAGGAGAAATTCAGAGTTGGACTACTGACATTAAATGTCACTACTTGGTGACGATTCATAGTATACTCACTAAAATTAAAACTCCTAAAAATGTAGAATTTCAGAATTATCCTTAAGGTTCTGCCCTGAAGTTTATTCCTGTGGACCTGTGGATCCACTTTTTGCATTTAAGCATTTATTTGTTTTTTGTTGTTGTTTTGCAACAAGGCTGAAGCCCAGGCTGACCTTGAACTTGTGAGCCTCCTGGCTAACCACAGACGCCCTGACTTTCTTCTTCATGCAGAAAGAAGGAAAAACAGAACAGCACAGGAGAGAGGATGCTGATTTGGCCCATAGGTGCATGCCTTTTAGAGACCTTTTCCTGCCTATTGATTTCCATGAGAAATATGGCCTGGAACATAGATAACATCTCTCCTCCTCCTCTTCCTCCTCCTCCTCCCCCTCCCCCTCCTCCTCCTCTTCCTCCTCTCCCTCCTCCTCTTCTTCCTCCTCTTTCTCCTCCTCCTCTTCTTCCAGAGCATCTGATAGGTTTGTATTCTCCACATGGTCCCAGTGATCTGTTCTAGTCAATGGCATGTGAGAAGTGACTTTTATCCTCTCTGGGAAAAAACCTTTTTGAGCTCGTATCAGCTCCATCAAGTTCCCTTCCCTCTCCCCTCACGGCAGTAATAGTGTTCAGAAGAACACTCCATCACCTGTGTCCCGGAGTGAACAGGAAGTGAAGTTTCCCAGGACTCAAAGTGGACATGCAGCTCAAGCAATGGTTACTGTCCCTAGGGGTAGTAGATCTTTGAGCGTGATCTTGGCCTCCTTGATTTTTATTTGAAAAGACAAGCCTCTGAACTGAATACATCACTCCTTGTGATTAAGATCATTAACAAGAGGAGCTGGAGAGATGGCTCAGTGGTTAAGAGCACTGACTGTTCTTCCAGAGGTCCTGAGTTCGACTCCCAGCAACAGATGGTGGCTCACAACCATCCGTAATAGAATCTGATGTCCTCTTCTGGCGTATCTGAAGACGGCCACAGTGTACTTATATACATAAAATAAATCTTTTTTTAAAAAAAGAAGATTGTCAACAAGAGGTTGTAAATTAACCAAACTCTGTAGATCAGCTAGCTGCAATGTTTAGGCATATGAAGATTGTACAGTGCTGTAAAATTGTCAAAAGTATAACATGGAGAGTTACTTCCTGTGTTACTCCCTGTGGTTTTCTGAGGTCATCAGATTGCCATCTTTCCCGTACAGAATACCCTTTACTGGTTAGTTAGCTCCTCTATTGCCCCTTCCCAGATCTACCACTTCATTCAGTGTGCTGCGATCTTAAAATCTGAGGCTGGAGAGAGGGTGGCTCAGTGCTTAAGAGCATGTACTGGCATGGCACCAGTACTCTCGTCTTGCCTAGACACAAAAACGGCCCATATTCTGGGCTGCTACTCCTTTATCAGTATGGTTCTGGCCCACATCTGACCTTGACCACTAGATAAAAGTAAGAGGCCTAATTGCAGGATTGTCCCCACTTCCTGACCCAACCACTCCAGCCTAAGGTCTTCCTTTTTTGGACAGGTCCTCAAATCACAGAACTTTTGTTCTCGTCTGTTTGCTTCTCTTCCTCAGGAAGTAATACCCTATCAGTTGCAGGTGTGTTCCAGCTGTGCGTGTTGACAGTCCTTAGCGGCGCTGCCACTGTCTAGAGGGTTGCTGTGATTATGTGAGACTTGTCTTCTTGACAGAGAAAGAATCGACATTCAAAGAGATTTAACAGTCCCCTCCCCCCACAACGGGGCAGAGGGGGCTCACTTACTGCTCTGGGTTCCATTTCTATGCCCTCAGAGCAGCTCACAACTGCCTGTAACACCAATTCCAGGGGATCTAGCACCATTTTCTGACCTCTGCACGGGGTGTACATACACATATAATTAATGATTACATAAAATGTAATAAATATTTCTTTTACAATTTCCCTTCTCACTAGGAACTCTCAACTTCCTGCATCTGGTCTTCTCTGTTGCATTGCTTTGGCAGACGCTTGCTGGGTCCACTGGAATGCTATGGGGAACTGCAACCCTAGCGTGTGAGGTTTCCAACCACTTTTTGGTTTATTATTATTATTATCATTATTTTCTGCTTTGGTCAGGAGTCTCGTTATGTAGTTTGGCTAGTCTCGAACTCTCGATCTAGATACCAGGGAGATCCGCCTATGCCTCCGCGGCGCTTCAGTGAAACACAATAATCCTATCCAGATAAGCCTAGCAGAACCTTGGCGGAGCTGCGGGGATCACCCAACTTGCCGGGCAACTAGGGGAGATTCAACCGCTGAACCTTCGGGGGCGGGCGCAAGAGAATGACTCTGCGCTAGACCAATCCCTGCGGGGGGCCGGCCACCAGACCCAATCACAAGCGAGCTAGGGAGGCAGGTGACAGCTCTGGCCGAAGATTTCCAGCTCCAAGCTGAGTGATGATGCTCGGCGGCCGAGTCACCACTAGGGCCCAAAGAACGAGAGTGCGGCGGCGGCGCGCGGAGTGGCGGGGACTGAGTCCAGGGTCACTAGAGACCGGGAGGTGCTCTTCTCTCTCTTTGCCTTCTAACAGGACTCGAGTGTCCCGTCCCAAGGGACGACCCCCTCTTGCGGTTCCGCTCCACCTCACTGTCCTTCCTTCGGCTGTCCCCAGCTGGAGAGCCGTGCTGAAAAGCCGGGGGCCGCTGCGCCCCCACTGGGTAACCGAGAACACAGTTCTGAACACGGTCCCACCTGTGCCTAGACTAGCAGGAAGACTATAACCGAGGGGTGAGTTTTAAAAACGAAAACAGAAACTCCCCTTCCGATCGGGAGCTGCTTTTTACGAGGCCCTTAACCTGCAGCCAAAATAAAAATAATTGCGTAACCTCCGGGTCCCCGGGGAACTTCATTGTTTACCTTAAGGGAACCAGCCGGTGCTATTCGGCTCCGCACTGTGAGCATTAACTAAGTGGAGTTGGGGGTTGGGGGCCAGGGTGGGGGCAGCACTTTGTCCTGAGAGGCCCGGCTCCTCCTCGGAGAGGAATGGAGTACCCTCTCCGGCAAGGGCACTCTCTCAGAAATCTGGAACTCTTTTTGCTTGCTCATGTTTGTTTATGACACATTGTTCCAACTTCCCCACTTTTGAGAATTTAGCCTCTTGGATAAGAAATCAACTGATGATTTCTATCTCCTGTTTCTCTCCCCCGCCCCCGTCCCCCCCCCAATAGACTCGACCTGCCCACTTGAGCAATATGAAGATTACATTCATAGAGCCCGCCATTCTCCTTAACGCGTTTGCTATGACTCTGACCATCCCGCTGACAGCGCAGTACGTGTACCGGAGGATATGGGAAGAAACCGGTAACTACACCTTGCTTCCAATAGCAATGCCTCTGAATGTGAGCAAAACAAAAGCAGCTCCATCTTTGCATTCCGAGAGGTAAGACATTAAAACCTCCCATCCTGTAGTCACAGGGAATGGAAAGAAGTTCCAAACCAAAGAAGCTCTCCAGGTCGTGACCACCCCCCTCTCCCCCCCAAAAAAAATAATCAAACAAGCGGCCTTCTCTTTGTTCCCATTTCGGTTAATAGTTCCTCTTAACACCTTTAATCTGGCTCTTTCTAAGTCTCTAATGCACCCCCACCCCTGTCCCCAGCACACCTCCCCCTTGTGGGACCAGATCTTTTATCCTTAGGAAATCTCACTACAATCTCACCCACTCTCGTTGGTCTTTTGAAAACAAGAGTCTGAAAAACTGGACCAGGGTCAGCTGTTTCCCATGGGGTGGGGCAGCATTTGTTGAGGTCAGGAGGCTTCATTAGATAAGATAAGCTGGGCTCCCTGGAGTTGAGTCCTGTGTCCACATCTGGACTGGCTCGTGCTTGCTTTTGCTCTCAGCATCCTAAAACGGTTTAGCTATATATTGTGGGGCCTCCCTCCGTCCTGTGTGTATCTGACAAGAGCTTGGTCATCATTCTCCTGAGCCCTGAGGCAGGCTTTGTCAAAAGTCTAGCAGGGTACAGGAGATGGCATCAGCTGTTTCTCTACAGGGCTGCTGCGTTTGCAAGCTCAGAACTGCTCTCATTAGGGATAGTTTGTGGCAACAAAAGATTGGCGCTGCCTTCACCCTCACAGATGAGAGGAGGTGGAGGCTGCGCAGCTGCCTTCCCTGATCTGAGAGTCTCTCTGTACCGGCAAATGAGCCTGGGGTGAGGACCTGGCAGAGAACCCCATGGGAAGGCCTGAGGCCTCCACAGCAGCCCTAAGGTAGCAGGTAGAAGTTGGATGGGGCAAAGTCCAAGTTGCATGGCCAGGGCCTGTCTTCACTCATGTCCTCCTGCTGAGAATTTTCTTGGAATAGAGCATTTCTAACCAGCCGTGGGGACAGCACAGCCATAAAGAGAAGGATAAGGGCCTCACCAGTGGTTCACTGTCCTCTGTAAAGTCTGCTCAGTCCTGTAATACAGCGCTCGGGAGGCTGGAGGAGGAGGGTTATAAATTCAAGGCCAACCAGGTCTACCCTGCCTCAAGGTAATAACAACAATAAAGGGGAAGAAGGATGGATAGACAGACAGACCGACAGACATGATAGATAGATAGATAGATAGATAGATAGATAGATAATAGATCATAGATAGATACATACATACATAATACATAATACATAGATTAGGTAGGTAGACGGACGGATGGATGGACGGAAGAAGCTAAGTATAAGATGGCATGACTGTGGTGTCCCAGGGGCCTAGGCTGGATTCCTCAGATCTTAAAAAAAAAAAAAATGTTTCAAGATCCGTCTTTCCCAGGACTGAGGTTCCAGGGGCTCCTCATTTCTGAGATGGAGTCAGGGATTGTTTTCAACCCTCCCCAGGTGACAGGGGCAAGCCCCCTGCTGCAGTATGTGGGGAGCCTAGGAGGATAGTACCTGTTTGTGTTCTACACTGAAGGAAGCCCTAGTTGTTGACCAACACCACAGACACACACACACACACACACCAACTACATAGAGCACCATGGGTCTCATTTTGCTTTTAGACAAACTTCCAATCTGATGTTTCTATTTCCTTTTTTATTATTATTTTGTGGTGTTTTATTTTGTTTTGTTCTGTTTTTTTTTTTTTCAAGACAGGATTTTTCTGTGTAGCTCTGGTTGTCCTGGGACTCACTATGTAGACCAGGCTGGTCTCAAACTCACAGAGATCACCTGCCTCTGCCTCCTGAGTGCTGGACTTAATAGTGTGAGCTACCACAGCCCCGCCAAGAGACTACTCATATTCCAGATCTTGTTCCCCAAAGTTGGTACCCTCAGATCTCTGGTGCTTTCCCTAAGAGTGGGGAAGTAGAAACCACTGCCCCACCCCATCCCACCCCCATTCTCCTGTCCAGCCCTACCCTGCTGCCCATGGCTGGGACAGGACAGACAAGAAGGAGACTGGCAGGTTCATTTTTGCCTGCATCACTTCCTTCTGGCCCTTTCAAGATGCTGTCCTTGTATGGCTTCTCAGAAAACACCCTCCTCCATCCGAACCTGAAAGCCTGTCCTCTTGCTCACAGCTTCCATTTCTAGCAACTGGCTCTGTTGTGTGATCTTGGCCCCTCGGTTTCCAAATATGGGGCTAGTAGTTTGTATGCGCTGGGAGAGTACTAGAAAAACAAGATTCCTTTCTTACTACCTCGGCCCAACTGCCATTGTGTATAAAAGAACCTTGTGCATTATGACAGGGACCCTGTCCTGATTGGCCATATTCGTCTTCTTTCGTCTAGTCTGCATCTCGGTTGCTGTGATAAAACACTGACCAAAAACAACTTGGAAGGGGGAGGGTTTATTTGGCTTACAGGTTAGAGCCCCATCATGGAGGGAAAGCAAGGCAGGAACCTGAAGAAGAGACCACGGGAGAACACTGCTTAATTGTCTTATGCAGTCATGACAAGCTGCTCAGGAATGGTACCACCCACAGTGGGCTGGGCCCTCTTTCACCAATCAATTATCAAGAAAAATGCCCACAGACCCGGCCACAGGCCAGTCTGGTGAAGGCAGTTCCTCCTTTGAAGTCCCCTCCTCCAACTGTGTGTCAAGTTGACAACTAAAGCTGACTATGACACATCCCAATAACAAATACACCCACCGGTACCTATGTGCTAGCATGTAATATTTCAGGGTGTGGAAAGAAGAATAATCTTAACTAAATTTGAAATGGTGGTGCATTGCCTGTAATCCTAGCACCCAGGAGGTAGAGGCCGGAAGATCGTGAGTTCAAAGCCAACCTGGGAAACTTAGTAAGACACCCTCAAAAATCCAAGAGCTGAGGATATAGCTTAATGACAGAGGGCTTACTTGGCATGCACCAAGCCTTGGGTTCAATCTTTGTCACCACCAAAAATGTCATAATAAAACTTACCATACTGAACATCTGTAATCCCAGCACTAGAGAGAGAGAAGCAGAGGGTTACAAGGTCAAGACCAACTCAGGCTACACGAGGAGACCTGCTCTCAAAACTGAAAATAGTTAAAGAATAAGCTGAGCTCTCACACCTATATTTGATATTTGAGAGTCTGTATTTTAAGGGAAAGTCTTATTTTCTAACCCTTTTTATTAACACAGACATACACACACGTGTGTGTGTATGTGTGTGTGTGTGTGTGTACATCTTAGTATTTTATTGCTGTGAAGGGACACCATGACCATGGCAACTTTTATAAAGGAAAACATTTAACTGGGGCTAGCTTATAGTTCGGAGATTTAGTCCATTATTGTCATGGAGGGAAGCATAGTGGCACACAGGCAGACATAGTACTAGAGGAGCTGAGAGTTCTATATCTGGATCCACAGGCAGCAGGAAGAGGTAGCCACTAGACCAAGCTTGAGCTTCTGAAACCTAGAAGCCCATCCCCATCGACACACATCCTCCAACAAGGTCACACATACTAGTGAGTGTCTATGGGGGCCATTTGTACTCAAATCACCACAATATGTATGAGCGCGCACACACACATACACACAATATTGCTGAACTGGAGGATTACAAACTAGTGGCTAGCCTGGTGAGAACTGGTCTCAAAAGAAAACTTTATTTTTGCCTTAATCTATTTTTTCCAAGAATCTATTTTTTAATCTATTTTATGTCCCAAGTTCTTGGAACCTTGTGACCAGAAGTCTCTCTCATCTCCATGCTTGTCCCAGGCAATAGGTTTAATCTCCGTGGGCTGTTACACCATAGTTGGTGCTTTTGGCTAAGAAGTAAAGAAGTGCGTTCTTGTCATGCTTGTTGACTTTTGTAGAGGAAGGAATTTTCTAACCACTTGGTACACCCTTTCCTTGTTAAGCAATTACTTCTCAAGTAGTAAATTAATAACAGGTGTCTGATAACGGAGACTTGTTTTTCTCAGGCAACTTTTTTAAAAGGTATTTTTATTTTACGTGTATGGATGTTTTGCCTGCCTGTATGTCTGATGTCCAGTGCACTCAGAGGGCAGAAGAAGGCATCGGATCCCCTGAGACTGTGTTACAGATGGTTGTGAGTCATCACATAAGTGCTGGGGACTGAACCTGGGTCCTCTGCAAGAGCAGCCAGCGCTCCTAACCACTGAGCTATCTCTCCAGGCCCGTAATTTGTTTCTTATATCCCCAATTATAACTCCAGATGGAACTGTTCTCTGAGTTTGTCTTGTTAAAGATCTTTTTTTAAAAAAAAAAAAAAAAAAAGAGCAACAATTTTCCCAGACTATAGAGGAAGGTGTGGCTGTTCAAGACTGGGTGAGAACTAACTGAAGAAAGCAGAAGACAGACTTGGGTGGATCAGTATAAATGAGAACAGGAACCCTAAGGGGAAGGTCTGCTTGAGGAATTGAGTCATTAAAAGATGACTTTATGTCTATTTACTCAGTAAATACTTACCTGAAGGTTACTGTGAGTACATAAAGACACACTCATAGAACAGGCAAAATTGAGTACCGAGCATGACCCAGGCCTTGCACTGGGCAATTCAATGTTAACCCTTTCAACAAAGTAAGTTTGTATTCCCTCCTGTCAGAAGAAGCAGCGACAGACACAATCATTTGATAGTATCCTCCACTGCCTGCAAAGAGTCCTTATCTCCCTCAGCCATGTGTCACTCGCTACCCACCAAGAGCCTGCCCTGTGCCCAGTACTGTCCTCGGAGCTAGTGACACTGAGGGTAGGAAGACAAAGATCTGGCTCCCTGTAGCTTAGGTTATAGTGGGGCAGGAAAACAATTTTTTATGGCTCATTAATCATCAGGCTGCTTTCTGACAGCATGGGCCTTTTGTTCTTCACACACAGTATTTCCCATTATAAACATGCCACAGGCCCCGTGCATGAATCAGATAAAACTAAGACATGGCAAACGCAATATGCCTTTAACTTTATTTTATTTACTTTTGTGTTGTGAAGTGCCATGTGGGTGCTGGGATTCAAACCCGGGTCCTGTGGAAGAGCAGCCAGTGCTCTTAACCACTGAGCCATCTCTCCAACCCCCACCATATGTCTTTAAAAGACTTTTTAAATGATTTTTTTCGCTTGTATGGGTCTCTTGCCTGCATGCGTGTATGTGCACTGTGTGCCTGCCTAGATGCCTGTGGCGGCAAGAAGAAGATGCTGCTGCTGAATTCCTCTGGAAGTGGAGTTACAGAGAGTTGTGTATCACCATGTAGATGATGGGAATCAAACCGGGTCCTCTGCAAGAACAGCCAAGGCTTCTAACCACTGAGCCATATCTCCAGAACCACATAATGTCTTTACATAGCCCTAAATTCTTCCCATCAAATGGGAATGTCAAAGCTCCCCGAGTGTGTGCCCTTCTGTACACATGGCCTTTTGTCTGTTGTCATTGTATTCTCGGTCCTTGACTGCAACTCTCTTAAGCAATGCAAGACTCTTCTTCTGGATCTATCTCATTACTTCTATAGTCAATGAAGGAATCTAGTCTCACGACTTCTGTCAGTGGATGCAAAGATTAAAAGAGGGCAGAGGTCCGCTTAGTTAGAGATTACCAAGCAAATATATATGAAGTGTATGTGTTCCCTTCGCTCTTGTAGCCTAGGCAGGAAGACCCATCACCCCAGGGGTCATCATCACTCAGGGTGTAGAACAGGAGTCCCAATGATCTCTCAGAGCAAATGGTTCATGGGGGTGGGGTGGAGTGGAGCGAGAGTGGAAGAATACCATTCTATTGCCAGCACCAGAGTCTGTGACATGCACATGTCCTTTGTATAGACAGACACAGCAAGGCATACATTTTTCCTCTTTGTAGCTTTGAGTCTCTACCCTGCATGGTGTGTGGGTCTCTTGATGAAGCGTGGGTGGGCGTGTTCCCTCTAACGTGTGCTTTATGAAATGCAGGAAAACTTAACTGGCACTGTCCCCTCACATACCCACGGCCTCCCACTCATAACCAGAGGTAACACTGCAGTCTTCTTATGGTCATAGAATCTGTCAACCCTTTGTCTTGGTTCTTGCAGGAAGTTCAGAAAAAGGCATCTCTCTTCAGCCTGCAGGTGGAAATGAGTGGATTAATTCCCGGTCTGGTGTCTACCTTCATGCTTTTATCAAGCAGCGACAACCACGGACGGAAACTTCCCATGGTCCTGTCATCTCTTGGCTCTCTGGGAACCAGCGTTTGGCTGT
Source organism: Mastomys natalensis (assembly GCA_021653895.1). Lineage (NCBI taxonomy): Eukaryota > Metazoa > Chordata > Mammalia > Rodentia > Muridae > Mastomys > Mastomys natalensis. The sequence goes on along the minus strand of JAJTUV010001315.1, from coordinate 571,646 downwards.
GCTGATGTCCTACCTTGGCCTTCCTCTTCAGCTTCTGATAGCATCCACCTTTGTCGGTGCCCTCTTCGGGAACTATACCACCTTCTGGGGAGCTTGCTTTGCCTACATTGTGGATCAGCAGAAAGAATACAAGCATAGAATCATCCGGATAGCCATCCTGGATTTTATGCTCGGAGTCGTTACTGGGTAACAGGACTGTCCTCTGGCTATTTTATCCGAGAACTGGGTTTTGTGTGGTCCTACTTCATTATTGCCGTAGTTACTGTAGTCAACTTGACCTACATTTTATTTTTCCTCAGCGATCCCATAAAGGAGTCATCATCTCAGATTATCACTATGTCCTGTAGCGAAAGCCTCAAGGACTTATTTTACCGGACTTACATGCTTTTTAAAAATGGTTCCGGTAAGCGGCGGTCTTTGCTCTGTCTGCTGATCTTTACCCTCGTCATCTATTTCTTTGTATAATCGGCATCTCCCCGATTTTTACACTTTATGAGCTGGGCCCTCCACTCTGCTGGAATGAGGTCTATATAGGCTATGGATCGGCACTGGGCAGTGTCTCCTTTTTGAGTAGTTTCCTAGGCATATGGCTATTTTCTTACTGTTTGAAGGATATTCACATTGCCTATATTGGCATTTTTACCACCATGGTGGGGATGCTGCTGCTGCTTTCACCAAGACCACTCTGATGATGTTTTTAGGTAAGTTACAAATGTGTCTGATTTTATGAAAAATGAGTTCAGTCCATTAGAGAAGGGGTTTACACTCAACACAAAGCTCTCTATGAACCCACTCTATTTCAAGTAAACAGCTAGCTTGCCAGAAGTCAACAATCAGAAGGGCCAGATTTACCAAGATACAACAAATACTCAGAATCAACACGATTTTCCAAATTTGCATTATTTGCCAAAAATATGTTGAGGGACATTGTGTGTGTGTGTGTGTGTGTGTGTGTGTGTGTGTGTTTCAGTTCTTGAGTGTAGCTTCCACTGAAATGAGTGTTCCTTTGAATGCTGCATTGGAAAGGTTTGTGGAACTGTAATACAGAATCTTGGTTCAAGTCAGTCCTTTCTACCACGGAGGTATTACATCCTTGCCACTTGCCAGAGAAACAGTTTGGAGGTTCAGAATTAGACTTGTCTTCCCGGTGACCTCGGCATGTTTGTTCCTCTGAGCCCTTCCTCTGATGGGCACAGGAATGCTCCATTCAGAGGGTTTTATAATGAGCCTTGGAGAACTCGAAAGCACTTATCACAGTGTCTTCTAGACAGTGGGAGCTACGCCCCTGTTTCACGAAGAGTACCAAGACCATATTAAGTAACATATGCATGCAAATACTCTGGAAAATGTAAATGTTATTTGCAAAAGCAAATGCCATTATTTAGCGATATGACTAAAAATGATTCTATGAAGAAGCAGACTTTAAAGCTGCCTGTGGGAGAGCACACCTTTAATCCCAGAATTTGGGAGACAAGAGGTAGGGGTTGGGCAGTCCATGTGAGTTTGAGGGCAGTCTGGTCTACCTAGTAAGTTCCAGATTAGCCAGGGCTGCATAGTGAAACCGTCTGTCAAAACATACAGACAAACAAAACACACACACACACACACAAATTTTATATATATAAAATTTAAGAGCAGAGAAATTGTGTTTATAGTTTACTGCCAAAAAATGAACCAGCAAGACAATAAAGAACCAGCTTACCTATAAAGGCATTTTTAGAGTAAGGGGATAAAATCCCCATGAATGTCAAAATAAAAACATAAAATAAAAATAAAAAACATACAAAAGGAGCTGCAGGGATGGTTCATCAGTTACGAGCAGGTACTGCCCTTACAGAGGGCCGGAGTTCAGTTCCCAGGCTCATGACCCCTGATCCAGGGGATCTAACACCTCTTCTGCCCCCATAGGCATATACATATACATGGGACATACACACACACACACAAACAAACAAACAAAAATGAAAATAATATTTTTTAAATGGCTAGAAGCTAATTAGCAGTCAAACTTGCTAGATAAGTTATTACGTCATTAGAAAAATCAACAGATGGGTCTCATCTGAACCAAATAGGCAGACTTAATAACCTACACCGTGCAAAATATCCATGAATCCTACTTGTAGGACCAAAACCAGAATTTTAGAATAAAGCAAGCCTCAGATGACTGGGCAGTAGCCTGTTCATCTATTAGGTAAACCTGCAGTTAGCTGGATCTTCAGCCGCAGTGAGTCAAGGTGTTTATAGGAGGAACTGTCTAGGCATCATCCTGACTCACCTGATTTGCTCTAGGTGAGCGAGCATCCGGATGCAGCCTGATTTGACTGTATCATTTCTCTCTCAGTCAGGATACCATTCTTTTTCACCATCATGCCACTTTCCGTCCTGAGGTCCATGCTGTCAAAGGTGGTCCACTCCACTGAGCAAGGTGAGTTTACTTTAAAGCCTGTAACAGATGTACCAACCTCAGTCATCACAATGATGCTCAAAGTGTCTGGGTAGCCTAAACCCTCTTCCTGCCAGGGCCTCCTTTTGAAGGAAGCACCTAGCTTTGTTAGAAGCTGGTTTACGCTCAGGCAGAGAGGCCCTACTTGGGGACTCTGCTTTAGAAGGATTCTCTGCCTGTCTCAGCCAGAAGAAGAAAGGAGATTTTGGAGTCAAGAGGTTTTCCCCATCGTGAACTTCAGTTCCCCTCCCCTTTCTAGCTGCAATCTGGCTACTGGGGCCAATCTGCTTCCTGTCTACTGAGTGCTGGGATGATCCTCTCCACGGACTGTGCCCAGCCCCCATGTACTCCCTCTCCACCAAAGCGGGGACCAGTGGTGACTCCTTATAGGCAGGTCTGTCCTGACCCTGGAGTTGTACAAAGATGTTGGCACCTGGATGTGAATGATCCCTTCTGAGCTGGACTTGAGGGGAAGTCAAATGGGGTATGCTGCAGGCTTTGGACAGTTCATTGCTGTCTAGTTTCTAGATGGAACTCTTGAAAAGCCTGGGAATTCTGTGTTTCCATCTATTGTATCTGGCCTTCCACAGTATAGATACAACATACTTTATCCTTAGTGAGCTTTTTTTTTTTTTTTTTTAGCTAAGAAACAGTGGCATACATATGAAATTTTCAGTCAAACTTATTATTTTGTACATGGACCAAAAAATTCATGAAAATAATTAAACCAACTTTAAGTTGGATAGTATTTGCATTTAATTAATACATAACCTTAGGCTTTCACCATCTCCAGATGACCCATAATACCTAAGATGATACAAATATTTAAGTAGTCATTTTACTGTTTGATGTTGTTTAGAGAATAATGATGAGAAAAAAAAATGTCTGTGCACATGTTTAGTGCCTAACTATAGGTTTGATGGATGGTTGGCTGAGCCTTCAGATGTTGAAGCCTGTGGATACAGGGGCCATCCATTGCTTAGAAGGTGATAGTAACCTTCAGTTAATTCTCTGCCTTGGGCTCCAGAATCTGAGGCCAAGTTGGAAACACAAAGCTAGTTCAAGCCGAGGGAATTCCATGGAATGTAATACAGAGGGGTGGGCCATGTGGAGGCAGCCAGAGAGCTGGCCCAGAGAGAGGCCCAGAGAAGCAGCACCATAACCCGGGCTGCTTCTTTCCCTTGACCGAGTGCAAGGTGGCCAGCAGGGAAGTCTCCAGTGGCAAGTGTGAGCACAGAAGACTAGAGCTTTGGAGATGGAGGTAGAAAATCACCACTCGGTAGATAAGGAGAGCCGTAAGAGGGTGCTAACGTCTATGGCACTGTCCTCCCTCAGTATTCTATGAATATCGTCAGACTTAGGTACTTTTCTTGTCTTGTATTTGAGCCTTGAACGAATGTTCTTACACAGTATTTGTGAATCACTCCTAATAGCGCACTTGCGTTTGTGTCTGTTTAGTCAATGCTGGGGAAAACTGCATACTTCACTCAGGTTTAAGATATGACAATTGGTTCTTGGGCGCTCATAAATGAAGCTTTGTCTTTCTTGAAGGCCTTCATAGACCGTGTTGTGATGGTTCTTGTCTGAGGGTTTTACTGTTTCGAAGAGACACCATGACCAAGGCAACTCTTATATATAAAACATTTCATTGGGGCTGGTTTACAATTTCAGAGGTTCAGTCTATTATCATTATGGTGTGAGCAAGTAGTGTCCAGGCAAACATGGAGCTGGAGGAGGAGCTGAGACCTTTATATCTTGATCAGAAGGCAGCCTGGTAGAGACTCTCATCCACATTGGGCGGAGCCTGCCTACACAGTGAAACACTTCCTCCCACAAGGCCACACCTATGACAACGAGACCACACCAAATAGTGCCATTTCCCATGGGCCAAGCATAGTCAAACCACCAGTTATCTAGAGAGCACTTAGGAACAGTAAAGGTGCATGGACAAACAGATCTGCACGCTTGACTTCCACAGTGGTTTCTCTGATGGGATACCAAAGGAATAACAATCAAAGAAAAATAATTTAGTTAAGAGGCTGAGAGATGGCTCAGTGGTTGAGAGCACTGCTACTCTTGTCAGAGTTGGATTCTGTTCTCAGCACCCAAATGGTGACTCAAACCATCTATAGTAACTCCAGTTCCAGGGATCTAATACCTTCTTCTGGTTCCCATGGGCACCAGGCATGGTGTGTTCATACACAGCTGCAGGTCAAACATTAATATACATAAGACAAATAAATCTAAAAATAATAATTATAATAATTATTGTGTTCCAATCCCTGAACTAAGAAGTATTTTAGATAGTGGCCACATTTCAATTATCTCAATATATTCCCAATCCTTTATTTAAAAAAAAAAAAAGATTTCTTAGTGAAAATATGATGAACTTTAGAGTGATCAAGGGAGAGGGGACAGATCACAGAGGCCACCAGGTGTAATCGCTCTCTGCTAGCTGAGATCTAGTGTTCAGAGGCTGGGGCACTATTCAGTGGGAAGCACATGCTTGAGAAACCAGAAGAGAGAGGAAATAGCATTTTGGTAAGGTTTCTGAAAATCCCTGTGTTTTTAAAAGGTTTCTGACCTAGACTTGCTGTCTTGCTTTGGGGACACTCACAAACTCATAGTGAGTATAAATCAGGACACCATAATAAATGGTTCTGATTTCTGAGTTGCTTGATTTTTTTTTTAAAATAATTCTTTTTAAAGATTTATTTATTTTATATACATGGGATATTTTATCTGCATGTACATCTTATCTGTACACAAAAAGAAGTCATCTGATCCCATGAAACTACAGTTGTAGATGGTTGTGAGCCACCATGTGGGTGCTGGGAATTGAACTCAGGACCTCTGAAAGAGCAGCTAGTGCTTTTAACCACTGAGTCCATCTCATCAGTCCACTTGATTTTTTTTTTAAGTCAATGCTCACTCTGGATGTATTTGATCCAGCTTATGTCTGCAACTATTCAACAAGTTGGCTTGCCCAGAGAACTCAAGCAATAAGCCAATGCTATTATGTAATAGCATATTGTAGCAGACAGATGGCACCCGGCCTGACCTATTACCTTAGAGAATGCATGGATTCTCTTATGTATCAGAACCAGCACTGTACAGCCAAGTTTTTGTACTGTAGCACTATTCTGGGGAATAGCAAGAAACACGAACAAATATTGTGACATAAGCAAGTAGGAATGCCAGTAAACCAACTCTGTGTATCACCATAAATCATGAGGACAGACATCTACATGCTACGGGTGATTGATGAGCAAAGTCCTCAGTTAAACTTTATTCATTTATTTAACACGTGTTTATGAAATGGCTACCATGCACCAGGACAGCTGGGCCCTGAGGACCTCACAGAAGCAGAACAGACATGCACATGAATTGACAGAGCTGGAGCTCAGATAGGAGATCCGTAAATGTCCACACAGGAGTTTCTATCTGTGAAAGAGGTAGCTTGAGACTGGGAGGAGACACTGCAGTCTCCAATGAGTCAGCTGTTGGTACCTTTGTCAGCTTCCCCCGGAGACATCAGAGCTCAGCTATTTGGGGTTTTCAGCATCTTTCCCAACAGGTCCACAGGGACCACCTTGGCTCAGATTGTTCACTTCCAAAATGCATCAGTGACTTTGGCACGGGTGAGGGGGAACAAAGTTGTTGTTGAGACAGGCTCTCAAGAATGACCTTGAATTTCTGATCCTCTTGAGTACCGGGATTAGGAGTATATGCCACCACACCTGGCTGTGCTGTTGCTGGCTTCTTTCATGCTAGACAAGTGATCTGCCACCTGAGTCACACCCCCAGCGCCTTCTCAAGGATACTGAGGGATGGCATTCGTTCACCAAGTCACACCCCATTGCTGTTTTCAGTGAACAAGTTCTCTTGGTTCACTTTCGACTTATTTTGTAATTCAGAGTTTTCCTTTTCTTTCTCCCTCCACCCCTCTGCCCCAAACAGGTGCGTTGTTTGCTTGCATAGCTTTCTTAGAAACACTTGGTGGAGTCACTTCAACCTCTGCGTATAATGGGATTTACTCAGCCACTGTTGCCTGGTACCCCGGCTTCATCTTTCTGCTGTCTGCTGGCCTCCTGGTCCTCCCAGCCATCAGTCTATGGTAGGTAGATGCCTCAAAGGATGGTTGGGTTAAATGAATCGTCTACCTCTACCAGCAAAATGACAGACACAGGCTCTTGACGTTTTGCTTCAGAGGATGCTTTTCTCAAGAATTATTGGTCACGAATATGCCTGTCAGTAACTTGAGAACTTAAAATGAGACAGTGTCATTGGCTGTTGAGAACTGTGTGTGTGTTTGGGGGAGGGAGGTGGCCTTAGGTCACAGACATAGAGGAGTCATTTTATGGGACTCTAAGATTCCTCAGCATAACAACTGAGTATCTTGGGGATGTGATGTGGGAGAGAGAAAAATCTCAAGGAGTTTATTTTATTAATTTTAGGACACTATACATAACGAATCAGTGAGGCTCAAGATGCCAGGATATACCTGGTACACAGAACTTATGTATTAAAAGCTACGTATGGGTGGGAAAGACAAAATCTTGGTAACTTATGTATCTCGTAACCCATTCCAAATTCTTGTTTGTTTTTGTAGTGGCATCAAGTGCATTGGCTGGGAAGAGGGAAGCTACACACTGCTCATCCACGAAGAGCCCAGTGAGCATACAGCAGACTAGTGACAGTCAGCAGCCATGCACGTCCCTACGCACGACTCCTGGAATCAGACAACCAAACTCCACAATCAGAATTTCACTAGCAATCCACGTGACAAAACCCTGTCTCCTAAGCCAAGTGAGCTGGGAGGATGCACCCAGCTCTGCTGCTTCTCGGGCCACCCAGCAGCACACTGTGTTCTTCAAAGAACAGGACCCAGTACTGTCACTTCTCCATGGACCAGAGAAACACAGTGGAGAGCCGAGGAAGGCTCTTGAAACATTTCTAAAACTTAAAGCAATAACTTTATTGACATGCTCCAGTGTGCCATGTGGAGACTAAGGAGTTCTGACCTCAGTTTCTCCGTCTGCACAATGGGCTTGCTGGCCTCTCAGGGATTCTGAAGACATAACGAGGAATTTTTATTCAGAATAATCACTGGTATGGAAATAATGTTTCAGGTACTTGTAGTTCTTCCTTTACTTGACTGATGTTTTAGGAGCTTGTCGAGGCTCTACTAATGGAATGAAAAATCCTTGTTGAACAAGAAGCACCTTTTAAAATATGTTTTTCACTTTTCCTAGTATTTTATTCAGTGACAAGCCTGATGATGTTTTTATATGTAATGAAGGGAGTAGGTAGAAAATCAGATTATAAATAAAATTGTCTTAAATTTTAAAACTGAGTTGACAGCTCAGTGTGGTATAAAGTCACACCTTACAGCCTGTTCTCACTCCCACAGCATGGGCTATCTGTCATGGTCCACACACCCTGCTGGGTTTCTCACCTCCGACCTTTCTTGCCGTCCTCCCTCTCCGGCTCCTCACTGTGCTGAGAAGGATGTTTCTAAGACACAGATCTTATCTTTTCCAGCAACTGTTGCGCTCAATAGGGGGATAATGAGGCAAGCATGTGACCCCAGTCTGATCCTGCCGCCACCCCACGTCACAACACCCTATATCTATTCTTAGATCCACCCTCGTCCCCCAAACCCACCTCCTTTCATTTTTACACTGTTCAACTCATCTCTCCTGTCATGTTTGATTAAAACTGTCTCAGCCTGCTTTTCCTGTGTGGTTAGGTTCTTGACATGTATCATGTCAAGTCTCTGTAGGACTTCCACAGCCCTTTGTATAAACAAGAATTCCACCTAGCATTTTCCAATGTATTTTTAAGGAGATTTTTAAGAGTGTGACCGCCCTGTCTCCTAAACCAAGTGAACTCTGAGGCAGCTCTACATTATTCCTGCACCATATGCATGCAGTGCCCACAGAGGCCAGAAGAGGGTGCTACACTTCCTGGAACAGGAGTTAAAGATGGTTGTGAGCCACCACGTGGGGGATGGGAACTGGACCCAGGTCCTCTACAAGAGCAGCCAGTGATCTAACCACTGAGGCTTCTCTCCAGCCCAAGATCGTATTTGTTTCCCTCCTGGTAGGTCTCCTTGAGGACAGGGACAGTCTTTGCTCATGGCATGCTCAGTAAATGTTTGCACAACTAAATCTGACGGCTACAATGTCTTTACTTTTATTTGCAAGAACTGTTTAAATCACAACTCTAATGGTTTGTGAAGTAACCGCTTCCCATTGGTTCCTAAGCTAAACCTGCAAACAAATTGAAAGTGTTGGCCTGTGCACCTTTCAAGTTGATTCAGTCTTGTTTCCATGATACTTTTCTCTTGTGCAGGTGCGTATGTGTTTGTGCCCGTGGAGCCGTAAGACAGCTGCAGCTGTTGATTCTCAGTCAGCACCACGTGGGTTTTTAAAGAAGGGAGTCTTCCTCTGCTCTGGGGCTTTCCAAGGAGCCTGGGCTGGCTGGCCAGAGAGTCAAGGCATCCTCCTGTTTTTACTCCTCAGAACTGGGATTCCAACTCACACCAACCAACACAGCTGCCTTTTTAGATGGTGTGGACTCAGGGCTTCTTATTTGCAAGACAAGCACTTTACCTAGCTGTCTCTCCAGCTCCTTTACCAGATTTCTATGTTTTCATATGAAGTGATGCAGATGCCGTGACTTTTCTATAATCTGAGAAAACAGAGTTTACAGTCCGTTCCCTACAAATGTATCGTATCGTTAGTCACCCTGTAAAGGGGATCCCCAGTTCCATGTTAACAGGAGGAAGGCGGGTCTCAGTGACATGTGGCCTTTCTAGAGTATCGGTCTATGCAGACAGACTGGACACTGTGCTCAGTGGCAGAGCACTTGCCTACCAGGTGCAAGGCCTTGTATTCGATCCCAACACTGCAAAGCAATGGGCAAGCATGCATCCACACCACCTGTCCTCACCTGAACGGCCTGGTGACTGCCATTGAGACTAGACGGGATGATCTTATACAGAGGAGGATCAATAGACGGCTTCTTGGATGAGCAGAAACCTACTTGAGTGTACTATTTTGAGGGACTCAACTGCTGGCCCAGTAAGTGTGGCTGTCTCGTGTCCTCAAAAAGTTTTTGTCATGGGAGAGGAACATGTTTCCAGGATGACCACACAATACCACCCAAATCAAAATGCACAACCACCATGTTCTTTCTTCTTGCTCTTTAAATTCACCTCTCTACATCACTTTAACTCAATGGCTTTGTAACCTGTGGCCAAAGTCCACAAACATTTGTGTCTTGTCTTGAAATCAAGGAGGATTTTATTACAGGATATTGCAGCAATTGCTTCAGTTTATTATCAGCTATTGCTGTTAGCCTTTGACCTTGCCTAACTTGTAAATTAATTATCAAGGCATTTGTCTTGAGGAAAAAGAAGGAACCAGTATGTAAGAGTTAGATATTAGATAATATCCACAGTTTCAGACATTCACTAGAGGACCTGAAACAGGTAGGTCTCCATGGACCAAAGGGCTGATAACAGGGCGGGCTGCCTTGTGGTCAGCGTTCTAAAGATGCCTGTATATTAGAATCCAGAGATGCCAGCGTGTCGAGGCAGGGGAGGGACAGGAGGGAGAGTTCCCCTGGTTTTATGCTCTGGGTATCTGAATTCAGTAGACCCACAGTGGGACCTTGCAGTCTTTAGAAACTAACCCAGGACTGGCAAGATGGCTCCCAGATACAAGCACACCTTTGTGCTTGCCACCAAGACCAGCAACCTGAGTTCAATCCCTGGGACTCAAATGATAGGAGAGAACTGACTCCTACAAGCTGTCCTCTGACCTCCACATAGGTGCTATGGTAAACACACACGCACACACACACCAAACTAATAAATTTAAAATTTTTTCAGAACTTCATACAGCATATTTTAATCAAATCCAACACCCCAAATTCCTCCCTAGATCTGTCTCCAACATAGCCTCCCTACCCAACTTACGTCAAGTTTTTCTTTTTAAACGCTTAGGGTCTTGGGAGTTGAGTGTGGTGTTCCTAGCAGGTGTCATACCTTTAAAGAAAAGGGAATGGCTCTCCAGAAGCTATCAAATGCTCCAGAGCTAGTGGTAAGAATTGCGGCCACACCCTACCCGCCTCCATGCCAGGATCTGGCTTGAGTTCACACAGGCCTGTGCATGCTGCAGGGTACCCATGTGCAACTGCCTTGTTGTGTCTAAAAACAGCATTTCCTTGAAGTTTCCAGAGATAGTCAGCATGAACCCCAGTAAATAAACATAAAAGGGGAGACACACCCCACCACACAGGGACTAATGAGAAGGCCACAAGCCTGTTTGTTTCTAGAGTGAACATATGAATGTGGCCAAAGGGAACTGCTGTGTGCCACATACCCACTATGAGAACCAAGTTCCTGCTGCCCCCCCCCCATTTTCCATGCTTCTCCCGCATCCTTAGTGTTATGAATTTTAGTCAAATACTAATATTGTGATCAAACTTGGAGTTGCCCTTCCCCAGCCTCACTCCCCTAAGGGAGAGGAGGTGTTGTGAGTTAATAATGAGCTGTGGCGCCTTCTTCTTCACGACTCTTCTGGACGACTCTCTCCGACGACTCCTCCGGACCAACTCTCTCCCGGCAGCTGAGCTGCCTTTGTTATATACCCTTCCAAGGGGGCGGACCTGACTGCCTGTTCTCTCAGGATTGGTTAGGGCCAATACCTCATTAGCATAAGCCCTCTCGGGAGGGGCTTGAACCTGACACATGCGCAGTAGGCGGCGCCGGCCAAGTTGGAAACCGGCGCCGTCTCTTTGGCCACCTACATCTCCCCCTTATTTATAAATTTGAAATAGGTTACTTCTGGACCCTTAAGATTCGTCCTAGGCCTCCCACACCCAAGCATGCCTTTGATTGTCAAAAGGCTTTGGAAGGCACTCCTTGAAAGAGCCACTGCTGTGGCAAAAGTCAGCGGGGGAAAGCAGAGGTCTGAGCCCTTGTGCAAGTGTTGAAGGCATTGTAATGGGGGCGCCACCCCATACCCGCCTTTGTGCCTTTTTTCAGGGAGAGGTATTTGACACAAAACCTCTATGCACTCAGACATACTTTCAGAGAATCTATCTCAGGATTGAGAACATCTCTAGTCGAGGCACTCCTCGTACTCCCCGCTTCTGAAAAATTGAAATGGTGCCTTAGGAGCCTTATACCATTGGCATTGGTCAAGATGGTCAGGATCTAGGGAAAATGCCTGGACGGCCAATATCGGGTCCAGAAGGTTTCCCACTAGGTCTCCCTAAGGGAGGCCAGCCAAATACTTGGGGAAGCACCTTCCTTCTTGCATGGTCATGGCATAAGCAACATAGAAACCAAAGGCAGAAACCATATCCTAAGAGAACAACAGCTCCCCATACAAATACTCCGCCCATAAGTCTTTTTAGAGTAACGGGATCTAGGCAAGTGCCGTTCAGGGTGGCAGTCTTGCGACAGGAGCTTCAACATCAGGATCTGCAGTTTCATCATCCCTCCTTTCGTCTGGGATCGCCGGACTGGAGATCTTCCGAGTCAGTCTCTCAGGGATCCAGATAGGGTTTTCTTGATCCTGTGGGAAAACACAAACAGAACCTCGTGCTCTTATGAGCACGGGATCGGGCCCTTGCCATGAGTTAGTTATGATATCTTTCCATTTTACCTTTTCTGGCGGAGGGCGTAAGTGATTATGATGTCTGTCAGCAGCAGACTGACCCTGAGTATCCAAATTTAGAAAATTTAAAGTAAATAATGCTAAGGATAGTCTATGCTTGGGGTTAAGGCCATGGCCTATTCCCTCTTTTTGTTTTTGAAGACATTCCTTGAGCGTGCGAGGTTCTGTTGTTGTTTTCCCACAGGATCAAGAAAAAACCCTTCTGGATCCCTGAAGAGACTGACTCGGAAGATCTCCGTCCGGCGATCCAGACGAAGGAGGGATGATGAAACTGCAGATCCTGATGTTGAAGCTCCTGTCGCAAGACTCGCCCCCCTGAACGGGCACTTGCCTAGATCCGTTACTCTAAAACGGACTTATGGCGGGAGTAATTGTATGGGGAGCTGTTGTTCTCTTAGGGATATGGTTTGCCTTTGGTTTCTATTTGTTATGCCATGGACCATGCAAGAAGGAAGTGCTTACCCAGGTATTGGTGGCCTCCCTTAGGGAGACCAGTGGAAAACTTCTGGGCCCGATATTGGGCCGTAGGCATTTTCCTTAGATCCTGACCATCTTCTTGACCAATGCCAATGGTATAAGGCTCTAAGGCACCATTTCAATTGTCAGAAGCGGGGAGTACGAGGAGTGCCTCGACTAGAGATGTTCTCAATTCCTGAGATAGATTCTCTGAAAGTATGTCTGAGTGCATAGAGGTTTTGTGTACTAATACCTCTCCTGAAACAAGGCACAAAGGCGGGTTTGGGTGGGCCCCCCCCCATTACAATGCCTTCAACACTTGCACAAGGGTCAGGAACTCTGCGTTCCCCCGCTGACTTTTGCCACAGCGTGGCTCTTTCAAGGAGTGCCTTCCAACGCTTTTGCAATCAAAGGCATGCTTGGTGTGTGGGAGGCCTAGGACGGAATTCTTAAGGGTCCAGAAGTAACCTATTTCTAATTTATAAATAAGGGGGATGTAGGTGGCCAAGAGACGGCGCCGGTTTCCAACTTGGCGGCGCGCATACTGCGCATGTGTCCGGTTCAAGCCCCTCCAGAGGGCTTATGTAATGAGGTATTGGCCCTAACCATCCTGAGAGAACAGGCAGTCTGGTCCGCCCCCTTGGAAGGGTATATAATAACAAAGGCAGCTCAGCTGCCGTGGAGAGAGTTGGTCCGAGGAGTCAGTCGGAGAGACGTCGTCCAGAAGAGTCGTGATAGAAGAAAGGCGCACGCTATTTTTAATCACAACACCTCTCTCCCTTAGGGGGAGGGAGTGAGGCTGGGGAAGGGCAACCTCCAAGTGATCACCCATATTAAGTAATTTGACTTAAAATTCATAACACTAAGGTGCGGGAGAAGCATGGAAAAATGGGGGGGGGGGCAGCAGGAAACTTTGGTTCTCATAGTGGGTATGTGCACACAGCAGTTCCCTTTGGCCACATTCATATGTTTCACTCTAGAAACAAACAGGCTGTGTCCTTTCATTAGTCCCTGTGTGGTGGGTTGTGTCTCCCCTTTATGTGTATTTACTGGGGTTCATGCTAAATCCATGAAATAATTAAAAAAACTTTAGTTGGAAAATTTTTGCAAAAAAAATATCCCATAACCTTAGTTTTTCACCACCCCCAGATGCCCCAAAATACCTAAGTTTTTTAAAAAATTTTTAAAGTATCATTTACTTTTTGATTTTGGGTTTTAGAGAATTAATGATGAAAAAAAAAATGTTTTGTGCACAGGGGTTTAGTCCTAATAAGGTTTGTTTGGATGGTTGGCTGACCTTCAATGTTGGCTTTGATTCAGGGGGCCATCCTTGCTTAGAAGTGATAGAAACCCTTCTTTAGATTCCCCCGCCTTGGGCCCCAGAATCTGAGGCCAATTTGGGAAAAACACAAAGCTATTCAAGCCGGGGAATTCCTGATGTAATACAGAGGGGTGGGCCATGGGGAGGCAGCCAGAGAGTTGGCCAGAGAGAGCCAGAAAAGCGGGCACCAAAACCCGGGCCCGTTTCCCTTTCCCCCTTGACCGAGTGCAAGGGGGCCCAGCAGGGAAGTCTCCAGGGGCCCAAGGTGCACAAAACTAAGCTTGGAGATGATTTTAAAAAAATTCACACCGGGGTAATAAGGAAGCCTAAGAGGGTGCAACTCATGGCACTGTCCTCCCTCAGAAATTCTATGAATATCGTCGCTAAGGTACTTTTTTGTCTTTTTATTGACCCTTGAACGAATGTTCTTACAAACAGTATTCGTGAATCACCCCTTTAATAGCGCACTTGCTTTGTGTCCTTTTCCATTCAAGGGCTGGGAAAAAACTGCATATTTTCACTAGTTTAAGTATGACATGGTTCTTGGGCGCTCATAAAGGGAAGCTTTGCTTTCTTAAAGGCCTTCATAGCCCTGTTGTGATGGTTCTGTCGAGGTTTTACTTTTTCGAAAGACACCTGACCAGGCAATTTAAAAATATAAAACATTTTAAAATGGGGTGTTTTAATCAGACTCAGTCTATTATCATTATGGTGTGAGCTGGGTTATTTTTTCCGGGGGGAAAACATGAGTGGAGGGGAGCTGAATTTTATATCTGTCAGAAGGCAGCCGGGTGGAACTCTCTTCACATTGGCGGAGCCTCCCTTCCATAAAACCTTCCTCCCAGGCCCACCTATGCAACGAGACCACACCAAATTGCCATTTCCCATGGCCAAGCATAGTCAAACCACCGTTATCTGAGACACTTAGGAACATAAAGGTGCATGGAACAAAAGATCTGCAGCTTTGCCCTTCCACATTTTTTTTCCCTCTGATGGATAAAAAGGGAAAACATAAAAGAAAAAAAAAGCAAATAAAAATATAAGAAGGTTTTGAGAGTTTGGGTTGGGGTTTGTTTAAACACTAGTTTCTCTGTAAAGGTTGGATTCTGTCCCACCCAAGGTGACCAAAACCCATCAAGTATTTTTCCGGGTTCCAGGGATTTTTATACCTTCTTCTGGTTCCCAGGGGGGGCCCCAGGCATGGGGTCGTGCTTCACGCTGCAGGCAACATAAATAATAAGAAAATTTTAATCTAAAATTATAATTATAATAATATTGTGTCCAATCCCTGAATGAAGAGTATTTAGAGTATTTGGCCTATTTCCCTTCCCTTTAGTAAAAAAAAAAAAAGATTCTTATGTGAATTATGATGAACTTTAGAGGATCAAGGGAGTGGGACAGATCACAGAGCCACCTGAATCGCTCTCTGCAGTGAGATTGAGTGTTCAGAGGTGGGCAATTCAGTGGTACAGCAATGCTGGAAACCAGAAGAGAGAGATAGCATTTTGGTAAGGTTTCTTAAAATGCCTGTGTTTTTAAAAGGTTTCGACCTGACTTCTGTCTTGCTTGGACACTCACAAACTCATAGTGAGTATAAATCAGGACACCATAATAAGATGGTTCTGATTTCTGAGTTGCTTGATTTTTTTTTTAAATAATTCTTTTAAAGATTTTATTTTTTTATATAATGGATATTTTATCTGCATGTACACTATCTGTACACAAAAAGAAGTCATCTGATCCCATGAAACTACAGTTGTAGATGGTTGTGAGCCACCATGTGGGTGCGGGAATTGAACTCAGGACCTCTGAAAGAGCAGCTAGTGCTTTTTAACCACTGAGTCATCTCATCAGTCCACTTGATTTTTTTTTTAAGTCAATGCTCACTCTGGTGTATTTTGATCCAGCTTATGTCTGCAACTAATTCAACAAGTTGCTTGCCAGATGAACTCAAGCAATAAGCCAATGCTATTATGTAAAGCATATTGTAGCAGACAGTGGCACCGGCCTGACCTATTTACCTTAGAGAATGCATGGTATTCTCTTATGTATCGAACCAGCACTGTACAGCCAAGTTTTTGTACTGTAGCACTTTCTGGGGAATAGCAAGAAACACGAACAAAATATTGTGACTAAGCATTAGGAATGCCAGTTAAACCAACTCTGTGTATCACCATAAATCATGAGGACAGTATCCATTACATGCTAACGCCGGTGATTGATGAGCAAAGTCCTCAGTAAACCTTTATTTCATTTATTTACACGTGTTTATGAAATGGCTACCATGCACCAGGACAGCTGGGCCCTGAGGACCTCACAGAAGCATGAACAGACTTGCACATGAAATTGACAGAGCTGAGCTCAGATAGGAGATCCGTAAATTGTCCACACAGGAGTTTCTATCTGTGAAGGGTAGCTTGAGACTGGGAGGAGACACTGCAGTCTCCTATGAGTCAGCTGTTGGTACTTGTCAGCTTTCCCCCGGAGACATCAGACTCAGCTAATTGGGGTTTTCAGCATCTTTCCCACAGGTCCACAGGGACCACCTTGGCTCAGATTGTTCACTTCCAAAATGCATCATGTGACTTTGGCACGGGTGAGGGGGAACAAGTTGTTGTTGAGACAGGCTCTCAAATGACCTTGAATTTCTGATCCTCTTGAGTACCGGATTAGGAGTATATGCCACCACACCTGGCTTGTGCTGTGCTGGCTTCTTTCATGCTAGACAAGTGATCTGCCAACCTGAGTCACACCCCCACGCCTTCTCAAGGATACTGAGGGGATGGCATTCGTTCACCAAGTCACACCCCATTGCTGTTTTCAGTGAACAAGTTCTCTTGGTTCACTTTCGACTTATTTTGTAATTTCAGAGGTTTTCCTTTTCTTTCTCCCTCACCCCTCTGCCCCAAACAGGTGCGTTGTTTGCTTGCCATAGCTTTCTTAGAAACACTTGGTGGAGTCACTTCAACCTCTGCGTATAATGGATTTACTCAGCCACTGTTGCCTGGTACCCCGCTTCATCTTTCTGCTGTCTGCTGGCCTCCTGGTCCTCCACCATCAGTCTATGGTAGTAGATGCCTCAA
This sequence comes from Mastomys natalensis, assembly GCA_021653895.1. Classification (NCBI taxonomy): domain Eukaryota; kingdom Metazoa; phylum Chordata; class Mammalia; order Rodentia; family Muridae; genus Mastomys; species Mastomys natalensis. The sequence continues at coordinate 554,648 of JAJTUV010001315.1, read as the reverse complement.
AGGATGGTGGGTTAAAGAATCGTCTACTCTTACAGCAAATGACAGACACAGCTCTTGACGTTTTGCTTCAGAGGATGCTTTTCTCAAGAATTATTGGTCCTGAATATGCCTGTCAGTAACTTGAGAACTTAAAATGAGACATGTCATTGGCTGTTGAGAACTGTGTGTGTTTTGGGGAGGGAGGTGGCCTTAGGTCACAGACATAGAGATTCATTTTATGGGACTCAAAGATTCCTCAGCATAACAAAAAATTGGAATCTTGGGATGTGATGTGGGAGAGAGAAAAATCTCAAGGAGTTTATTTTATTAATTTTAGGACACTATACTAACGAATCAGTGAGGCTCAAGATGCCAGATATACCTGGTACACGAAACTTATGTATTAAAAGCTACTATGGGTGGAAAGACAAATCTTGGTAACTTATGTATCTCGTAACCCATTCCAAATTTTTTGTTTTTGTAAGTGGCATCAAGTGCATTGGCTGGGAAGAGGGAAGCTACACACTGCTTCACCACGTAAGAGCCCAGTGAGCATACAGCAGAACTAGAGTGACAGTCAGCAGCATGCAACGTCCTACGCACGACTCCTGGAATCAGACAACCAAACTCCACAATCAGAATTTCACTAGCAATCACGTGACAAAACCCTGTCTCCTAAGCCAAGTTGAGCTGGGAGGATGCACCCAGCTCTGCTGCTTCTCGGCCACCAGCAGCACATCTGTGTTCTTCAAAGAACAGGACCCAGTACTGTCACTTCTCCATGGACCAGAGAAACACAGTGGAGAGCCGAGGAAGCTCTTGAAACATTTCTAAAACTTAAAGCAATAACTTTATTGACATGCTCCAGTGTGCCAGTGGGACTAAGGAGTTCTGACCTCAGTTCTCTCGTCTGGCACATGGGCTTGCTGGCCTCTCAGGATTCTGAAGACATAACGAGGAATTTTTATTCAAATATTCACTGGTATGGAAATATTGTTTCAGGTACTTGTAGTTCTTCCTTTTACTTGACTGATGTTTTAGGAGCTTGTCGAGGCTCTACAATGGAATGAAAATCCTTGTTGAACAAGATGCACCTTTTAAAATATGTTTTTCACTTTTCCTAGTATTTTATTCAGTGACAAGCTGATGATGTTTTTATATGTAATGAAGGGAGTAGGTAGAAATATCAGATTATAATAAAATTGTCTTAAATTTTAAAACTGATGTTGACAGCTCAGTGTGTATAAAGTCACACCTTACGCCTGTTCTCACTCCCACAGCATGGGCTATCTGTCATGGGCCACACACCCTGCTGGGTTTTCTCACCTCCGACCTTTCTTGCCGTCCTCCTCTCCGGACTCCTCACTGTGCTGAGAAGGATGTTTCTAAGACAACAGATTCTTATCTTTTCCAGCAACTGTTGCTCAATAGGGGGATAATGAGGCAAGCTTTGTGACCCCCAGTCTGATCCTGCCGCACCCCACGTCACAACACCCTATATATCTATTCTTAGATCCACCCTCTCGCCCCCAAACCCACCTCCTTTCATTTTTACACTGTTCAACTCATCTCTCCTGTCATGTTTGATTAAAACTGTCTCAGCTGCTTTTCCTTGTTTGGTTATGGTTCTTGACATGTATCATGTCAAGTCTCTGTAGGACTTCCACAGCCCTTTGTAATAAACAAGAATTCCACTAGCATTTTCCAATGTATTTTTAAGGAGATTTTAAGAGTGTGACCGCCATGTCTCACTAAACCAAGTGAACTCTGAGGCAGCTCTACATTATTCCTGCACCATATGCATGCAGTGCCCACAGAGGCCAGAAGAGGGTGCTATCACTCTTCCTGGAACAGGAGTTAAAGATGGTTGTGAGCCACCACGTGGGGGATGGAACTGGACCCAGGTCCTCTACAATGAGCAGCCAGTGATCTAACCACTGAGGCTTCTCTCCAGCCCAAGATCGTATTTGTTTCCCTCCTGGTAGGGCTCCTTGTGGACAGGGACAGTCTTTTGCTCTGGCATGCTCAGTAAATGTTTGACACAACTAAATCTGACGGCTACAATGTCTTTACTTTTATTTGCAAGAAACTGTTTAAATCACAACTCTAATGGTTTGTGAAGTAACCGCTTCCCATTGGTTCCTAAGCTAACCTGCAAACAAATTGTAATAGTGTTGGCCTGTGCACCTTTCAAGTTGATTCAGTCTTGTTTCCATATACTTTTCTCTTGTGCAGGTGCGTATGTGTTTGTGCCCGTGGAGCCGTAAGACAGCTGCAGCTGTTGATTCTCAGTCACACCACGTGGTTTTTAAAGAATGAGTCTTCTCTGCTCTGGGCTTTCCAAGGAGCCTGGGCTGGCTGGCCAGAGAGTCAAGGCATCCTCCTGTTTTTACTCCTCAGACTGGGATTCCAACTCACACCAACAACACAAGCTGCCTTTTTTAGATGGTGTGGACTCTGGGCTCTTATTTGCAAGACAAGCACTTTACCTAGCTGTCTCTCCAGCTCCTTTACCAGATTTCTATGTTTTCATATGAAGTGATGCAGATGCCGTGACTTTTCTATAATCTGAGAAAACTAGATTTACAGTCCGTTCCCTACAAATGTATCGTATCGTTAGTCACCCTGTAAAGGGGATCCCCAGTTCCATGTTAACAGGAGGAAGGCGGTCTCAGTGACATGTGGCCTTTCTAGAGTATCGGTCTATGCAGACAGACTGGACACTGTGCTCAGTGGCAGAGCACTTGCCTACCAGGTGCAAGGCCTTGTATTCGATCCCAACACTGCAAAGCAATGGGCAAGCATGCAACCACACCACTGTCCTCACCTGAACGGCCTGGTGACTGCCATTGAGACTAGACGGAATCTTATACAAAAGGAGGATCAATAGACGGCTTCTTGGATGAGCAGAAACCTACTTGAGTGTCCCTATTTTGAGGGACTCAACTGCTGGCCCAGTAAGTGTGGCTGTCTCGTGCCTCAAAAAGTTGTTGTCATGGGAGAGGAACTTTGTTTCCAGGATGACCACACAATACCACCCAAATCAAAATGCACAACCCCAAATTTCTTTCTTCTTTGCTCTTTAAATTCACCTCTCTACATCACTTTAACTCAATGGCTTTGTAACTGTGGCCAAAGTCCACAAACAATTTGTGTCTTGTACTTGAAATCAAGGAGGATTTTATTACAGGATATTGCAGCAATTGCTTCAGTTTATTATCAGCTATTGCTGTTAGCCTTTGACCTTGCCTAACTTGTAAATTAATTATCATAGGCATTTGTCTTGAGAAAAAGAAGGAATCCAGTATGTAAGAGTTAGAAAATTAATAATATCCACATTTTTCAGACATTCACTAAGGACCTGAAACAGGTAGGTCTCCATGGGACCAAAGGGCTGATAACAGGGCGGGCTGCCTTGGGGTCAGCGTTCTAAAGATGCCTGTATATTAGAATCCAGAGATGCCAGCGTGTCGAGGCAGGGGAGGGACAGGAGGGAGAGTTCCCTGGTTTTATGCTCTGGTATCTGAATTCAGTAGACCCACAGTGGGACCTTCCCAGTCTTTAGAAACTAACCCAGGACTGGCAAGATGGCTCTCCAGATACAAGCACATTTTGTGCTTGCCACCAAGACCAGCAACCTGAGTTCAATCCCTGGGACTCAAATGATAGGAGAGAACTGACTCCTACAAGCTGTCCTCTGACCTCCACATAGGTGTTTATGGAAAACCCACAACACGCACACACACACCAAACTAATAAATTTAAAAATTTTTTTCAGAACTTCATACAGCATATTTTAATCAAATCCCAACACCCCAAATTCCTCCCTAGATCTGTCTCCAACATAGCCTCCCTACCCAACTTACGTCAAGTTTTTCTTTTTAAACGCTTAGGGTTTTGGGGAGTTGAAGTGTGTTGTTCCTAGAGGTGTCATACCTTTAAAAAATAGGGAATGGCTCTCCCAGAAGCTATCAAATGCTCCAGAGCTAGTGGTAAGAATTGGCGGCCACACCCTACCCGCCTCCATCCCAGGACTGGCTTGAGTTCACCAGGCCTGTGCATGCTGCAGGGTACCCATGTGCAACTGCCTTGTTGTGTCTAAAAACAGCATTTCCTTGAAGTTTCCAGAGATAGTCAGCATGAACCCCAGTAAATAAACAAAAAGGGGAGACAAAAACCCCCACCAAAACAGGGACTAATGAGAAGGCCACAAGCCTGTTTGTTCTAGAGTGAACTATGAATGTGGCCAAAGGGAACTGCTGTGTGCCACATACCACTATGAGAACCAAGTTCCTGCTGCCCCCCCCCCCCCATTTTCCATGCTTCTCCCGCATCCTTAGTGTTATGAATTTTAGTCAAATACTAATATTGTGATCAAACTTGGAGTTGCCCTTCCCCAGCCTCACTCCCCTAAGGAGAGGAGGTTTTGTGAGTTAATAATGAGCTGTGGCGCCTTCTTCTTCACGACTCTTCTGGACGACTCTCTCCGACGACTCCCTCCGGACCAACTCTCTCCCGGCAGTTTGAGCTGCCTTTGTTATATACCCTTTCCAATGGGGCGGACCTGACTGCCTGTTCTCTCAGGATTGGTTAGGGCCAATACCTCATTAGCATAACCCCTCTCGGGAGGGGCCTTGAACCTGACACATGCGCAGTAGGCGGCGCCGGCCAAGTTGGAAACCGGCGCCGTCTCTTTGGCCACCTACATCACCCCCTTATTTTAAATTTGAAATGGGTTACTTCTGTGACCCTTAAGATTCGTCCTAGCCTCCCACACACAAGCATGCCTTTGATTGTCAAAAGGATTTGGAAGGCAACTCCTTGAAAGAGCCACTGCTGTGGCAAAAGTCAGCGGGGGAAAAGCAGAGGTCTGAGCCCTTGTGCAAGTGTTGAAGGCATTGTAATGGGGGGCGCCACCCCATACCCGCCTTGGCCTTTTTTCAGGGAGAGGTATTTGACACAAAACCTCTATGCACTCAGACATACTTTCAGAGAATCTATCTCAGGTTTGAGAACATCTCTATTCGAGGCACTCCTCGTACTCCCCCCTTCTGAAAAATTGAAATGGTGCCTTAGGAGCCTTATACCATTTGCATTGGTCAGATGGTCAGGATCTAGGGAAAATGCCTGGACGGCCAATATCGGGTCCAGAAGGTTTCCCACTAGTCTCCCTAAGGGAGGCCAGCCAAATACTTGGGGAAGCACCTTCCTTCTTGCATGGTCATGGCATAAGCAACATATAAACCAAAGGCAGAAACCATATCCTAAGAGAACAACAGCTCCCCATACAAATACTCCCAGCCCATAAGTCTTTTTAGGTAACGGGATCTAGGCAAGTGCCGTTCAGGGTGGCAGTCTTGCGACAGGAGCTTCAACATCAGGATCTGCAGTTTCATCATCCCTCCTTTCGTCTGGGATCGCCGGACTGGAGATCTTCCGATTCAGTCTCTCAGGGATCCAGATGGGTGTTTTCTTGATCCTGTGGGAAAACACAAACAGAACCTCGTGCTCTTATGAGCACGGGATCGGGCCTTGCCATGAGTTAGTTATGATATTTTTCCTTTTTTACCTTTTCTGGCGGAGGGGACGTAAGTGATTATGATGTCTGTCTCAGCAGACTGACCCTGAGTATCCAAATTTAGAAAATTTAAAGTAAATAATGCTAAGGATAGTCTATGCTTGGGGTTAAGGCCATGGCCTATTCCCTCTTTTTGGTTTTTGAAGACATTCCTTGAGCGTGCGATGTGCTTCGTTCTACAATACCACTGCCCCCGAGGGTTGTAGGGCAGTCCATGAGTGAGTGAGACTTCCATTCGTTGGCAAAGGAAGAAAAGCTTGGCCGTATAGGCTGGGCCATTATCGGTCTTAAGTGTTTGGGGTTTCCCCCAAGCCGCCCATCCCTCAGGCAATGAGCAATTACATTGTGGTCTTTTCACCAATAGAGGAGTGCATGGATCACTCCTGAACAAGTATCTACTGATACATGAATGTATTTTAGAGTCCCGTACTCTGAAGATGTGTGACGTCCATCTGCCAACCTGAGGGGTGTGATGCATCGAGGGTTGACACCCACATGCGGTGGATGTAAATGTATAATGCATTGAGGGCAATTGAGTACAATTTGACGTGCTGTTTCCCGTGGCGGGTTAAATTTCTGTTGCAAAAGTTTTAGAATTTACATGAAACAACTGATGGAACTGTGCTGCACGATCCCAAGCAGTGCTCAGGAAGATGCTTCCTTCTTAGTCCATTGGTCTACTGCATTGTTTCCAGCGCTCAAGGGTCCTGGTAATCCCGTATAAAGCTCTAATATGCTGAATAAAAAATTTATTTAGTGCGCGGGTCTAATTATGTTTTGAAATATTTTAAAAAGGGTGCACACTGTGCTTCTGGCTTTAATGGGACCTGCAACTTCCAGGACTTTGACACTATTTACCACATATGCCGAATCAGAGATCAAATTAAAGGCAAAATGACACGTTTTGAAAACTTCTAAACTATTTGCAACTCAACAACCGAGGTGATCCGGGCTGGAATGGCACAACACGGGGTCAGAGTTCTCTATCAGTGTACTGCCAAAAAAACCGTTTTTTGGAGCCATCAGTAAAGATATTGGGTACATCTTTCAAGGGCAATGAGAGGTGATAGAAGGGGAAAACCACAGGATGTTCCTTGAAAAAGGATAATAAAGGGTGTTTGGGGTAATGATTGTCTATTATGCCATCAAAACTACATGTCAAAATGGTCCAATCATCTATTGTGCTACTCAGGACTTTTACCTGGTGAGCAGAGTAAGGTGTATAATTATATCTGGTGCTCGTCCAAAGTGTTGTATACATAGGTGAATGCCCTCCCGTGCTAGGGATGCTACTGTGGTGGGGTAATGTTCTATGGATTTATTGGAGAAATTTTTGGGTGGACCCAAAATGGGGGGCTCATCCTGCATAGAACTCCTTGTGGGTTGGTCACGTGTGGCAAGGACACACAATTTTATGGGTAAATTTTAGGCAGCCAGTGGTTTATGACCAGCCCCTGAAAATTTGTAAGCAGCTGGCTTCCAGAGTGGCCAGCTCAGGAACTGGTAAACTGTAGGCAGCCGTGGTTATGACCAGCACCTGACAATGTAAGCAGCTGGCAGCAAACAAGTCCTTTGAGCATGCGTCGGCCTCGTGGCCCTTCTGAGTGGGCTTAGCTAATAAGGTGTTGGCAGCTTAACCTATCCTGGGGAAAACACATCACCCAGCCCGCCTAGGGCAGTTATATAAGCAGCTCCTTCTGCTGCTTGGGGCCAGGCCCTTCCCTTCCTGGTCCAGGCCCTTCCATCTCCTTCCGGGTCCGGGCCCTTTTTCCCTTCCCTTCCTGGTCCAGGTCCCCCGTCCAGTTCCCCATTCCTATGTCAAGAGCCGTTCCTGGATTAAAGCCAACTGAGAAGGATCCTACCGTGTCGCGTTTTACTTGCGGGCCAAGGCGGACGCGACATATGGTGGCCCGTACGGGGAAACTGAGGACTTCACCCTTCGTTGGATTCAGAACTCAGCAGCTAGGAACGGCGGTACAGGTATATTTTATGTCACAGAAAGTGCCCAGTGAGTAGGGCCGTCACAAGGTCCGCGGTAAAGCGGCGTCATAGAAAGTGCCCAGTGAGTTGGGCCGTCACAAGGTCCGCGGTAAAGCGGCGTCACAGAAAGTGCCCAGTGAGTAGGCCGTCACAAGGTCCGCGGTAAAGCGCGTCACAGAAGGTCCAGTGAGTAGGGCCGTCACAAGGTCCGCGGTGAAGCGGAGTCACAGAAGGTGCCCAGTGAGTAGGGCCGTCAACAAGGTCCGCGTAAAGCGGCGTCACAGAAAGTGCCCAGTGAGTAGGGCCGTCACAAGGTCCGCGGTAAAGCGGCGTCATAAGGTCCGGGGTCATGGGTTTCCATGGTAAAGTGCAATAGATAATCACGAGAAACCTTAGAAGTATCATGTTTGTGTTAGTTTGTAGACCAGGTGTGGGTCGGTCTGGGTGTCGTAATTTGTTTTTCCTAGTATGTATCTTTGTTTTCTGTTTAAATTGTCATTGTCCAAGACATAAGTGTACAAAGGATAAGGAACGAAAAGGGCCTCCCACATTTATCCTAGCACAAAAGTTTTAGAGACAGAGAGTTCCTCCAGCCTCCGATAGCTCAGTTGAGGAGGAAGGAGGGAACTTAGGCAAGATGGAGGAGGAAGAAAAGTTAGAAAAGATGGAGGAGGATCAAGAGAACCTATCAGTTGAAAGGGGATTCTGTGACCCTCTCTAGGCGAGGAAAGGCAAACATGGGGCGGAGAAGCTTAAATCACCTGCTTGGAAAACCCCCCACAGCTCCTCCCCTAGGCCCGCCTCCCTATGCGGAGGTTCCTTGGGCCAGTCTGTCCTCAGAGACACAATGTTCATTCTGCACAGACTTGGAAAGGGAAAAGTGTGTATAAGCCTTCCCAGTTTATCTTGACTGAAATCCATTTACAGTACTGCGTTGGGATACCGGGTGATTTTATACCATTGTGTGCCGTCAAACGCACCTGGCCAGTGCCTATGCCGTCCATTCTAAACTCCCGGTCCTCCTTACCTTTTTCCCTTCCTACTTCTTGTGCTCAAAATGCACTTCCTGCTGGCTAACCTATATAAACCTATTCAGCTTTCTTGCGTCTCCTTCTCAGGACTGTATTTTTTTCCCTTTTTGGTATATACTCTTCTCAGTCTCTAAATCAGAGTCGCCTCCTGTCGGAGTACCTGAAAGGAAATCGGTCGAAAGAAGACGAGTACCTATCCAGGAGGCTCATATTGCAGATCGCTACCCTGATGGCACTCCGCCTGGATCCCTCTACTTTGGGGGGGCTCACCATTTGGGGTCAAGGTGCCCTCAATTTTCTTTAAAAGAATGAGCGGGAGTATTTATCTGGGGCTGTTGTTCTCCTGGGATGGGGTTTTTTCTGCCTTTGGTTTCTGTGTCATTTGTGCCATGACCATGCAGACAAAAGGGTTGTTGTTTACCGGGGCGCTGACTGCCATGAAGGAAGGCACTCCCCCAGTATTTGGCTGGCCTCCCTTAGGGAGCATAGTGGGGAGCCTTCTGGACCCGGTAATGGCCATCCAGGCATAATCCCTAGATCCTGACCATCTTGACCATTGCCAAAGTGTACACTCATGAGGCTCCTACGCATCACCTCAATTTCTAAAGCGGGGAGTACGATGGAGCGCCTCGACTAGAGATGTTCTCAATCCTGAGATAGATTCTCTGAAAGCATGTCCGAGTGCATAGAGGTTTTGTTCCAAATGTACCTCCCCCCGAAAAAGGCACGAAGGCGGGTATGGCAGAAATATAAACTTTCCCATCACAATGCCTTCACTTTGCACAAGGGCTCGGACCTCTGTTTCCACCGCTGACTTGCTGCGCTAGCGGCGACTCTATAGTGTGCTTTACTCGCCTCACGCCAACCACCTAATGAATGATGTTCAAGCATGCTTGGGTGGATGCCTAAGGTCTGAAGGGTCCAGAGGTAACCCTAATTCAATTTAATAAATAAATAAGGGGGGAGATGTAGGCAAGCCGTGGTTATGACCAGGCACCTGACAATGTAAGCAGCTGGCTTCCAGAGTGGCCAGCTCAGGAACTGGTAAACTGTAGGCAGCCGTGGTTAGACCAGCACCTGACAATGTAAGCAGCTGGCCAGCAAACAAGTCCTTTGAGCATGCGTCGGCCGTGCCCCTTCTGAGTGGGCTTATGCTAATAAGGTGTTGGCAGCTTAACCTATCCTGGGAGGACACATCACCAGCCCGCCTGGGCAGTTATATAAGCAGCTCTTCTGCTGCTTGGGGTCCAGCCCTTCCCTTCCGGCCAGGCCCTTCCATCATCCTTCCTGGTCCAGGCCTTTCCCTTCCCTTCCTGGTCCAGGTCCCCGTCCAGTTCCCCATTCCTATGTCAAGAGCCGTTCCTGGATTAAAGCCAACTGAGAAGGATCCTACCGTGTCGCGTCTTACTTGCGGGCCAAGGCGGACGCGACAGGTAAATCCATTTTTAATCTCCCTAAGAAAGCTCCCCTCAAGCTCTTTTCTACCTTCTCAAGTGCAGTCCTGCCTTCCAGAGTTAAATGACGGGGTGAGTCGAGGGCGGAGTCACTCGTCAGTATTTCAAATAAAGGTTTTAGTTCATGATTTGCCAGATTTAGGTAGGGGTATCCAATTTATGTCCCCTAGCAATTTTTGAAACCATTTAGGGTCGTAAGGCTGTCTTTGCGTAATTCGAATTTTTGTGGTACTATAGTTTTGATGCTTATTTCTGCCCCAAGATATTTCGCCACCTTGCTTCGCTGAACCTTTTCTGGAGCTATCACTAGCTGTCTTTTTTCTAATAGTTTGATCAATTCTGTATATACATGTTCTAACAAACGCTCAGTTTTGCAGCTATTAAAATGTCATCCTTATAATGGAGACAATGGACTTTGGGAAATTTCTTTCTTAAAGGGGCTATGGCTTCTCCTACGTATAATTGACACATGGTTGGGCTATTGGCCATACCTTGGGGCAGAACTACCCACTGGTAGCGCTGGTCAGGTTCCTCATGGTTAATAGAGGGAACCGTGAAAGCGAATCTCTCACTGTCCTGTTTACAGAGTGGGATAGAAAAGAAACAATCTTTGATGTCAATGATGACAATAGGCCAATCACGAGGTAAAGCAGATAATAGAGGCAAGCCTCTCTGAACTGGCCCCATGACTTGCATCTGACGGTTTATAGCTCGCAAGTCAGTAGCAGTCTCCAATTCCCTGATTTCTTTTTTATGACAAATATGGGGGTGTTCCAAGGGGAGACAGAAGGTTTAATATGTCCTAATTTTAATTGTTCCAGGACTAGTTGTCTAGCAGCTATCATCTTTTCTGAGGAAAGAGGCCACTGGGGAACCCATACTGGCTCCTCAGTCTTCCAGGTAATAGGTATAACCAGACCCAGTGGCCACTAGGAAAAACCCAGTCCCGTGCTTAACCCTTTAGGTTGCGGCTGCTCTTGTTCCTTTTCCCCTTGGAGGTGTCTTCCAATGCATTGAGATGGATGCCATCCTATATCTGTAGAATAGTGTGTATTTGTTAATTTCAGTTTCATGGCTTTCAACAAATCTCTGCCCCAAAGGCTAATGGGCAAAGCTAAAACAAAAGGTTGGAAGGTGCCTTCATTCCCTTCCTTGTCTTTCCAAGATAATGTGCCTGCGCTTACATCGGCGATTTTGCATACCCGAGCCCTTGTAAGGTCTGGGTCGATGCTTGAATAGGCCAGTTTTTTGGCCAATCTCTTTGGGCTATTATGCTACGATCAGCTCCTGTGTCCAATAGGCCTAATATTTTTTTACCATTAATTTCCAATTCTATTATGGGCCTTTGATCCAAATCTAAAGACAAGAAGCGGCTGCGGTTCCGCAGGATCCGAAACCATGTTCCCTCTTATTATATTTTTACAGGGGAACAATTTGTGTAAGCTGGGTAGCATTATTTGAGCAATTCTATCTCCTGGTGAGATGGCCACGATACCTCGTGGAGAGGAGGCTAAGATCTTAACTGTGCCCTCAAAATCAGCATCTATAATGCCAGGATGTACTATAAGACCTTTTAGGTAGAAGAAGAGCGTCCTATGAGAAGACCCACTGTGTCTGGAGGTAGTGGACCCTGAAAGTCAGTCTCAAGAGGTTGTACACCCATCTGGGGTGTTAATACAATTCTGGTGGTGCAGCACAGGTCCAACCTGCTGAACCGGAGTGCTCTCCGAGGCTCGAGCGATGTAAGTTGGGCTGGTGTAGGCTGGGCTGGCTCTGCCTTCCACTGCTCCATATATTTGCGGCCCTGGAAGCGGGGCCCCACTGCCCGTTTTTTGGCCGTGCACCACTATAACTAGAGGTCAGCGGTTGTCCCTGAATATTTTCTTACCGATCTGCACTCATTGGCCCAATGATTACCTTTACGACATCTTGGGCATAGTCCTGGCTGCCTTGGACAAGGGGTACTCCCTTGTTTATCTCTATCTCTTTTGGACACTGTTTACTGAGGTGTCCTGGGCATCCGCAGCGGAAGCAAACTCCTGCAGGGGTCCTACCTTTGCCCTTAGACAACTGCATGACTGCAGCTGCCAAGCCCGAGTTGGACAATGGTCCACCAATCTCCCTAAAAGCCTTCATACCAAGCCGTCAAAACCCTTTGCTTTCCAAGGGGTGATAGCCGCCCTGCACTCTTTTGTGCATTGTTCAAACACCAATTGCTCTATCAGTGGCATGGCTGTATCAGGGTCACCAAAAATTCTCCCTGGCGGCTTCCATTAGGCGAGCCACGAAGTCGGAGAAGGGCTCAGTAGGACCCTGGAGGATTTTTGTTAAATTACCTGAAACTTCTCCCTTATTGGGTAGGGCCTTCCAGGCCCTGATGGCCATATTATTAATTTGGACCGTACACCGCCTGTGAAACACTGTCTGGTTATCTGCCCATTGTCCCTGACTAAGAACATATCTAGATTCCATAAGGGCTGTCCTGAGGCTGCTTGCCCGAGCCTGCCCTTGGGCATAATCTGTATAAATGATTTCAATCAAGATACTGCCCGATAGTTAAACAGGCTTTCACAGTACTCATCCAATCTGATGGTGTCATGGCCTGTGTCGCTATCCTTTCTATCAAGGATTGCGTGAAGGAGGCATTAATTCCATAGGCCTTAACCGATTCTGCCAGAGTCTTAAACGTCTTAATATCTAAGGGATCATAATATCTTTGTTGATTTGCATCTTCAAAAACTGGAAAGGCCATACGCGCTTCCTTCCAAGTCTGTGGGCAGAATGAGCATTGTGTCTCTGGGGACAGACTGGCCCGAGGGACCTCCACATAGGGAGGCGGCTAAGGGGTGGAGCTGTGGGCATCTCCCAAGCATGTGGTTTAAGTTTTTCTGCCATTTTGCCTTTCTTTTTTCCTTGAGAGGACCAACGGTCTCTATTTTAGTTAACATGTCCTCAAGGTCCTCCTCCATCTTTTCTAAGCTCTTTCCTTCCTCTATCTTTTCTAAGCTATCAGAGCCAAAGAGCTCTCTGTATCTATATTGGTTATCTTTCTTGGTCCCTTGTTTATTTTACTAACTCCCCTGCCTCAGAGCCTTCTGACTGAGCCTCTTTTACCTGTTCAAAAACTTCCTGGTCCTTTTTGACAGTGAATTCATAGTCACAATAAGAATTTAGGTACAATCTAAGACTATATGTCAGGAAAAGCATTATTATAAATACCCAAGCCCAACCCACTCCAAGTTGACAATAGACATCATAGTTTAGAAAATCTGCGGACCTTTTATTGCCGCTTTCCTTATACTCGTCCCTAAACCTTAACTTGTCCCAAATCTAGGGATCTTTACTTGTCCCAAACCAGGGAAATTCAAACCAGGGATCCTTAACTCGTCCCAACCCAGGGATCTTTCACTTGTCCTGACTTGTCCCAAAGCAGGGATCCTTAATTCGTCCCAACCTAGGGATCTTTCACTTTTCCTGACTTGTCCCAAAGCAGGATCCTTAATTCATCCCAACCCAGGGATCTTTCACTCGTTCCTGACTCGTCCCATAACAGGGATCCTTAATTCATCCCAACCCAGGGATCTTTCACTCGTTCCTGACTCGTCCCATAACAGGGATCCTTAATTCATCCCAACCCAGGGATCTTTCACTCGTTCCTGACTCGTCCCAGACCAGGGATCCTTAACTCGAACCTCTACTCGTCCCAAACCAGGGAGCCTCTACTTGTCCTCGACTCGTCCCAACCCAGGGAACCTTGACTAATAAATATTCCTTTTTTTTTTTTTTTTTTTTTTCCTGACTCGTCCCAGACCAGGGATCCTTAACTCGAACCTCTACTCGTCCCAAACCAGGGAGCCTCTACTTGTCCTCGACTCGTCCCAACCCAGGGAACCTTGACTAATAAATATTTCTTTTTACCTCAGTTTCTGAATTTATGAGGCTGTTGTCCTCAGTTTCCTCATTGTCCTCGGCTCGTTGTCGTTGGTCTTTAGCTGCCACGTCTCTGGCGTCTTTTCCCTCTACCGGCGCCGGGTGTCTCTGCCAGGGCCTCCGCGTCTCTTCACTGCCGGGGCCGGGTGACTCCGCCGGGGCCGGGTGGCCGCCGGGTCGCCGCCGCCCGCCGGCTCGCCGGCACCCCGGCTCGCCGCCGCCCGCGCCGGCTCGCCGCCGCCCGCCGGGACGCCGCCGCCCCCGGGCTCGCCGCCGCCCGCCGGGAAGCCGCCGGCCGCTTCTCCGCCGGGCCGCTTCTCTCCTTCTCCGCCGGGCCGCTTTTTCCCTTCTCCGCCGGGCCGTTTCTCCGCCGGGCCACTTCTCCGCCGGGTCGCTTCTTTCTTCTCCGCCGGGCCACCAGTTGTGGCGCCTTCTTCTTCACGACTCTTCTGGACGACTCTCTCCGACGACTCCTCCGGACCAACTCTCTCCCGGCAGCTGAGCTGCCTTTGTTATATACCCTTCCAAGGGGCGGCCCTGACTGCCTGTTCTCTCAGGATTGGTTAGGCCAATACTCATTAGCATAAGCCCTCTCGGGAGGGGCTTGAACCTGACACATGCGCAGTAGCGCGCCGGCCAAGTTGGAAACCGGCGCCGTCTCTTTGGCCACCTACAATGAGCTACCACAGAAATCCCTCAAGAGGGATGGATACTCCAGCCTCTCCGCCTGACTGCTCATCTGTCCTTTAGAAGAATCCTTTTAAGCAAATGGTAGGCATGGCAGGTTTTGTTTGTCAACTTGACACAAGTTGGAGTTATCACAGAGAAAGGAGCCTCCCTTGAGGAAATACCTCCATGAGATCCAGCTGTAAGGCATTTTCTCAATTAGTGATCAAGGGGGGAGGTCCCTTGTGGGTGGTGTCATCCTGGGCTGGTAGTCCTGGTTCTATAAGAAAGCAAGCTGAGCAAGCCAGGGGAAGCAAGCCAGTAAGTAACATCTCTCTATGGCCTCTGCATCAGCTCCTGCTTCCTGATCTGCTTGAGTTCCAGTCCTGACTTCCTTTGTTGATGAGCAGCAATGTGGAAGTGTAAGCTGAATAAACCCTTTCCTCCCAACTTGCTTCTTGGTCATGATGTTTGTGCAGGAATAGAAACCCTAAGACAGGTGTCTCCCCTGGTTCTGAGCTGTGCTTGCAAGGCATATGAAAGCATTTGTAACCAGTCTGTAATTGTACAACTCATGACTGCTGTCTGAATCCAGGACATGGTTGTAGGACAGAGCCCTCACCTGGCCTTAAGTCCTTGTAGGTGAACAGAGTGGAATTACGAGGCAACCTGCTGGTGTCTGCTAGAGAATCATTTGGTTTTGGGGAGCACTGGGGAGGACACGGAGCCCTTTCCCATCAGATCTGGAACCTTCCTGTAAAGGCCTTAACACTAAGATTGAGAATTGAAAAGCAGAACAGGAGCAAGGAAGCCAGGAAGCTGTGCTCCAACACAGCAGAGTATCTAAGAGGGAGAATCAGGGGCATCTACAAACTTCAAGGAATCCAAATAATTTCCAGACTCCAAGAAAAGACCATGGACTCCAGTTAGGAACCACCAGTTCGCTTCTCAGCTTTAGACTGTTCATTAGTAGCTTTCCTGAGACAGGAAGGCTACTATTTTAATATAAATGATGAAGAGACATGACATGCCTGGAACTCCGGCACTTTGGAGGTTGAGGCAGGAGGACTAAGAGTTCAAGGACAGTCAAAAATGAGAAACAAGGGATTGGAGTGATGGCTCAGCAGTTGAGAGCACTGGCTGCTCTTAGAGGACCCAGGTTTGCTTCCCAGGGCATCTGATGCCTCCTTGTGACTCCTGCAGGTATCAGGCATTCACATGGTGTACAGACACACATCAACTCAAATGTTCTTTAAAAATAAAAAACAAGATTCTTTTGTGTCATCTGACCACACTAACGTCCTATGCACTGTAGAATTTCAGCTGCATTCTGCGTTCCACCCACTGAATGCCAGTAGCAGCCCAGACCAAAAGGTGCCACCCAAAATATCTGCAGACACTGTCAAGTGCTTCAGGTCAGTAACTCAGTTAATAAAAGATGTTCCGAAAAAGTTGTTAATCAAAATACTTCAGATCTAGTTAAAAAACAAACAACAACAAAACAAAACAAAACTGATCCATTTACTAGTATTCTGAAAATCTTAGGTTTTTGTTTTGGACAGTGTTTCACTGTATACTTCTGGCTGGTCTGGAACTCACTATGTAGACCAAGCTGGCTTCAAAATCACAAATATCCGCCTGCCTCTGCCTCTGCAGTGCTGCAATTGAAGTGTGCACTACCACACCCAGGAAAAACTTTAGTTTTTTTAGACCAGTTCTATAAACAATATTTTAAGAATCATTATGTTGAAAATGTATTTAAATAAAGTAGTATGGAACTGTTCATGGTGTATAATAGGAATACTCTTATAACTTAAAAACATTTCTGTACTGTGACATGTAATTTAAAAACAAGTGACCTGTACTTTCCTTCCACAGAACACTGCCTGACAAGCCAAAGTGTGAGGTACATCTAGGAAGCACAGCAGTTCAGGCTACATGCCCCGTTGCTGAATCTAACTTCTCACAGAAAACTTACACTTTGCGACTTGTAAGAATACTTGGCTATAACCCTTAAGGTGCAAGTAGCATCCTACAGACCAAAGCCAAGGCTCTGCGCTGGGTGCTGCCACCAAACCCAATCACAAACGGGATTCTGAAGGAGGCTCCTTGTAACTTTATTGCATTTGTAACATTTATAAGAAACACATTTTCAGAAGTTGGGCTTTGCTGTAACTTCAGAGCTTAGAAATCACCTCCAGGCTTCCAACTGACTCACAACCCCAAACCAATCCCCAAACACGTTCACATGACCCAGTGATCCTCTCAATAATTTAATGCTGTGAGCATCAGATCATAGCAAGGTCGCTCCTGTACAGCGCCCTGTACTACAGCAAGCCCAGCTTATGTTCCACCATCAAGTGCGGCTCACCCATCAGTTCACTTTGTGATGGATCTGGAAAGAAACAGAAACAGGCATTGTCAGTGGGTGTTCAGACACAGAAGGAAATTCAGGAGTTATCATATCAGGATCTGTGATTCTCTAAACCAACCCAGTGAGACAACAAGCATGTCGTCTAGGGCTGGAAAGGGGAATTGACGGCAAAGGAGCCAAGGGAAGTTGGGGTAGGCGGTAAAACAAGTTTGCATCTTGCTTGAAGGGACCCAACTACACACACTTCAAACAGCAGTTGAAGGGGCTCGGGCACCCTCCTCACACAGGCACATATGCAGGCAAAACACCCATGCACAAGGTTCTGATGCTTCCATGGCTCCTCCCTGACTGAGAACACATGGCCCCTCCCCTGATGAGAACACATGGCCCCTCCCCTGACTGAGAACACATGGCCCTCCCCTGATGAGAACACATGGCCCCTCCCCTGACTGAGAACACATGGCCCTCCCCTGACTGAGAACACATGGCCCCTCCCCTGACTGAGAACACATGGCCCTCCCCTGACTGAGAACACATGGCCCTCCCCTGATGAGAACACATGGCCCCTCCCTGACTGAGAACACATGGCCCTCCCCTGATGAAAACACATGGCTCCTCCCCTGATGAGAACACATGACCCTCCCCTGATGAGAACACATGGCCCTCCCCTGATGAGAACACATGACCTCTCCCTGATGAGAACACATGGCCCTCCCCTGATGAGAACACATGCCTCTCCCCTGATGAGAACACATGGCTCTCCCCTGATGAGAACACATGGCTCCTCCCCTGACAGAACACATGGCCCTCCCCTGACTGAGAACACATGGCCCTCCCCTGACTGAGAATACTCTCAGTTGTAAAAACATTTTCTCTTCCTAATTTTCTGTTCCTTCACACACACAGAGAAGTCAGAATTCCAAGCAAGAGCATGTTAAGACCCACCTTGAGTTTAGATTGGAAAAGCTGTACTGGACTGCGGTAACACACCAAAAGCTGCTGCCAAGTCCTAGCAATGGAAGTTTCCAGGACAAGTCTCACCCTCACAACACTGACCGAGCCTAATGTGCCAAACCAGTATAGTCTGCACAAATGAAAGCCCAAGGAAATATGGGAGCAAGGCAAGCTTGGGGAAGCAAAGAACCAGCCTGGGTGGTGTGCTAATTGTGGCCACATAGCATGCTCACTCGTTAGCCTTCTTTCCACTCCATCTCTTAGAATTCCGACTCTCTAAGAGGGCATCACCACCCTTACCAGAACAGGAAGCACGCAAGGTGGCCAGTTAGGAGATGTGCAGTGAACTCCCAGGACACTGGACAAGCCCTTCCTCGATCCTCAGTGTACTCACTCGCTTACCGTAAGTATGGAGGTGGGAGCACTCTAAAATATAACTCTACTGGTGCACTTACTCGATTACCATAAGTATGGAGGTGGGAGCGCCCTGAAAAGTGCAGTGTAACTTAGCTGGTACTCTCATAAAATGTGCAGAGAGCCGAGTTAGCCAATGCTGCCTGAGACCTAGCTGCAATCTGGTCAACATGCAGAGGAGCAGTGAGTGTGCAGTCACTCAGTGAGGAACAAGGAAGACAACAAGGAAGGGCTATGCAGTGAATTAGTGCAGCACAGGGTGAGAGGCCCACTTTGGGCAGCCATGGTAGTCCTCAGCTACCCCATCGATGCACACACAGCTCCCACTGAGGGGCGCTACCCATGTGCACTCTAGCAGTCTCACAGCAGTGGATATCAGCTCCCTCCACAGGAGACTCTGCAGCTAACGTCTACGTTGGAGAGATGCAGAGAATGAGTACAACAGAGCCACACACGAGCTCATTTCATGATCGTCTGAGACATGAAACTACGTCAGATGTGCTCTGCCTAAGCCGACTCAATGATGCATTCCGAGTGAGTATCCAGCATGTCTGTGGTCGTGTACTGGTTCTATCTGTCCTGTCTGGTTCTCAACCTCACCCTACTCCATGCTGTATTTACTGCCCCATAACTCTAAGAGCCAGTCCCCCACATACTGTGAGCTTCAAACAAGCACCACTGAGCCACGCTACTGCACACCTGAGTCTACGCCAACAGTGTAGATGGACAATGGCCTCTGTGCTCAACACACGGAATGAAAGCCTGCTGTGCCTGACCCAGATGGTTACACCTCGGAGCTTTAAGTGTGCCCCTGTGTGCTGAGACAAGGCGGCTCAGCCTCTTGAAGGCCTGCAGCAGTCCCTGGAGGCAGAGATGCCACAATAAGCACCTTTAATGCCTGAGGAGCCCTGGATATGGAGTCCTTTCTGGAACAAAATAGGACAAATACACAAGTGTCACCTGACCTCTTCACACCACAGGAAGTGCAGTTCAGGGACCACAGAATGCAGGCATCTGTACATCTGCCATCAGGAGACTGCTATCTCTTCCACCATCCACAAACCTGCAGCAGGCTAACTTGTCAGCTTCTCATAGGGCAACCCCTCTTGAGCCTTAGCCATCAGTCAGTCTTCCCTCAATTTGAACTGAGGAATCAGCTTATGCATCATATCCCGCAGGCACGTGACCCTCCCAACCCAACATGACTTTCATGCCTAGAATTTACCACAGTCCATCTTTGCCCATTTAAAGTCCCCTCCTCTGAGGGCAGATCCAAGGTTCAGTGTTTGTACTCACAGCCTTGCCCAGTGCCTTGATATGAGTCCAAACTGATGCTCAAAATCTCCTTTTGTCTTTTTCAAACATTGATATGCGTCAACTGTCTAACAGTCTGAGTGAGCTCAGGAACTCCAGGTTTCCCAGCGGTCATGAAGTCCCCTCAGGGGCCTGTGGCTCACTGCACTTCTGCTGTGTCTACCCCAAGCACCAGCTACAGAGACACAGTGGAGCTGTGCTGGGTTTTTCCCAGTTCCCCTGCATGGCTGGGGGACCTGCTGGAGGCTGTGCATGGGGCGGGGCTGGACCTGCCTGTCTTCCCTGGGCCTGGAAGAAGCATAGGATGCTGTGTGTGTGGCTCTTGGTGACAAATGGCAGGCTCGTCCTTCCTCCTCACTGCCCACCTTGGCTCACACATCATTGGATGGGGGCTGGGGGGGTGTTAAGTTTTAAAGTAAGACTTTATCTAACTCCTGAAAACCAGTCCCACAAGCGCTGTGGACCTTGAGGCACACACCATACGGAACTCCAGATGTACAGAGCAGACGTCAGCTTCAGTACACACAACACAGAATGAGTGACTGTTAAACTGCCTGAAATGCCAGATCTCAGAACAACGAACCAACTTGACCTATAATTACCATTAAATCTTAGCTTAGGGCTGTGAGTGACTACAAGTGACTCCTGTGATCTCCCTGGGACAGACTCTGCTGGCTGCTGTCACCTTGTACAGTGTAGGGTTCCGAAGTGCTGAGTGCACTCACCGTTAAGAATATCCTCAAAACCAATGGTCTCATCATTGCCCTCAAAATATCCAGAGAGAGGTTTGAGCTCGGAAGAAATGGAAGACGCTGAACCTGGAGAAGTGAAAAGAGAGCTTCAGAAAGATCAGGGGAGGCAACTACAGTTCCATGTTCTTCACTCTTTATTTGAAGAATGTGTAAAACTATAATTCAGCCAGTGGGAAAGAAAAACTCACATCTTAGGGTCAAGACCGAGGTTTTTTTTTTGTTTGTTTTGTTTGTTTTTCGAGACAGGGTTTCTCTGTGTAGCCCGGCTGTCCTGGAACTCACTCTGTAGACCAGGCTGGCCTCGAACTCAGAAATCCACCTGCCTCTGCCTCCCAAGTGCTGGGATCAAAGGCGTGCGCCACCACTGCCTGGCCAGACCAAGTTTTAAAGTGTGCTGGCACTGGCACCAAAACTTTACCCACCACATCTGCCAGTGCTTACTTCCACTGCCGGACCCACCATGCCCACCTGTGTCTTGGGGGTTGCTTCTGTTCAAAAACTATAGCACATGTTGTGATGAAAAACACACTCCAGAGCCAAAAGACACGCCAACCTCAGGCCAGCACAGAGACCAGGTTCCAGAAGGGTCCAGGATAGTAAGAGTCACTCTCCAGAGCCAAGGGCACTCTGTGAGTTGCTCTGCACTGCTTAGTGCAAAGGTAAAAGGTAACCTTTCCAGACACAGTGCTAACCAGAAATGCAAATCAAACTCACTCAGGAGGCCTTTAAAGTCACAGTGTCACCCCAGCCAGTGTGACCTCTGCAACAAGCAGGTGTGGACTGGAACCAAATGAAGCACGAGGGAGGAGCACAGACTGAGCAGACAGAAACATCTGGATTCAGTCGGATGAGCACTGACCCAGTCACAGAGCTCTGTGCAAGTTACCCGCCTGAAAGACTTCGAACAGACAGGGCGGCCACTGCCACTTGAACATGGTCACACTCGTTGCCTTTCGGTCTTGCTGCAGATCACTTTATACTTTACCAAGAGTACTAGGTGATCAGCAGTGAGACGCCATGACCAAAGCTAACCCTGTGGTCAGAGTCTGCAGAGGCAGGTACAGGGAGTCTTCCCCCACTACTCAGTGAGGGTACTAGTCTCACTCGCCAACAGCCTACAAGGTTACTTAGTCTTTACAATGTGAAAAAAAATTTCTCCAGCTGTCATTCAAAACCAAAAACGGAAGCATGGAGAAGAGAGAAGAAAGAGGAAGAAACAGAAATAGAAACAGAAACCTCTAAGTGGAGAAGAGAACAAAGGGCCTGGAGGAAGATAAATCAGACAGTCATGACAGAGCATCAAAGGTGGGGCTTGCAAAACACAGGGATGGGGAAACGAGGAACATGCATTAGCAAAGATTTTTGACAAATGGTATTTAAAAACTCAGGCCATCAACTTCATTAGAAATATGCAGTCAAACCAAGACAGGAGATGAAGGGCTAACAGTCCTGTGCCGAGTGTTGCTTCATGGAAACCTTCAGAATAACCTGTGCTGTCCTGACTGTTCTTCCATTTCACACTGGAAGGAACTGAGGGGTGGAAATGAGCACTGGCTGCTCTTCCAGGGAAATCAGGCTAGATTCCCAGCACCTATGCAGAGACTATGGACAGGCTATAAGTCAGTTCCTAGGAGATCTGGTCTCTGTGATCACTCTCCACACAGTGCACAGACACACAGACTCACAGACACAACACACACACACACACACGGACAATAAGACTTGTCCTTAAGCAATAACAAATGTGCTTCAGACTGCTACTCTTGACTTTTTAGATTAGTCTGAGACTGAGATTTAGATTAGGATTAGTCTAAGACACTCAGACTCAGCCATTCTCATTTAAAGCCATTTTAGAACTGTATTCTTGCAAAGAAGTATTTAAAGTAGCTTCGGAACCACCAGTCTATAAAGTCAATGGCACTCCTAGCACTGGCTGCAAGACTCAAGTCTAGCTAGGCCAGAGAAAGGACCCTCAGTAGCAGGAAACAGATGCATGAAAGTCCAAAGCAGAAGGCCAGATGCCAATCCATAGGCAGCTGGGTTCTATCTGGAGAAAAGAGTGAGGTGCATGATACAGTGAGGTGTTTTACAGTTACCTGGGGGGTGGGGGGGGGTGGAGGCTGGGAAGCAGGGAGATCTGGTAAGGACCAGACCTCTGGGGTGGGGGCAACAAGGCATGAGCAAGGCAACCAGAGCTAACATTCCAATGTTCACCTGAGGCAGAAGCCTACTCACCCACAGGGTGAATAGTTTGTTCTGCACAGCGTGTGAAATCCAAGATGCCTGTGGCCTTCCAACCAGAAAAGCAGGTCAGGAGAGTTAGAGAAAGTCAACAGCACTGAGTAATCACGAGGGACAGGCAGGACACAGGAGGGAGAACAAAGCTGGCGCTAACACCACTAGCATCTCAGGTGACAGACAGAAGGAACCACAGAGCTGCAAACGGGTTTCGGAGAGGAAGGAGACACCAGTTTGAGGTCTACAAAAATATAGAAAAAAGGAAGGAGTCTTGAGTGTCAAATACTAGTGTTCAAGGAAACCGGGGTAAGAAAATGTCTGCCCTGCTCAGGAGCAAATCCCGCACACGCCAGGAGCCAGAAGACACTGGCTCAGGAGGAGAAAGCAAAGGAACAGACAAGGAAACAATGGCTTCCAGCAGCTGAACCTTGAACCTGTACAAGCAGACAAGTGAGGGAAGATGTGGGGGGGAGTCATGGTGTCACACACCTTGAACCCCTGCATAGTAGGCATGGGCAGGCAGATCCCTGGGAGTTCAAGGCCAGCATGTTCTACAAAGCAAGTTCTAGGCCAGTTAGAGTTACATGGAGAGAGAGCCTATCTCAAAAGTAATTATCAATCAGTTAGGAATCGATACAATCCTGTTTAAGACAGAATTTGAATGTACGTAACTGCTTCTGATGAGCCAAAGCAGGAAGAGAAGGAAAAGGTATCTGCAACAGACAGGGCTGCTGGCAGGGAGCTGTTCCCTCAAGAGGGTGAAGCAATGGGGCCCAGAACCCAGGCAGGGAACAGTTCTCCCAGGCAGAAGGACATCTGCACACAGCTACTCCTTAGCAACAGGCACACCCAGCTGTGCATGCACGGTTGCCGTAGATGGCAGAGAAGCACAGTCAGACAACTACACTGTTCTCAGACACTGTGTCTACGACATGAAGCCATTCTCCACAGAACAACTTTCCCTCTCTGAAGCAGTAACAAGGGTCATATGCTACACAAGAGGCAGGACAGGGAGCACCGAGGGTAAGGTCTGACAGCTAGTATGAGAACATCGGCACAAGTGGGGACAGAGACAGACTCACCTGCTGCACTGCCTTGAACTCCATCTGTAAGCTTCAGGGGAGCAAACAGACCCTGGATATTCCTCAGGGTGGAAAAGTTCATCTTGTCCTGGTTGAGCTGGAACTGCAGAAGACAGAGTAACTCTAACCTAAGAGCTTGTTACACAGGGAGCGAGCTGCTCTGATACTGCAACGCTGACAATCCCGAGGCCAAGGGTCAACATACTGATTTACAGTGTCAATTTCTTCTTGATAGATTCTATAACATTTATGTCTCTACATCTTGTGTGTGGCATGTGTACGTGTGGTTTACATGTGTTCATGTACATGTATACCTGCAGACACCGGGCAGAGTCAATACCAGGTTTTTCCTCAACAGTTCCCCATCTTATTTTGTGAGACAGGGTCTCTCACTGAACCCGAACCCAGAGACTCAGCTAGGCTAGCCAGTAAGCACCAGGGATCGCCTGTTTCCCTCCTGTATTCAGTAATGGTACCCCGAAATGTCTTCAAATGTGGCTGTCTGATCTCTAAGTGCCCATGCCTACTTCTATTTTTTCTAGCAGAGGATAAGAAGACATAGGGCTGGAGAGATGGTTTGGTGGTTAAGAGCTCTGAAGGTCCCAAGTTCAAGTCCCAGTACCCACATAACAGTTCACAACTGCATGATGGCCTCTTCTAGTATGCAGAAGTAGAAGCAAACAAAATACCAATATACATAAAATTAAATTAATTTTTAAAAAAGTAGTTTGTTTTAAAACTCACATTTTTTTCTGATAATTCAAGAGGGTGACTAGGCAAAAGTTCATTTTTCACACAAGAAAACCTAGAAGGAAAAAAACCACAAATATTTAACAGAGTACTACCCATAATTCTCTATCACAGCTCTAAGCTGTACATGGGAACATCCATCTTTTTGGCTTTCTGCTCAGAGGAGACTACGGAGCAACTTTCTTTGGTCGCCCCAAATCCAGGTTCATCTGACACCAGGTGCCCTACCATGCTGCCCAAGTTCAACCCCAACAAGATCAAAGTCATGTACTTGAGGTACACCAGAGTAAGGTCAGCGCCACATCCACCTTGGCCCCCAGATGGGTCCTCTGGGTCTGTCTCCAAAAAAAGTTGGTGATGACATTGCCAAGGCTACTGGTGCCTGGAAAGGTCTGAGGGTTACAGTGAAACTGACCATGCAGAACAGACTGAGGTGGTGTCCTCTACCCTCTGCCCTGACCATCGAAAGCCTTAAGGAACCACACGAGACAGAAAGAAGCTGAAGAACATTAACCCAGCGGAAATATCACTTTTGACGAGATTGCCAACACTGCCCACCAGACGCAACACTGGTCTTTGGCCAGAGAGCTCTCTGAACTATTATGGAGATCCTAGGTACTGCACGTCTGTGGGCTGCAGCATGGATGGCCGCTACCTTCATGATAGCAGAGATAACATCAACAGTGGCACAGAGGAATGCCAGCTAGTTAAAAAGCAACAAGAAAATATCTCAATAAAAGACTGCACGTGTAACTGTGGAGTAACCGGGGCATGGGGTGGAGCTCAGTGGGTGAACGTGTATTCAGTAAGCACGAGGCCTGGGGCACCATCTCCACTGACACCCCCAAGCTGGTAAATATAGTCGGGTGGGGGGCCTTTAATCTCAGCACCCAAGAGGCAGAGGCTGGTGGATCTCTGAGTTCAAAGCCAGCCTGGTCTACAGATCAAAGTTCCACAACAGCCAGGCTACACAGAGAAACCCTGACTTGAACAAAACAACAATCCTCCCTGACACCCCCTCCCGAAACCCCAAAATGTAAGCCACTGTTATTCTACAACAGTAGTGTGCAGTAGGTTTTCTAGGGGTGAGAACACTGATCATCTGGATGGTGCTGATCAGCATAGGAACAGAAACTTTGGTAAAAATACATAGAACTGTGCATGAAAGGCAGCCGGACTCCACGGGCATCTGTTACAGACCCTGCTGCTGTACTACTACTACTATGGAGGCGTGAGATCTATATGGGCCTGGAGGCCGTGAGGATCTACTAGGAGCATGGAGGCCGGATTACATGGAGGCCGTGATGATCTACTATAGCTATGGAGCGTGTGACACTATGGAGGCCGTGATGATCTACTACGGAGGCATGAGGCCTGATGATCTACTATGGAGCATGGAGCCGTGATGATATGCTTGGCCCAGGGAGCCATCCAAGAGGTTTCAGTGGAGAATTTCCAAATGTGGCCTACAAACCGTTTTTGAGGTATTTTGGTGAAGAATGTGGCTCCTCTTTGGCCTTGTCTCAAGAGTCTGCCTGAGGCTAAGGTGAAGAGACTCAGATTAATTGCACTGACAAAGGAAGTCTCAAAAACACCATTATAGATTGTTCTCTGGTTAAGTCTCATGAAGAGCACTTTAAATAAGCATAGCAAGCATGAGAAAGGAAAAATACTAAAATACATGGTTAGAATATTAAAGGGGCACCAGGAAGTGAAATGGAGCTGAATTCTGTGTTCAAGGATATTTAACTGAAATAAAGGGTAAGGACCTTGGGGCAAGATCCCACCCAGCTAAGTTTAGGTCCAGGCATGATAGTACAAACCGTTAATCCCAAGAGGCAAAACAAGCAGATTTCTGGGTTAAAGCCAGCCCAGAACACAGCAAATTCTAGGTAAAGAAAACCTTATATCCAGGCTTAGTAGAGCACACCTTTAATCCCAGAGTTTAGGAGACAGGCACACAGATCTCAGGTCAGTCTACAGAGCAAGTTCCAGGACAGCCAAGCTTAGGCAGAGAGGGAGTCAGAAAACAGAAAGCTGGTAATAGAATAAGTGGGACCATGTTTCAGCCCCAGAGAGCAGCAGAACACATCAGCTTTAGCCAGTGGCTACCAGCTTGAGACTGAAAAATAGAAGGGACTACTGGGACAACGGATGCTGGTTAGCTGGAGTTAAGAAATTAGTGGTGATTAAGAAAAGACCAACATCACTGAGGTGAAACCTTCTGGGAAGTGTTTTCTGAGAGCAAAAAGAAGCTGTGTTCTAGAGATAGCAAAGGCTGTACCTCCTGCAGCAGCTGTACCTGGTAATGTGTAAGAATCCCCAGATGGTACTGGTTTTGAAGGCATGAAGGGGTTCAGAGCCCCTGAGGTTTGGCACTGATGAGAAGCCATGGGAAGTCATTGGTGAAGGTGCAATCTCAGTTACAGATGACAGCCCAGGACTGAAGGGGTCATGCAAAAGGAGTTGAGGCTTAGCACCATGAAGAGAGCCTATGAGAAGCTATTGGTGAAGCCCAGTTGCAGCTGAGACCCCAGCATACTGGAGAGGCCAGTACCCAGGGATGACCACCAAGAACAGCCGAGGCAATGGAGTGAATCAACCTGAGCTTAGAGTGCTACATTGGGAGAACTGTAGAAGTGACACCAGCCCTTTGGAGGAGCCCAGAAGATCACTGTGTGGGTCCCAGACATTGAAACAAGAAGCTATAACATTAAAGCTGCCTTGGAGACCCCAAGATGTTTGAGATGCCAGAGCCATGGGCTATCTGCTTAGGAAAGCTGCTAACAGAGAGTGGCACCAGCCCAGGAGAAAGAAATTTGTTGTGTACAACAAAGGTGAAAAAGGAGTTAAGAGATCTGAAGACCCCTTGAAATCAGACATGAGATGCAGAGTTTGGAGTTTGCCCAGGTGGCTTCCTATCTTGCTTTGGGAATTACAGTTAAGTGATTGGATGAATTCAGAAGAGACTTTGAACTTTTAACATTATTGAAACTGCTATAGAGACTCTGGAAGTTGACTAAATGTATTTTGCATTATGCTATGTTTAGGTATGGCCCCCATAGATTCATGTGCTTGAACAAGCCATGGAGTCCAGGGAGTGGAATGTGATTGTTTGTATATGCTTGGCCCAGAGACCCTTGGAGGTGTGGCCTTGTAGGCGTGGGCTTTAAGACCCTACTCCTAGCTGCCCAGAAGCCAGTATTCGCTGGCAGCCTTCAGATGAAGATGTAGAACTCTCAGGTCCTCCTGCACCATGCCTGCCTGGATGATAATGGACTGAACCTCTCAACCTGTAAGCCAGCCCCAATTAAATGTTGTCCTTATAAGAGTTGCCTTGGTCATGGTGTCTGTTCATCAGCAGTAAAACCCTAAGACAGAAGCTTTCCAAATGTGGATGCTAGCTCATGTCCTCTATCTATAATAAAACGCAGTTTAATGCCATTGAAAAGCTGTGGCATATTTTTACCATTTAACTGTTTCTACTGAGTTTCATTTTTATTTGATGTCTTTCATGGATTCTCATGTAAATTAAATTTTTTAAAAAAAATTTATTATGTGAGTGGATGTTTTGCCTGTATGTCTGTCTTTGTACCACCTGTGTGTCTGGTGCCCTTGGAGGCTTAGGAGAGGGCACCAGATTCCCAACAACCAGATTAACCAGAGAGTTAGTTGCTATGTGGGTGCTGGGAATCAAATCCCAGTCCTCTAGAAGAACTGCTGAGTTCTTCCTCTGTCCCCTAAATCTTCTAATAAAAATGTTTAAGTTATTGTAAAGGAACTCACTAAGCATGTGTTTATTATCACTGCCACTTTGATGGGCTGCTCCTAAGACATACTAGCTAAGATTTTCTTCAATACTGTACCTTTATAATTGTCAAACGACACGCTTAAGGGACCCACAGTTAGGACCAGACCATGGTCACTGTCATGCTAAGTACTGTCTAAAGCAGGGTCTGAGGGCTGAGAAGCCCTAGTAGGCCTGCCGTAGCCATCTGGAAACTGAGCACTGTGGACAGATCACCATCAGAAAGGTAGACATGAAAACCGCCTTCTGTGCAGTCTTCCTCTCCAACTGGGAAAAAAAGAAGTGAGATTTCCTGGGAGGGCTAGGAGTTGACAGGGCTCACCAGGACTTAGCTGGTGGCTAGCCTATTAATTTTCCTTAAAAATTGTCTGTGAGTGTTTGCCATGGTTCCCACAGAGGCCAGAAGAGGCATCTAATCTCCTGGAAATGGAGTTACAGGTGGTTATGAGCCTCCATGGGGCTGCTGGAAACTGAACCAGGGTCCTGTGTAAGCACAAATACTCTTAACTGCTAAACTATCTTTCCAGCCCTCAGCCTATTAATTTTACTACAAATCAAATTATGCCTCCAAGAGGCCATATCCTGAGTCTTTTACTACTACCAAAAGGGACTACATATGGCCAGACCTCAGCACCAGAAAAAGTCAGCATCTTCAATTAGGATAAAATCAAGGGAAGCTATGCTGACCTTGTGTGACGACTGAGCAGAAGAGTGATGTGCCAAGGACAGATGACTGGAAAAGGTTGACCTTGTGTGAATGAGCAGAAAAGTGATGTGCCAAGGACAGATGACTGGAAACAGGTGTCTAAAAAAGGAAATTACAGAACAGGTAGGGCAGGGCACTGGACAACAAAAACAAAAGCAGCCACCATTTAGTGCTCAAGAGAGCCGGGTACCACTTGGGTGTTTTCAGGTGTTGACTCCCTTACTCCTACTGTGTAACACAGGTACTGTTAGCCCTAGTCACAGATAAAAACACTGAGCACTTACCTGTCACAAGACATAGTCCAAGGGACAACAGAGCTGGGACCGAAAGCCAGGCAGCACATCATCCTTTCTCCCTGTTTCTGCCTCCCTTTCTCTCTCCCATTTCTGAATTTTATTGAAAATAGAGTTTTCTCAAACATTTGCACACACAGAAATCCCACAGAAGCGCAGCACTAGAAATCACAACATATAAACAAAAGATCTCTAAGTTAAAAACATAAAGTTACCACTGAGCTTCTTTTGGCCTGTCCTTATGTGTAGTTTGTGTGTCCATGTACATGTTCTACTGAAGAAAAGTAAATTATCATTTGCAAGAGGGTATCACTTGGAGATAGCTTCCAGGTTACGGATGGGGGCTTTTGTCCACTTCCTGCCTAAGCACTCGTACCCCTCTTAGCCTGTGCGGGCTCTGTGCCTGCTACCACAGGCTTTGCGAGTTCATGTTTGCGTCAGTACTGCTGTGTACAGAAGGCCTGGTTTCCTTGGTATATCACATCATCCTTTCTTTTTTCTCTCTCTTCCTCTTTTTTGGGACATGGGAGGCTTTTCAAGACAGGTTTTTGTGTAGCCCTGGCTGTCCTGGAACTCACAGGCCAGTTCTGCCTCCCAAGTGCTGGGATTAAAAGCACCACCACCACCACCCAGCCATCGTTCCTTTCTTAAGGTGTGTGTGTATGTGTCGCACATGTAGGCCAGAAATGACATTAGGTGCTTCCTCTTGCTGTTCTCCACCTTGTGTTCTGAGGCAGGCTCTTTCACTGACACAGTGACCATCAATGGGATAGGCTGACCTGTCTTTAAATGGTGCTGGGGAATCCAAACTCAAGTCATGTTTGCCCAGTTCAGTATTAATTACTGCTATATAACTGTTATATACTAGTGTCTCCCAGAGAAGAGTTAACTATTCCAGCAGGCAGTAGCATAGAGAGGTCAATGGCTGAGTTTCAAGCAGTAAGAATCCTCTAAACCAAGTGCTAGGGCTATAGATCTCAGTGGTAGAGGATTCTTCCCATTATACGACATCCTAGGTTCAATCTCCAGCACTAGCCCCCTCATCGCAGAGCCCACAGAATCCTACCAATGGTTCCAGGCACAGGGAGGACTCCCTTTCTGCAAGCCTGCATGCTGTATCCTGCTACAAGAGTTCCCCCACTACAAGGACCATGTAGCCCTCTTCCTCTCCACACCCTGAGTATACAACACACTACAGACAAAATCAAATGCACATTTATAGCCTTCCAAAGACAGCACCTTGAAGACAATCCACAAGAAGCATTTCATTAGAACGAGACACAGCCACAAGTCCCCAACATACCCTTTCCGGAGAAGATCATGACTCTCGAAAGGCCCACTGGCTGAGAGTTCTGTAACTGGAATACTGTCCTTCAGCTGCGACCCAAGGCCTCTGGCGTTCTACAACACAAAGTCAACATGCTAGTTAAAAGACAGAGGAGAGTGCCCCTAAGGAACACAGGATCTACAGAGAGAGCCTTAAGTACTATGGTAACCCAGCACAGGTATACAGTGAGTACCATATCTGGGGGTAGAAAGACTCCTGGTCTGACTTCTGAATGTGCCAGCAGGGAAAGCATTTTATGAAGGAAAAAAAAAGTAATGAATATACAAACTACGACCAGTTTGAGATGACTGACATTAAAGAAGTGGTAAAATTCAAAGACAGACAGCATATGTACCAAAACCCTTGAGTTTTACTCTAATCTTGGTATAAACCAAATATGACTTATTGGAAAAGCCTTCCCTTTGGTTGTAGTGTTTCAATCCAGTGAAAAGCTGAGGACAGAACCCCAGGAACAGGCAGATCAAAGACTATTAATTACGACATGACAGCTAGAGATGAGGTCATAGGAACCTACAGAAAGGGGGAGGAGCTGTCTTCTATAATTAAAAATAAATGCAGCTAATTGAAATAGTTCAAACAATTAAGAACAGCTCCCTTGGAACTGTCACTGTCACCCTGTATCTGACAGCACGAACTGCTCAGACCTGGTCTCTACTACTAGTCTAGACCAAACTATTCTGAGAAAGCAGCTATTTGATAGATTTACTTCATCTGTGTATTTGACCTGACCGCTCCCATGGGGGGATGTCACCTGTCCCGACCTGAGCCTCACCAATTTCCCAATTCTGCACAGCAACGTTTCTCCAAAACACACAACCTCACCACCAAAACTGCTAAAGACCCCCTTCTATTCTTCATTAACATCTAGGAAATAGAGTTCAGGCCTCCCTCTGCAATTCAAGGTCTTGGCACTATTTCCATTCTTCATACAGGAAGCCAGGGGGATCAGGAAAACACCTACTCTGTGACTGGCAGCAAAGCACAGACTTCCAGGACTAGCCCTGTCTGATTATAGCTGTCGCAGTGTTGACTAACACCACTACCAGTGTCCTCCTGCGGACCGACTTACTGAAAAGCACCAAAGAAAAAGTTATGCTTTGTGCATAACCACAGGAGAAATTCTGACCTCTAGTATTGTTGTTATTGTCTTTCCGGTGTCCTTTTGTAAAATATGAGGCCTCCTTATCTAGTTCAGTGTCAGATAAAAGTAAGTCTATTAAAACCTGAAACCATTCATATTTCAGCGTTTCTCACACCCCTTTACAATGGTTAGCGGGGTTTGCCAATACAAGCTTTCTGGACGTGGGCAGACGGCCTGCGGAGGAGTGCTTGTATCAAGTCTGTGCCATAGTGACTCAGGAGTCTGCTCAAAGAGAAACAGAAAGTGGGGAAGGAGGAGAGGCCAGAGGGGGATGAGAAGGGGTTCAAGCACTAACTACACAAACAAACCAAGAGCAACACACGGTACAGGGAGAGATGTTTGTAAATCGCGCTGAGTTGTATAAATGCAACGGGCTGTCGTGGGCCTTGGGGGGGTGTAGGGTCAGTCACCCTGAAGGAGGCACGTGGCGTGTCCCAACACCCACACAAGGCTTGGCTTTCAGAGGTGCCCCGTTCATGCATCCGCCTCAAGTGCTGGGAAGGGGCGCTCAGGCCTGGGAGGCCCGGGGAACCGACGCGCGCGGACCGACGGGAACCAGCACCACCCGAGAGCGCGCAGCCCGGGTCACGCCCACGTCAGACACCCGCCGGGACCGCGCAGCCGTGATCGACGCCCGCACCACCAATACCCGCCACGACTGCGGTCGTTCGCGCTCACTCACCATCTTGGAAACAGCTCTGTGAAAGCCTTGAACCTGCTAGAGTCGACCGGCCAAGCCGCTCACTTCCGTTTCCGGGGCCCATACACCCCCCCATCCGCCGGAAGTGCGTCCGTCCGGCCAGGAAGGAAAGAGGACGTGGGAGGAGCAGAGAGTCGCGTTGAGCCGGGGCTCCCACGCCTGCTGTCCCCGGGGAGCGAGGGCCAAGGGCGCAGCTAGGGTGTGCGCTGGACCTGGCTTCGCGTGACGGTTTTAGATAGGCGTGTGCAGATGCACAGACTTCCCACGGGCCATCCGAGGACGTCTAGGTGGTGATTTGCATAAACTTCTCCTCAGTCAAAACTCGGACAATCGGCTTTTACAGTTTTCTAAGTCGAAGGTTCAAGGCTGGGTATGTGTAGAACCCCCAGAAAAGAACCAAGCTGGCTCAGTCACTGAGCTACAGAGGTGGGCTCCAGGGGTTGTGGGGTGTGGACGTTTCCGAACTTGGGAGATCACAAGCTGTATCCCAGGTCAGGTCTGGCCACCGGATCTTAATAAGCAAGTTAAAAGCGAGAGGCAGAAGAAGGCGATTTGGTCATTGTGGCCAGATTAGGAAGACGACAAAGACTTGGGAGGCTCTCTGGGACCAAATCCTTCTCAGTAACATGGAAGTGTGACAATTTTAAGTCAGTGTCATCATAGCTAACGTATGTTAGCCCCTTGGAATTACATATCAACATGGTTCTACATGCTGTACATGAGTCAGTCCTCTCCCTAAATCTTTTCATTACATTTTTTAAAATTAATTTTTAAGGATTTCTCTAAAAACGTTTTGTTTGACTGTGTGCGTGTGCATCGTGTGTGTGTGTGTGTGTGTGTGTGTGTGTGTGATGCCCTCACTCTTTTGCAATGCTTAGTGGTGTTTACCAACACAAGAGAGTCTCAGGATCTCATAGAACTGGAGTTACAGGTAGATGGTTGTGAGCCATCTGTGGGTGCTGGGAAAGAAACACAAGCCCTCTGTAAGAGCAACCGGTGTTCTTAACCTCGGAGCCATCCCTCCAGCCCCTTTGCTCACATTTTGAGAGTACAGTGCAGCATGGAAGAGAAGGCAAGGCAGCTGGTTAGCTAAAACTGGTCTAGTTGTGGTAGCCGGAGGAGGTCACTTGGGTTCTGCAGTCGGAAGCAAAGAGAAATGAATGTTCCTCTTGCTTTTGCCCTGTTATTCAGTCTGGGATCCCAGCCAATGGGATGGTGCCTCCCACATTCAGGTTATATCATTTTTTAGTTAAAACTATGGAAATGGCCTCAGAGATATGTCCAGACCATGTCTTCTCTCAGAGGATCTGGGTTCATTTCCCATCACAATAGGTGGCTGATCACTCCAGGTAACTCCAGCTTCAGACAATCCAATGCCCTCTTCTGGCTTTGAACTGTACTCATGTACAGAGCCACAGAAAACCAATTTTACAAGACCATCACAATACCAACATTGTGTTGATCTGATCCCATGAACCCTTTCTTTGTTTCGTGTATTTAAGATAGTTATTTCCATGTCTGCTCCTCCAGGAAAAATCTAGCATCTCATTCATAAGGAAATTCCTTTTCTTTGTAGTTTCATTGCCCAGTACTAAAAGAAATGCTCAGCAGATATTCAGGACTGAATCTATATCCCTCAGTCAGCATGTGTAGTCAACAAACATTAAACGATTATTTATGTTTTTATTTCAGTAGCTTACACTACCCACGAGCTCAACTATGTGTCTCCATGAGTGTACACTCTTAATCCTCCTGTCTCTGTCTTCTGAATCTATGATTACAGGCATGGGTCATGATGCTCTAAGATGATTTTGTTTTAAGCTGCAGTATAAGGGCTGGAGAAATGATCAAAGATCTAGGTTCAGTTCCCAGCAACACCGGTGGCTCACAGCCATCCCCAATGTCCCAGGGGATATGGAGCATCTGTTGGCCTCTATGATACTGCAAACCTAGTGCAGACATAACTACAGGCAAAACACCCAAATGCAATTTTAAAAAAAAAAAATATTTAAATTATTTAAGAGTTGAAGTTTTAAAAGCTTCTTACGTGACTGAACTTACTGGGAGGGGAAAGGTATTAATGAAACCCTAAAGTGCATACTTTCATATCTCAAGGTAAACCTGAGTATTGGGAAGAGGACACAGAATACAGAAGGACACCAGTACAGAATACTTGCAACCCGAATTAGTCCATAACTTCAGAAACTGAATACCCATGGCAGTGGCTATGGGTAACAAATTCTCCAGTGCCCCTTTCTTTCTTATTAATTTTTAGTTAGCACCCAAAGTACTGGGTTTCATAGTATACTTACACTTCTTTCTTGTTTTGTTCCCTCCCCCAGACCCCAGACTTCCATGGCCTTTAAAAGAAAGATGTCATCTTCAATCTAGCCCACAAGAACCTGCATAAACCCTCCTCCAGCTGCCTCACATGAGCGTATCCTCATACCTTACTATCTGATTTGGGCTCCACATACCTTTTTTCCCCTCAATTCATCATTTGCACCAGCAAATCTAATAATTCTCCTTTAATGCCTTACTAACCAACAAGCCTGCTCTTACCCTTTGACTATTGGCCCAATGATTCTTTAGGTCCTTGCCTTAAGTAATGATGGCTTAAGTCCTCGTGGCCGATGGGACCATTTTAACACAGTGTATTTGAGAAGCAATACAATGTAGTATTTGGAACGTCTACTCTGAACTCAGGCTTGACATATTTACTTAACATGTCTTTGTTTTCTCACTTCTAAAATGAGGCAATGCTAACGTATATCTCAAACAGTTATATATTTTATAGTACTCTAGTACTATAAAAACTAGCCCACAGGGAGGAAGCCTCCACTTTGATTCTCTTAGATCTTGAGATGGAAGTGTGTGGTGTCTTCAGCAATAAGCTTTTATTGTCTAGTTCTGGTGGATGACCAAAAGGAATGACAAGAGCATGAACTGTTTGGGGGCATCTGGAACCTCCTTTTGAACAATGCATAAAAAGATACGCCACATCTGGCCCTGGGATTTTTTTTTTTTTTAATGGTCCATGGCTTTAAAACAGCAGCCTCATCCAGCTGTGCAGGATATCTGCCAACTCTTCTTTAAAGCTTTTACATTTTCATCGACTTATACGATAGTTGGCTTCCTTATGACTTTTTTATACAGCCTTTGATTTGATTGCCCCCCCCCATCTTTTGCCTCCTCTACCCTCTCCCTCATTCTTATCAAAATGCTTTGACCCCAGTATCTGTCCTGTGCTTTTATGTTACCTGTGTTCACTATTCCCACATCTCTTAGGCATCCCCCCCCAGTGGCCCTTTGTAGCTTCCAGGACTCTATAAGTACTCTTAAGTTAAACACACAAATCTGAAAATTCAAAACTAGGACCCACTGAGAGGGAACATGTGGTGTCTGTCTTTCTGTGCCTTGTTTACCTCAGTCAATATAGTAGTTTTTAGCTCCATGCATCTAAGATGCATATTTTATAATTTCATTTTTTTCTTCACCGCTAGGTAAAAATCCATGTGCATATGCACCACTTTGCACTACCTTTTATCCCCTGATGGACATGCAGGCCGGTTGCATTTCCTAGCTATTACAAGTAGAGCAGCAAGAAGCCAGATGAGCAAGATAACAGTCCAGTGGGTGATTGTCGGTAATGGTATGGGGCTGGATGCTATGGTAGTTCTCTTTCCAGATGAAAGGGTTTTCATTGTATCATTATTTTATTTGATATTTATTAAGTGTTCTGCTTGCATGTATGTATGCATATCATGTGCACGCCTAATACCCACAGAATCCAGAAGAGGGCACTGGATTACTTGGAACTGGAGTTCCAGATGGTTGTGAGCTGCCACCTGTGTGCTGGGATTTGAACCTGGGACCTCTACAAGAGCAAGTGCTCTTAACACTGAACCATCCCCCAGTTCTTATTTCTAGATTTCTGATGTCTACAGTGGCCACAGTCTCAACATCCTGTCACCATTTGTTGTCATTTGGTTGGTTGGTTGGACAGGGTCTCACTGTGTAGCCCTGGCTGTCCTAGATGGAACTCACTATGGAGACCCAGCTGACCTTAGATTCACAGAGATCGACTGCCTCTATCTCCTGAGTGCTGCCATTAAAGACCTGAGCCTCCTACCTGGACCTATCCTTTGTTGTCTGGAACTCAGCTGTTGAAAGTGAAGTAAGATGGACTCTCTAGTTGCTTAAATTTGCATTTCCCTGGGGGCTGCTGATGCTGAAAACTTTTAAAAGTGTTTATCAGTCATTCCACTTCTTTCTAGAAGCCTCTGTCCAGGTCTATGGTTCTTTTAAAAATATCCAGAAGCTAATTAAACTACTGAAGCATCTTTATACCCCAGATGACTCGTTCTTGAGGCTCTGTGCTGACCAGTCTCATCCAGTTGTTACAATGTGCTGCTCAGTCTAGTTTAATTCTTAGGATTTAGTTCATCTGTCCATGTAGGATTGTATCAGCGATTTCATTTTTATTCTCCAGAATACTACTGTCCTAAAGTACAGGTTTTTCACTGTAAGCTGGTACTGTTTCCTTCTTATGTCTTCTCTACTCATGACCTCTGTTCATTTGGCTATTGGCTTGGTTTTGTTGCCTTTAAATCAGTGATAGTTTTTCATTTGGCTTTTGCTTTTGTCCTGGAGATTGAACTCATGCTCTCAATGATGCTGAACAGGCCCTGGACAACTGACCTGTATCCCCAGCCCCCGTCAGGGACAGGCTTTTGATGAGGAAATGTTATGAAGTTAGACACATTCAAATCTATCAGTACTTTCCCTCAGAAACTTTCAAAGGTTCACCATTCCTGTTGTGTCAGACACTTTGACAGTATTTATGCATGTTGGATGCATGCACAGGGTGAGATTCAGTCCAGTTCTCCTGACTATCACATGAGTTATTTTAGTGCTCTTTCTATTGGAAAATCTCTTTTCTCCACTCATCCGCAGTGCCAGCTTTGCCAACCATTTATTCTGGGCATCGTTTTTCCATTCAGTTGGTCAGTTTGTCCATCTCTGGATGAATTCTATGCTGTCTTAATAAATACAATTTTATAATACTTCCCCATCTCTGCTGGAGAGAGACTTTGAACTTTCTCAGATGTCTGATGGACTATTTCTGGGACTTGGGTTTTTTCACATAAATTTTAAAGTAAGTTACCAAGGTCATTTGGATTTGAGTTCACTCTATGGCACTTGGGGAAAACAGACATCTTTAAAATGGAACTTGTCTGTTCATGTGACATGCTTCTCCATCTGCCATTGTGACTTTCATGTGCAAGTTCAGCATAAGTTCTATACGATTTTCTCAAAATATTCATGATATATTTATTCCCAGGCCCTTTATATTGTATGGTGCCCTAAATGGTGCCCTTTTAAAATGAAATTTTGCATCTCTTTTGGCTGATTTACAGAAATGCAGTTAACCTCAGATCATTGATCATTCTATGTAGCTAAGTTTCTTCCTCTCTCTTTCTCTCTCTCTTTCTCTTTCTCTCTCTCTCTCTCTCTCTCTCTCTCTCTCTCTCTCTCTCTCGTGTGTGTGTGTGTGTGTGTGTGTGTGTGTGTATAGTATGCATTTGCACACAAGTGGGTTGCTCATGGATGCATGTGGACATCGGTTCCCATGGAGGCTAAAGAGTCTTCCTCATTTTCTCTCCACTGTCTTCGCTGAGACCATCTCTCATTTGAACCCAGAGCCCTCAGATTCAGCTAGTCCAGCTAGCCAGTTTGCTCCGGGGATTCCCACCTTCACCTCCTGAGTGGTGGGGCTACAGATGTGTCTTACCACACATACTTAGAATTCACACAGGTCCTGGGCATCTCAACTCCCCTCACGATGTTTGAAGAGCAACGTTTTACTGGCTGAGTCACATCCCAGCCCTAGCCAGATTTTTTTATCATTTGTGGAAGTTTTCTATGGAGACAACCTTTAATATTCTAGTGCTAAATATAAAATAAACATATAAAAATAATATATATATATAAATATAATAAAAATACACATATAAATACAATAAACATAAAATAAATATAAATGAAAATAAATAATGCTGCTTGCTTTGCTTTGTTTTGTTTCACTTTTCCTTTCCAAATCTTAACGATCCTTCACGCTCTGCTGTTGCAGTCAGGGTTCGGCAATGATGCCTGCACAAAGCCATTGCGAGTGGTGGAAATTTCCAGCCTCACCTTATTCCTCATTTGTAAAGGAAATGCTTTTAGCTTGTTTCTGAAGCATTATGTGCAGGAGAGATGTTTTTAAAGATACAGTTTATTATGTATGTTAAGAACTCCCCCATCTTTGTTTCACTAAGGTTCATAAACAGCTTGTGGGGGTTTCCTGGGTTGAAAAAAAAAAGCCTTGTTTTGAAATGACTATGGTTTTCCCTCTTTTAATCTATTAATGTACATTTTTATAATATTATAGTAATGTTTCACTCCTGAAGTAAGTCTTGTTGATCATTTTTTTGCACGCACGCGCGTGCGCACACACACACACACACACACACACACACACACACACGGGGGGGGGGGTTGGGGGGCAGGGAACTGCTAATATTTTAAGACTTTGCACCTATAATTAAGATTGGAGTTGAGTTGCTCTCTTGTCTGGATGACACAGCTCTCATGAAGCTGGTCAGCAGCAGGTGTGACTCCTTTCACACACTCTGGAAGACTGTAGGACTGAAAGGATCTGTTCCTGGGCTCTTGGGAAACTTGCCTGTAAAACTGCCCCCACTGTGTCTTCTCTGTGGGAGCTCTCTTAGCCACTGATAGTGTTGTATTGGTAACCAGGGCGATAAACTACCCAACAAGCATGGAAAGTGGTTCTTCTTAAGACAACAGACCCTACGCAGGCTGCATGGCCAGGCAGTTTTGTCTCGGTGCCATACCAGAGCTGAATGAATAAATGAATAATGAATGAATGAATGAAATGTTAACAATTGTGGTGGTGCAAGTCTAATCCCAGCATTTGAGAGGGATTTTCAAGTTAAATTTCTTATGTTGTGTGTCCAGGAATCTTTTCCTCAAATCTGACGTTTATTAGTAAGTAGCTCGCACTGTTTCCATCCATGCGATTGCTCCTGTATTTGTTCCGTTTCAGTTCTGACAAGTATGTGGGTGTGCTTTCCTTCACCAGCGTGCAAAAACGTGTCAGTATTTTACTTTTAGTATCACTATTATTGGTAGTAGTCTTTGAAACAGGATCTCTCTACATAGCACTGGCAGTCTGGGAACTCACTGTGTAGACCAGGACCAGGCTGGCCTTGAACTCACAGAGACCCACCTGCCTCTGCCTCTCAAGTGCTGGGATTAAAAACTTGCACCACCACAGTTGTTAAAATTACATGTTTGTTTATTTATTTATTCATTCATTCATTTATTTGTCTCTGTGTGTTCTGTAGTATTTGTGCAAATATATGTATATAAATATATAGATTTATATATATGTATAAAGTTTCTTTTGGTTAACATTTATTATTATTATTTAGTATGATTAACGATTCTCTTATTCCCAGCAGTCTTCAATTGCCAATATTTCCTCACACAGAAATATGACTTTTCGGCCACCTCCCATCTCCATGTTGGGATTTCATCTTTGATCTTGTGCAGGTCGAGCGTGTGCTGTCACAACCGCTGTGAGTTTGTGCATGCAAGCATTTCATCTGCACACTGCGTTCAAATATCATGGCATTTGCAAAAGCAACGTCACAACCAATCACTCTAGATCAGTGGCTCTCACCTTCCTAATGCTGGGACCCTTAAACACAGTTCCTCATGTTGTGGTGACCCCCAGCCATAACATTATTTTCCTTGCTACTTTATAACCGTAGTTTTCATACTCTTATTAATCATAATGTAAATGTCTGTGTTTTCCAATGGTCTTAGGCAACCCCTGTGAAAGGGTCTTTCACCCCTCAAATGAGTCTCGACCCATCAGTGAAAACCACTGCTCTGAGGGAGATTAATATTCACTATGAGTTTACATTTTTGCAAATAAACTTACTTTTTCATGGCATTAATCAATAGCCACCATCCCTTTGTTATTGAACAATCACTCTATTCTTTGGATGTACTGATATTTATTGATTAAAGTGTGTAGTGTGTTAGTTTCCAGAGGTACAGGAGTGTAGATGTAGTTCTTGTCCTCGTGGGGTTCCAGCTTTGGGGGGGCGCGCAACACAGCCATCAAGTAACCAAGTGTCTTTGGTTTTTTCCTTGTTGCTATGGTTAAAATGCTCTGACAAAAGCAATTTGCGGGGGAAAGGGTTTATTCTAAGTCTTAGTTCCTGGTTACAAACAAAACTAAGACAGTGTTCAACACATCAATGATGTATGTCAAGCAAGAACGGTACACATCATTCATCAAATACCTCCGGGAACGCCAGGGAGTGCTCCAGGGAGTGCTCCTTCTGGTGCATCCACATGGTCTGGTTGGACCTGGTTAGAGTTTTATAAGCTATTCATGCAGTCTGACTGATCCAAGGAGTAGCTGGGAAATCCAAGACATTTTCTTTACAATTCAATAAGACCCACTATCATGCATGATGAATTTGGCAATTTGGCTAGAGGGTGGGAGAGGGCAGAAGAGGAGAGAAAGGGAAGGACTGAAAGAGGGATGGAGAGGGGAGACAGCAGACTGGGGGTGGGCAGACCACAGAGAGGAAATGGGAGGGAGGAGGGAGGAGGGAGGGAGGGGGAGGAGGGACATTTCTCACTATTCTCCTTCTATCTCCCAGCCAACTCAGCTGTCTTTTTCCACCCTCCAGCTTAACTTTTGAAAAAGAGATGTGTGCAGGTGAGCCCAGAGGCAGAGTCACCACTGGTGACCTGGAACCTCTCTGCTGTCTGTCAAAAGATAGACCCCTTGTAAAGTGCCTGGTTTGATTGTGCCTGAGCACAATTGTGTCCCCGGCTGACACACAGACCAGGGTACCTGTGGAGTGATCTAGGTTCTAGTGGTTCACTCCCGAAATCCAAGCACTTGATGGGGGAGGGGTGCTGAAGCAAGACAACTACCATGAGTTCACGGCCATCCTGGGCTACAGGATGAGATGCTATCTCAAAACAGGCAAACAGGGATGGGAGGTCACTCAATGAGTAAAATGCCTGACAGGCTGCAAGAAGACAGAAGAATACAGATCGTAGCATCCACCTAAGAATGATAGGTGCATCAGTAATTCAGGGGTGGTGGGGACAGTTGGGGCAGGAGTGTTGGAGAAACAGGGAAATCCCTGAAGCTGGCT
This sequence comes from Mastomys natalensis, assembly GCA_021653895.1. Classification (NCBI taxonomy): domain Eukaryota; kingdom Metazoa; phylum Chordata; class Mammalia; order Rodentia; family Muridae; genus Mastomys; species Mastomys natalensis. The sequence goes on along the minus strand of JAJTUV010001315.1, from coordinate 512,902 downwards.
GGCCAATCGGTGAGTGCCAGGTTTTGTAAGAGATTCTGTCCCAAAAGATTAGGTGGAACGCAGCTGAAGATAGCAGATGTCAATCTGTAGTCTCCATGTGCACACACATGCATGTACACCCACCCCCCACACACACTACATTCACGCATTAAAACAATGCAAAATAAAAACACTTAAAGGGCTTAGGTGGCCCGGTGGGTAAGAGAGTATCTGTCACGTAAACACAAGAATCTGAGCTCAGTGCCCCAGACCCACACAAAGCCAGACACAGACTCATACATCTGTAATCCCAACACTCCTGTGTGAAATGGGAAGCATTTCTGGAAGCTCATGGGCCAGTTAGCTTGGTGTACAGAGAGCCAAACAAGAGACTTCTGCTCACACAAGGTGGAAGTTGAGAATCAACACCTGAGGTTGTCCTCTGACCTCTACATGTGCATGTGTCTGTGTTCACATGAACATGCAGACACACATACTCCCCCCTGCAGCATACACATACACCGTACATCCATAGGCATACGCACATACTATATACACACAGACATATACACACAAACACACAGGACACACACAAACACGTACACCACATACACACATCATACTCTCTCATGCATATACCATACAAACCCACACAAACACATACTGCAGAACCACAGACATATACACAAAACACACCATACATTCACACAAACACATAAATCATTTCACTAAATGCACACGACACATTCACATGCCATACATGCACTTGAGTGAACAAACACACACACACACACACACACACACACTGATTTTAAAAAAATCAGACAAGGAAGAAGAAGGAGGTAAAACCCCAAGGAGCCTGAGCTGCTGTCACTCAGTGATTAAATGCTTCCTGGCTTTGGATCCTCTCCCCACGCCCCCAGATAATCTTGAAAGATGTATTAATCCCATTTACCTCTACCAGGTTTCCCTCTTGGTCACTATAAGGAATCCTAAATCAAATTCTTCTTGGAAAGACAAGATCCTGAAGGAGTTGTGGGCTAGCCAGGTCCTATAATGAAGGTGTGGTAGTTTAGAAATTATGCCCTCTGTCTTGGAACAGCCCCACAGTTGAATAGATTCCTCAGAATACAAAGCTATCTTCTTCTGGACACCTCCCAGTACTCGGTTGATGTAGCCCAGCCATCAGAATGTCACCTGCATTTAAAAGAATGGCCATGATCACATCAAGCAAGACAGACCTCCCAGCAAGCACCCAGCAGTCATCATGTCCCCATGAGGAGGGTGGCTGCACTTTTTCCTCCTTCCATGGTCTCTGGAGTTACAGTGGGGGATCAACATGGACCTGAAGGTTATTTTACATGGGAGGGCTATTGAGTCCTAGTACAACAAATGTTTTCCTCCCTGGCCCCAACCATGGAAGAATGTCACTCACAGGACAGGGAAAAAAAAAAATCAGAAAATCAGTCCTTTCTGCTTGGTTCTCTGTTCTTCAGAACTGCTGACCTCAAAGGGGTTCTCAAGAAGAAACATGGCTTATTTTTCTTTTAGAAGCAGCCTGATTTCCTTGTACTCTTAGATGCACACGAGAAGAAGAAAAAAAAAGAGTCGCTCACGGTTCTATATTTAGTTTCTAGAAACAAAGCAGAGGGTCAGAGAACCTGTCAGGGGTGTCCCAGATATAGCTTTATCTAGATAACATGCATATTAAAAGAACCTGAAGTTCTATTTCTGGGCTGCAGTTGTGGGGTTAGAGCTGCAACTGTCTCCTCACTCATAATTTAGCAGATCAGGATGTGACCAGTCACAAAGAACCTTCCCACAGAGATATCACCAAGTGTCTCCAGGGTCAGTCTCCCCTCATTTAGAATCGGCCAGGCCTTGGGCCAGCGTTCCAAAGAAAGGATGAAATCAACATTGACTGGAAAGTCATAGACTCAGGCTAGATATGCATGTTAATTGTGCTGAGAATGAACCGAAGTGCTCTGGAAAGCAAATTAAAGCCTAGGTGTGACACATGGGATACAGTTTAAAAACAAAAACAACTTGAAAATATTCTCTTTGCTAATCCAAAGCCAAGCTTGTCTGGGGGTGGGGGGAGAACTCTAGTAGTTGATCTGATACAATTCATCCACTCAAAGGATTTGGTCCTGGGTTGGTTTGTTTGCTTGTTTTTGTTTTTCCTGAATCTTCCCGTTGTAAAGCGGTGCTCTCTTACTCTCTGACACTGCTTTGATACAGGGTCTCACTATATAATCCTGGCTGGCCTGGAACTTGCTATGTAGAGCAGCAGACTGGCCTTGAATTCTCCGAGATCTGCCTGCCTCTGCCACCCGAGTGCTGGGAACTCTCAACAGGGCTCATTAAAGAGACTGCTTAAAAGCCAGTTCACGGTGAGTGGCCGCACTGAGGGAAGAATTTCAGTCATTGAGAGACGCAGCAACCACGGAGCTGATGACTTCAGAGCTGAGCTGAATAAGCACTATACAGGAAAAAAAAAAAAAATCTGAGCGAGTCCCCCTCCCCCATCATTTTGGATAAGATGTGCTCATGCTAAAGGCACCAATCGTATGCTACCTTCTAAGCGTTCAGGATAGCACGTTTCCCAGCTCTGTGAACCCAAGGTGTGGGAAACCTTTGTCTTGGTGGGAGTAGGTCAATAGAAATTTCTAGACTCCTTCAATAACCCTCTGGATCCCTTAAAGTGAAAGTACTTGTTATTTGCCATTAACAAATAAAACAAACAGCGTTCGTTTGATCTCTGGGAAGCCCTTTCTTGTTAAGGTAACAGTCAGTCTGACTTTCATGTTTCAGTACTCATTGTAGGTTTAATTATTTTTTAAAAGTTTTGTTTTAAACTATTAAAGTTTTCCAGCGCTTCAGATAAACATGGCTGGCTTTGTTAAAGATTAAAAATAAATTTCCCACAAAGCAGCAAAATGTGGCAAAGATAATATACCTCATGGGGTCGGCCTGTTCCCAAACAAGATTCTCAGGAGGCCCCTCTGGACAACAGCCTGGGCATTCTTGTTCTGAGAAGCTTCCGGAAGCCCTCCAACTCTAACCCACCATATCCGGAAACTAGCAAAGTATGGGGGAAAAATTACCACCAAAGAGGAGAATCTCAGAGAGGCATGTTTTGTCTGGTTTTCGACTGCCGATGTTTTCCATGATACACTGAAGCTAACCTTGTGATGGCTTTCAAACAGAGAGCATTCTGGAAGATCTGTGATAGAGACAAATCCACCTTTGCACAGATCTGCTGTCAAATGACTGCTTTTAATTCAGTTTGAGAACAATCTAGAAGATCACTTTCGAAAACGCCGTTTCAGGTTGCTGAGCTTTGGTTGAAATCTTTTCCAACTAAGACTTCCATTTTGAAAAACTAAAATAAGAGACTGGGAGCTGGAGAGATCCTCAGAGGTTAAGAGCACTTGCTGCTGTTGCAGAGGACCTGGGTTTGGTTTCCAGCACTCACTCACGGTGCAAGCTAATAACTGTAACTCCAGTTCCAGGGGCGCACAACGCCCTCTTGTGGCCTCTATGGGCATCGGACTTGCATACAGTGCACATCCATGCCTGTGGGCAAACACTCATACTCATAAAATTTAAAAATCTAAAAAATAAAATTAGAGATAGACGGGATTCCATTAGTGACTCATTTTCCAGGCTTACTACCCAGAATCATTTCTATTTTCTTCTTTCTTCCTATCCCAGTACATTGCGTTTTCCTAGGTTGGATTGGAGTCCCTTTCTCTAGGGTGTTTGGGATTAGAGGGAATGTTCATGCAGTTCTCAAAGACGACGGTAGGTGGCGATGAAAAGCCGCGGCTCTGGCTTTTCTGACTGTCGTCAATCAAGTGCTCACAAAATGAAAAGACCACTGATAGGAGGGAGGGACAGACTGGAAAACCAACTCAAGACGTCTGTTTCTTCTCTATGTCCCCACACATGTCCCTCGGACCCAGCTTTCTACTTTCAAATGAAAAACAACTCTTCTCCCAATCTGAGAATTCTACGGCATTGAAAAGAAATGAATGGAACCCTTGCCAAGGATTTTTAACAACTCAAAGCCAGTGATGTCACAACGAGAATGGCCAGTGCTGTTCGCTGAAACAAAACAAAGTTGTATTCATGTGAAGAATTCAATAGCATATAAACCATTTAGAACTTCCAAGAGTTCATTTACAGATTCAGTCCTAGTTTCAAATTCCTGGAAGGAAATATTGCCCAAAGGGAATACGGAGATAAAGTTTCTATGCTTTTGCTCTAAGGGAGCAGTGGGATTACCCCAAGATACAAGCAGGGTTCCTACGGTGGAGCTTAGCTCAGGGTGCACATGATTGGCTGTCAAAGAGGAATGGAGTTTGGCTTTGCTGGGTGGAGCAAATGGAGTTCATTACTTATTCTTTCCCAGGACCCCAAATTGACAATTGGTCAGCTAAATGAAGTTCTTGGAGAAGGTTATGGGAATAAGAAAAGAAAAAAAAAAAAGATTTAGAGCGTTACAAGTCTGGGCATATTGTTGTTCTGGCTTTGGGCCAGTGTACGGTGTCTGTGGAAAGCAGAAGAGGGAAGTTAATTCAAGGCTGAGCCTTCGTATAAACTGGAATTATGTAATCTTGGAGTTAGAGATCATGTGTCCTGACTGCTTTCCAAAAGCAAAAGTCCCCAGAACATGTCTGGAGGCAGGGCTGAAAGTCCCCGGGACATCTATGGAGACAGGATTCCAGGACATTCGGAACAGAGACACAGACAGCTTTCCAGAAAAGCTCACTGCAGCATTCCTTACACCATCAAAGACCCTGGGGTATACAGACATATATGTGGAGTTCCAGGAATTCAACACAAGTTCTGTGAATGTTTGTCTTTTCATTTGGACAATGATGTTTTAAGGTAAACATCCCTTCTCCAATTTTTGAACAGTTTTGGGTATAAAGGATAACCAAAATAATTTTTTTTTTCATTTTGTAGCCTAGGCTGGCCTCAAACTCACAATCTCCCCTGTTCCATTTTCAAGTGTTGAGACTACAGGTGCATGCTGCCACACCTAGGGTGGGGCCCCTGTTTTGAGCATCTTACATCAAGGTGGCACATTTGTCTCCATTAATAAGAAAGCATCAGAGAATGAGCTCATACGAGTGGGTTCCAGGAAGTCCGGAAAATGGCTCAGTTAGTAATGTACTCATCATACAGACACGAGGACTCTGGTGGTCTCTCAGAGCCTATGTAAATAAGACATCCACACATAACACTGCACGTCTGTAATCCCAGCATAGGGAAGCAGAGATGGACATCTGTGGGTGAGGCCAGCCAGCCTTCCAGAATCAGTAAGCTCCAGGTTCAGTGAGAGACCTTGTCTCAAAAACTAAGATGGAAGCCGGGCAGTGCTGGCATATAGGTTTAATCCCAGCATTCGGGAGGCAGAGACAGAGATGGATCTGTGTGAGTTCAAGGCCAGTCTGGTCTACAGAGCAAGCTCCAGGACAGCCAGGACTACACAGAGAAACCCTGTCTCAAAAAACCAAAACCAAACCAAACCAAAAATCTAAGCTAGAAAGTGACCAAGGAAGATACTTCATGTTAGCCTATGGCCTCTTCATATATGTACACCCATGGGCACACATATACATGCACATCAGCATACACACGTGCACACACAGAAATACACACACACACACACACACACACTCAAAGGGCCTAGGGAGATCTATGTGGGCTCACTGGAGTCAGTCTGTGTGCAACTATTGCTCACTAGAAGGGGAGTTTCTGGGCAGAACACAGAGTGGAGGGCAGGGACTTATCGGAGGGAGATGCCTGTCCAACAGGAGGTTGTTTTCCTCTCTGCTTAAGGAATAGTTCTGCTTAAAGAATGGAGGTCCAGGGTACCAGCCCAAACTGAATTAATGAGCAGAAATCTGTTGCGGGTGGGATGGGTTTGGGTGCTCATTCCAGAAGCATGGTTTCTCTTTGCTTTGCATCAACTCCCACTTGGACTTGGGAGTCTGACCTCACTGTGCAAAGATCAAATTCATTCATTAACTCTTTATGCAGGAGACTCAGGGAGCCCCTTCAGAGAAGAGGCGAATCTCTAACACTTTGAACTTCAAAGGGCGTTCCCAGGTACTTGGATCATTTTTATTTTCCATCTGCAGCTGTCTGTATGGCCGTATCATGTGAAATTTTGGTAGGCAGAATTTAGAGACCTAATAAATCCCATAGAACAAGGCACGGCTGTTGCATGATCCCATACCAGTAATTAAGCCGTCACCCTAAATAACAGAGTGCGTTGCACACTCTCGGGGTTCCTGATTCTCACGCAAGTTTCTGCTGGGCTTGTTCCACAAAACAAAACAACAAAAAAAGGAACTTTCCTGAATCTTTAAGAACACAGTACTCCATTCCCCAATACCAGGATACTCTATGCCTTTTTTTTTTTTTTTTTAGACTTTGGATTTGAATAATTGAGGGACTTGTTGGCAGGGTGCCCCTCCATTTTGTAGCAACCTAACCATCCATCTGATATGAAAGGACTAGGTAAGTTCTGATTCCATTATGAAATATTATGCAGAAATTAATCCCTGACGTGTAAAGACTCTGTGGCAACCAGGAAGTGTCTGGGTTATAATTAGTGTTACTTGAACACAGAAGGACAGCATACACTCTGTGTCCGCCCATGCCACTTAGGGCTCTAGCTGTGCCCCAAACGAGTTCTGGCCAATCACCCCAAGTTTGGCCATCCACACTCCCTTCCCTGCCTTCTTCAGCCCTCAGACAATGACTGTGGGAATTGATATATGAGTACCCCAGCTCTGTTGACCCAGAGTAGGATAATTTTGAGATGTGAGTTTTGCACTATGTGACCAGAATTCCTTGGGGGAAAATCACTCAATAAATTCACTCGGATGACAACCTCCTCTTCCCTGCATCGCAAGCCTGGAATTCTAAGAGTATCTATGCTTCCCAACAAGCATCGTGTCACATCTGCTTCTGGGAAAACACAAGGAGATGCTGACTCAGGGGTAGAGATTATTCCAGCTTGCCACCATATAGAAAACATGTTTGTGCAGAGATGGAGAAGCACTCACAGCAAGGCAGGAGGTGTGGGAGGAGGTAGAGGAGGTTCCCTAAACTGCCCAAAAAGTTGTTTCATCATTTTACAGTGTTTTTGTTTGATATTTTTAAGTGATAACACAAACATCCACGCTCCCAAATCCACATGGCCAGAAAGCTGCAAACAAAAGTGAGAAATAGCGCTTTGGAGGCAAGATGGCTCAGAGGGCTAAGACACTATATAATCCTGAGGCCCTAAAAGCCAGATGCATCTACATTCTAGGATTCTATTGAAAGATAGGAGGTGGAGACAGAATGAACATGAGAATCCAGTTATCCTGGGTTCTGTAGACAGTGAAAATACAGAGACCCTGTCTCAATAGGATGGAAAGAGTGAACCCATTCTAGAAAGTTGTTCTCTGACCTCCACACAAAAACCTGCAAGCACACACATCACACACACACACACACACACACACACACACACTACATATACACTATTAACAAATAAAAATCTTAGATGTAGCTTTTGGGAGAGGAGGAAAGAGTTGGAGCCTCTAAGTTCTTGGGTGATGATGGGGTGTGATCTTACAGAGCCCAGATAACAAGCCAGAGCACAAGCAAAGTCTATGGAAATCCAAAGTCTGCAGTTTTTAGTGCCCTGGAGTAAAATAAAAAGACATTTTTGAGAAGAACTGTTAAACACAGCACAGACTACATTCCTTCCCATTTCCCGTCAATCCTCCCCCCCCCAAATTTGGTCACACATGGTCAAGATCATTTTGGCTTTCAGAATTCTGGTTTACAGTTTCTATGCTGAGAGACTCCTGGGCTCACTGGTGAATTTTCTCTCTCAACCCTATTTTTAATTGGAAGAGGCAAGTTTAGTTATCTTGTTTCCAGGAACATTCTAGCAGGCTTAGCAACTCACATTTTATTAGTCTATGACTTCTTCTTTTGAACTCTGGCCTAAAAAGAAACTGTATAAACGCATAGTTAATCTCCCTACAGAGGGAATTTAAACATACATCTGAACAGCTTCTAGACGTGAAACCAGGCTGGGTGAGTATACGGCCTCACTGAAAAAAAAACTAGTAGTTTTTGAGAATTTCTCTCCTTCTAACTCCTCACATGACCCTTCCCCTACTCCCTCTCAAACTCATAACCACTTCTTCTATAATTATTATTGCTACACACATGCACACATTATATGTGTATGTGTCTGTATGCATACACTCACATGCACACACACACACAGTGAGTCTATTTAGTGTTGCTTGTCTGTGCACTTGTTTAGGGCTGACCTCCACGTTACTTTTTGAGATGGGAGTGGATAGTTACTGTATCCAAGCGTAATTCTATTTGAAAGGCTAATCAACTCAACCTACAAGCTTTTCCTCTCTGAGAGGCAGAGAGTGGGCGGAGTAACTTTCTAGCAGTGAAATGGGGGAAGGAAGGTCCTTTTGCTTTCTCCCTGCCCTTGCTCTTTCCTTCACAGCAAGATTGCCAAGAGCTAAGTGACACCATGGGGAGGGAGCTTCTGGTTTAGGCTCAAATCCTGAATGGGCTGTCAGGACTGGCTGGGAGGTCTTGGGTAAGTTCCTTCACTTCCTTGTGCCTGATTTTTCACACTCTGAAAAAGGGGAAGCAGCCTAAGACAATGGCCAAGAGAACACAGCCTTCTTGGTGTCTGAAGATGGAAAGCAGCCAAAACGCCCACCAGCAACTGGGTGGGAAAACTACACAGCAGAGAAGATGGACTGAACTGTAGCTATGCCAGACACAGTGAGTCAACCTATGGAATAGGAGGCTGAATGGATGAATGAATGAATGAATAAATGAAATTCAAAATAAAGTAAAGAGTAGTCATTTGAGGTATAAAATGGAAGAAACAAGAAAATATAAAATTCTGCAAAATGGCTCCATGTAGGCAGAGCCAGGGAAGGGGCACCTTAATGATTGGGGTTACTGTTAATGCTCTAGTTCTTGAGATCATTTTATCACTCAAAATATGTGTAAGTAGGGGCTATTGGAGAGGACCTGGGTTCAATTCCCAGCACCCACGTGACAACTCACTACCATTTGTAACTCCAGTTGCAGAGGATATGATGTCCTCTTCTGGTTTCCTTGGATACTGTATGCAGGTGGTACATAGGTACACAAGCAGAGGCAAACAAAACAAGACAAAAATAAAACCCCAAAATATATAAGTAAATATAAAAATATGGATACATAAAAGATGGATGAAGGAGAACCATGCTTGGGACAAAAACCTGAATTGAAGATTCCAATTAACTCAGCGGTCTTGGGCACTGAAGTCAAAGGAAACAGAATTGGCAAGTTAGTATCCAGCGCGGTACAGAGTACAAGACAAAGTACTTTTTGATGTGAATTCCAGTGAGAAAAGTTACTTTGACAGCTGTTTCGAACAAGCATGTGGGTGCATACATGCGTGCATAGGTGTGTGTGTGTGTGTGTGTGCATTTATAAGAAGAGGAACAGGAAGCACACATGACCCCACCAGAAGCCTAGAGAATTAGTGTAGCACAATATGGTGACACAGATGACAATGGTCATTAGAGGCCACAGTTCACACTCCACATTCCCTGGCAAGTTACCGGTGCAGAACCTTAATGGAAATGGATGAGGCAGCATGCATCAAACACTAGACAGAGCTTGGCACCATGTGTTAGTGTTAGAAGTGGACAGCATGCTGTGACAGTTCTTAAGTATCAAGTTGACACAATCTGTACTCATCTGGGAAGAGAGTCTCAGTGAGGGATTGTCTACTTTGGGTTGGCTTGTGGACATGTCTATGGAGGGAATGTCCGATTATGCTAACTGATGTGAGAAGACCTAGCCTACTGTGGGCAACACCACTCCCTAGGCAGGGTGTCCTGAACTGTGGAAAAGGGGAGAAATGGAGCTGAGCGCAACCAGGCCAGCCAGTGAGCATATATGCATTTGTCTCTCTCCTTCCTTGAGTATGAATGTGGTGTGACTACCTAGGGGCTGGTCCCATCTCCTTTTTTATCCTCCATACATAAAAAGGTCAACATCCTTCCTCTTATGGTGCCGAGAGACACTGAATGAACCAGTGTTCAAAACACACAGCAAACCCAATATTATCAAGGCCCAGCATTGTTGTTATTATTACCTTCAAATCTGGCTCAGAACAACCACTTAGTCTTTAATACAAAATTAAAAGAAATAGTGATGGATGTCTTCATCAGTGAGGACGTCCCATCACAGGGATGTCAGCTGAAGAACTGTAAATGCCCACCTTCTCTTCTACGTGCCCAGACATTGAGGTCAGACATCATCCCAGTTGTCGGAGCCTGATCTGTGTCAACACAGTTCAGGACAGGCTCATTGGTAGCTGTTTGGGGTGGACACAGGCACAGGTATATTATTACCCTACAGCCAAAGATGCTGCAGTCTCTAAAACACTCCCCCACAGGGCAAGAAGGACAATTTGATTCACAAACAGGGGAATCAAAGTATAGGCTCCAAACTGCAGGTGCGATTTGCCTAGTCAGTCCTCTAATTGCTCTACAAGACAGAATGTAGAGACAACTAGTTACAATTTGTCACACTTTCATTGGGTAAATGTTCCTTAAATGTCATGGGTACTTTTCTCAACCCTGTATGGGGTACGGAGAGGTGCTTTCACTTCTCACCCAGAATAAATGTGTTCACAAGAAGCCTTTAACCACATTTCGAGGCTGCAGTGCCACACAGAGGTAACCAGAGGTGGGGTGGGGGCTGAGACCTTCCCAGGTGGAGGTGCACCCTGGCACGACCACCTGGGACTCTTTAGTCCTATGTGGAACCGGTAATCTATTCTTGATTCAGTTAAGGAGCTTGAGGAGGGCTGTATCTTCAGACAAGTGAGGAAGACATCCAACTTGCTTCTCTAGGGAAGAATGTGGGAGGACTGTGGAAGTGGGTTCTGCTGCCCCTGCTGCAAGCTCCCTTTGCATAAAACACACACTGAAACATATCTGCCTTGTGAAGGGGATTGAAGTTGAATCCTCTGGGCACAAACATTGCCTGGCAAAGGTTTTGTTACAATGTTGTCCAGGGAAGTGGCTCCAGGTGTTCACTTGGAGTCACATGGACCTGGGTCTGCAAAGGACCGGAAGCTACCTCAGGCTTAGGTGCCAAACCTGAGTGTGCTTATCTAGCATCCTGCAAACTTCTGGAGCTTTCTCAGACTTTACATTTTCCTCTCAAGGATTGTTTTTGATTGATTGATTATTTTGATTGATTGATTACTTGATTGAGTGTGTGTGTGTTTGTGTGTGTACATATGTGCACATGCGTGCTAGTTCAGGTGCCCGTGGAGGCTAGAAGTGCTAGATTCCCCCTGGGACTGTAGTTACAGGTGTTTGTCAACTGCCTGGATTGGGGGAACCAAACTCAGGTCCTCTGCAGGACCAGTAAGTGCTCTTAACTGCCGAGCCATCTCCTAGCCCCCACAGCTTGTTCCTTCAAAGCATGTAAGATGGTTTTATTGGGTAAATGTACTCTATCCTGGGCCCGATCGGTATCTGGACATTTATAGTCCTTCAGTAGCCTTCTTCCTCAAAGCTCTTCCTGTTCAACTCACCTGGGCTTTGGTGTTAGCTTGACCCTTCCTACTTGATTCGTTTATGTTACAGTTAGTTTGTTGTATAAGCCATTCGAGTTCTATTAAAAAGAACCTGCCAAAAACTTTTTTTTTTTTGTTTAGAGGCTTGAGAGATAGACTGTCTCTCCAGCATGCCCGAGAGTCTCAGACTCACCTCGCAGCACCTCGGGAAGAAAATCACTTTAAAGTTTTGTATTAGGTTGATTTGTTGCTCAGTTTATGTGTATGAGTGTTTTGCTTGCATTTGTGTCTGTGTACCATGGGTATGCAGTGTCCACAGAAGTCAAAAGAAGGCATTGGAGCCCCTGGAACTGGAGTTGTGAGGCTCTGTATGGGTGCCGGGATCTGAACTCAGGTCCTCTGTAAGAGCAACACGTGCTTAGCCATCTCTCCAGTCCCAGAAACATGATTTTTAGTTGATACATTCTAATTGTATTTGTAGGCTATAGCATGATGTTACATGTAGCTACAACGTGTAGTAACCAAGCCTGGGTAATTCTCCATCTTCATCACATCAGGAAAGAAAGAGAGAAAGAAAGAAGGAAAGAAAGAAAGGGAGGGAAGGTGGGAGGGAGGAAGGAAGAAGGAAGGAAGGAAGGAAGGAAGGAAGGAAGGAAGGAAGGAAGGAGGGGAAATCTTATAGATAAAATACAAGAATATTTGTAAAGAAATGGCTGAATTGTGTTGAAGTTCGCAAGCCTGAAGACTGCAAAGGATACAGTGGGTGGAATCAGTCTGGGGTGCAGGCTGATGACCTAAAGGATGGAAGGAGGAGAGAGTAGGGGTGAGACAGCAGAGAAGATGGGTGTCCAGGGTTTCATGTGGTTCCCACAAATGTCCAAAGCTGAATGTGACGTGAAATGGATTTGGGGCTACAGGGAAAACTGAAGGCAGAAAATAACCCTGCCCAGAACCAAGCTGTACTAGGATGGTGTAGGTGAGAATAGAGGCGAGGGATTGGCAGCTACAGAAATTCCCCAGTGGGGAAGAGCTGACTTGGCTTAGGGAGTTTTTCAGGATGGTAGCATGGCAGCCAGGCAGGAGACACAGCTACAGATCCCTTCAGGAGTACAGTAGGCCTAGAGGAGGGTCTGAGGGACATAGCATTAGTCACCAGAGCCTGGACCCCAGATGTGGAGTGGATCTGGAAGGGGAAGGCATGAAGCAGGCTGTGTGAGGGGAGGCGGTTCTGTCCTTGGAAGCCTGAGGCCTGGTGATGAAAACTGAAGAGGGGTGGTACAGATTACCAGTGCCTCAGATGCGCGGAAGTGATAGGACAGTGGCCCGGCTCACCAGGACAGGGAAGTTGGGCAAGAGGGAAGGCTGGGGAGGGAAGGGTGGGGGAGTGTGAGGTCTCAAGGCTACTTAGCCTCAGTGGGCGATGGCCCTGAGGCCTCTGTACGTGACTTGGAGAAGAGGAAAGGCCAGGGTGTGCCAGGGAGAGGAGGCTGGTGGGAAGCAGTCATGGGGTGGGTGCGGTCAATAGAGGGGTGAGAGGCAGAGAGCCGTTTGATCCCAAACAATGGGATACTCCACTCAGAAATGTGAATATGGGGAAGGAGTCTGTAGGTTCTCCAGCTTTCAGCTGTGAGCTTGGAATGTGGAGGGCAGAGCCCCATACCCTTTTATTTTATTTCATTCAGATTTTTCGTCTAGTGCAGCTTCACGGCACTGACAGAAGTGTTGCTTCCTTGCATGAAAGGTCCCTAATTGTACATATTTCACTCCCTTGGATTACAATCATTCATCTGTATAGAAAATGCCAGCTGTCCACACAATGGGAATATTACTCAGCCTTAAACAGGAAGGGCATTCTGACACACGCCATGATGTGGAGGAAACCTGGTGACGTCATAAGAGTGAAATACAACAGTCTTAGGGGGACAGGTGCTACCTGTTGCTCCTTCTGAGAAGCCCTGGGACCGTCAGAATCACAGGAGTCAGGAAGTAGAAGGGAAAGGAAGAGCTATTGTTTAATGGGGACAGAGTTTCCATTTGGGATTGTTGAAGATGCACACTGTACCTTTAAAGGTTATCATGGTAACTTTTAAATGTTTGTATCTTCGCCTGGGACATGGGCCTGGATCACTTGTCCATAGAGACATAGACTCTTTGACATTGCACCTGGTACACACCACTCATATTTTAGTTAAAAATACTAAATTGAGTTCCAATGTCATTGCTACTTGAGTGGCTTCTTTGTCAGGACTGAGGCCTTTCCTGGCTTTTCTGGGCAAGTCTTAGGGCAGCTCACAAGCACTGAGACTGAAGTGACTTCAAGTCACAGTTCTGCTCTGCTCTGCACAGAGGATCTGTAACAGGGCTGTGCATGTCAGCACTCCCAGGATTCCTGCTGTTGCTGAGAGGACCCGAAGGGGACCCCCAAATGGAGAGACCAGCCTTCTGATCAAACTCACAAAATAGGAAGACATTGACAACAACTGGTGGGAACTCTGGACTCTCAGAAATGCAGGCCCATTGACATGGAAACAGGAGACAATAAAAGCAACGGGCATCTGGGGAGGTCTACCAACAAGAGGTGGGCTGGAGTGTGTGTGTGTGGGGGGGAGGAACAAAAGTTTGCAGGAGTAGGATTGTAAACATTCGGTGCTTAAAGCAGAGTTGGAGCATGCGCAGTTGTGTGACAGAGGTCAGGTAGATAAACACAACAAAACCAGTGTAGTATGCTTAGAGTATGCAGAGCATGAAGACCCAGGCTGGAGAGGAACACGGACCAGGGAGACAAGAGGATGCTTTCTTTCCTTTTAAAAAGATTTGTTTTATATTTGATCATAAATATATGTGTCTGAATGAGTGTATATGCACAGGGGTCGGGGTGTGCCTGAGAAGGTCAGAGGCATCGGATCCCCTGGAGTCGGAGGCACAAGTTGGTGTTTGCTGCCTGGCAAAGGTGCTGGGAGTCAAACTCAGGTCCTCTGGAAGAGTGGTGCACACCCTTAACCACTGTGCCATCTCTCCAGACCCCATAAGACACTTTCTTAACTGCCCTCTTGGCTAAGAGTTTTTCTTATTTTTCAGTGAGAAGAATGCAGGCGTTGTTGTCAAAATACCTTTCCAGAACACACACTGTTTTGCACAAACTCACAGTTAACGAGTGGTAAGCAGGTCAGTCTCATTTCATAGCATCATCCTCCACACTTCCCTGGTTACTTCCAGAAGTTCTTGAGGGTTAAGAACAGACTCCGATTATTGTCACAGTGAGATACCTGGGCAGGGCGGTGGACCCTTTCTCGCTAGCTCAGTTCAACCCCGGTGCCGGTGCTGTGAGTTTCCAGGTGAGCGATGAGCCTCACACAATGTTGTCTGGGTGTGCTGTATGTGCAACAATAGTGTACCACACCCAGAAAGTCGATATGCCAGAATATTAAAATCTCCCTCTCAAGACACCATGTCACGTAGACACATGGCCGGGTACAAGCCAGTCCCTCTAAGACCTCTGAGACAGGGTCATTCTCAGGTGACTTGACATTTGCATGTTGCGCTTAGCTTTCTCAGGGCTGTTTTTCCTCAAGGTGTCCCATGGTCCTCCTCTGTCTTGGTGACAACAGAGTGGTCGGGACTGAATGAAGGGCTTCTGCAATCAGGTAGAACCGAGTGAAATCCCATCTCTAGTCCCAATGACTGTGACCCCCCCCCACCTCCGCCCCTCAGAACTCTTATTTCTGCAGAGAAGATCCAGGCAAGGTTTCCCGGTCCAAGGCACGTCCCTTAAAAGTGAGGGGTTGGGACTGGAGAGACGGCTCGAGTTAATACCAACTGTTCTTGCAGAAGAACACAAGCACCCACATGGCAGCTCACAACTGTCTGTAACTCCAGTTCCAGGGGATCTGACACCCTCACACAGGCACATGCAGACAAAACAGCAATGCACATAAAAATAAATAAATTATTAACGGGGAGGCGTTTCTTCTAACCTCTCCTCTGGCACGCGTCTCCCCCTGGCTCTAATGCCTTATCCTTTATACTCCTTAGAGCCCACTCTTGGGCCTTGATGAAACAACCATACACAGCCACTCCTATTTTACAGACTCAAGTTCATCTTCCTTTCTACACACCCTCCCTTGGCTTGCCCCACCCCCACCCCACTCCTTTCAAAAGGAAACATCGGGGCTCAGAGGTTAAAGGCACTGAAGGCTCTCCGGCTCTCTGGGGGTTTGGTTCCAGCAACCTACAAGTCACGTCTCGCCCATTTGTAACTCCGGTCCCAAATGCTCTCTTCTGGCCTCAGACATGGAGCATGTACAGGAAACACAGACGACACAAGCAGGCAAAATATCATGCACGTAAAATGAAAAAGATTTAAAGGTAAAAATAAACTGATCCCTTAATGTGATTGGCACAAATGACTTCAAAATAGGGAAGTAAGCCAGGGATGATGGCGCACTCCTATAATCCCAACACTTGGGATCCGTCAACATGATAATTAAAGAGTTTGAGGCCAGCCTGGGGCTATATAGCAAGACCTGTATTTAAAAAAAAAAAAAAAAAAAAGTAACAAGGACAAAAAGTGGCTGGATTGTTAGTCTTTTGTCCTTTCCTAACGTGTGTGTAACTGACCTATAGGGTAGACTTAGCTTTGTGTTCCATCCTCTTGTGTGTGCTAGGAGGCAGGCACGTGTGTTATCTGGACCAAGTCTGTTTTTCTTTCTTAAATGCCAGCACACACACACATACATACACACACACACACACCCTTTCCCCCCACCCCCAAGCCTCACATGCTATTTGTTGTCAGCAGCTCAGCAGGACAGTTCAGTCCCTACGTGCCTCTGGGCAGCTGCCCCTTCTACCTCTGCATCCTGCTAGGGAGCTTTCTCCCAAGCCAGGGCTGCTAATTACCTCTGACCCAAGCTCCGCTTTCCCCCAGCTACGTGTTCAAGCGAAGGGGCTGCTAGGACAGCGAGGAGCTTTCTATTTCCCGCAGAGGGAAGATCGATCTCTCCTTCCCTGCTTACAACTTTCAGTTGACTTCCTCCAGGAAGCAGGCGTTCCCTGGAATAAGTCAGAAGTCATAGTAAAAGGGAAAAAAAATTTTTTTTAACAAGAGAAGTTTGAAGGTGGATGTTAAAGAAATACTGGAAAGCAGGCTTTTTCCCCTGGGTCGTGCCTGTGGAATTTTGTCTCCCGCTAGCTCCTGCTTTGTCCCTCCTGCCTTTTTAGCTTGTGGTGGTTCCTTCATTGATATGGCTGAGGCCAAGTGGCCTCAAAACAAAGCCATGTCACTGTTTTGACAAACGTCTGCCCTGACATTTAGAATCACAAGATAGTCTGTTAGTCCCCATTGCTCTGTGGGGGGCGGGAGGGGGAGAGAATGGGAGTGGATGCGAGAGATGAGAGAGGATTAGAAATGAGATTGGATATGACTTAAGACTGGTCACCTGTGGCTTTTCAGGGTGTGTGCTGACCAGCTGTGGGAGGTCTGCCCTGCGGGGTAGGGTGGCCCCTGAGTACCCTGCCTTCCTCCTGGACATCTCTGTATACACGGGACTCCTGTTTTTGCTTTGACTCATCCCTATTTTTCCAAGGCCTTTGATCATAGAAAGAACAAATGATTCTCTACCATGACCTAATCTCTGTCCGATGCGGCTTCGTGGGAAATCACAAATCTCATGGGAAGTGGAATCAAAGGGTTTTGGAACCCTCCTGTTGAGTTTAGCAGCCCCTCAGGAATTGCACGAACTGAGCTCAGAGCTGGGCTGGTGTGAGAATAGAGACTTAGGGTTAAGCATTCTATTAAGCCCGAGGGTCACTTGGGCATTGTGTGACTTGAACCATGGCTCCCCATTCTTAAGAGCTGCGGTGATTAGTGTTTTGCCAACTCGACAGGAGCCACCGCCATCCTGGAAGAGAGAGCTTCAACTGAGGAAATCGACCCCATCATATTGGCCTGTGGGCAAGCCTGTGGGACCATTTTCTTGATTGATGATTGGTGTGGGAGAGTCCTGGTCACCGTGGGGAGTGCCACCCCTGGGCAGATGCTGCTAGGTACTAGAAGAAAGCAGGCTGAGCAAGCCACAACCTCTGCTTCAGTTCCAGACTTTAGCTCCTGCATTGGTTCCTGCCTTGACTTCCCTCAGTGATGGAGTGTAGCCTGTAAGCCAAATAAACCCTTTCCTCTCCAAGTCTCTTGGTCCTGATGGTTATCTTAGCAACAAAAAGCAAATTAGGACAGCTGCCAACTGTAAATAGGGAAGAAATTTAAAGAAACGAAACATGTATGACATCATCATCATTGTTACATGGAAAATGTGATGTGACTTGGTTATAGCCCTTGTCTGCGGCTGACCAATTGTCACAAAACCTCTGAGGTATGAACTATTATAAGCCCTGGTTGACAGGAGAGGTCAAAAGTTAGGGAAATGAAGCCTGCAGCTACCCCATACCAACACACCGTGACAGTGACCTCTGTATACTGGCTTTTACAAACACAATTCAATAAACACAATAAAAAGGTCCCCATACCAGACATCCTGAAAGGCTTTAAAGTTAGGAGCTCTATCCTCTGAGAGCAGGGTTAGCAGTCCTGAGTCGTCATCCATTCTGACTTTTCTCAGTGCACGCACACCTCGGAATGTTTGTTTAAACAAACCTTAGCTCACAGTCTGCTCATTGTTCTGCACGACAGTGGCATCTTTATTTTTAGTTGTGAGCAAGGCCAGGGCTAAAGCTCACAGCAGAGCCGTGCTTGACTCTTGGCCCCGCCCACCCCGACTGCCGGGCTTTGGGCGAGTCACGTGATCTCTTGGAGTCTGGTCTTTTAAAGACTTTAAAGTGGTCTCAAGCTATTTAGCTTTCTAGGATCTTGTAAAGACTAGAGGTGATAGGTGTGAAATTCGAGGCACTTGCTACTACTGGGTTTCATTATACTTGTTAATTTGCTTTTTAAATTCTAGTGGGTTTTTCATTCCTTAACTGCAAAGATATTTTCTCTTGGCTTCAA
Source organism: Mastomys natalensis (assembly GCA_021653895.1). NCBI lineage: Eukaryota > Metazoa > Chordata > Mammalia > Rodentia > Muridae > Mastomys > Mastomys natalensis. The sequence continues at coordinate 494,276 of JAJTUV010001315.1, read as the reverse complement.
CAAAGCAGACTGTAGTTGATTATAAAACAAACAAACAAACAAAACCCAAAAAAACCCTAAATTCTCTTTATGTTTGAATCCTCAGAGAGCTTTGTTCTTGTGTTCAATCATTTCGTTATCAAAATATTGAGAAAATGTTTAAAGAAAGAAAGCAATTTATTCTTAGTGCCACTATATTAACCTGTACTTTTTTTATTTGTTTGTTTCTAGATGAGGTTTCTCTGTGTAGCCTTGGCTATCCTGGAACTCACTGTGTAGACCAGACCAACTTTGAACTCACAGAGATCTGCCTGGGTGCTGGAATTAAAGGCATGCACCACCAATGCCCAGCCGTAACCTGTGCTTTTACTCTCTATACAAAAAGACACCGGTCAGAACAAGGACAACAGCAACAGCCTCTCTAACGTGGACGGGGCGGGGTGGGGGAGTGCGGATGGAGCCCACAAGGCTTCAGCCCCACAGAGAGAACTTCAGGCCACTCAAGAATGCTGAGAATGGGGAAACAGTCAGCTCCAGGGAAGAGCTCACCAACTGGTCATCCAATCCCAGATGGCCAGCTCTGAAAAGATACACACAAGTAACCGTATACAGATGGAGCAGGTTGTATATACGTATTTACCAACACACACACACACACACTTATGTAACAACAATGAATGAAAAAGAGGTCATGAATTTAAAAGAGAACAAAAAAAGGTATATAGGAGAGTTTGAATGGAGAAAAGGGAAGGGAAAAATGACATATTATAATCTCAAAAAATTTTTAAAAATTTAAAAGACACAGATATGGCCCAGGTGTGATGTGATGGCATAGACCTTTAATCTCAGCACTCAAGAGGCAGAGGCAGGTGATCTACATGAGTTTGAGGCCAGCCTGGTCTACAAAATGAATTCCAGGCAACCCGTATCAACAAAGTAAAACTCTGTTTCAAAAAACCAAACCAAGATGAAAAACTCCCAAAGACAGAGAGATAGACAGATAGACAACACACACACACACACACACACACATATACTCACTTATATACATGGCTATATTTACATACAATTTTATGTATAAATGTTTTGCTGGTGTGCTAGTGTATGCAGTTTCTCTTTTCTATAAATAGGCTAACGTTTTCCTACCCCCTTTTCATTACTGCATACATTTTATTCTTTTTTTTTTTTTTTTTTTTTTTTTGGTTTTTCGAGACAGGGTTTCTCTGTGTAGCCCGGGCTGTCCTGGAACTCACTCTGTAGACCAGGCTGGCCTCGAACTCAGAAATCCGCCTGCCTCTGCCTCCCAAGTGCTGGGATTAAAGGCGTGCGCCACCACCGCCCGGCCATTTTATTCTTAAAAAAAAAAAAACAAACACCCAGCTTCCAGCTCAGTGCTTAGCAGCCAGGGACCTCACTGCTTCCTAAAACAGTCCCTCTAAGACAGTGGAGTAAGACCCTTCATCCACCCACCCCATCCACCCACCCCCAGCCATCTCCCCTCATGCACCCATCCCATCCACTCCCATCTGCAACCTCACCCACCCCCTCATCCACCCCCTATCTCCCTCCGTCCACCCCCCTCATTCACTCCCTTCCCTCCTCATCTCCCCCCATCTCCCCCCATCCATCCCCCCCATCCACCCCTCTCATCTGCCCACTCTTATTCACCCACGCCCTTCCTGCTACTTTAATGACTTCTGTCAGGTTGAGTAGCTCCAATGGAAAGCTGCCTCTAATTTAGAGAGTAACTATATCAAGAAAGGAAAGGGTGGCCACAGATGTCCATGATGGATTATAGTCACCTGACCATCATAGTGACATTTGATAGGACAAAAGTTTCTGGGAAAATACAGAAGCAGCAAGCGACAGCAGAAGGCTGTGGAGGGACTTGAAAGGCCAGGGAGAAGATTCAGGAGAGCCTTCTTTATGGTATTCACATGCCACTTCTCCAATAATAATAGATTATTAGTTTAAAGCCAAATACTCCTTTAATAGCGATAAATTTCCTGCATTACTTCGTTGGGACAGGTGCCATGTTTGTACGTGTTTTCTCATTTATCTTATTTATGCATTTACCTTATAATAATCTGTAGATAAACAAATAGTTCTTGACCTCTGAAAACCGACGTCAGTCCACAGGTATGCAGCGGGGGAAGGGGACCAGGACAAACAGCCAACGCTACACCTGGTGCCAGCCACTTGCAGGTGCATCGGAGAGAGCTTACCGTGGGAAGGGCATGCTAAGACAGGGCGAGTCAGTGGGAAACCACCCTTTTACACAGGGATTCCAGGGAAGGAAACAGGATTACAAAGGTCCTGAGACCTTTGGTATATTGGTGCATTGGTAAAAGGACAGACTGCATCCAGCCTCGGAGGTAACTTAGCTGGAGCAATGCCAAGGCAAAGAAGGGCCACATCAGCATGTGTGTTTCACAGATGATAACCCCGGCAGGATTCCCCCACCCTTCCTCCATGGTGGATTGGACCCACTGGCCACTGAAGGATGATTGGTGGCAGTCCCTCTGACGGTCGCCAGCTCTGGGAGGTGGAGCATCTGTCTATATTGTAAGGGTGAAAAGACAGTTTGCTGATACCTGTAGTCATATGTTAATAAAAGGAAAAGCACCAGAGATAAGGCACAGAAGAGTAGCCTGGGGGTGGGATTGGGGTGGGGTTTGGGTGGGGTAGCTGGACAGACGCATTTTTGACTTTCCCTCAGCTATAGAGAGCTCCAGTGCGAGAGCCCAGTGTTCACAGGGCTGATATACCCAAGTGTGAACAAGTTCCGCCTACTCCACCTGCAGCTCATTGTCCAGTGAGATAAGAGAACTGACTGCTTTAGCAGAAACCTGAGTTCGATTCCCAGCACCTACATGATGGCTAACCTCATACCCAGGGGATCTGACACCTTCTTCTGGCCTCTGTGAGCACCAGGCATATACATGGTGCACAGACATACAAACTGGCAAAAAGGTTTATATATAAAATGTAATTCAAAATTTTAATTAAAATAAAGCACACAAGTACCCCTTAGGCAGCCCAGGGTTTCCAGGTCTGAGAAAGAAGAAAGGGTTATTTAATTATGAGACAGGATGAGTTTTAGGGGGAGAAAAATTAAAAAGCAAGTTCCTTAAATGACCCACAAGGGTCAATTTCCTGGCCCGGTCCTCTCAAGCACTTCTACGTTAACTGTTGTATCTTAGTTAGGGTTTTACTGCTATGAACAGACACTGTGACCAAGGCAAGTCTTATAAGGACAATATTTAATTGGGGCTGGTTTACAGGTCAGAGGTTCAGTCCATTATCATCAAGGTAGGAGCATGGCAACATCTAGGCAGGCATGGTGCAGGAGGAGCTGAGAGTTCTACATCTTCATCTGAAGGCTGCTAGTGGAAGACTGACTTCCAGGCAGCTAGGATGAGGGTCTTAAAGTCCACGTCCACAGTGACACACTTCCCCAACAAGACCACAACATCTAATAGTGCCACTCCCTGGGCCAAGCATATTCAAACCATCACCTGTGGGGAGTGTAAAGGATGGGTGTGGTGGGGCCGCCACTTTTACTGTCTCTGGAGAGTCCCTGGCCACATCTGGCCATCTTTAATTAAGCCTGCTTCCTGGAACATACATGCTGCTTTCTGCAGACCGTCCCTCGATCTGATCACTTCATTCCCTTCTGTTCTCAGCACACAGGAAGACAGGTTTCATGTTTTCTCCTCTTACCTCATTGGACAATGACCTGAGGATTGAGTGGGAGGAGCTTGTTCACACTTGGGTGTATTGTCCCTGTGAACACCGGGTTGGCACGTGGGAGTGCTCTGTCCCTCTTGCTAAAGCGAAGGATAAACAGAAGAATAGCAGAAAGCTAGTCAAGAGTAAATAAATAGAACTGGATCATTCTGTTGAATGACAACCACATGTCTCCTATCTGATAGGCTTGGCAGCAGGGGTGTTATTGGATTTTGGATTTGAGGCGGTCTTGAAATAATAACTTCTATGACAAAGTATTTTGTGGAGTGTTCTCAAGTCAAAACTGGAAGTTCATGTATGAATTTTTATAAACCCATGGATCCCAAAGATAACTTTAAATAATAATTAAAAATATTTTATTCTCCTCACTTATATGTAGCAGATGTATGGCTTGGTCTTCATGCGGGTCTTGAACAACTGGAACAGGGGCTATCCCAAAAGCTGTTGCCTGTATGTGGGATATGTTCTACTAGCTGGGCTGCTTTGTCTGGCCTCAGTGGGAGAGGAAGTGCCTAGCCACTCAGGGTAGGGAATACCTAGGGGGTCCCCACCTGCCCAGAGGAGAAGAGGAGGGGTGAGAGGAGAAGGAATGTGGGAGGGGGTGACTAGGAGGGGTGTCAGTGTTCATGATGTAAAGTGTATAAGTAAAAAGTATAATAAAATTAATTTTAAAATGTTTTATGATGCCTGGTATAAGGCTACACACCTGTAATCCCAGCACTCAGGAAGTAGAGGCAAGGGCCACAGATTTGAGGCCAGCCTCCATTGCCTGGTAATACCCTGTCTCAAAACCTCTTGTGGGGCTGAGGCTGTAGCTTGGTAGTAGAGAGCTGCCACACGTGTACAAGGCTCCAGGTTCAAATCCTAGTACTGGAAAAAATGGGGGACACAAATCTTCTTTGAAATGTTGTTTTGTGTAAAAAAAAAACAAAAAACAAAAAAAACTGTTTACCTTCAGCCATTAGGCTTGTGATGTTAGGTTGTCCTCAAAAGCTTTGTGCAATAGTTGGATTATCCAATTCCGGGTAACTGACTTACAGTTGCACCTGGTTCCTAGCCTGCCAGTGCCTTCGTTTCTGACCCCAGCACTTAGAGCCACTACTCAATTGCTCTCCACTCAGCAAGAGAATATTATTCTTTAGGGAGGATACCAGGGATTGAAAGCCAGTTCTTTCGGACCCTTGGTCTGCCCTCTGTCCCTTTGTGACCACTTCCAACTACGCTGAAGACTTATAAGATACAAAGACATCATGTTCTTCAGGTGAACACACTTCTATCTTCCCATGCCGGATTGACCATTCCTGTCTGCACTAAACATCCTTCCATAGGCCCCTATAATAGCCTGCATCTCTGATTTTCGGGCTTGCTGTAGCTGTTTTGCTATAATTTCATTCAACAATCCCTTTCCAGGTTGATAGGTTACTTCTCTGCTGGTGAATGAACCAATTCAAGCCAGATTAGAATATATTAAAGGCAGGGTTATTGGGAAGTTGCTCTCCAGCTGGCAAGTTCAGTGTCCCCAAGGATAGAAGCCAGGGGAATTGCCGTGGGGAGGAGAGTGGGGGAGGGGTAAGAGAAAGAGAGAAAGGGTGTTTGCACAGAGAGAGGAGGAGGAGGAAGAAGAGGAGAAAGAAAGGGGAGAGAGAGAGAGAGAGAGAGAGAGAGAGAGAGAGAGAGAGAGAGAGAGAGAGAGAACGAAATGTCTGGATTATTTAGGGAGGAGCCTCTGGAGGAAGGGTAGCCCAGCCCCTGGGTTGGCAAGTTCACAGTTGGGGGCGGGTTATGCCAGGTAGGGACTGAGGGATGCTGGTCAGGTCTGCTTTGATTATGTAAAATATGCGCCTTAAGTCCCTCGTCCAGGGTCTGAGACCAAGCACAGGTATCAGTGATAGCTTAGGCACGGTGATAGGTACAGAGCACCCACAGTGAACACCCCTACCTTCTGGTTCTTACATTTTAGGATAGAGAGGTTCACAAATGGGGGTTCAGTTCTATAAGATACCCCCATATCACTAAGAGCTATAAAAAAATAGGTAAGGCCAACAGAAAGGTACAGAGGTGTAGGGCAGCATCCTGGAAAATAATTTTTTAACCTGAAACGTGAAGGAATCAAGGAAACAAAGCATGAAGCTGTCTGGGAGCAGAAGGCTCAGGTGGTGGAAATAACACTGGTAACTGGGTGACAAGAATGTGCTTGACCTACTCAGGAAACGGCAATGAGGCTCTGGTCGGAGCGCTGGGACCCACACACCCTCTAACCCGGGATGCCACGGCAGTGAGGTCAGAGGCAAGGACTGCCACTTCTGTTTTGGCTGAACCAGCTTTGCACAGTTGTTATGGAGATTGGGAGGGGATATATAGGAAGGTGGAAGAACTTGTCCAAGGTCACGTGACTTATGGCAGAGCCACGAAGCGGGAGCGGGGGGCGGGGCAAGCAGCTGATTACGAATCCTTCACCCCTTCACTCTTAAATGCTTCCCCCACCGTCCTGGGTAATCTTAGTTACTGCGGTGTAGATATGTGGGTGAATGAAGGGGCAAAGACTGGGCATCACGATGATATTTTTGGCCCAATTCAGTGTGCTTTCAGGCCAAATAACACCCGCTCCGTGTTTTTTCCCCTCGATTGGGGTCAAGTTTACAGAAACGAATGCAGTACCCAATTGTAGCAATGGGGAAGATTTAGCCAGGAATCTGACCTTGGAAACTGCTGAAGAAAACACACACCCCCTGGGAGGGAGCCCCGGACAAAAGGCAGCTGTGCCTGACAAGGGAACACCCGGAACCTTTCACGGAAAATTGCAACCCAGTCCTGGAAATGCCTGTCAGGATCTGCTTCTTCGAGACACAGATAAAACAAGTCACTTAGTCCTCCCTGTAGGACGAACACTGGCAGGAGCTTGGGGTCACAGTGACGACAGCTATGCCCACCTAAGGGATGAGGTAGGCCTGCGAAATCAAAAGTTCCTGATTCCCAAGCTGGGCACACACAGAACCCAAAGCCTTCCACACTCAGGCCCACCTAACGTTTACACAGGTCCGTCTAACTGCGTGCGTTAAATGGAAATGGCAGAACGGCAGCTTGCCGCATAGCTCTGTGGGATTTCTAAATCAAAATCCTGTCCAGAGAATGGAAGAGAGTGGGGAAGGTGGTTAGTTGCAGCCGAGGCAGACAGCAGTGTCCTGAGAATTAATTCTTCAGAAGCAACAGAGTAGCCTCTCGGTCTCTCTCTACTTCCCTCTGGAGAGCCTCTCAGGATGAAATCAAAGAGAACGAAACAGGAAGTGGTCCTTATCCTGTGATCTCACTTTGGTGCCCAAAGGGAGGCCTCTTCCCCACTGCGATAAGAAAACGTGTCTTCTCAAAGATGTGAGCAGGGTAAGGGAGCTTCCGCTGAGTGCTTGGTCAGGACCTGAATCATAATCTCAGGGAGCTAAAAGCTGACATGAAGGCCCAAGCCATGAATAAACGCCCCTCCCCCGCCCCCGCATGGAAGGAGAACGGTGGGTGTGGGGGGGGGATTGGGGGGGCAAGCCTTCACAGTATCACACAGAACTTTCACACCGGGACTACATATCCTTCCTGCCTGTGTATCTGCCTTCCGGATTCCCTGTGAAGATGCTGATGCCTTTAACAGGAAAGGATATGGGAGCCCCGGGGCCCCAGAGCCCACCAGGTTACATCAGGAGGAGCAAACAGCACCCAAAGAACAAAGCCCAGAAGGGAAACTGACAATATCTGTGTGGATCTGCTTGATGCCAGAGAAATCCTCTCACTATAAGAAGCACAGGTGTGTGTGTGTGTGTGTGTGTGTGTGTGTGTGTGTGTGTGTTACATGTATGACTATGTTAAGAAAGCAACCTGGAGGCCACATCTTATTTCCAAATACCATGGTTTGGTTTTCTCTCCTTTTTTTTTTTTTGTCTTTCTTTTGGCCCTCAGCCATGAGGAGTATGATGGGAGAGGGACCTCCTGACTTGGGCCAGACTTAATTTTTCCAGTGTGCAGGCATCTGGGGGGGGCTGTATCAAGTCATCTGTCTTGAGGGAGCCACATCCAAATTGAGGAACAGGGTAGATTTTTTTTTTTTTAAAGCTGAACACAAGAGAAATGACGATAGATAAAATTTCTAACATAAAATAATTGATTCTAAAATGTATTCAACTGTTAATGATGAGATTAATTTCAGCAATGAAGATATTTAATAGTCATATAGGGTAGGCATTTTTAGAGAAGGAAATAGCTTTAAAAAAAAAACAATTAAATATCATTTCTCACCTATTAGGATGGCTACTATTTATTAACAGAAATGACTTTATGTCAGGAGGGAGTGAAGAATTCCAAATCCTTATGGCTGTGAAATGGAAATGATGTCATCTTTCTGGAAACCTGTATGGAGAATCCTCAGAGCATTAAAACTAGACTTATCATGTGATCTGACATTTGTGCTTTGGGGTAGGGTCTCAAAGAGATGTCTGTATACCATGCTCTCACAGTAGAAGTATTCAGAATAGCCGGAAGTGACAGAGACCCCATTGATGGATAAACAGATAAGGAAAGTGATCCATGCACACTGTCATTCACGCTCACAGGAAGGGCATTCCAACAATTGCCACATTGTGATGGACCTTGGGAATGTCACGATAAGTGAAACGGGCAAGTTTTGGAAATGCAGGTTCATTATGCATCTATTTCTGTGAAGTACTGATACTAGTTGGGTTTCTAGAAACAGAATGATTGCAACGGGGCACAGGTGGACTGGAGTGAGCACTCGTCATTTAGAAGGTAAAAGCTTCCATTTGCAAGATAAAAAGAGTTCCGTGGGTGGGCTGTGAGTTCTGTGGGTGGGCCATGAGTTCCGTGGGTGGGTTGTGAGTTCTGTGGGTGGGTTGTGAGTTCCGTGGGTGGGTTGTGAGTTCCGTGGGTGGGTTGTGAGTTCCGTGGGTGGGCCATGAGTTCCGTGGGTGGGCTGTGAGTTCTGTGGGTGGGCCATGAGTTCCGTGGGTGGGTTGTGAGTTCTATGGGTGGGCCATGAGTTCCGTGGGTGGGCTGTGAGTTCCATAGGTGGGTTATGAGTTTTGTGGATGAGCCGTGAGTTCTGTGAGTGGGCTGGGAGCACTATGGTGTGAGTGGATTTTGTGTGGTGCTAGGATCAAACCTAGGGCCTCACATAAGCCAAGCAAATACTCTCCTGGGGAACTGAATCTCTAGCCACGAAATGGACTTCGGAAAATAGTTACCATGGAAACCAGGGTTGCAGCTCAGGGGTAAAAAAAAACTTAGCTGACTTCTGTGGGTCCCTGGGTTTAATCCTCAGCAGAGAAAGAAGGAAAAAGAGCAAAGGGTGGGAAGAAGGAAAGGAGGGAAATAGTTGATGATTTTTTAAATCATATGCTTTCTTGTAATGACAGAAAAAAGAGACAGGGTTAGAGACAGTGTGGCGGGCGAGGACCATGGAGGACAAGCTGCATCTCTTGCCACCTGGCCTGTATCCGTAATGAGAGTGGAGACAGATGAGAAACTCTTGCCATCTAGGCCAGGCATGGTAGCGTTTGCCTTTAATCCCAACACTCAGGAGTCAGAGTCAGGCAGATTTCTGTGAGTTTGAGGCCAGCTTGCTCTACAGGATAGCCAGGACTATAAAGTGTGACCCTGCCTCAAAAGAACAAAGCAAAAGATATGCCACATATAGGGAAAAAAGTAAATTTGTCTTGAGAGTAAATGTCATGGTTGTGTTTGGTGTCTTGGGACCACACAGCAAGAGGCACTAAGGTAGCTTCTGGCTAGCCTCTGGCACAAGGAGCCAAACAGAGTCAGTCTTGGAAGATGGGCATAAACCCCATGTTATTTTTAGCATCCCCAGTCTTTCCTGTCCTCTGTTTCCTCACTGCAAAATAAGAGAGATCAGTAGGATGCTGTTTCGCTCTCTCTGTGACCCACAGACCTGGGTCTGAAGACTCTAAAGTCCAGTGCTTTGAGCAGCCTCGAGGAGGCCATGGCGAGTGGGATTCACTGGCCAGGGACTGGCTGAATTGTGCCAAGTGTCGTGTCCTGTCCTGGATACCAGGATAACTCTATGTTTAGTGATAAGAAGAACTGCAAAATGCCTTTCAAAAAGGTCACCCTGTTTTATATCCCACCAGCAGTGTGTGGGGGTAAGAAATCTCTCCACAACCTTCCCAACGCTGGTTACTGTCTGAATTTTTAAAAATCTTAGTCATCCTAGTGGGTGTCAAATGGAATCTCATTATGGTTTTGATTTGCATTTCCCTATTGACTAATACTGTGGAATACACTTCTATCTGTTTAGTGACTATTTATTACATCTTCTTTGGAAAAATATCTGGTTTTATTGCTTTTAAATCAATTCTATTTGTTGTCATTTTTACCATTTCTTATTACTTTTAAAAAATAGTTTGTTTGTTTGTTTTTTTATAAATCTCAAGAAAAATATATGAATTCCAGCTGTTTTCCCCATTACATGGCTTATCTCCATTTTCTTATGAGTATCTTGTGGATCACAAAAACATTTTATTTTACATCTAACCTGTTTTTCTTTGCTGTTTTGTCCATGACATGTTATCTAAGAAAGATTTGCCTACCCCAAGTCCATAAAGACTTATTCTGTTTTAATTTTTTTTTATCTTATTTGATGTGTTTGGCTGTTTTACCTGGATTTATAAGTATGCACAACATGAATGCAGTGCTTTCAGAGGCCAGAAAGGGCGTCAGATTCCCTTGGAACCAGAGTTACAAATGGTCGTGAGTTGCCACGTGGGTGCTGGGACTGCAATTGGGTCCCTTGCAACAGCAGCCAGTGTTGTTAACCACTGAGCCATGTCTACAGCCTTTGAGACTTATGTCTGTGTTTTATTTTGTTTCTCTAAGAGTGTTGAAGTTTGGGCTCTTTCATCTAGATCTGCAATCTATTAGGAGTTAGTCTTGCTGTGCAATACACACAAGGGGCCCAGTTTCATGGTTTTGTATGTTAATTTCTGGTTGATATTCAGCATCATCGATTGGGAGAATACCCTTTGGGTATTGAATTGTGTTGGCTTGGACTAGGTTTCCACCTATTATCTTATGTTTCCTGCTGATACTATCTCTGATATCTTTAGGTATTTTCCTCTCGTATTTTGAGCCCCGTAGCTCTGTGTGCGTGTGTGACTAGACTTTCCTATCTTTACTATTTTATGTGTATGAATTTCTTGTCTGAGTGTATGTATGTGCACCATGTGCATGCCTGGTACCCTTGACGACCAGAAGGCAGCTTTCAGTCTCCTGGGAGTGGGGTTACAGACTGTTGTGAGCCACCAAATGGGTGCTGGGCATCAACAGGTTTTTTTTTTTTAACCACTAAGCCATCTCTTCAGACCCACCTTTCCTGTCTTAACACACATGCAGAAGCACACATGTAGACTGAGCCATTCCATCTTCCCATACTAGGACAGACCAATCCTTGACGTCTCAGCACAATAGTTTATTTGTCTCCCATCTCAGTGACAGGGCTATTCCTTGGAGGAGAGATGTTCCACAGAGACACTGAAGACTCAGGATCTGGTCGACAGGCAGGAGAGGACTATGTGTAGTGAGTGTTCAGCTGTGTCTGCCACATCCTCTGGAACAACGTGTCCGAGAACCAGAGAACTTGTTTTGGGAGCTGTGCCCCTCCCCTTCTGAAAGACCATTCTCCACCTACACTAGACTCTGCTAGTGAGGCCCCGAGGGAAGAGGCCTGAAGACAAAGGTACACAGCTCTGTGAGTCAGAGGGAATGAGGGAAGAGAGCCGGTTCCTGAAACAGAGCCTCCTCATACCCTGCCTCTGCAGGAGGACATCTTTAGGCACTGAGCATGCTCAGGGTATAGTTGGGGTTTGATTGCTGGAGGCGAAGGCCAGTTCTCCTCTCCAGAGAGAACCTGGAGGTTATTGAGCCTCACGCTCTTCCAACTGTTCTCCCGACCCACTAAGTTTTCTTATCTCCACTCTACTTTTTCTTTCCAAAAGGTTTGTTTCTTTTTTACTTTATGTATACAGGCGTTTTTCCTGCACATGTGTGTGTGGCATATGCATGGAGTACCTGAGGGGGCCAGAAGAGGGCGTCTGACCCTATGAGATGCCATACGGGTGCTGGGAATTGAACCTGGGTCCACTGGAAGAGCAGATGGTGCTCTTAACCACTGAGCCATCTCTCCGGTCCGTTTCTACCCTTCTGATGGAATCCAAACCCCTTCTTATGTTCTGCCATATCGCTCTGGAAGCCGTTCTGGAGGAGATGGAGAGACATCAGGTCCCTCCTAAGCCCTCTACTGTCTCAGTTCTAGTCCCATGGCTTTCACTTTTCCTCATGGGGACGCTAATGTTAGTTCCCTTTGGGGAGCCCCTTGCACCTTACTCTAACTCCCATTAATGGATGTGTATTTTTTAAAAAAAAAAAAAACTCTCTTTTTGTCAAATTTCCAGAAGCTTCTTACTTCCAACTTCATCTGTAGTTTTACTTCTGCACAGCCGGCTAGGAATAACGCGTCTCCATCTTGAACTCTATCTCAAACACACCCTGCCCCACCATACACCCTTCCTCCCACCTCCAGACCCCCTTTCTACCAAGGATATTCAAAATAACTCCATAAGCCATGCTGAGGTTGTGATTTCCCTTGCTCCCACCTCACGCACTTCCCAAACCCATCCTGTTGTGACCTGCGCAGGTCATCCGTCACGCTACCACGCCGAAAGCTCTTGCAACATTCCTCTATTCGTTCCATTTTACTAATTAACACATTTGTTATTTGTCTCAGTCTGGCGGGCCCAGCCCTGGTTGTCAGTATGAATCTGTGAGTTCCATCTCCCTTCACAGCCAGGGAAAATACTCCTCTGTGTGCATCTGGGTTCTGGCCTGTGTCACAGGAAGCATCAGAGCTGAAGCCACGCCCTCAGCTCCCACGGGCTAAGTTAATGTAAGGAAAGGGAAAGGACCCAGCCGTCGCCCGGATCTACCACTTGACTAAGATTTTATCAAGCTGTTAAACGTGCCTACACGCTTAGAATAATGTCTCTTTTTTAGATGAGGCTGAGAGGTAAGTACTCCCAAAGTCAATCACAATCCTAGGCCACTTCATGCTGTGGTTCCCATTCTCCGTCACTCCTAGCTATGTGAGAGTAGTAACTCCCATCATCAAATAAATGGCTCGCCATGTAATGGGTCAACCAAGCAGTATGGCTGAATGGGTCTTGTCTCTGGTTTCCCACTTGATCATAGCCCTCCTGACCATGATGTCATTATTGAGATAAACCCAGCAATCAGTAAAATGTGCTTACACTTTATTATAATTACTTATGCGAGGTGTGCACTGCCTAATCCCAAGGCACTTGGGAGGCGGGACAGGCGGATTCTGTTTAGGCAGCTGGTCTACAGAGTGAGTTCAACAGCCCGTCCACAGATGAAACCCTGTCTCGAATATCAAAAAAAAAAAAAAAAAAAAAAAAATTACTTTATGTTTGCCTGAATGTATGTCTGTGCACTAAATGCATATAGTGCCTGTGGAGGCCAGAGGAGGGCGCCAGACACCTTAGGACTGGAGTTCTAGATGGTTGAGTGTCACCACGTGGGTGCTGGGAATTGAGCCAGGTCCTTTGGAGAGCAGCCTCTCTTAATCACTGAACCATCTCTCCAGCATCTATAGTTTTATTTTTTCCACAGTGTGGCTGAACAGTATTTTTATAAGAAAAAGATATGGATCTTAAGAACAAAGCCGAGACCCAGTTCTCTCCCACAAGAGAAGAGGCAGCCAAAACCCCTCTTAAGCATCCCAGACTGCTTGCTGTGTGTAGTATTCTTTTGCAGCAAGTAACAGTGAGCCAGAAGTAAGCATACAGTGACTGTTGAGGCCAGAAGAGAGCATCCCACTGGAGTTGTAATGAAAGTTGCATGTACACATACGATCAGTACATGGAGCAAGAGTGTTGTTTTCCCCCATAGGGCCATTTTTTAATCACCTGCTGAGTTTTCTTCCAAACCCTCAGCTCTCCCAGCTACCATTAACAGCAGTGGCTCTCAACTTACTAAAGGTATGCTCCTTTCATATATGGTTCCCATGTTGTGGTGCTCCCCAATCATAAAATTATTGTGTTTGCTACTTCACAACTGTAATTTTGCTACTGACATGAATAGTAATGTAAATACCTGATGTGCAGGATGTCTCATATGGGAAACCCTGAAGGGGCCGTGACCCACAGGTTGAGAACCACAGATCTAGGAGTTGATTGGGTGAGGGGCAGGGGTAGGAGAAGGGAACGATATCACCATTCTCTTGCCTCCCTGATTTTTCCACCTTTGAATTTTCAACTTTAAGAAAATGATCTACCTCTTGTTTTTTTTTTAATGATACGTGAAACATTTAATCTGCCATTAAGTTTTATATCCAGCATGAGTGGATTCAGGCAGTCTCTTGGTTGTATGTGTTGGCAGGAAAACAGCAGGAAGTTGGATGGGGTTTTGTAGAACTTGTGAGGGGTGGGGCGGGCACCTGTGGAACTTGGAAGGTAGCTCTGAGTTTTAGAGTGTCAGCTCCACCTGCTTCTCCGAGACAGGTTTTGGCACAGAACTTTGGCAGTGGTTCAGAGTTGAGTTGTTGCTGTAACTAGGAAAGTCTGGAGCTGACATAGTGTGAGTCACACGTGTAATTTTACATTTTCTGGGAGCCATACTTTAAGGGGAAAAAAAAAAGATATGAAGCCAATTTGAATGCTATGTTTTTATCTGAAGCACTATGCTCAAAATACTATTTTTGAGACACAGTCAATTTAAAGGAATGAGATATATTGCATTCTCTTATTTTATAGATAGTTGTTCATCTATCTATAACTTTATCTCCAAACCAGGAAAAGGATTTCTGATGTTTTTATTATAGGCGACACTTTGAGGTTAAGAATTCAACTCTTTTTTGGTGATGCCTCTGAGAATCAAGTATTAAACTAATTCCCAGGCCCACGACTCAACCATGGGACAAGACTTGAATTTGTAATTCTTTTATTTCATTGTGTTTATGTCTTTGCCTGTGTGCATGCATGCCATATGCATGCAGTGCCCACAGAGATCAGAAGAGGGCATCAGAACCCCTGGAACTGAAGTTACAGATAGTTGTGAACCTCATGGAGGTGTTGGGAATTGAACCTGGGTCATCTGGAAGAGCATCAAGTGCTCTTAAACCACTGAGCCATCTCTCCAGCCCTATACTTGAATTCTTGCTCCTTTGTTTACTAAGCCATTTCTCTCATCTTTGGTTGCCTGTGTCTAAATAGAAAGAGGAATATCTTCCATGAGGGAGGCTGGTACCTCTTGGGGACTTGACATCATGTCTGTGCTGTGACACGGCTGTCATTGTCTTTCTGACTTCTCTGGGCCATGTCTGTTGACTCTTCCCTGCTAGGCATCTGTTTGGTACTTGGAAACACTTTCACTGTGTCCAAATCTTACACTCTTTGGCACTAACACTGCTCTTACTGCATGTAAAACAGGGCCCACAAATAAAGTGAAATATTGAGCATTAGAGATCCTCGTATTAAAAAAAAAAAAACTTTGAAAACAAAATTAGAAATCAGCTTGTTATCTGTTGCCAATTCTATATATCACTAGAAATTCAGATCTTTCGTTTGAAGAATTTGGCTACAGCTTAAACGCAGGCTTAGTCCAACCATGTTTTGCATGTAAGTAGTTTAAATTACTTACTAATTCACTCAATAAATGCCAAGAGAAACCTATAGGTATTTATCAAGAAGAGGGAGTATGTTCCTATGTCCTGGGGCTCTTTTCTATCCATTGTCCTGCAGACATTGCCTAAGCTGTCCAGATGTGGACAGAGATGCAGAAGAGCCAACTTAGAGAGCCGTGTTTCCTTCACTTGACACAGAAATGACACACGAGCTTCCTAAAGGTTTTGCAGACGGCCCAGAAGGTGGCTAGCTTAAGGTATCTTTGGGTCTTCTGCCCAAGGTTGCTGTCTTCTAGGCAAGTCCACCTTAGGAGCTGTGGTGGGGCTGTGATAGGAAGTGCTAGCCTAGACTAGGGGTGGTCTCTATACCAGAGCATGGTGAGAAGGGTGTCTGCAGGCTTACGGAGAATCCATGGGTCCCTGGAGTGCTGTGTTCCAGAATGTGGCCCTGCCTGGTAAACCTCCAGATCTGAGAGGAGGCTGCTGAGATGGTAAAGAAGAGGTAGTCACTGGCGTGGGATGGGTGGGGGATGAGTAGTGGGAGGGGCTTCCTGTTACCTAGGGGAAGATGAGATTGTCTCCAGCAGAGGCAGGAAGACTTGTTTGTCTGTGGTGAGCCAGCACTGCCGGGGCCACGGGGCCATGGATAGGCGCGGAGAGCAGAGAGGGGAGAGAAATGTGCGGATTGTCTGTCTCCCTTCTGTAAAATGAGGCTGACTTGAGATTTTTGTTTCTTGAGCCAGGGTTTCTCGGTGTAGCCCTGGCTGTCCTATAGCTCAATCTAGACGAGGGTGGCCTTGAACTCACAGAGATCCACCTGCCTGTGCCTCGCGAGTGCTGGGATGGATTCAAGGTGTTAGCCACTGTGCCCGGCTACACATTTAATTTTTGCAGTTGTTTTGAGATAGGGCCTCACTATAGAGTGTTAGCTGGCCTTAAATTCACCATGTGACCATGCTGGCTTTGAACTCACCGACAATGGTAGCTTCTGCCTCTCAAGTGCTGGCATCGAGGTGTGCATTACCATGCTCAGAATGTTTTATATTTTCAGAGGAAAGCTTTATGGACATTTTCCATAGAATTGCAAGGGTGGGTGTTGATGGGCAGGCCTGCAACATCAGCACTCAGGAGGCAGAGGCAGGAGGATTTATATTGTTACCTATATAATAAATCTAGGTCTCGCTATACTTACTATACTGTACTATACTAATATAAATAAAACAGAAGTATGTGACTCCATTAACCAGCTTCGATAATGACTTCGTATGTGCTGTTTTATCTATTGATATCTATTCTCCACCAAGGAAATGAGCCAACTGAAGCTAACTTAAAGTATAAACGCAGGTTTATTGGAGGCTGCTCTCTGGCAAGTTCACCGGCCACACTGGAGGGTCAGTGAACTCCCTGTGTAGAGGAAGAAAGGGAGGGAGAGAGGGAGGGAGGGAGGAGGGAGGGAGGGAAAGAGAGAGGGAAAGAGAGAGAAGCCCAGACTGTAGACCCCGGGTTGGAAAGTTCAAGGCAGATTGGGTACTCCAGCTGAGCCCATAACAGATCAGAACTGGGGGACCTGCTTTGGTATGTAAAATAGAAACCTCAGCAGCATGTCCCAGGTCTTGAACCTCAACATCTATATACCCTAACTTTACTCACACAGTTTGAAAGAAGTCCAACATCTCAAAATATTTCAAAAGTTCAAAGGCATTTCGTTCTACAGCTTCAAACACTCAGAACGTTAGAGTATCTCCATCGCTGAATCATCCTAACTTGGCGTTTTTCTTTCCAAATGAGGCGCCATATAAGCCCCAGACACCACGTGGACTAAAAGCCTTAATCTTGTGGCCACGCCTCCTTCTTCTCATCCCTCCCCCTTCCTTGCAATTTATTTACGGTAGAAGGTCACTTGTTTTTCCTGTTTCCCACAGTCTGTACTGCACTGGTTGTTTCCTTGTAACTTTGCTTAACTGTCCACTGTCCAGCCATTTGTAAGTGGATAGACAGATTCAAAGGCCTGATCGGGTTTAAATCCCATTGGACTCTTTGGCAGTTGACGACGTGATCTTCCTCAGGAGTAATGTAGCATCTCCTTGTGTTTTCCATCCTTACTCTCCCGCCTCCTTTCGTCTTGACTGTGATGGAACATGTAACCACTCACACCTGACCTTCACTGCCTGGCATTTTTAAGTGTTATAGTCATGGCCATTCAGTTATGTCCTCTCAGCTACAGTTCTTCAGTGTATCCTACCTCTGTACAATGAAGGCCTAGAACGCTTTTCTCTCCTCATGCTGGGAATCCTACACTCATGAAATAACACACACTCCTCTCACCCCTGTCTCTGGGAATGGACTACAATAAGTAAAATAGTAGTGGAGCCATACAATTTGTGGGTTTCACTCGAGCGGTGCGTGCGTGTGTGTGTGTGTGTGTGTGTGTGTGTGTGTGTGTACATGTGCATGTGATTCTCCCACTTAGCATAATGCCCTTGTGGTGTTTGGCAGAATTCCCTCCCTTTAAGGCAATGGTTCTCAACCTTCTTTTTTTGTTTTTTTTTGGGGGGGTTTCGAGACAGGATTTCTCTGTATAGCCCTGGCTGTCCTGGAACTCACTCTGTAGACCAGGCTGGCCTCGAACTCAGAAATCTGCCTGCCTCTGCCTCCTAAGTGCTGGGATTAAGGTGAGCGCCACCACCGCCTGGCGGTTCTCAACCTTCTTAATGCTGCAACCCTTTAAAATATTTAGTTGCTCATGTTGTAGCGATCCCAGGGATAACACTATTTCATTGTTACTTTAGAATTCTAATGTTGCTACTGTTAGGATGAATCACAACGTCAATACCTGACATGCAGGATGTTTGATATGCTACCCCTGTGAAGAGGTCCTTCGACAGCCAGGGGTCGAGACCCACAGGTTGAGAACTCCTGCTCCAAGCGGCTTCTCTGTTGTATTTTGATATGTACTCACCCGCAGTGTGCAGTAGGGTTATTTCTACCTTGCAGATCCTGCCGATGAAGCTCTTATGAACAGTACTTCCAAAGCGTGCTTTGACTTTTTCTTTTTTTCTTTTTCTTCTTTTTTTGGAGGAAGGGGACTATTCTCAGAAATGGAGTTGCTAGGTCACATGGTAAGTCCATGTAGTACCCATGGAGGCCAGAAGAGGGCATCAGATCCCCTGGCACTGGTGTTGCAGATGGTTGTGAGCTGCCATGTGGGTGCTGGGAACAAAACCTGGGTCCTCTACAATCCAGTGTTCTTGACCACTGAGCCATCTCCTCTGCCCCTCTGTCCATTTTTTTTTTAATCAGCTTGTTTGGCTTTTGTTATTGAATTGTAGGAGTTCTTTACATATTGTGATACCCCTTACCAGATAAATGAGTTGCAAATATGTCCTCCCCCTCTTCAAGTCATCTTCCCTCTCAATTGATGCTGCTATTCTTGTGTGGAAGTTTTAAATTCTCGTGGAGTCATATTTGTCCGTTTTGATGTCTGTTGCTTGTTCTTTCCGTTCCCTAGACAGAAAGCCTTATCAAACCCAGCATCATAAAGTACAGGCTATAGTTTCCTGTTCGCCACCCTTAATGCCCATCACAAGACAGTGACTTCAGGAGTGGTGACCCGTCCTTCATTTCTCAGTGGGAACCCAGGACATCGGTGGAGAGAAATGTCCCTCCTCAACCACATGGCTAACTCTGTGCTGCGAGGCAGCTTTGCCTTTATTTAAATTGGTTCTTTGCCATCCTCAGAAGATGAAAAGCCAGTAGAGAGGGTTTCTTTTATGGACTTAGGGGTTTAGTGTCTGTTGTGTTATTTATCTGCTGCACTTACTGTTTTTTATTATTCCAGTGTTTCCATCTTTAGACTGAGACAGACCTCCAAGTTGGCTCTGAACTCCTCTGGCGTGGCCTGCAGATTCCTTGACAGATCCCTAGCTTGCTACTAGTCCAAGATGTTTCAGGCTGATTTTACACATTTCCTGTCCCAGGCAGTCAGCCACTGAGATAATATTTAAGTATAAATAGATCAGAGCTTTTACGATCTTGAGCAAGACTGCTTGGAAAATCGTGATGCTGTGTGATTGGACTGAGCTGTGCCCGGGAGAACCAGAACATCACGTGACTGCACTGATGGCGAGCACGGCCTGATCGGGGAAGTCACAGGACATTCCTAGTGTGTGTCACAGAATGAGAATCCTTCCTGAGCGGCATGGTGTCCAGTATGGGACTGACTAGAGGTCAATTTACAGGTCAGCAGAGCCCAGCCAGCGGCCAGCTATGGGAGTGACAGGGACTTTGTCTGCGAAGCAAAGGGTGAACTGAATCAGAGGAAAAGTTCAGGAGGCCTGAGGAGGGCCTGGCATTCCACCTCTGAGCCAGGGCAGAGCCAGCAAGCTTTCTAGATGTTTGGTGAGTCGGCAGGAGATGGGAGACACAGTGGGGTCTTGAAAGAAGAGCAGAGTGTAAGCCAGGCATGCTGGTTCATGCTTGTGATTCCAGAACTTGGAGACCAAGGCAAGAGGAACGAGAGATCCCGAACAGCCAGGGCTACGTGACAAGGCTCTGTCTCAGAGAAGAGAGTTTAAAAAAGGAAAGAAAGAAGAAAGAAAACGAGAAGAGGCTGGGGCGGTGGCACTCGATGCTCTTCCAGAGGACCAGAATTTAGCTCCTATAGTAGCTTACCACTGCCTCTATCTTCAGCACCAGAGCACCCACACTCTCTTCTTCTTGTCTTCTCACACCTTGTACCTTCTTGTACTTTCACACCCATGACTTACATACACATGGACACACACAGATACATGCACACACATGAATGCTACACACACACACGTAGGCACATACACACACATGGACACATGCACAAACTTGTTCATAAAAATATCTCTTTCAAAAAAGAAAAAAGAAAGCCAGGCAATTGGTGGCACACATCTTGAATCCCAGCCCTTAGGAGGCAGAGGCAGGTGTATCTCTGTGAATTCGAGGCCAGCCTGGTCTACAGAGTGAGTTCCAGGACAGCCAGGGCCACACAGAGAAACCCTGTCTCAGAAAACAAAAATAAAACAAAACAATAACAACAAAAAAGAAAGAAATAAAGAGAGAGAAGGTGAGAAAAGAGAAGAGAAGACAAGAACAGGGTGTATTTCAAGGTCAGCTTTGTTGAACAGAGAAACTGAAAGACAATCTAAACTGAAAGGCGACCGTGGTTCACAGCGATCCTTGGTGTGAATTCCAACCCTTTTACCTGGACCTAAGACAGCTTGTCTGACTCCAACCACTTGGAGACAGATCTTGCCAGCCTAGGACTTTTTTTTCTGTTTCTCAATTGTTCTAATGCTGTTCCCACCTCAACTCTGGCACCTGAGGCTCTTCCTGAGCTGTTTTTTTATGTGTCACCTTCTGCCTTCTGTCTCTCACTCTCCCCTCTACTCTGAAGGGCTATCACCAGCCCTGTCCTATCCAGTGTTGCCCTGGGACTATCACCAGTCTCTCTCATAGTAACCTATTTGATTTCAGCATGTGACTAGCACCTTCTTATTCGTGGATCTCTCTCTCTCTTGTACTATTTTTATGCTCTCTTCTCACTCCAGTCTGAGATGAGCAAAGGTGCCACTTCATGGACCAAATGTTTCTAGAACCAACCAGAAATTTCAGGAAGGCCAGTGAGCCTCTCCTTGTTTCAGTCAGACCCCTGTTGAAGTGTGAAGCCATTTCTCTCCATTCCTGGGCAGTGCTGCTACAGCCCCTTGCCTGCTGTGAGTCTCTTGGAGTGTTATTAACTCTCTCCACAGCTTGACTGACTTTTCACCTCAGAGACATTCCATGGGAATTTTTCTCTGCATTTCTGCAGGCTGCTCTATGTCCAGAATATCTAAGAAGGGTAGAGAAGACAAAACATGGGGCTGCAGGCAGGGGGGATGGAAACAGTTGTCTTAGGGTTTCATTGCTGTAAAGAGACATCATGACCACGGCAACTCTTATAAAGGACAGCATTTAATTGAGGCTGGCTGACAGGTTCTGAGGTTCAGTCTAGTATCATCATGGCGGGAAGCATGGTAGCACCCAGACAGGCATAGTGCAGGAGAAGGAGCTAAGAGTTCTTTCTACATCTTGATCTGCAGGCAGCAGAAGGAGATTACGTCCCACTCTGGATGCAACTTGAGCACATCCCTGCAGCAACACATTCCTCTAACAAGGCCACACCACTCAAACAAGGCCACGCCTCCTAACAGTGCCAGTCCCTATAAGCCAAGTATCCAAACATGAGTCTGTGGGGGCCATAGCTATTGAAACGACCACAGCAGTAAAGGCTGTGACACTGAGTGGGCATGAACTGTTGTGGCAGAATCCCCAGATGCTAATGAGGGAGATTCTGTAGTTTAAAAAGAAAAGGAAAGTAAGTCTGCCTGGGCCGGGTGTGGCTCAGTTGGAAGCATGCATTCTAGTGGGCATACAATGCCCAGGATCACATAAAGCAGGTATGGTAGCATACCCCATATTCCCAGCACTTGGGAGGAACACACAGGAATATCAGAAGTTCAAGGTCGTCCTCTGCCCCACAGTGAGTTCAAGACATGCCTTCTAACATTTAAGCACACAGAGCCTGGGTGCTGAGGAGCACAGACCTCTAGGTTTGGGCTGACACTCCAGAAAATTGTACAAAGAAATTGTGTTTGGATAGATTGAAATTTTACACTGTAGCTATTTCTACCTAAATCTCCCTAATTTCTCTGCTCACAGTTTACCTCTCATTTATCTGTACATATATGTGGGAATAAGGTCATGTTTGCTTGCGTGCGTGTATGCGTGAGCTGCCGTCAGAGTACAGAAGTATCTGCTTCGACCAGCAAGTAAGACACGACACGGTCGGATTCTTCTCAGACAGCTTTATTTCAGGAACATTCTTCATTCATGATGGGAACGGGAAACCCCAAGCAGCAGAAACGAGCTGCTTATATATCCACCCAAGGAGGCGGGCTAGGCAGCGTGTTCTCTCAGGATTGGTTAAACTGACAATACCTCATTAGCATAAGCCCTAGGATAGGTTAGGGCCAATACCTCATTAGCATAAGCCCTAGGATAGGTTAGGGCCAATACCTCATTAGCATAAGCCTTAGGATAGGTTAGGGCCAATACCTCATTAGCATAAGCCCTATCGGGAGAGGCTTGAGGCCGACACATGCGTAACAGGCTTGTTTATACAGGAAGCTGAGCTGGCCATGTCAGAAACCGGCACCATCTTAAATTGGCTGCCTACACAGAAGGAGGTGCCAGTGGGCACTGGACTTGTGGCTACTGAGAGCCTGTTTTGGTGGACTGTGATAGGAGTTGTATTTGTCCATGGAAGTTTTGCTAAGTTTCACCAACTCAGACTTTGCATTTCATTAAAAAATTCCACATCACAGGCAGACCCTTTCTCAGTGCCTGACTTGTATATGTGAGCATGCTTCCTTCTGCACTTGCCACAGTGAACCCTCCCTCCCCAGCACAAGTCCCTCTAACCTGCTATTTCCTATTGCATGCCTTATTCTTTCCTTTGCTAAGGTAAAATGTGCAAAGGACTGCCCATTGCTATTTCTCTTACCAGGCAGGTAGCCTCATATCCGAAGACTTCTCGATGTCCCATTATCTATCCCAGGATGGATTTATCTTAGCACTGACATCATCGGCACGACCAGACACAATCCAGAAAGAGAAGCCGATTTCACTTCAACTGTTTAAGTCACAAATCCGTGTAGCGTACCCACACTAAAGTCACAACCATTTAGACGTGGCTTTCATCAGCTTGGAAGAGGCCCCGCTGAGCAAGAGCTCTGAGCTGTGCCTTAGGTGACCGTGAGTGGTGGAGATGGCGGGGACCCGCGGAGCTGAGTGTAGCTGGAAGAGAAAGGAGAGACTTTGCCTCACAGAAACCCTTATTTAAAATCTTTTCAAGTCCTTAAATCCGTAGAAGAAGGTTAGTGCTAATCCACAGATATTTCCCCAGCAGGTCTGCCTGCTCCTGGCTTTGCCAGCTGTCCTAGTTGACTTTCTGTTACTGCGGTAAACACTATGACCAAAAGCGGCCTGCGGGAGGAGAGGGTTTACTTCCACTTAAAATATACATTCCATCGCGGAGGGAAGCCAAGGCGGGAACTGAAGGGAGGGGCGTGGAGGAACACGGTTTGGTAGAGAGGGGGCGTGGAGGAACACGGCTTGGCTTGCTCAGCTTGCTTTCTTATGCCACCCAGGATCCCCTTGCTCATAGTGGGCTGGGCCCTTCCACATCAATCATTGATCAAGAAAACGCCCCTACAGACTGGCCTACAGGCGAGTCTGATGGAGGCAATCCCTCAGTTAAACTTCTCTCTTCCTAGGTAATTCCAGATTTATGTCCAGTTGACAATCAATCAATCAATCAATCAATCAAACAACACAAAACAAAAAAACAAAAACCCCCTGCCTAGCACACCAGCTTGTCCTGTCAAGACCTCTGAAGAAAGACACGCAGAGGGAGTCCTCATCGCTCAGTAGAGCACTGACCCACTAAACCCTCTTCCAGCTCCCCCCCCCCCGCCCTTTTCTCATTTCCTTGGTTCATCATTTTTCTTAATCTCTAGCTAATGTTTTCCACCCCAAGACTTTCCAAGCAAAGCCATCCATCTCCTTTGGTTGAGACTGGGATTTCTTGGTAACCTCCTTTCCCCCCAAGAAGTCTCAAGAACAGTCTATTTGACAAACCAAGAGATTTAACACCCACCTCCTCCACCAGCCCCAACTAAGTTACTTTAAGTCGTCTTTGTAAGATGTGACCAATGGGCAGTCAGAGTTTGTAGGGTTGGAATTTGATCTGGAACGTGGCACTTGGGGGCCTCTAATCTATTTCTATTGTAAATAAAGGCTGAGTAAAGAGTGCCAAAGGCAGACTCGGAGGGTAAAGGGACCTGCCATCATTTCTAATGACATGGGTTCGATCCCAGGGACCCACATGGTGAAAAGAGAAAACCAACTCTCTACTACAGGCTGTCCTCTGATAGAGGTAAAGCCACTGCGGCATGTGCTCTGTCTCCTTAAAAAACAAACAAAAAACAAACAAATAAATAAAATTATACAACCATGAAGACAGAATATGGTTTTTGCAATTTCCTTGGAAGTGTGACATGGTTGCTGGGCAACCATACAACACACGGGGGAGGAGGGGAGGACTCTCACCAGCAAAAAACGATCTGTAAGAAATTAGCTTGATAACCTTCATTCTCTCCCCTCTCCTTGAGTTGGTATCAAGAACTGTGTAAGGAAAAAAAAAAAATACTTCCATTTATTTACTAACATATTCAGTGGGAGCTGGTTTGTAATTAGATGTGTGGGTGTGGGTGAACAGTCCCTTCACCCACTCTCCGTGTCGCGGGTTGCTGAGGCTGTGAAATAGACTGTAGGTGAGCAGAATAACAGAAGAGGTACTTGCATTGACGGTGCGCATGCGCCAGGTCGGGAGCCGTGTGACTAGCAAGCGAGTAGTCAATGAGATAAGGAAGCATCTGCGGTATCTTCATATGGGAGACAGGTGGAGATGTGGGCAACTCGGGAAAGAGTACACGGTTTGGGGGAGGATGACTGGCTCTTCAAAATAGGCAACAATCAACTCGGCTGTTTGGGGGAGAGCTCCGGTCTCCTCTCCCATTGCATGAGCTGATTCTCCCTAGTTAATGAGATTTCAGGTAGCGGTGAGGCTCCCTTAGGGGAATCCATTCCTAGAAGACTCAGAGAGATAAGGCAGGTAGAGTGGTCCTGGGCTCATAACCACGAGGTATAACCAACGTATGAAGCAGAGGTAGGGGATCTTGAGTTCCAGTCTAGCCAGAACAAGACTGTGTCAGGCAGAACAGGCTAGTGCCACAGAAATGTGTACGCTGTGTGTGGTAGAACTCACAGAAGCCTCAGCCAGGTGTAAAAAACTTATGTGGACTGTACTTAAGAGCCTTTCCCTGGCTCAGGATGGGAGCAAATGAGAACCCCCACAGCTCGTTGAGAGGCAGAGAGAGGGCTGGTAAGGAAGGGAAATGAGAAGAAGACAGGAAAGGAAGGGAGGGGAGCTGTGGTGGCTAATTTTGCTTGTCATCCGGAGCTGGGCACTCCTGAGAGGGATTTTCTGAAGCAGGGAGACCCACCCTAAGTGTGGGAAGCAGCCCACATAAAAGCCCCTAGAGGTGGTGGAGGGGAGTTTCCTTTTTTGCCTGTTTACCTTCACTCTTGCTGGCAGGTTCATCTCTTCTGCTACTGCAGTATACCTTCCCAATACTAGAGTGAGCTTCTGGATTCCAATGCAGACTGAAGAGCAGTAGCTCTCCAGGCCTTTGGTGTCAGACTGTGACTGATGACACAAGTAGTCTTGTGGACTGAACAACCACAGTGGGATACAAACGTTGAGCTACGAGGGCCACGTATCCTGTAAGCCACTCTAACACATCCTTTTTAATATGTGTATTCATTCTCTCAGTTCTGTTCCTTTAGACATCTTGTCTAATAAGATGGGAAAGAAAGGAGAGGAAAGGGGAGAGAAAGGAAGGGGAGGGAATGGTCACTAAGAATTGGTTGTCTGGAGAGATGCCTTAGCCAGTAGCATGCCCATCATGCAAACACAAGGTGCTGACTGGATCCCTACCAATCTCATAAAAAGCCAGGTACGGCAGCTTGTGTCTGTTTACTGCAGCATTGGTTGGCAAAGACAGTGGTATCCTGGAGCTTGCTCGCCAGCTTATATAGTTAAATCATTAAGATCTAGGTTCGGTGAGAGACCTTGTCTCAAAAAATACCATGGAGAGCTATCAAGAAGGACAGCAGACATTAACCTCTGACCTCTATTGACACACAGTCGAGGGAAAGAAGGCTGATGACCATTTTAAAAATAAGCCCCTCACGTACTTTCCATATATTAAGTGCCTCCTCATATCTAGTTTACAGATTATGATATTGACATCCAGGAAGGGTAGGTGACTTGTCCAAATCCTCCAAAGTAATTGAGTGTGGGAGTGTCTGGCTCCAAGGCTGTGTTTTCTTTACTGTGTCACGTTGCCAAGTGACCATGGAAATGTTGCTATCAGAACCGACTTGGCGGGGAGTCGGTTCGGGAAGCTGCTGTGGTATTCTGTTTACATGTTTATCTGCTTATTCTCTTCAGTCTCTGCAGGGGTGCTGGATCGCCTCAGCCCCTGGGTGTCTCGGGTGTTTTCTGGGTGATGATGGATACCACATGCCCATGTGGACACAAAATGTTGGGGATGCCATTCTGCAGCAACCCCCACAGACACAAGCAGGTCACAGGGCGCCTTGGGCCGTCCGTTTCCTTCAGGGTAGCTGGATCCTGCAGGGAACCAGAGCCCTGGCCAACTCTGTCCTGGTTGAACATTCTTTCCGCTCCTGTTTTGATGCCTGGCTGCAACAGACTGCGACTGCTCCATGTTCAGTTTGTGGACAGCCAGGAATTTCTGGTGGGCCCACCACACATCAGTCGGCAGGCGTCCCATGATGTGGCCCAGGACCTCAACAGGTCAGGTCTGATTCTTTCCTTTTGCTCTGGGGCAACTCCTGGCTGTTCTGTCTCCCCAGGCTCCTTTCTAGAGCACTAGAGCATCACTGTCTATCTCCTATGTGCTTTATTCTCTCTCTAATTGAGCTGAAGACCATATATCTCTGTTCCTTTCACACACGCGCAACACACACACACACACACACACACACGCACACACATACACCCCGCTGATCTCATACATATTTGCTGACTGAATAAGCAAACACTAGCTTGTTTAGTTGAAGTAAGGACTCTCCCAAGGGGCATGCTTATCAAGCTGCTTGGATCTGGGTCACTAGAAGTTGGGGGACACTTCAGGCCTATGGACAGAACTTTGTGCATGAGAAGGTAACAATGCTTGAAAGAATGTGAACGAGAAGAGCAGGGCATCCAAAGAGGCTACAGAGGCCAACGTTCACATACAGACAAAATGATGCAGATTATCTGGAGTGGTGGTTCTCAACCTGTCCAGTGCTGTGACCATGAATACAGTTCTTCATGTTGGGGTGACGCCCAACCAAAAATTATCTTCTTGCTCCTTCATAATGTAAATTTGCTACTGTTATGAATCACTGTGTAAATATCTGATATGTAGGATATCTGAGCTATGACTCCCCCCAAAGGGGCTCAGCCCACAGGTTGAGAACGATTGATCTAGAAGACTTGCTATAGGATAAAGCTCTGCTCTATTTTCTAGCAAAGTTTAACGTTGCTCCAAATGTATTTGATGGAGATAAAGAAACACAAAGTGAATTTTAACTTTTAATATTCCACACTGGAGAGGAAAGGAAATCCAATGATTACAGAGAATGAGACAGACCTTTTGTTACTGTGACAGAATGCCTAACAGAAGGAAGGAAAGAGGAATGAACAGGGAGGAAGGAGAAAGGGGGAAGGAAGGAGAGAGGAAAGAGAGAGGGAGAAAAGAGAGGAGAAGGGGAGAGAGGAAGGAAGGAGGAAAGGAGAGGGAGAAAGGAAGGAGAGGGGAAAGAGAGGAGAAAAGAGAGAAGGAGAAGGCGAGAGGAAGGAAGGAAGGAGGAAGGAAGGAATAGTGGATTTTGGCTCCTGATTTCACATGTTCCAGTCCACAGGACTGTGTGCATGAATCTGCACCCGTGAGAAATTGCAGCAGAGAATGCTGGCCCCATGGCAGACAGGACACAGAGAGCTTAACAGACAAGAGCAGGGGCCAGGTAGATCCTCCTAAGCCAGGCCACCAGGCCCACTTCCTCCTGCTGGTCCCCCACCAGAGTTTCTACTTCCTCAGTCATGCTGCAGAGAAGGAACTCAGCCCGGAGTGTCTCCATGTACTTGATGCCAAGTAGATTATCCAGACTACAGCAGGATAGGGGGTTCTGGGTTTTTGGTAAATTTAACAACTAATCAGATGATTAATCCACTGATGGACTCAGAGAACAGTCACTTTCTCCAAAGCCGATCAGCTGGCAGCCCAGCCCCTAGTGGTTAACATTCAAGTGACCTACGTACTATGGACTGTTTTATGTTATCTCCTGTCAACTCAGTAGAAGATTCTTGTTAGTTAGCCTCATTTTAATTGCAAAGAAATGGAGTCTCAAAGAAAACTGAATAATTGCCCAGCATCACTGCCTCGTGAATTCTGATGTGCTGTGTTTCTTAGAACCTGGCCTGACCTCTGTTAGGGCTTTCCCTTTGATTTTACCATGAAGTGAAGATCTCCCCAAAGATCCCAACTCCTCCATTGTTCTCCCCAGCTGCGTGTGTGAGACGCTGCTGCAGCGTGGATAAAGTTCATGTGTGTCTTCTGGTGGTGACAGATGTCGAGTATATGTATGTATGTATGTATGTATGTTATATTATAATATATATATATATATATATATAATACTTACATAATATCATATAAAATTATATATCATATAATTATACCAATATATTAAATATATTTAAATATATATAATTATAGAATATATTCATTATATAATATGTTCATTATACTATTATACTTATTGATTATATAATGTAATTAATGGAGTTAATGGTTATAGAATGCAGTTATATAATTATTGTATATTTATAATATATTTAATTATTAACACCCCTACCCTCACTTGATGCCCTCCACAGCCCCATCCCCCACATCCTGCCCTCCACACCCTTTACCCCCCCAGTCCCCTGCCCTCCAAACCCCTACTTCCCACTTCTGTACTAGTGGGAGATCCTGATCTCCATAATTTTGTTCATATAGCCTGATGTTTATTTAGCGGGGGTTGGTCTTTGTTTTGTTTTTTGTTTGTTTGTTTGTTTTGTCTTTCTGAAGCAGGGTTTCTCTGTGTAGCCCTGGCTGTCCTGGAACTCACTCTGTAGACCAGGCTGGCTTTCAGCTCAGAAATCTGCATGGCTCTGCCTCTCGAGCGATCGAGTGAACGCAGAGATTAAAGGTGTGCGCCGCCACCCCCAGCCAATCCTGCATTCTTTTATAAATTGCCTTGTGGTCTTTTCCCGAGTCACATGCACACAGTTCAAAGTGAGCCAAATGCCTTTGGCATAGGATAGTCACACACACATCCCAACCCTGATGGCTCCTGACTGTGACCTCCTGTGTCTTCACAGAACTGGAAAGCCCTACGCTGTCTGTCAACATGGCTGTCAACACACGTTTTGAGCCTGCAATGCAATAGTGTTGGCAGCCGGGAAAAGACAGGAAGTGATTGAGTGATGGCAGCCCAGACTGCAAATGGATTCCTGGGTCATTGCAAAGACTTGTGATACAGTTCAGAGCCAGTGTGGTGTTATAATCCTAGCACCTGGGTGCCTGAAGGGGGAGGACTGGGAGTTTGAGGCCAGCTGGAACTAAACACAAAAGTCTGTCTCAAAGAAATTAATGATAACAACAACAACAACAATAGTAATAATAATTAGGGGACTGGAGAGAAGGCTCAATGATTAATAGCACTGGATATTCTTGCAGAGGACCCAGGTTTGACTCCCAGCGCTCCTATGGTGGTTCACAACCACCTGTAACTCCATTCCTGAGGGCTCTGGTGCCCTCTTCTGGACTCTGTGAGTACTGCATGCCCATAGCACAGGTGCAGCCAAAACTACCCATACACATAAAATTAAAAATAAAGGAAAAAAACAATAAAGTATGATTAATTGATTGATTGATTTATCTGTTAATCAATTAATTAATTGTATTTTTGTGTTTTCCTTTATTTTTATTTTATTTTTATTTATTTATTTAAGAGGCTGACTGCTCTCCCTTCTCCCCAGCTTGCTCTACCATGATGTTTTGTCTCATTACTGTTGTTATCCAGGCCATCCTTTCTGGTGTAATTGGAAACCTCAATATATTGATGTGTATTCTGATCATTTGATATATTTCTGCAACTTTTATTCTTGTTTTTCTTTTTTTCCTGTGTAGCTTCTGGAATTCACTCTGCAGATCAGGCTGGTCTCGAACTCAGAGATCCACCAGCCTTTGCCTCTGCCTCTTGAGTGCTGGGATTAAAGGTGTGAGCCACCATTCTCAGCTGCTTGTTTCCATTTCTAAAAAAAATTAAAATAACATATTTATTAGACCCTTCTTTTACTATGTATCTTTTATTACAATTTCTTTTCATAAAATATACTTGGATCTGTTTCTACCTCTGCAGCTTAGAAAGTGTTTCTGTCTCTGATCTGCAGGTGTCCCCAGATGTATGGCCGTAACAGAATCATCTGTGAGGCTTCTATGGGGCCCCTCAGATAGTCTTCATGGAGTAGTCAATCTGAGATGGGGGGTTTGAGAATTTGCATATCTCTAAAGTCTCCAGTGATACTAGATGCCACTCTGCCCGGGGTGTGCTTTGGCTATCACTATTTCAGAGTGAAGATTCTTTTCTCACAGTGAGTGAAGACACCACTGAAAATATTTCAAGCTCTTCATCATCTCTCACGTCTAACTAGATGCAACAGCAAAACTTTGCATCTGCTCCTGAAGATGTGTAGTCTTCCCACCCATGGATTCTCTAGGGACCCTCAGGGCTTTAACTCATTTTGTCCTTTGCAGATAAGTGTACGATTGGGGGGGGGAAATGTTGTAGGTTGCAGAATTCACCATCTTGAACCAACACAATATGACTGGAGCACACAGCTTCATACCTTTCTTTTGCTGACTTAGCCAGGAAATATCGTTCCTTTTCTGTGAGAAGAGTTATTGTTGTGTTGCCTAAGATGGCTTGGGACTCCTGGTTCAAGCTATCCTCCTGTCTCAGCTTTCTGAGTAGCTGGGACTACAGCACACACCATGGTGCCAACCTTGAGATGTCTTAGTGTTTCTATTGCTTGATAAAACAGCCTTGGAAGTATTTGGCTTCCATATCCCGGGTCACATCCATTGAGGTCACCAAGGCAGAAACTCAAACAGGGATGGGAACCTGGAAGGCAGGAGCTGATTCAGAGGCCATGGAGGGGTGCTACGGACTGGCTTGCTCCTCATGGCTTGCTCAGTCTGCTTTCTTATAGAACCCTGGGACCACCAGCCCAGAACCGGTACTGCACGCAGTGAGCTGGGCATTCTCACGTCAATCATCAATGAGGAAAACATACCAGGGCTTGTCTACAGGTCAACCTATCAGAGACATTTTCTCAGTTGAAGTTCTCTCTTCTAAAATGACGTTAGCTTGTGTTGAGTCAGCATAGGAAAGAAAAGTTTTCTGAGCACTTAGTCTGTGCAAAACAAAGAATTCACTGGTGAGACTGGAGAACCAGGTTCTATGGTGGTCCACGGGGCAATTGAGCAGACAGGTAGACCCCAGGCAGTTACCACCACATAGTGAGTATCTTCACAGAAAGAGGTACATGAGGGTGGCATGCAATTATAGGGGAGAGCCCTACTTTCAAGCCATGTGCTGACTGCTGGCTTCTTTCTGTGGTATGTGTGACTGGCCTTTCCACGGGAATGTCCTCCTGTGTCTCAGCTTTGTGCTGTTGGGTCAAATAAGTGAGACATTTGAACAACAGAGCTGTGGAATGTTCCTTGGAGAAGGAGCTGTTGGAGGGACCTCGGTGATACCAGAGACTCGGGCTGAGAGACAGGAGGCCAAGGGCGGGGGTGGACATGCCCAGACACTGAGCATGTGTCAGAGGCCTAAAGGTGAAAGTCAGCCAGAAAGTTTAGATTCTTTCTTTCTCTAAAAATAGAATGTGAGCCGATCCAGGATTTTAGGGAGTGGAGGGAGGCAGAGCCAGCAGCATGGACATGTGTGGTTGAGAGCCTGCTGGGGTTCAGAGCCTTCTGCTATGTGCAGTGGGTAGGTAGATGCCCGCCCTTTTGCAATGAGCAAGGCTCATGGCAGTACTGGTCTAGCTCCACCTCCCTGCTTCCTGGTGACGGGTTATGTCTTAGTGTCCTCAAAGGGGAAAGTGACAGGTCCAAGTCCCCAAGACTTAGAGGTTAAGCCCTGTGATACTTTCTTCTTTCAGTCTTTCCTAAAGATTCACAACAGAGCATGGAGAGATGCTCAGAGTTTAAAAGCACTTGCTACTCTTGCAGAGGTACTGGGTTCAGTTCCAAACACCCATGTGGCAGCAAAAAACTGCCCTTAACTTCTGCTCTAGGAGCTCAGTGCTCTCTTCTGGTCTCCATACTCATTGTATGTATGTATGTATGTATGTGTATAATACACATAAAATAAAAAGTAAACTTTTAAAATGAAAATCTTAAAATATATTTACAAAGGAAACACTGTTCAACTTTGCCTTCCCTTACTTTTGATTATTAAAACAATAGTCAAATGAGACTTCTAAAAACTGCTATAGCTTCAATCTAGAATGTTCTCCAAAGACCCATATGTTAAAGATTGAGCTAGTAAAAGGTCTAGTAGGAGGTCTTTAGATCAATGTGAGAGTGTCTCCAAGGGGATATGTAGCTGGTTGTGATGGAACACACACATAATCTCAGAGCCTAGGAGACTGATGCAGGAGGATTGTAATTCCAGGCTAGCCTGGGCTATATAATGAGGCTCTGTTTCAAAATAGGAGAGAATGAACCAGTGAGGAGAGGACTGTGGGACTCTTTGCTCCCCCTCTCTGCCTCAGCTCTGGGGCGCTATGCATCTCTGCTGTGACAGGCTGCCTCTCAGAGGCCACAGAGCTAACAGAGCTAGCATGCCATAATGGGCCTTTTCTCCTTAGAAGTTGGCTGTCAGCACTTGCTCTGGCGATGGAAAGTGCCTAGCCCAGAGACTAATATTCTAGCTTCCACAATGTTCTCTCTGGAGACCCACTAGCATCCCTTACTGAGGCAGCCTGCCTTCCTGCTGTGATCATGTCCCCATGTCCTCTGGATAAGAAACATCAAAAACTTCCTGTTCCCGGGGGAAAGGATTTTACCTAACATTCCCAATCAAGTCTAGTAAAAGTTGTGTGAGTCACTTCATTGAGTTCTCTGAAGAGAGATCCATGAATAGAACTCTTTTGTGAGTCACTGAGATACACTTGCTAGATGAGAACTATCTCAAAGCGGTTTCTACAAAGGAGGGGGGGGCAGGCGGAGAGATGTGTAGAGCATTTCCTCTTCTGCTGGAGCACAAGCTGGGGAAGGCTCACAGCTCTGATCCACGCAGTGCTGTGGTTACATTTTGTCCTGGGCCCTTGGGTCCATCCTCAGATCCCTGCTGCAGCTGTGGGTCTGGGAGAACTCTGTAGAGCATTCCCACTGAAATGAAGGACAGATACAAGAACATTTGGGAAGTTGAGGAATCTACTCATCACTCAAAAGGATGTCTGGACAGAGACACAGTCATGGGGAGTTGGGGACATCACTGTCTTTCTGGA
Source organism: Mastomys natalensis (assembly GCA_021653895.1). Classification (NCBI taxonomy): domain Eukaryota; kingdom Metazoa; phylum Chordata; class Mammalia; order Rodentia; family Muridae; genus Mastomys; species Mastomys natalensis. The sequence goes on along the minus strand of JAJTUV010001315.1, from coordinate 460,506 downwards.
TCTTTCTTGACCCTCTGAGCATGGTCACTGTGTCACGCCTGCAGGACCCCCCAGAGGACTGAGGAGTCACCATCCGTTTTGATATACAATGGAATAAAACTTAGTGTTCATGGGATTATTCTGAAAGAAATATAAGGAGGCTAGAACTAGCTTTGAAATATGCCTGGAGTTTGAGGCCAGAAGTGGGTTAGGGCATGGATCTTACAAGAAGAGTTGGAGTCAGGAAGAGAGAGACAGGGAGAGGGGAGAAAACGAGAGAAGAGAGAGAGATAGAGAAAGACAGAGACAGAGGGGTGGGGGGAGATAGAGAGACAGACAGATAGACAGACCGATATCTGGGGTAAGCAGATGGATCTGGAGCCCAGGAAAAGAGCAAATGTGCTGCAGAACTCAGAGATGGGTGGGGAAGAGAATGTTCCAGTGTCCATGAAAGCTGTCTGTCTGTCCAGGAGGACAAAGGGTCCAGAGTTCCCCGTTTGGAAGAGCATGTGCTGGTGTAATACCCTGCTGAAACATCCTTTAAATTTCTCATAAGTTCTGTATTTCCGCTGTCATTATCTTTCATTGGGTCTCACAAAACCAATGCATCTGTGCTAGGCAGGTCCTTCAGGATTTGTGTCTGTGTGTCTGTGTCTGTGGGTATCAGGACAAACAACCCTAGACTCCACATCCCTTAGTCTCCTATGCAAGAGAAAGAAGTTCTTCCTGTTACCATTGAGAGAATTTAAACAGCACAAGTTCCATTAGACACTGGGGTACTTGGGAAGGGGCTTCTCCCACGCCTCCCATTTCCTCCGGCTTGAAGGAGGATGAAGGATCTTGTGGATGCAGATGCAGTCTTTGGCCTTAATTCCAACAGGTTCATTTTCAACAATTCTCAGACAGTGAACCCTTTGCAGAAAAGTAGTAGCAAGGTGGCTTTTTAAAAAACGGTTTGATGTTATATACTTAATAAATAAATAGATAAATAAATAAATAAAATAAATAATATAAATGTGTGTTAACGGTCTGGTTTCCTTTAGATTTTGTTATTGCTATTGTTAATTTGTGGTGTTATTGTTGAAATGGCTTTTTAGAAATTTTCTTTTGACTTATAAACTTATTACCAAAGAAAGAATGAGATGACACTTGAATTGCCAAATAAGGAATTAAGACATGCATACTTGGTGAGCTGGGATTTTCAAAATAGCTGACTATAGACATGATGAAAATTCAATGACTATGCAGTTTCCTTATACCTTCATTCATTCACATATGCACACATATGTACATACACATGCGAACGCACACACGAACACACCCTCGCACATGCATGCACACACATACTCCTATCCTGGGCCAAATGAACAGGTTTTTTTTTTTCCCTTCCAAAGTACAGTCTATGTAATTGTGCAAGAGGACCATTTCATTTCACCATGCAGGTGATAATCCACTTCTTACATCTACCTCTGTGTTCCTGGTGTCTAACACATAGCTAAATCCATGTTTGTTGAATGAATGGATAAAAGAATGAGGTGGTTGGCTGAAAATGTGTTAACTGTTCCATAATTTCAAGGCTGAGTGAAGAAGTGACTTCAAGGCTTCAGTGGGACTTTGGCTATGTTGTTTTGCCTTGGGTACTCATAGGAACACTTACAGACACACACAGGGAAGCGATGTCCAGGGTGGACATTGGGTCAAAAAAGTTTGAGCTAGAGTCAGTGATACATGCTGCAGTTATAGCCACTTTGGAGTCTGAGACAGGAGAATCATGTGAGCCTAAGAATTTGAAGTCAGCTATATAGCATAGTAAGACTCCAACTAATAAACATATAAATTGCCTTCTCTTTAGAATTCTCAAAGAGCTCTCTAAAGTATATTGATACATTCATAGAAGAGGCTGGGATGGATTATAAACTGGCATTCCCAGAATTAAGTGCTATACAGGGTTGGAGAGATTTCTCCACAGTCAAGGTGCTTACTGTTCTTGCAGAGGACCAGAGTTTGCTTCCCAGCAACCAGCAGTAACTCTGGTTCCAGAGGATCCAGCACCCTCTCCTGGCCTCCTTGGGTACCTGCATGCATGTGGTGCACATAAACTCACACAGGTACACACACACATAAATGAAAGTAATAGATCTATTCTTTTTAATTTAAGAAGAAAATGGACAGGAGATGGATGGAGAAAAAGTACATGGTCCCCAAGGGTAGTTTGCCTTGCTACTCAAAACCTTCTCTGAAATCCAAGCTGGAGTGGACTCTGAGTCTCTGTTCCGACTTGTTGAAGGGTGTCACAGCCACTTCCTGTGTATTGGGAGATGAGGGGTTACTAGAGAGGGAAACACAAACAAACCCAAGATTACAGACCCACTATGTTAGTATGGTGTGGGTGACTGCTTGTTGAGCGAATAGAGTTTTCAAGTTAATACAAAAAATACACTTGTTAAAAAGAGGTGGATAATGTTTTGAGATGACACCTATGATTCTGATTTTGAAAAAAAAAGGAAGAAGAAAAGGAAGAGGATTCTGATTTTATTGCTTCTGTACTGAACACAAGTTTCTGCACGTACTATCTCATTCAATGACCTATATCTTTAAAAACGGAGAGAGTAGACAGCTCTCCTCTAATTAAGGAACCTGTATGCTTGATCCTGAGATGATAGAAACCTCGGGGCCCAGTGCCTGATTTCGCATTCCTAGAGCATACCAGAAGTGGACAGGGAGAGAGAAAAGACAGACCTGACTGCCTGGGGCCATTGGGCTGGCCAGGGTAGCTGGTCCAGTGGCGGCAGCGGTGCTGAAGGAGCCAATTCTGGCAGCTGGGCTGTTTGCCTTCGTCTGCGTCTGCGTTCTCTGTATACTTTCATTTAGCAATGCCATTCCCATAGCAGGGCCATCAATTCCCATCCACATGAAGCCTCTTCATGGGAAAGTATGAACTTCAGAGACGGACGTACTGGTTACCAGACTCCCACACAACACTCCAGAGACTGCCAACCTCCTCTGTGCCTGCCCCATCCAACACCAATCAGCCACGTTTGATAGGCAAGCCCTCCGGGGGAAACTTGAGGTCCATTCGGCCTCACAGGTTGTCGGCTGAAATTAGCTGCTTCTGAGATGTATACATTTATTTTGAATCTAGCTGTTCTCTCACATTCGAGACTTAGTCTCTGGGGGTCAGGGACAGAAGACGAGGCACAAGAAGGTTGTAGAATGTTCTTCTGTGGTCACGTGTGCCCATGAGGCGGTGGGAAAGTACCTAGAGCTACTGCAGCTAAACTGGTGAGACCGGTGCTGTTCTGCTGACCACAGATCTCAACTCTCATCCAAAAACCCAGAGTATGCATGCCTTTGGTGGACCAGAACCCCCTACCCCCACCCACCCTGTGTGTGTGTGTGTGTGTGTGTGTGTGTGTGTGTGTGTGGTGTGGTGGTGTTTAATCTGAATCTGTCAGCCGTGGGCAAAATGGACCCAAAATAGATGGACAGATAGCCAAGCAGAGAGTAGGCGGATGAAGCCAGTGGGAGGGGGTGTCCTGTGAGAGCCAGGAGCGGAACTGCTGGCCTGGAGTCAGGAGTTTGGTATGGAAGATGTAAACTGGCTATGGAGAGAAACCATGCTCAGAACAACTTACAAAGCTAGTTACTATGGAGGATGGTAAGGTTTGGAGAAAAGAGAGGGGTTTGGCAACAACCTGCAGTTCCAATGGGAAAAACACCAGCATGGCACCGCAGAGCACCAGTGGATGTCCTGCTGTGCGCCCAGAGGGGGGAAAACAAGACAGAACAAAACAAAATAAAACTTAGTCAAAGTGGCTTTCAAATCTCACAGTGTCACTGGCACTCTGAGGACGATCAGCTGCGTGGTATGCTGGTAGACTTGCTATTCAGCTCAATGGATCATTAAAGGAGCTGAGCTGGCCATAGCATGACAAGAAACCCTGCACCCCACCTCACTCCTTCCTCCACCCTCCACCTCCCCCCACCCCTGCCCCAAGGCTGAGCAGTCACCAGGAACAGATACATTCCTTTCATCCCTTCCCTCCACCTCCCCATGGACACTTCTTTATTTCAAAGACTGTTTTCCTTCGCCTGGCCAGTGCCCCAGCCTCCACACAGGACTCTAGTCGCCAGTTTTCCATGCTGTGAATGTAGGAGCCTGCTTAACTCCTGCTAAAATCTGATTCCTGATCTAAGGGTGTTGAGGGTTGGGGCTTTAAGGGGTGAGTGAGTCCTGTAGAGAGATGGTGAGGTTGTTAAAGAGTTGGGTACCTGAAGAGCAGGTTCATATACAAAGCAAGGCTGCCCCTTTTGGCTCAGCTTTTCGATGTGCAGCTACTGGTCTTTCTGCTTTCTTCAGCATTAGCGTGTAGCATGAGGTTCTTGCCAGGTGTGGCTGTCTCATCTAAAAGCATGAACTTCTCTCCCTTATAAGTTGTCCAGTCTTGGATGTTTTGTCATAGCAACAGAAAACTATCCAAGACAGAGTAAACTACGAAGGGCTTTGAAGTGACATTCCGTGCTTTTCGAGATTCTTTCCCCACCTGCCCCTCAGCCTCATGTCTCGCCCCTTAGGCGACAGACACTGTGCTCTGCTCATTCTACTCATGACACTTGGAAACGCTTGTGGGTGTGACAACGCTGGTATGGACCGCTGGCTTCCCGGAATTGCGTTGTCTGTCCCGTAGGAGCTCAATTCGTCCTGCTGGTCACTTTTCGCAAGGATCCAGAGTCTTTTGTGGTCTCATGTCTGTAACCCCTTGGGCTTTTCCACCCACACCCCAGTTCCCGAATCACAACTCAGAGGCTTATTTATTTATAAATAAATGCCTAAGCCATAAGCTTTATCTTGTTCCCCAACTAGCTCATAACTTACATAACCCGTTTAAACTATTCAGTCTTCCACAAGGCTAGTCACCTTGCCTCAGTTTCTAGCACCTGAGTTCCTCCGAGTCCACGACGAATCTCCCACCTCTGACTATCTCCCAGAGTTCCAATCTCTCTACCGGAACTCCCACCCTGTACTTCCTACCCTTTTGCTAATAGGCCATCAGATTTTTATTGACAGGTGATGCTTCCACACAGAGCACTAGAGATTATCCCTACACTGGTCTTGGTAGTAGTGACCACAAGCCCAGCTGGAATGGGTACCAGTCTGTAAGGCTGGCACAATAGGGCTCCCAGACAGCAGAGGGTGAGCCAGGCTTCCTCTAAGGTCCTACCCTCAACCTTAAAACTACCAAGGAGAGGCTGGCCAGGCAACTTTCCTAGGTCTCTGACAGGTTGCACTGTCCAGATTACCACCTTCTGACCAGTCGTTATGCCACTGCTTGGAACTAGTGGACAGACAGGGAGAAGGTAAGGCAAGGACTGACTGTTCTTCTATCTGTGAAAAATCGGGGGTGGGAAATATGTCCCCCAACTCTGATATTCGAAGCCTATGAAATTCTCCCTTAGTCCTTGTAGATCATAGTGTTTGTCACAGTAGTAGTTGCTTAAATATTTCCTGAATAACAGAACGAGTGAGCATGCAGTCACTTGTGTTGGAAGAGTGTGGGGGAGATTCTGAAAGCAAACAGGTCAGGTTCAAAGTCTCGCCAGTCAGATGCCATGTGACCTGGAGCACCCCTCTGACATGTTTATCTGAAATAACAACGCTGACACTAGGACCAAGCTTTTAGGGTTTAATTACGTGATTTAATATATGTAAACTGACTAGCCACAGGCTTGTCCCATAGCACACACGCAGTGCCAGCCTCTAAAGGAACACTGCAGGTTGGAGCTAGGTTATTCCCAATGCCAAGCAGCCCCTCCCCTCAACAAATAGTCATTATTTGTAAAGAAAATTGTTTAGTTACATTTGTAAAGATGATTAAAAAACAAAAATGGCTAAGATAATGAATCCTTTTATGTATAATCACTACATCTTAATAGAACATTTTTATTAATTCTTGGAAGACTTCATACATGCATACAATGTATTTTTGATTATATTTGCAACTGCTTCTTCATAATTCTTCAGAGACCCACTTCTCATTCCCTCTGCCTCTTCCAAACTCCATGTCTTCTTTTACTTGCTCTTCAACCTACTGAGTCCAGCTAATGTTAGCTGTATACTCATGGGTGTGGAGACACCCACTGAAACATGACTGGGCCCCAGGGGCCGTATCCTCAAACAAAGCAAAGCAAAGCAAACCTTGACCCTCCCTCCCCTAACAGCCAACCACAGTCAATAGCTCTTCAGTTATGGACAGGGGCTTGTGAATACCTCCTCAGTCCATGCTGGAATGACTGACTTGGTCTTGTGCAGGTGACCCTGTGGCCTCAAGGCTCACCAGTCCTGTCTTACTGAGAAGACACTGTTTTTCCCCTGATCTTCTGAGACCTCTAACTCTTTGAGTCTTTCTCCTGAGATGGTCCCTGAGCCTTGAGGGGTGTTTGTGTGTGTATGTGTGTGCGCGTGCGTGCGTGCGTGCGTGTGTGTCTGTGTGTGTGTGATATAGGCGTCCCGGTTATGGCTGACTAGTACACTGACATTTATGCATTTTGACCATCTGTGAGTTTCTGTATTAATTGCTGTCCCCTGCACAAAGAAACATCTCTAATGAGATCCGAGAGCTACACTGATCTCTGGGTAGAGAGGTTTGACTTGAGAGGGCAACTGGCCACTCCATCCACTTAGCAAAATAATAGAAGTAATTTCATTTTCTGGGACATATGAGCTCCTCAGATGCAGATTCTTGGTTAGATATACAGTGTGTGCATTTCCTCCTATTGAACTGATCTTTCAGCTAATCGGGAAGAATTTGTTACCTCCATAATATGTGTGCTGCTATTGCACTTGTCGGCATATCCTGCCGGGTCCATAGCTAACACTATAATCTGTCTGTCTGTATGTCTTAGGGTTGCATTGCTGTGAAGAGACACCATGACTACAGCTACTCTTACAAAGGACAACATTTAATTGGGGCTGGCTTACAGGTTCAGAGATTCAATCAGTTCTCATTATGTGGGGAAGCGTGGCAGCATCCAGTCAGGCATGGCGCTGGAGGAGCTGAGAGTTCTACCCCTTATTCCAAAGGCAGCTAGGAAGATTGACTTCCAGGAAGCTAGGAGGGAGGTCCCAAAACCCACCCCCAATTGACACACTCCCTCCAACAAGGCCACACCTCCTAACAGTGCCACTTCCTGGGCCAAGCATATTCAAACCACCACAGTATATACGCACATGTATGTATCTATAATGTATATGAATTTGATAAGATTTATAATCTTATTATAGTTTGCATCAAATGACCTTTCACAAGACTCAAGTCTGAGTACTAGAAGGACTAAAGTCTGATTTTGTAGGCTAGGGATTTATTCTGTTATTGAAAAAGCCTCTCACAGAAAAACGTACCATGATAATAGGTTGTAATTGGTAGGTGTCGTGTCTTAGCCACAGTACATATGGCACCCACTCTGCTTCCTGGTGTGTCCCTGGTTTGCAATATGACTCTGAGGAACAGGAGATTCCTGTGTGGGAGCTGTCAGTGGGGGGGTACCTCACAGCACAAGGCACAGATTTGCCTTTTGGGGGTCTCCTTTCTTTATTACTCCTGAAGCAAAAGCTAGAAGAAAAACAAACAAGGAGTGGAAAATGAAGTAGTGGAAATTTTTGTCTTATTCTGACTTGGCTTTGGAGACCGGTACCTATTTCTCGGCTACCTTTCCCTTACACTGCTGGGGTCCAGAAACGCCTGATTCTGAATCATGTGTCATAGAACCTCATTCTCTCTCCTTGCTTCGCTTATAATTCAACACACAGAGAGGGAGAGTCTTTGCAAATACTACCAAATAGCCTCGGGTATTCCTTTACATGCCTTGTCTATGACATCATTCTAATGCCTGGTCACCAAGAAATGTACTTCCTCTTGGCTTTTAAAATTCCTTACATAGTAAGATGCATTTCTAATTATATTACAAATGAAAGCCAGATGTTTCGAGCACTTTAATTCAAACTTCTTCCCAAGACTCGTTCTGACACGGTTGGCGTGGGGCTGCTCTTTGGCTCTCTTTTCCTTCTGTGTATTTCCCAGATTTAACAACCTCAAGTATTTTTTCCTGGGAATTTACAAAATCTGCCTTCGACAGAAAATTGTTTATATCACTGACCTTTCAGGAGACACAACTCTGAGCATTGGTTGAAGTAAAAGTTAATTTCGAAGGCTTAGGGTATTTCTGGAGTTTGCAGAACCATTCTTAGAATCAGGAAGGAACTTTCTAGATGATTGCCCCTTCTGTTTGACCAAACCTTGGCTTTCACCTTCTTGCCAATGAAATAAGAGTGCTTTGTTATAACCTTGAATTGACTCATGTAGCATCTTGCCTCTGTCATTTTGCTGCTCATGCTATAAGGAAGTACAAAAGAATACAGGAATAACAAGCCTTAATGCAGAAAACAAATCCCTTCCTCCTGGGGTCTCATCAGGTCTTCTACTTGTTCATATACTAGTCTAGCTTAAGGCTTTTTTTTACCACCTCACAACAACACTGGGTGGGACTTTATGTCCACATCATGGCTGGGAGGCAGGAGAGGGATGAGGGAAGAGGGAAGAGGAGAGGAGAGGGGAGGAGAGGAGGAGAGGAGAAGAGAGGAGATGAGAAGGGAAAGGAGAGGAGAAGGGGAGAGGAGAGGAGAGGGAAAAGAGGGGAGAAGGGCGAGGGGAGACTGGGGGAGAGGGGAGAGAGAAGAGGGAGAGAGGGGAGTAAGTAAGTAGAATTTGTTTTTCAATCTTAGGGTCACCCACCCCAACCAAGGTTGAGGTAAAGATGTGAGTGCCAAGTAAAGAAGTGGGGTGGAACCTGGGCCTGATTCCTTTCAGAATGGCCATGGGAGGCAGGACTGGGGAAGTCTTCAGCTTCTGTTTCCCTTTACCCAGGAGTCATTTGAATAAGCTAGGTAGAGGAGACCTGAGGCCTGTCATCAGCCCTCTGAGTGGTGTATGGGGTGGAACAAAATGTTGAAGGGTTGCATCTCTTGTCGCACACCAGAACAAAAAGATGAGCGACCCTTCATGACACCTGCCTTGTCTCCTTTGCCTCTGCCCTGCCACCTCACGCTAGGAGAGAGATAGATGGCCGCTCGTTCGGAAGTTCTCATTCTCATCTAAGCCCAATGAGCCCAGGCTCATCCTTGAGACAGGTCAAGTGCTACCTCCTCCGTGCAGGATCCCAGCTTCCTCTGTCGGTCAGCTGTTACCTCCACAGACCCCAACCACTTGGGAGCATGGCTACCTTTCCATTTCCTCATGGGTTGGCACTAGCATGAATTCATTGCTCTCTTCTGACCATGGATGTAATGTGACCAGTCACTTCAAACTCCTGATGCTTTGATGTCCCGACCACACTGAAAGTGGAATTATTAGATAAACCCATTCAGGGCTGAAGAGAGGGCTCAGTGGTTAAGAACATGTGGTGCTCTCCCAGAGGACCTGAGTTCAATCTCTAGCACCTGCTTCAGGCTGCTTACAGACCTGTGTAACTCTGGCCTTTGTGTATATGTACCTACACACACACACACAGAGACATGCACACATGCACATACATGCACATGCATGCAAACACACACTTTCACACACATACTCACACATGTGTGTGCGTATGTGCTCACACACTTCTAAAAATTATTTTAAAATAGAGTTGGGCATAGTATTGCATGCCTTTAATCTCAGCACTTGGGAGGCCAAGGCAGGTGGGTCTCTGTGAGTTTCAGGCCAGCTTAGTTTATATAGTGAGTTCCAGGAGAGCTTTCTCAAGTACTCAAGCAAACAAACAAACACAAATTATTAAAAAAATAAATAAATAAATCTCTCCGTTAAGTTGCTTTTGTCAGAGTATTGTATCATAGCAACAGCAGAGAAACAGAAACAGTCGTCAAACCATGGAAAACTATGCTAACCTTTGGTTCTTGATCATTCTGGGGTCCTCCCCTTCCATGCAGGGAGCCTACCTCCCTAGGAGCCTGGCCCGTGGGGGGTGTCCTGAGGCAAAGGGAAGGGAAGGAAAGGGCAGATGAGGATGAAGACTGGCCTCAACGACACAGCAAGAACATAGAGTCCCCACCTCACCTTCTTTATATTCTACCAGATTCCAAAGGTGGATATAACATTACGGAACTGTTACCAGACAAAACGTGTGCTTGTCTATGTCCTAAATACTTTGATCCCTCTAGATTGTGTAGAACTAATCCGACCAGGACTAACAGCAAGAGGAGAGGACCAAAATAAAGCTCCACGCAGCCTGAGGCATTCCACTAGACTTTTAGGAACTTCCATTCAGGCCAAACTTGGATTCAGGGCTTCCATGCTGAAAGTGATTTTAAAACTTGTCAGTGGGATTTAATGAAGATTTTTAAATGTAGGCTCAATCACAGGGTCAAGAGAAAGAACGGTGCTCAAAAAAACCTAGCCAAGAGATTGGACTTCTCAAAGCACAAGCATGGCCCATTAGGTGCTGCAGAGATGGCTCAGCAGTTAAAACACTTTCGGCTTTTCCAGAGGAAGCAGGTTCAGGGCTTCCATGTTAGGTAACTCAAAACCTGCTCAGTGAATCTGATGCCCTCTTCTAGTTTCTGTGGGTACTGCACACACAGTATGCACTCCCGGAGACACTCAAACACATAAATCAGAACAATAAACCTTTAAAACATAATAGACACACAGCTCATTGATTTTTACAATGTCATATACAGGATTTTGCTGGGGTTTAAAGTTATTAACTTAGCCAGTGGTTCCCGGGTGACACCTGGTAGGACAGCAAAGATAACTTAAAGTCTAGCCCACAGGCGTTCAGGAAGATACTGCATCTTTATTGTAGGAAGTGTTTGTCTGAGGTCCTCAGGGCATGTCTGGAGAAGAAGTAAGGTTCCACCAAAGTCGTAGACATACAGTCACTAAGCCTGGCTTCTTGTCACTTTAACATAAGCTATCTATATATGAAAGCAATGTCATCTCTGTGTTAGCAACCTTTCCCAGCAAATGTCGATGCTAGAATTCTTACTTTTTGTTTAGTGAGTGGCTTTACTCGGGTTCAAGGATGAGAGCTCCTGCCCTCTCTCATGTCCTTTCGCATGACTTTCCTGACTTCCTGTCTCTCATGGCCCCATGACTTTCCTGACTTCTTGTCCTTCCTCAGATCAGCTCCCTGAGGTTGTGAAATACCAACGACGGCTACTCTCAGGAGTCATAGTAACCAAGACATAGTAACTAAGAGTCAGGTGAAGATGAAATCAGGACATGGAGACAAACAGGAAATGAAGTTTCTGATCAGGAACATGAAACAGTGATAGGCAGAGCCCAGTGTAAATGGGCATGAGGGAGCCAGTGGAGACATTTTACCTTTGACCTTTGACCTTTGAGGAGAGGTGAAACATGAGTCTGATACCTAGTTACCATGGTTACAAAAGGCTCACAGACTTCAATTTTTTTTTTTTTTTTTTTAGTAGATATCTTGCAAGCTCTTGTCTTGGGTTTAGATGGTATAAATATTGTTACAAATAGAATAACTGTATAGTTGGCCCAGCATTGGCTGTCCATAGTGCAGGAACAGAGTCTGTATCATGGTTGTCTTTCAGCATGTCAAATCATTTGCAAGGGCTTTGGGGAGAATCCCCAGAGATAAGCATCTCGTGTCTTCTTTGCATCAGATAGCTGCATTCACTCAACAAAGTGGTGGGGAACTCCTCAAGTTTAGTTTGGCAACCAAAGTTGACATTGTAATGCAACTCGAGAGGAGAGGCCATAGGGTGCAGCAAGCTGGCCCAGACTCTCAGGGATCCTGTGAGAGTCTCTATAAAATTCTAAATGCTCCAAGAATGGGGCATAGTATTTAAGCACTTAAAGCTGTATTTCAAAACAGTACCCCCCCAAACTCTTAAGTGTTTGTATCTTATATCCTCAGTCATGGGAGAGCTCACATTCAGCACATGGGAAGAACATGATGCCGGCATGTACAGTATCTGACCCGAGCTGATGCACTCAGCTAAGTTGAATCATCGGAGAATTGAATGGGAACCCAGAGCACTTTGAATCACCATTTGTGAAGCCCTCCATCTACCTGGCATCAGGAGTTTCTTAATGTGCATGTCCTCTGTGTTCTCCTTGTGAAAACAGCTGAGGATGGAGATACACACACACACACACACACACACACACACACACACACACACACACCAGGGCTGGAGAGTTAGCTTAGTATTTAAGAGCACTGGCTTCTCTTGCAGAGGACTTGGGTTTGGTTGCCAGCACCTACATAGTGACTCATGCGGTCTGTAACTCCAATTCTAGAAGGCACAGTACCCTCTTCTGGCCTCTATGGACTCCTGCACACACACAATACACATACACATATCCAGACATACACATTTATTAAATAAATAAATTTTAAAGAGAATAAGTGCTTCTAGTGGAGTGCCTCAGAGCACACCTAAGGAACACTTTGACAAACCAGATATCAAATAACTTGACTTTGCTCAAAATATATAATTTTTTTTTTTTTTTATGTATGAAACATGACAGGGACGCAAGGATGATCTCTCTACTTTCCAACTCTATACATGTGAGTCTGGGTTTCTTACAAACAATTCAGAAACCATTGACACCTGACAGGTTTTGAAGTGGGTTGTCCTTGTAACTGTATACTGGGAAGAAAAGCACTAGAGGACAGCAGACCGCTAATTACTGAGTATGTTTTCATATAGGCCTCCAAGGGAGTATGTTCACCACTAGCAATCTTAAGTGGCCTCTGTTTGAATTCTCATGCTGTCTGCTCTTCCAGTGTATTATACAGTACGTGTGCTAGAGTGCAACTGCTGGTGCTCTTCCCACTGGCACTCTTGGATTGTCTTAGTTACGTCATTTAGAAACCACATTTATAGCAGTGAGGGCCTAGTTGTCAAGTACTGAGCTCTAACTTTTTTTGAAAAAATGAATTCGAGGTAGTGTGGAAAAGAGAAATACATTTCATAAAATGTTAAATGAGGCCCACTGTTGACTTTGCCTGTTAGGAGTTTTAAGTGTTGTTGTTTTATAAATTTTTCATTATTTTAAATTATATGTATATGTGTATATGTTTGCACAAGGGTGCAGTTACTTCAGAAGCCAGAAGAGGGCATAGGCTCCCCTTAGAGCTAGAGTTACCCTTTGTTGTTGTGAAGTGTCCATTAAGGATGCTGGAAAACAAACAAACAAAAAAAGAGGCTGCTATTTTTTTTTAATCAATTTTGAATAAATTATTTCCATTTAGATAAGATGCAAATTTTGTTTAGACTTCTGCTTCTCAGGACTTCTGCTTCAAGGGTCATTACCTTCTGCCACTTGTGAATATGTGGAGAAACGTGTGCTGTGACTGAAAAACAGCACTGATTCCCGTCATGGTGTTTGTTGGCACCATACAGACGCTTGTAGTTATCACATGAATGCTTGTAGGTAATCACAGTGATACTTGTAGGCATCACACAGACAAGAAAGGAGCTACCTACAGGTAAAGATGGTGCCCTTTCTTTGAGAGACACTTATTCATCACCAAGTGCATCCATGTGAGACAGTAAGGGCTCATGTTAGCAGATGTCACTTTCTGGCAATGGCTTCCAAGACATATAAACATCCAGAGTTCCTCCCTCAAGGTCCTAACTCCATACCTCCCATAGGCTCTAATGGCCTGAAAGAAGGACATGGGTCCCTTGTTCTTTTCATACTTTGGAAGGTGTATTATTCTCAGGTTGATTTTCTTCTATCAACAAAGTATCCTGGCAGTTTATGAGACTTTGAATAGCCACGGACTAGAACTTTCTAGAAAAGAAATTAGTTTTTTTTGCATCCTAGGATGTAGCAGATATGATGAAATTTCAAATTATACTAGAAGATCCTCCTCTTTCTCCTTCTTCTTCAACATGGTTTTGGTGCATAACTCAGGCTGGTCTTGAGCCTTCTTCCTCCATGTCCCAAGTGCTGAGATCAGGGAAGGGCTCTGCCACATCTGGTCTAGAAGCTACTTGTGGAAACATGTGTGTCTTTCACCTGCTCCTTTTAGTGTCAACTTGATGTGTTATGGATGTCATAGACTAGCACCCTGACCTGCGGGGTGCCAGGTGGGGGTGGGGCGAGAAGAGGAGCTAAGATGTTCCTTGTTTCCCTAGGTCACAGCCCCAGACTTGGAGCATTTCGCAGCTGCAGCAGGTACTAACTCTGGCTTTCCCTTTCTCTCAGATTCCAATGTAGTAAATTCCTGCTGATGGTGTCTGCACTCTCAAGAGGAGTTTTGGTTCTAAGACTAGGAATCAAATTCAGAGCTTTGTACATACCACCGAGCTCTACCAACAAACTATGTCCCAGCCCAAGGTTTCTTAAAAATGTATTTTATGCCAGGTGATGGTACACGACTTTAATCCCAGCACTTGGAAGGCAGAGGCAGGCGGATTTCTGAGTTCGAGGCCAGCCTGGTCTACAGAGTGAGTTCCAGGTCAGCCAGGGCTACACAGAGAAACCCTGTCTCAAAACCAAACCAAAGCAAAACAAACAAAAACAGCATCAAAAACAAAACCCAACCAACCACTGTTGTTTGTCTAGAGCCTAGCATACAATCTAGTACAAGGTAGGCACTGGATAAATATTTTGAAAGATAGTAACGGTCAAAGGTCCCACACATGGGACACACACAGCTCTGTATCAGCTGCATCTCCCCCAAGCGGTCCTACCGGGCTCTCAGCTCGTGATGGTCTCCTCTTCCTTAACCATTATATTTCCTTGTGGTACCTACATAAATCTGGACAGGTTCATTTTCCATTTTGATGTCCTGTATCCCCCACTAAACCTGGCTATTTGGTGCAATGTCTGCATGTGTCTCCCCACAGTCTTGGGAACACATAATGGTAGCTCCAAGCATATCTTCTACAAGTTCTTTAAATGAGGTCATGAGCTTGGAATCTCCACGATGGTATCAGTGGCTTCCCAAGGAGGAATGTGAACAAGAGCATCCTTCCAGACACCAGCATCATGACCCTGGACTTCCCTGCCTCCAGGACTTGAGAAATAAGTTTCTTTTCTTTATAACTTAGCGAGGCTATGGGGAAAATTTTGCTCTAGAGTTCCCCCACCGTGACTGTCAGTTTCAAGACACTTCTAAAATGTCTTCTCCTGTACCCTGCCAGAAATAGGTCCCTTTGTTTAAACTCCAGAGCATTCAAGGTGGCTTCTCCGTAATGACATTCTGTGAGTTGCTGCACGGAATGTACATAGGTTTAATAACGTTTTACATCTCCAGGCATCTATGAAACATCTCGTGGGGGAGGGGAGCAAAGAGCCCTGAGAAGAGACAGGACATTCTGATCCTCTCCCATGATTAGAACATTACATCCTACGATCTCCTCCCTAAGAGCTAATCCAGCAGTATCAAAGCAAAGGGATCTTTGTTTACTAACACAGACATAGCAAATCGGTCTAGGTCTTGTGCGTTTCTGTGTATTAGGCATTAGGCAACAGCAGCATTGACAGGCACATTATTTAAGTTCGTTTTCATTGTTCAACAAGAAGTGTAAAAAGTTTGGCCCTTTTTGTAAGTGGCTGGGGACTGACTGATTTAATTTTGTTA
Organism: Mastomys natalensis; assembly: GCA_021653895.1. Classification (NCBI taxonomy): domain Eukaryota; kingdom Metazoa; phylum Chordata; class Mammalia; order Rodentia; family Muridae; genus Mastomys; species Mastomys natalensis. The sequence goes on along the minus strand of JAJTUV010001315.1, from coordinate 444,900 downwards.
TTGTTGTTGTTTGTTCTAAAGTACTCGGGACATTTCCTCAGAGGACACAGTTTAGGGAATTCAGAATCGGAAGTTAACATTGTCAACACCACCACACCCACACAAGCTTCTCCTCGGGAGCGCCTGTTCCCTTGCTGAGTTTCTCATTTGGACTCTTCCTGCGCTAAAGCCCACCACCCTGGAAAACAGAAACCGAATCAAGCATCTCTTCCAGAGGCTGGAAGCTAAAACTAGAAAATTCCAAGTTGTAAGGCCTTGCACCTACAATCCTCTGTGCATCTTTGGCACAATTGTGACATTTTTTAGTCTGAATGAGAATTGGCAGCTCTCTAGTTGTCTGTATACAGAAGACCTGAACCTATCATCATGTTTGGTTAACAACTAAGAGACTTAAAATCTGTGGTTAATGTATTCTCTGAGTATGTTTTTAAGGGACTTTTACAAAGAAGTAGGAATGTGGTTGAAGTTATCACTACTAATGCCGTGAATAGTCCCAAATAAAAGAGGTCAAGTTGGCCTATGACATTTATTTATTTATTATTTACTTATTTGTTTATTGTGAATTTCTTTTTTATTTTATAGATAGATAGATAGATAGATAGATAGATAGATAGATAGATAGATAGACAGACCCAGAGTCCAGAAGATGGCAGATCCCCTGGAGCTGGACCTGCAGATGGTTTCTACCTACCCAATGTTGGTGTTGGGAACCCAACTCCAGTCCTCTGCAAGAGCAATATGTACCCCTAACCACTAAGCCATCCTTCCAGCCCCAGTTGTAGACTTCTCTTGTGTTTCAGGAGAGAGTTTTGAATGCTCAACAGCAGTACTCTCAAAGTTGGGGACTGCAGCTCAGAAGCACAGAAAATGCCCATTTCAGTCTCCAATGTTGGAAAGGGGAGGGGGATGGATACGCCTTGGTGAGGACAGAGTGCAGCTGTGTGAGCCTGGGGACCTGAGCCTGGCTCCTCAAAACCCACAGAAAGACCAAAGGGGGAGCAGATAGAGACAGGAGGATCTCTGGGGCTCCCTGGCTGGCCAGCCTTGCTGGAGAAGGACAGGTTCTTGTTCAGTGAAAGACCAGTCTCAAGGGAATAAGGCAGAGAGTAATACAATAAGGTATACTATGCTCTCCTCTGTACCAAGGGTATACACACACACACACACACACACACACACACACACACACACACGCTCACACAAGTGTGTGCGTGTGGGAAAAACTGGCGGGCCACAGCTGCAGGCCCCAAGCCCACACAGCAACCGCCCCGGGGCCTGCGAGGTAGAGGCTGCCTGGAGGCCTCCAGGAAGCCTGTGTCACATACCGAAGAAAGGTCTCAGGTTCCAGTGGCTGGAGGCTTCGGTGACGGCAGGCCCAGCAGGCCCCAATGATACAAGGAAGTCCTTGGTTCCAAAAGGGTTTATTGTCATGGCGGATGGTGGATGGATCTGGATGTACCCCCCAAACTCAGGGCAGACCTGAGTTAAGTAGGGAGGGAGAAAGGGGGAGGTTCTGGGGGCATGCTTAATTGGCTCCACCTTCTGACCTTCATTAGTATGTAAATCTCTAGGGCCTGAGGCCTGTAGTTACACCCTCTACCTGTGCACTTTGGGAGGGGCTGTAATGGCCTACGTGACTGAACAATGTAGGTCTATGGAGATTGGACTGCTTTTCAGGACCCTGAGTTCTGGGGGCGTGGCCGAACTCCTGCCGTTTCTCCCTTGGAGTCTCGGGGTTCTAGGCCCATGCCCAGCCAAGAACCAGGATACCCTTACGCAGTCCCACATGTGCGCCTTTTACACACCTGCATCTATAGAGACTCCACTGTAGAGTTGGTAAAGCATTTCTGCCCACTACCTCTGCCTTTGTTCAAAAGAGCTGCCCCTCCCCCCCTCATCATAAAGACACGTATGGCCTGTGCCAAAAACAAACAGATGTCATGTGCCCCTGTGGCCACTCTAGTCACTAACAGGGTATGTCTTTCCCTTCTATGAAACCTCTGCTTTTACAACTTATACCACATGGATACGGTCTCATCCAGAAGATTCCAGAATGCTCCCACCACATCTGCAGCACATCCCTACCCTATGGACTTGTTCAATCAAACTGAATCTGGTCCGAGAAAGTCTCAGTAACCCTTACAATGAATACCTTGAAAATTTCTCCTGGAGATTTGCTTCCGTGACAAATTACGGAGTCTCAGCCAATCATGGAAAGCAAACTTTGGCCAATCACAGGCAGCCAACTGCCTCATTCAAATGAACATCATCTCCTGCTCTCTGAGTATGATGGCAAAGCCTTCTGAGCCCAGACTGCTGGTGCTCGGTTAAAATAAGACCTTTTGAGAGAAGGTGATTGCCTCTTGGTCAACAGAATGGAGTCTATCTCTGGCCCTGAGCAGGCACACGACATTTAGCTCTGTTCAAAGATGAGAGCATCATGTCCCATTGGCTCTTTCCATAAGAGTTAATCTAGGACCTCTGAGATGACTCAGCAAGCAAAGGTGCTTGCTGCCAAGCCCAACAACCTGAGTTCAATCCCCTGGCCTGGCATGGTGGAAAGAGAGAGGAACTGACTCCCAGAAGTTGTCCTCTGACTTACACACTTATACCATGTGTACACACACATGCCCATTCACACAGACATACACATAAGCACATAAGCACATACGAATGCCGGTATTCACACAAAATAAATAAATAAATAAATACGTAATTTAAAAAGTTCTTTTTAAATAATTTATTTGCATTTGATGTATTGGTGTTCTGCCTACTTGTAGGTGTGTGAGGGTGTTAGATCCCCTGCAGCTGAAGTTACAGACAGTTGTGAGCTGCCATGTGGGTGCTGGGAACTGAACCCCTGTCATTTGGAAGAGAAGCCAGTGCTCTTAACTGCTGAGCCATCCTCCAGCCCCAAAAGTTTGTTTGTTTGTTTGTTTTTTTAAGAGTTAATTTAGCTGGGCCTGCCAATCACATGGTCTCAGGAAGGCTGATTCACGTAAAGCAGTGTTACGGAGATTGGGGGATAATTACCCCTGGTGGGATAATGCACTATCCTTCCCTGGAGTCCTCTGGCATGAAGCATCCCACCAAGCCACCACCCTGTGGCTCTGCTCACTGTTCTTGAGATACTCAGAACAAAGCAGTGTCATCTTTGCCCCCCAAAGCCTGGCATGCTTTCTCCAGAACTCGCTTCCTCTCCTCCTGGAAGTTACCCTCTGACTTCTGGGTGTGGTTGCTTACAAATGGCATGGTTTTCACACTCCTCCTCCAGGCAGCTGCCAGGATTGACAGCTCACCCGTTCTGTGCTTTTCTCCTTGCCTGGAGCTTCCTTTCTAGTCTGCCTTAATTTTTTTTTTTAAACTAATGAGACTAAGAAGCAAAAAAACAAAAAATGAAAATTAAACAAAAAATCCAAACAACTCAATGTCCCCAATCACAGAGGAAAAGCTAAATAATAACTAAAACAAGACCCGTGGTTTTAGCTTTTTATGATATTGAAGGCTGTAGCTTCCAGAGGCCTAGCTTCTTGTCTACACTAACTCCGGCAGCATTGTGAGCTGGGTCCAAGAACATGACCCACTCACCTTGTGCAAGCAGCCCCTGGACTGCTCCAGTCTCCACAGCAGCTGGCCACAGGCAGACCACACCCGAGACCGTGCTTATCTCCCTCAGACCAGAGTCTCTAATCCAGCACCTCCCTGGGCCACCGTGCTATCCCATCCTTCAGCTGAACGGATACAGGTGCTTCCATCTCTTGTCTGCAGTGGGCAGAGAATTTTCACTAAAAACGTAGGATGTTTTGAGTCAGGAGAGTGGGGTAGAGTGAATTAGACAAAGATGAAAAGAATCAGCATTTGAGAAAAACCCATTGGCAAAAAGGAAACTGGATACTCACACACACACACACACCTTTTGCCATTGAGCTTCTAACCTCATTGTGGGCTCTAGCCCACTTTGTCTCATGGAAATGTGTTTGTTTGTTTGTTTGTTTGTTTGTTTGTTGTTTTAAATCAAATTCTTCGATTACCCTTATCCCCGTATCTCTGTCCATTTCCTTGCTCCAGGATACAAGTGCCTGGTACCCATCTGGAGGAGCCCACTGAAGCCTCCAGAAACCTTGTCAGTACCTTGTTGTGTCCGGTCTGTGGTTCCTTGCCAGGACCATGCCTTACATTTGAATATCCACTGTGGGACTGATGTGGGAATCCTACCTTGGGGAACTGTCTGTGTGGCTCAGTGTGTTTAATTTTTGCCAGTGTCTTGGGACACAGTCATAGATACCTGTGGAACTGCGTAAGGGTATCCTGGTTCTTGGCTGGGCATGGGCCTAGAACCCCGAGACTCCAAGGGAGAAACGGCAGGAGTTCGGCTACGTCCCCAGAACTCAGGGTCCTAACAAGCAGTCTAATCTCCATAGACCTACACAGTCACGAAGGCCATTACAGCCCCTCCCAAAGTGCACAGATAGAGGGTGTAACTACAGGCCTCAGGCCCTAGGGATTTACATACTAATGAAGGTCAGAGGGCGGAGCCAATTAAGCATTCCTCCCCTCCCCAGACCCTTCCTACTTCTCCCTCCCTACTTAACTCAGGTCTGCCCTGAGTTTGGGGGGGGTACCTCCAGATCCATCTACCATCCGCCATGTCAATAAACCCTTTTGGAACCAAGGACTTCCTTGTATCATTGGGGCCTGCCGGGCCCGCTGCCTCCGCCGAAGCCTCCAGCCACTGGAACCAGGGACCTTCCTCTGGTATGTGAGGCCGCTGCGCTGCCTCGCGGGCCCCGGGCCTGCTGCTGCGTGGGCCCAGGACTCCACTGCTACGCCCAGTTTTTCCCACAATCCACGGCCTTCCCCAGACACACAGGCATGGGGTTACACTGGCTCCTGAGAACCAAGTCTTTAATTTTTAGAGTTGCTGCCAGGCTGGTAACTGGAAATTGGTCATAGTGACAGAGTACCACCATATATAGTCCAACTTTTAGCCCACCACCCACCAGAGGTAGTGGGAAAGAAAGGATAGAGGGGAAGTGGACCTATTTAGAAAGGTTCTTTGGAGAGACTCCCTTCTGTGTTGTCTGGAAATCAGCAGTTCAGTTCACAGGTCAGCAGCGGCAGGGCGATCCACTCACAAACACTTTATAGATACACCAGCAGTTCAGTTTGGGAGTCAGGATAACGACTACATATCAGCAGAGTTGACATGACCTAGCAGAGACAGCTAGTCCTCAGCCTCGGCTTGAGTCAGCAGGAGGGACCAGGAGGAACGCCAGGAGTTCTCGGCTGTACCTCTCTCAGGGAACTGAAGATCAGTGAAGATGCAAGACCCACAAGCGTTGCACAGTGAGCTGTACCAGCTAGCCCAGCACAGCCTCCATCACTGTCCATTGAGTACTCTTTATACCCTGCAAACATCACGTGTCCTTCACGGGTCTTGCTTCAACTGACATCACTCTGCCAATCACCCCAAGTCCACAGAAGCAGCAAGAAACTGCAGCACACCACCAGAAGTCTTTTGAAGTGTTTCTTTCTATGGAGCCCCGACAAATGCAGCTCAATGTAAGGCAGACCAATAAATTCTTAGCACAGAATCCTTCATCATGTGTCCTTTGACATGCTTGCTTTAGCAGAGCATCCTTTCACCTCTGTTTGCTCTAGCTAAATGTTCCTTCACAAGTCAGCCTCAGTCTTTCACCTGTGTCCACTTCGGGAAAACACTCCTTCACGTGGTTGCCCCAGCAAAACACCATCCAACACAACTGACTTTCCAAAGAACTCTTAAGTTTCCACTTCATATATATATTGGTGAGTGTGTGTATGCTTTATATATTATATAAATAAATAATATATTACATATTATATAAATAATATTATATACTATATACACATAAACATACATATATATATTAGTGGCTCTTGCTTCCTAGACAGTGGTTCACAAGATGTTTTCCAGAACACAGTGGCTTTGTCACTTCTTGTTCCCTGTACTTTCGTGGCTACCACTCACCTCAGAACTCCGTTTCTCATGAGCAGGTCTTATTGCAGCCCTCATGCCCCCACCGGGCACTCCTCACATTGCTCCAGCATCACATCTGCCCTTGACTATCCCCTAACTGCTCTTGTCAAGTGACTGTGCATCCGAACAGCGACTTTTTCTATCTTTTTTAATTTTTGTATTAAATTTGCCCACTCATGCCCCCATTCTTGAACACTGTGTGTGTGTGCGCATGTGTGGTGTGTGCTCACCATATGTGTGCAGCTGTCCTCAGAAGCCAGAAGAAGGTGTTGGATCTTCTAGAGCTAGAGTCATTGGCAGTTGTGAGGCACTCCTTGTGGCTTCTGGGAACACGATCTTGGGTCCTCTGGAAGAGCAGCAAGCGCTCTGAGCTGCTGAGCCTCTCTCCAGCCCCAGGGAGAAGGGATTCAGCAAGGGAGAGAGAAGAGAATGCATTGGGCATGGGCAAGGGGTGAGAAAACGACCAGCATCAGTTATATATGTGCATGGAATTGTCAGAGCACTGAGTGTCAGGGAAGAAGGAGCTTCAGAGCTGGGCATGTTCTCTGTTGGAATCTGTTTAGAGTCTCCCCAACTTGTGGGAAGCTGAGGCAGTAAGACTGCTGTGAGTTCAAGGTCAAGCTGGGCTTAGTAGTGTTTCTGTCACCTGGGCTAGAGTGAAACCACTTGAAATATAAATGAATGAATGAATGAATGAATAAAATGAATCAAAATGTCTTTTTCTTTTTAAATTACATTTATTTTTTAATTTCATGCCTGTGTACTGAATTTATGTCATTTCCCCCAACTACCTTCATGTGCTCCCAAGCCCCATTTGTACACCTCACTCCTCAAACTCATAGCTTCTTATTTTTAAATTATTACATATATATAATTTATATCATTCTATATATATATATGTATATATATATATATATATATATATATATATATATATATATATACATACACATATATATATATATATCCTGCTAGGTTCATTTAGTTGTTGTATATACACACGCACACACACATGCACACACACATTTTTAGAGCTGTCCACTAGGTATTAGATAACCAATTAGTGGGCTCATCCCTAGAAGATTCTCCTTCTCTCAGCTCTTCCTCTCTGGTCCGGGCCCATGAGAATTCCTCCATCCACACTGGAGTGTCAACTGGTGTCATTATGCAGGTTTTGTTTAAACTTTTCCAATTTTACAAGTACACAGGAATGTAGTTCACCATTGACATTAGCAGTTTGTAAGAATGTATGGACAGCCCCTGATTGGAGAGCTGATAATTATTTTTGGCTTTGTGGGGACCCTTTCAATACGGTGCATGATAAATTACTTGAAAGATTCAAGACTATGTTCTGTATGCCATGGGCTTCAGGTTAGATGGTTTGCTCTCGTAGGTGAATGGAGTGTCCTGAGCATGTCTGGCATAAGCTGGGCTGAGTCAGGATGTCTGACAGATTATAGGGATTAAATGCATTTTTGGCTGATAATATTTTTAATTAATGATGAGTTTATTTGAACCTCTGTCATGAACCTATATAAAGGTAGTCTACAAATAAGAAAGTTTTTATAATAATATGGCAATGAACAAATTTAAGCCTATAGTACACACACACACACACACACACACACACACACACATATATTATACACACACACACACACACACATACAATGTGCCTTGGGTTTAGTATAATTTGTAGACAGGACAACAAGAAAGGGTAAATGTTTGTGATGAAGGGAGAGTGGATGCAGGTGACAGACACTGAGTCATGAAAGAAGATAATAAAACTAATTTAGTTTTTTTAATGTTTTGTTTGTTTAAGATAGTCTCTTTCCATAAGCCCTGGCTGTCCTGCAACTTGCTAAGTAGACCAGGCTGGTTTCGAACTCACAGAGGTCAGCCCTCTTGTCTCTGGTGTGGTGTTCTAGTTTTACCTCAGTCATGAATTTTTCAGCTTGTTTCTGTTGTTTGCTGGTGGAGAAGTCCATAAAACATGTCTGTGATAGTGAAAGTGTAGAACCCAATGTGAGGTGCCCACTTTCACCTGGCTACACTGACCATACAGTATTTAACTGAGACAGATGCACAGATTTGGGGTCTGATTAATTTTGCTGGTTTGTGTTTTTTTTTAATTTGCAAGTTCTTTATAGTCAAGTTGTAATAAATATATAAAAATATTTGAAATGAAAAAGTATAAAACATGTTATCTGTTTGATAGAAAATGTATGTCTTTAAAGTCTAGAGAATTTGCATGAATGTCACTCTGCGTGCTTTCCCTTAAGTAAATTATTTCCAACACATTAGGCTAAGCCCTGAGAGAGTAGCTCCATAGTTCTCATTTTACAAACAGAAACTTACCCAAGCAAGCAGAGTTTTACAGTTCAAAGCTTAGCAAACCCTGGATATGATCAACATAGCCATTTGTACCATCAATGTCAAAGTAAAACGTCCTGCACTGTTCACAGATGCCAAGATATGGAACCAGCCTAGATGTCCATAAATACACACACACACACACACTCGCACATATACACACATGCACACACACAAACACAGACATACACATACAAACACACATACACATCACACACATGCACTCACACACACACACAAACACAGATACATATATACAAATATACATACACACACTCACATACATATACACACATACACACACATATACACACAAACACACACATAAGTTCAAACACACATACACACACATATACACACACTCACAAACATACACATCACACACACATACACACAAACACAGACATATACATACAAACATACATACACACTCACACACAGATACACACATATATACACACACTCTTACACACAAACACACACATCACACACACACATACGATGGAATTTTTTCATCCATAAGGAAGTTTTGTTGCAACACAATTCATTTTCTTCCTATGGCTGAAAAAAAATTCCAATGCATTCACACACGCACACACATACACACAAGTGTGTGTGTATGTGTGTGTGTGTGTGTATGTGGGGGGGGGTGTGCACGTACGCACGTGTGCTAGGAATTGAACTCAGCCCTCTGCAGTAACAGTACACATTCTCAACCACTGAGCCTTCCCTTCAGCCCCAGAATCTACATTTAAAACAAACTGACATGACCGTGGAAGGTGTCGGGCCTGGGAGGAGGAAAGGAAACATCAGGAGCAGAGAGGGACAGCGAGGATAATGCTGGATGCTGTGACTGTGAACAACCTGCATGATAAATGTCTATGGACGTCAGAATAAAACTCCTCATTTTGACAGTAATGTAAACACATACAAACTCTCCAATACCTGTCTTCCTGTAGTTGTTTAATTCAATTTTAAAAAAGAAAGTACTCAACTAATATCTATCATTTGCTATGGCAAAAGAAGCAAATTAAAATCTTGCAAAGGGACCTGTGAGGTGGCTCAGCAGGTAAAGGTCCTTGCTGTTTTCTTGGCTGAGCCTGACAACCTGAGTTCAATCCCTGGGGTCCACATAGTTGAAGTAGGAACTGGATTCCTGCAAGTTAGTCTCTGAATTCCACACAAGCACTGTGTCCGTCAGGAGTGGACACATAGACACACAACACACACACACACACACACAGGAACAGAGCTTCTCACACCTCATAAGAACTTTCACAATTCACATTTTAGAATACGCCAGCTGTCCTCCCCTTGTTGCCTTCACATTCCTGGAAATTCAAATAGCCTTTAACAATGCCAAATCTACGTGGAAATACCATTCCTTTGCTCTCGAAACCCTTCGTAGTTTTCCTTTGTGCTCCAGAAGTTTACCTGTGGAGTCCGGAGTCAGACAATTGTTTCTAAAAGAGATAACAACTTGCTGTCATGGACCGATTGAATCTTTTCCATTACATCACAGATAAGAGCCACACGTCTGCCCTGCAAGGCTCTGCCTTGTCTGGTTTTCCCCTACCTCTTCAACTCTGTCCTGTCCTCCTCACCTTCTGACTCCTAAGCCCAGAGTCTAAAGATCTCTTTTGTTCTTTGGGATGCTCTGTTGCCTGGGGGGTTGTGGAGGGTGTGGTGGGGGTTTTGATCTTTGGTTCTAACTGGGGCTGGGAGTGCATTTACACAAGTTATTCTCTCCTCCCAGGGAACGTTCCCTTTCAGTTTCTGTTGATTTCATCTCCTCTTTCAGGATTTGACTCAAACATCTCCAAGATAGCCCTCAGGGAAGGCCTGATAGGGCAACAATGGCAGGTTATGTAAACAGCCAGTCACACCAGTCTCCTTAAGTAGTAAATAAACATCTTTATTTAACTTGCTGTCTGGTAGAAACAGTGGTTCTGTGTATTTCTTGTTTACTCATCAATTCCTAGAGGAGAGGATTGTTGGTCAAAATCCTCAACAGACATTTGGAACAATGAACAGATACCCCCTGTGCTTACTTACATGTATTGGGTGAGGGAGCTGGCCTTTGTAGTCCAGTCCTTGTCTGTCCTGATCAGACACATCGCATCTACCCGGCTAAGCTTGCCACTTCTACAATAACTTAGAAGAAGCTGATGTCCCTCATCCTTCTCCCCCACCCCCTCGAGACACAGTTCCTCTGTGTAGCCCTGGCTGTCCTAGAACTCACTCTATAGACCAGGTTGGCCTCGAACTCAGAGATCCACCTGCCTCTGCCTGAGTACTGAGATCAAAGGCGTGCGCCACCACCACCCAGATTCCTGTCCTTGTTTTTAAGATGATGAAACGGAACCAAAGAGCCTTGTCTAAGGTCTCAGGAGAACTCATGGCTGAGTTGAGAAAGTAGGGAGTCAATCCAGCATTCACCTTCTGCAGGACTGAAGGGTCCCAGTGCACCCCATGTTTCTTTTAGCTTTGTGCTGGCTTTACCCTCATGACCCATTTGTTGCCAAAGGATCCATCGAGATTGAGTCATACCAGGATTCATGCGATGTGACATTTGGGGGCATACACACATTCAGTCAATTGCATATGGTTATTTTCTAGATGCCAGGAATCCAGACTTCTATACCCCTATAGCAGTCAGTCACACGTTTGCCCTGGTAGTGGGAAGAGGGTAGACTGTGTACTCTGGAAACACTGAGGTGCTTCTGCGTGCAAGGCTCTGCTTCACAAGCAACTCTGAGCAGCCGAGGCTTGCCTCGGTCTCCAGTGAGGGTAACCTGGGGGCGGAGGGTGGTAAAGGTCTAGGACCATATTGGGACAGGGTTGGGGAGGTGGCCCTAAGCCCCATAAGCTGTTTAACATCTCTGGCTTCAGCCCACTGAAAGCTAACACCATTCCACAGCACCACCCCAGGCTCTAAGACACTGCCAAAAGTCCCTGGACTGAAAACTGTCCTCTCTGCCCCTCCCCCATCCCATTGTCTGCCCACCAGATATATCTATATCTGTATCTATATCTATATCTATATCTATATCTATATCTATATCTATATCTATATCTATATCTATCCCATCCTGCATGAAGGTTTACATGTGTGTGAGCATGTACCCCCGGATCAGCTGTTAACCTCTCTGAATATGACTCTCTAAAAGCTGACTCAAGGCAGGCTGGAAAAGTGATGTCATGCTTGTGTGACAGGATGATCCTCAGGTCCCTGGCGTTGACAAACACGTAGCTAGGAACATGGACTTCAAGTTTGGAAGGGGAAGGGACTAAGTATAGTTTGAACTTGCAGTGAAGGAGGCTACCTGCAGCATGGCTGGAAAGCCCATGTATATTTCGGTACCACCTAGGTTGAGGTACCCAATCTGCTAATCCTATCAAAGTCAAGGGCGGAGCTACAGTTGTCTATGGACAATACTATGGAAGAAAAAGGGCCAATTCAAAAGAGGAGGGGGAACTTTCACCTTCAGGAGCATGAGCCAGGTCAAAGGAGTCTAGAGGTACAGCCAACAATGAAGGAGGAGCAGTGGGGGTTGGGGCAAAGCTGTGGAAACGGAAACCTTTTATCTAAAAAGGAAATGTACCTCCCTTGGGCTGTTGCTAGAATCAACTACACCAGGACAGTAAGCATCCATAATTTAGCATTAATACTCTTACATAATGTGTTTAAAAAAAATAGCTCCATCCCATTGTACCTGTTCAGAGTGGTCATGGTGGTCATGCTTAGGCCCATAGAGCATGGTCATTCTGGAAGCACCTTAGCATCCAGGCTCATAAACCAGAGTACACACGTCCATTAGGATGGCTACTGCGAAGAAGAGCAGAAGAAAGAAAATAAAAAATAACAAACACCGTCAAGACGTGAAGAGATCAGGACACACGTGTGCCCTGGTGAGAATGGATCAAGTTGCAGCCACTTTGGAAAACCAATATGGAGATTCTTCAAATAATTAAAAGAATTATCCTACGGTATACAATTTTATTTCCTGGTCTATACCCCAAAATTCCAAGCAGGAGCTCAAAGAATGATTTCTACACTGTGTTTGTAGCTGTCTTAGAACAGCCAAGCAGCCCACGGGCCCAGTGATGAGCAGATAGATAAGGAGGTTACACATATCTTGGCGTATTATTCATCCACACAATATGGATGAGCTTGCAACACAATGTGCTAAGGGAAACGAGGAAGTAACAAAAAGACAGACCTTGTATAAAGCCACCCTTATGAGCAACTATAGGAATCCATTTCCCAGAATTGATGGGCTGGATCTGGAGGCAGCGGAGGAGCGGGAGTTGGTGTTTAATGGGGTCAGTTTCAGTTAACAGGGGGGAAAGGTTGCTCAACAATATAAATATAGTTAACACTACTGAAAACGGTTCAAAAGGGAAAGGAGAAGGAAGAAGAGGAAGAGGAAGGTGGAGGTTTTGTGGAAGAGCTCACTTGATGAAATGAAAGTGAAGTAATCAACTCTCGAAATACAAATTTACATATTTTCATGTCTGTCTGAAGCCAGCTACAGTCTTCCAGGGATTCGTGGTAGTGGGCTGTTTCAATTGGAGCAGGATATTCCAGATCTACTTGTTCTGTATAGGGAATCTTAAAAGATGCTTGCTGGATTGGAGATGAGAAGGAAACAGGGCTCCTTGGGGTGCTTTCACTTCGAGAATCTCCGCTGCCCACAGAACTCCCAGACAGGACTTTGTTTTTACTGATGTTATCTGCTAAGCAGTGATCTCACTCATTAACCGTCCTTTAGAAGTCACATTCAGAGGGGCTCGGGCTTCCCACTGCACATGCGTGGCACTCGTGTGCTGACAGATATAGGTTGCTACAGGACCAAGCAGCAGAACCTTGAGTGATTTTTGCCACATGCTGACCATGAAGACCCTTCAACAAGGTCTGCACTTTCAATGACCAAGTTTGTGACTGGGAGTTTCCTGAATGAGTAAGAATTCCTCAGAAAGCCTCCTAGGCTGTGGAGGCTGCTCGTTGTGGCCTGACTACGCCCTCCCATGCCACCAGGAAACGACCAGGAGGAGCCAGCACTCCCACGTTCCTAATTTCACTTCTGAGCAATTTGATCAAAAGTTTACTGAAGAACAGTTCCATACAAATTATCAAAAGGTAATTATTGAAACATGATAGGGAGGCTGAGAGAGATAGCGTAGCATGTAAGAGCACTCACTGCTTGCTCTTGCAGAAGACCAGGTTCAGTTCCCAGCACCCAACAGGGCAGCTCACAGTCGTGACTCCAGTTCCAGGGGGATCTGACGCCCTCTCTGGCCATCAAGGGTACTGCATGCCCGTGCTGCACAGCTATACATGCAAGCAAAACACCCACACGTGCAAAATAAAAATAATCTTTTTAAAAATAATGATGAGAAATGAACAAAAATTAAAAATTTTAGTTCCCAGACTAGATGACATATCTCGAACTATGCAGAACTAGAGTGCTGGCCTAGCATCTCGGGTCCTGGGTTCCATTGCCCAGGTTGTAAAGACAGCTTAGTCATTCTGATGATCTCAGTCAGTGTTCATTGATATTGGCAGGTTCGAGGCTGAGGCTAGAACTCAAGGCTAACCTCTTACCTAGCATGAGAGATGCTCCCGGTTGGACCCTGGTACCTTTGAAAGAGAAGAAAGGAGTACAGCAGGTTTGGAAAAAGCAAGATACTAATATTCTCTCAAAGCTTTGTGTGGCTGTCCAGGACACAGAGAAACCGGAAAGCTGTTAAGAATGCCAAAGGAACTGGTCGATTTAGAAAACAATTCGATGGTTTGTTATAAATTGAAACATTCACTCCTCAAGTGCCCCAAGTGTTCTATTCCTAGGCATTTATTCCAAGAGGAACAAAAGTTTTTTCTACACAAAGACACAGGTGAAAATGTTTGCGGTGGCAATATCCTCAATGCCATGACTGGAAACAAAATAAGATGTTTGTCAGTTGGTGGATGGATAAACTGTGGTGTGTCCACACAGCAGAAGACTGCAGGGAAAAAGAGAAAATTGCTGGTACATGCAATATCATGGGCAGACCTCTAATGTATTATGCTGTATGAGAGAAATTAAATACAGAGGCACACGGCCGTGATTGCATTTATGAGACAGGTTTTTAAAAGGCAGAGCAATGGACACAAATATCAGATTAGTGGTTGCCTGGAGCCAGGGGTGCAGAGAGCGATTGACAAGAAAGGGTCACTGTAGGAGTGTTTAAGAAATAGTCTGTAGCTCTTCTCTTGTTCTCTTGCTCTCTCCTCTTGCCCTCTTCCCCCTCTCTTCCCATTCCCCTCCCCCTCTTTCTCCACAAGCTCATGGTCAGCCTCTACTTCTCTTTCTTTCTCTCCCCCATCCCTCTCCTTCTCTTAACTCCCCTCCCCATGCCCTGAATAAACTCTATTCTATATTCTAAAAAACAACAACAACAACAACAAAAAGAAATAGTTTTCATTCTGCTTGTGGTAGGGTTAACATGACAGTGTAAACTAACTCACAGGCCTAAACTCCTCAAAGGGTGAGTACTTCAAGCCAGGACTAAGTAGTAATACATGCCTTTAATCCCAGAACTTGGGAGGCAGAAGCAGTCAGATTCTAAGTTCAAGGCCAGCCTGGTCTACAGAGTAAATTCCAGGATAGCCAGGGCTACACAGAGAGA
Source organism: Mastomys natalensis (assembly GCA_021653895.1). Classification (NCBI taxonomy): domain Eukaryota; kingdom Metazoa; phylum Chordata; class Mammalia; order Rodentia; family Muridae; genus Mastomys; species Mastomys natalensis. The sequence continues at coordinate 429,836 of JAJTUV010001315.1, read as the reverse complement.
CCCTATTTTCAAACAAACAAACAAACAATGGGCTCTCACAGAGTGTTTGAATCCCTCCTTACTGTATCTTTTGTAAAGGGTAGTCCAGGCTGTTCTGTAATGAACCTTCATGGATCTCCCTTCCTCCTCAGTTAAGAGCCCACATGAATCAAACACACAGTTATCAATAAGCTGTGTGGCTATGGACAGTCACTACTCTCATCTAAGGCTTCTATGGCGGGTCCTGCCATCATGGGACCACTTATACTAATCACTGGTTCTGTGAAGTCTGAGCTAATTCGTTTTGCCGAAGCCTCTGTCCACTTGTTTTTGGGATATGCATACTTAAGACCTGCCCACTCCATACTGACCACTGCATGCTTGTTAGTCACGTCACCACTAACTGGGTTATGCCCCTTAGGCCCAAGAGACTCTGTACAGGGTCAGTGCCCATTTTACTTAATAGCAAACATTGGAAGCCTATTCACACAATGTGATAATGAGTTTCTCTTTCCTCTGGTCCCTCTCCTTTCAGTAGACAAGTCTTTTTTAAAAACATCTATTCATTTATTGTAGGAGTATCCCACACATCATGGTGTGTGTGTGTTGTGTGTGTGTGTGTGTGACACATAGGCATGCATTTGTGAAGACAATTTTGCAGGAGTCAGTTCTCTACATAAGGATTCCAAGGACTGAGCATATTGCTGGGTTTTACAGCAAGTGCTTTTACACACAAAGCCATCTCACAGGCCCAAAAGTGTTCTATCTTAATCCCTCCTGATTTGAGGACTCAGGACTGAACACAGAGCTGGGCTAGACCACACAGTAAACCCTGAACTCAAGCCTTCATTTTTAACACAGACGAGGCCCAATTGTGAGTCCTTTGCACTAGACTCCCTGCAGGTTGTAATCAGTGTGGCTGGCTGCTTAGTGATTCCCATCTGCCCTTGCATAATCAACCCCGGGAGAAGCAAAGGGACAAAAATGTCTTCATTATAGATTCACTCAGTGCTCCAATGTGGCCTTCAAATGAGTGTAATACCATACTGTCTATTCCCAATTAGATTAATCTAATCTAACTTGGTCACTTTCCGATTAGATCAAAGAGTTCATAGCATCTCTATTCTGCAGTGAATAAGTGTACTACTGTGTTCCAGGTATGTTGTGCACTTGGCCAAAGACAAACCACATTGGAGCCACTTGCCTAGGAGAACGTGACCGGTGCAGGGAGTGAGAGGGGAGAGCCACAAATTGAAGCTTCCTGTAGAATTTCATCAGTGTTGGAATCAGGCAAGCATGGATCCTGTCTTCCAACAAATCACTAACCCACTTATATGTACCCATACCCACCCAGATGTGTCAACTTGGCACACATGAGAGGCACAAGGAAGCTTGAAGAATCCAGAACAGGAGATATACCATGTCTTCAGGTCACTTTAAACTCAGAGTCTGAGATCCAAAAGGTACACAGATGCTTAACTGGCTGCCTCATACACCTCGGCCCCCTCTGTATCCCTAAAACATCACACGAATATCTTAGTTACCTTTCTATTGCTATGGTCAAGGCAATGTATAGAAGAAAACGTTTATTGAGGGCTTACACTTTAAGAGGGTTACAGTACATGACCATCATGACAGGGAGCATGGTGGGAGGCAGGCAATCAGGTGGGAGGCAGGCAGTTAGGTTGGCAGGCAGGCAGGCATGGTGCTGGAGCAATAGCTGAGAGTTCACATCTGCATGAGATGGGAGAGCTAACCCAGGCAATAGCCAGGGCTTTTGAAACCTCAAAGCCCACCCCAAGAGACACACTTCCTCCAATAAGGCTACACCTCCTAATCCTTACCAAACAATTCCACCAACCAGAGACCAAGCATTTGAATATATGAGCCTATGGTGGCCGTTCTCACTTAAACAACCACAATGAATTACTTGGGAACCAGTAGGGCAGGGATGAAAATCTGTGCACAGTGGCTAGGAAGAGTACACAGGCCTGGCTGGGTCATAGAAGGTGAAAGCCAATTTGAGCACATTTTATGTATTAACGGTGCATTTGTGTTTCTTGGGTTTGAATAGAGAATGAGGTGAATTCATGGCTCTGGCAGTGACTCCAAGAGCAAACTTAAGGAAAAAGTTATATTTTCAGGAAACCCTCAGCCTTCCAGTACAGAAAAACACATCTTCTCTCCTTGCCTGTTGCACCAAAGATACTTGCAGAGCCCAGGAAAAAAAAAAAAAAGGTGACAACCGCCAGTGTCTTGTTCATTGGTATGGGACTCAGTATGTATGTAGCCCAGATATGTAGTCCAGGCTGGCCTGCAACTTCCTGCCTTGGAAATGCGGTGTAGGTTTGTGCCACCATACCCTGCTCTGCCAATCATTGTAAAGGGCTCGTTTTGAACCATACATACATGTGCGTACCTTTATGCGCGTGCGTGTGTGTCATTTGCACTGGGAACAGCCGCTGAGTGAGCAGCCTGGGAAGAGGAGGCCTCTTTCAGCTTGCAGGGCTGGTGTGTGAACTCTCCCCGGCCCTGTTGTTTACTTCTCCAAAGTTTTTGTTCTGCTGCGGGAAGCTGCGCCCGCGGCTCCTCAGATGTTATTTATCTTTTCCTGCGAGGGACTTGTGACAGTCCAGGGTGTTGTGTATCCTGTGTGATTGTTTATCGCCCAGCCCATGCCCTGGCCGGAGCAGCTTCTGGGTCGGCACTTCACGTCCCGAACGCAGCGGCTACGTGAGCGCCGAGGGCGGGGAGGTGACACTTTGGCCGAGGCCCTGACCTCAGGCTCCCAGGTGGGCCGATGCTGATGTGCGCTGTTCCAATCGCCTCCTGCCTCCATCACCTCGAGCGGGTGCCGGCGCCGAGTACCCCGCTGGGCACGCGTGGGACACAGGCGCTCAGTCACCTGTGTCTGGGCTGGGTGTGGGATCGGTCCTCACTGAGAGCTGTGGGGGTTTTGAGCTGCAGCGAGCGGCTAATGTAGGTGCAGCTGGGTCACAGGGAAAATGTTTGCTTTTCCTTTCTTCCCCCCGCCCCTCCTCCATTTCTATGCCCTTCTTTACTCTTTTCCAGTCGGTTCCAAACTCTGGGGACCCACCAAAGGTGCACAAACCTGCAGAAAGAAATGCATTGTGCTTTGTCCAGCCTGAGCACCTTTGCATACACGTGCACACATATTCATATGCATACACATACCTATAGTGATACTACACACATGCTCATCATGCACTACAACACACAACACACACAAACGCCTATAGGTTCATGCACACTCTTACACACTACACACACACACACACACACACACACACCGCCAAGGCATACTCTTCCGCACAGACACACTCCCACACAGGCTCGTGCACACTCCTCCTGCACAGATTCATATCTTTTCACACTACAAACACGCAACACACAATCGCACGTGTGCGCGAGCGCGCGAGCACACACACACACAGAGAGAGAGAGAGAGAGAGAGAGAGAGAGAGAGAGAGAGAGAGAGAGAGAGAGAGAGAGAGACGCTAGCCCTGCAGGGAAGGATCAAACGCTCACGGTGGCCCCAGGTCTATTTTCTCAGGCGCCCTTCCCCATCACACATTGTTAGCGGGACAATAGGCTCCTGTGTCAGTCTTATTGGCACCAGTTTTGTACGATGCAGGAAACAGCATTTCCTCTCGGCGCTGGAAAATTCACTTGGATGGTGCTTTTCCCTTTTTATTGAGAATGCTCACACACCCCGGGAAACACGAGCTCCCGGAGAGGGGAAGGAGCAGCAGAGGTAGACATCCCGAGGGCTCCAGCCGCGTCCCGTCCCCTTCCCGCTCAGCGCGCCGCTGGCCTCTGCCAGAAGAGGAAGCCGGACCTGAAACAATGAGATGGGCCGGGTGTCTTAGCCGTGACCCTCCCACTGGGGCCATCGGAGATGGCCGTGCCAAGTGCCCCTGGCCTCGGCGGCTAGGGCAGAAGCGAGCTTAGAGGGAGGGGTTCCCCACTGCCCGGAGACCCCCACCTCTGGGTATGGCTGGCTACGCCAAGCCATAGGAGAAACTGCCCAGATGAGTTTTACTAACTAAATCGCTAGTTAGCATTCCCTAGTTCCAGGGCTGGAACTGTGCTTAGCCTGAGGGAGGCCCAGTGGGGGTGGGGGAGAGGGCGTGCGTGCGTTGAGGGGAAACGTGTACAAAGTCTAGTACCAACTAGAAAAAAAGAAATGCCTCCTATCTCACTTAGGAGTTCTATTTTGACATTCATCCCACCCTGGCCTCAGTTATACAGTAGTTCTGGTTTCTTAGAATAGTACTTAGATTGGAAAATCGGGGGTGGGGTTGTGGGGTAGGGGGGTTGGTACACAGTAGTTGATCTAGCACTTAAAAGGCACACTAACTGCAAGAACACTCTGGCCTGTCCAGCCTACCCCTGCTGCCCTGCCACCATCTCGCTTTGTTTACAGTTACTGATGACCACACTGACACCCAAATGTTGAGCCTACAGAGAACGTTTGTGTGTTTATGACATTCATGTCTCTTAAGATGCACTATTTGTGCACATCTTCCTTCTACGCTAAGCTGTGGTTTGGCTGCTCTCCTTGAGAAGAGCCCAGAGTGTGGGGAGGAGAGGGAGGAAGTTTGAACTGTATTTTGACTCCCTTCTCATTAATCTGCTACAAACAGGGAACATTTGGTGGAAGTGCTCCTATTAAATTTATTACATTTATGTATTTTAGGTGCAGGGGCGGGGCACACTCAAGTCACAGTGTGCACATGGAAGTCAAAAGACAGCTTGTGGGAGTCACTTCTTGCCTTCCTCCGTGTGAGTCCTGAGGATCGAACTCAGGTATGCAGGTTTGACAGCTAGCCCCTCTCCAAGCTAAGCCAGCTCACCTGCCTGGAAATTCGGGGTTTTGAACACGATATTTCCCATCTCATTTTTAGACTACTGATCTTATTTCTTTATATTTCTTTCTCTGTTGGCAAACGTTGAGAATGAAAGTTCAGATCTCACACTTACTAGGCAATTGCCGTGCTGCTGAGCTAATCACCTAGCCCATCCCTCAAGCTTAGAGTCTATCGCCATGCCTAAATGATACTAAGACCAAACTGGAGAAGGCTGGGAAGACTTGAGGCCTTTCCTAGCTAACTGAGTTATTAACAGTTAATTGACAGAATAGACCTGATGTTGGCAGCAGCTTCTAAACCTCAAGTTCAAATCTTTTTTCCTGACTACAGAGTCTGAGCCTCTCTCTTCCCCAGCTGTGAGGGTCAATAGTCTGTAAAACAATACAGCAATGTTTAAATCCCCCGGGGGAAGCACTTAAAGGAGCCCTGGGCCACCCTTTGTAACATCTGAATTGCTCTCTAATTGCTTTGTTTTCTGTGTTCCTCCCACCTTGTAAGTCTTCTGTTGGAGCTCTGAGGGGCCAGACGTGAAAACTCAAACTGTTCTCTGCTTCTTGAACGATAGCATGAATGAATTAATGATTGTTTTCCATAGTTTTTATATGCCTGAGGGAAAAGAAAGTGGTCTGCAGGAATGCACTTGGAAAACTTTTAATCGAAACAGAGGTTTGCCTTATCCCCGTGGGAGCCAGAGCAAAGTGAGACCTGGGTAACAGAGTGGGCAGAAGCCTTTGGTACAGCGTTCATGTTCTTTGAAGAATCCCTCCTCTTTGATAAGTCCCCCACCAGGCACTTTAGAAAAATCCCTGCAGGGAGGGGGTCAACATTTGGAATATAAATAAATAAAATATATTCATTTAAAAAAAAGAAAAAGAAAAACTCCTGCCATCCCTAAGAGTTAGACCCAGTGTGCCAATCTGCATCGAACCTGTTGATGCATTTGTGACTAGTTTAAAATATTTTTTATATATATGAGTGTTTTCCTGATGTATGTCAGTGTGGCACGTGTGTGCCTAGGGCCTCAGAAGGTCAGAAGAGGACATCTGATCCCCTGGAACTGGAGTTACAGATAGTTCTGAGCTGCCATGTGGATGCTGGACCTGAACCTGGGTCTTCTGCAAGGACAGCAAGCTCTCTTACCTGTGATCCATCTCTCCAGTCCCTCAGTTGTAGTTTTATATAACCCAACAAGAAAACGATCCTTAAAGGAACACCTTGTGCGTAGTCTGATAGAGATAAACATGAGCAAACTGGCAACAAGGCAAAAATAAAATAAAATTCCAGAGGTCAAAGGTCATCCAGTAAGCCCATTAACTGAAGCTCAGGTGCATAGTGCCAGTGACCTTCTGTGATGTGTAAGATGAAGAAGCGGCAGCTACTGGAGGTGTTTTCTATTTCAGGTCCCGATGCTCAGCCGAGTTTTTCAAATATCTGCCTCAGAAGAATAATTCACACACAGTGCAGGTTGCTACCCCAAGCCTATAAAGTGGGGGTACTTTCAAGAGTGAGCATTCCCCCTCATCAACCCTGAACTGTTTGCTCTGAACTAGGTGTGAATTAACAAGAAAAGGAAACTCAGGAAAGACCTGGTAAGAGCTAGGCATGAATAAGGGAAGGTTCAAAACCACTATGGTCTTCATCTGTACCTAGCAGCCCCACCTCCCAAGTCTTCCCCTGTTCCTACTCCCGGTGAGCATCTCTGCCTCCCATGATAGGTGTTTGCAGGCAGTTTCTCACAGTCTTCTCACTCACAAAAGCATTAACCCGGATTTCAATAAAGCAAGCCAGGAGAGCCGAGTTTCCTGGGGCATCATTGAAAACTTTCAGCTTGTGCTCCCCGCAGCAGACGGATCCTGAGTGCCATTTTGCCTTCTAGTGGCTGCTTGGCTCACTTGAGTGAATTATTGGTGAATTATTTTCTTCTTGCCCTCTTGCAGCTATCAGCAAAGCTGTTCCTTGCCTCCAATCAGAAGCAAGTCTGTAATGAACTAGACCAACTTCCAAGACTTGACGACAAAATGTCCTTGGAACTTGGAGTCTTCCGTTGTCTGCTCGCCGACCCTCCCCCACTCTTTTCCCGGGTGTTGGATTTAGTTGACTCCCTGCCTACAACCTGTCTCCTAGGACTGTCGCCAGGTCTGTTTTCTAGAATTTATTCTTCAGCTGGGGCTGGGTTGCCAGCTTAGTCAGACACCTCTTGCTTAATACTTTCTTATGAAATCTGTCCACCCAGATTCTCACTGTCCTGTTCTGCCCACGTTGTCACAAATCCTTCAGCTCAGGTTCCTGTTCTCATTGTTGATGAGTTTCCAGGGCTTGCGCCAATGATTGCGATCTCCTGTGGACGCCTCTGCAGCCTGAGCATCCTCAATAGGGGCTTCCCCAGGCTGAGACTCTGCTCTGTTGCTGGGGCTTCCTTCTTCAGGTCTCCTGATGCCGAGACTCGCTCAAAACATTTCCGAAAGGAGACAAGTCTAAATGAAAATAAAATGAAAGGATCGTATCTATGAATGTCTTTTAAAAAAAAATACTGACATGAGTCACATGACACAAAATATGAGCTGGCCTTGCAGGTTTGCATCACTTGGTTTCATTCAATGTATTCTGCTCACAATTTAACTGACACATTTGAACCAGGACAGTCACTATAGCGCCTTCATTAAAATATTTAATTGATTTATTTTTATTCCTTTATTTTTGCAGTGATGGAGACCAAATCCAGGGCTCTGTGCATGCCAGCTCTACCACTGAAACACCCATCTTGGATTTTTATTTGATTTTTAAAATTGTATTTCTTATCACTGTGTATATATGAGGTGTCATGATACATACAAGCCAGAGGACAGCTTTGTGGGGTTGGTTCTCTCTTTAAGAACTAAGTTCCTGGGGCTAGAGAGATGGCTCAGTGGCTAAGAGCGCTGATTGCTCTCCCAGAGGTCCTGAGTTCAATTCCCAGCAACCACGTAGTGGCTCACAACCTGATACCCTCTTCTGCCATGCAGATAGAGTGCTCATATACATAACACAAATAAATAAATCTGGAGAAAAAACCCTAAGCTCCTCAGGCTTTATCTGCTGCGCCATCTTACCAGCTCTATCTAAATGCCTAAATTCTTGTACAAAACCTGGTAAGTCTAAGAGAATAGTTTATCTATAGGTGAATAAATTATGCATATAAAACTTGAGACTACTTTGTAGGTTTTGGTTTGAAGTTCTGCTTTTTGTTTGTTTTTAAAAGATTATATATAGATATAGATATATAGATATATGTCTATATTTGTGAGTTCAGTGCCTAGGGAGGTTAGAAGGAGGCATCAGATCCCCTGGATCCAGAGCTACAGATGAGTCACCCACCCCAGGAACTGGGAACTAATTTCTGGTTTGCTGCCAGAGCACCTAACCACTGAGCCACCTCTCCAGCACCATGACTTTTCATTTCTAAAAGGTTCTACACTGTGTCTTAGAACCTGAAAGTCATTTCAAATTTTATTTAGCTATGATTTAATTAAGTAAAACATCCACATCAAACATAGAATGCTGGGAATGTAGCTGGAGCCCTTGCCTTACTGGGTTTTATTCCCAGTACTCAGGAAGCTGAGGCAGGAGGATCACACGTTTGAGGCCACTGTGAGTTTCACAATTAGGCGCTGGCTCCACAGGGATCTTTGTCATCAACCTCCACACTGTCTCTGTATACACTCAATTTGGACATACCTTTCCAACTTCCCCCAAACGTTTCCGTTTCCTCTCCACACCCTCCTCTCCCACAGCCTCTTGTCATAATTAAGTCTTGGTCCATAATAACTGAAGGCTGCCATCAACCTGAAGAGATGGAGCCTCTTCTCACCAAAACACATCCTGATGGGGATTTAGCTCAGTGAAAGAATATTTGTTTGGGATGTGAGAGGGTGTGGGCTCAATCCCCAGTCCAGCAAACAAACATAAAACCACCTTTCTTCTCTCTGTCTCTGTCTTCCTTCTTTGTTCCCCTCTCATCTTAGTCACTGTCTACTGGATAGCTAAAAGAACAAACCTTCATTCTCCACAGTTCTGGAAGCTACAGGTTCAGGGTCAGGGTGCAGGCATGGTCTGGTTTGGGTAAAGGCACCCATTCTGCCTTCTTCTGATGTCACTAATCTCGTTGATCAGGGCTTCACCCTCACGACCTGATCACCTATTTGCTTGAGTTATAAATACCATCACACTAAGATTAGGGTTCTAAGCCATGCATTTGGGGGTCACATACTCCATGGCACCTCCTAGGAGTGAAAGAGAACACATAAACGTCAGCAAGCCTACACGGGTGTTTTCTTGCCACTCAGAAGATTTTTACACCTTGGCCACTGTCCCAGCTAGCTTTCTGCTTCTGCGAAATAAACTACAACCAAAAACAGCTTGGGGAGGAATGGTTTTGTTTGATTTTACATTTCCATGTCATAGTTCATCATCAAAGGAAGTCAGACATCAGGGCAGGGACCCAAGGCAGGAACTGAAGTCAGAGAGCATGAAGGAACGTTGCTTACTGGTGTACACACCCTGTTTTCTCATACAAACAACCCAGGAGAACAGTTGGAAATTTTTCTACAATTCAAGTTTATACATAGGCTCTATGAATGACATTTTCTGAAGGTTGGTTACAAGAACCTATCAATTACACCATCCTGGCTCTCTGACACCTTAAACAATAAATATCTCCTAATTGTTTGGGGCTGCAATTGGCATTCAGAGCTACTGTGCAAGATCTGAGTGTAAGAGATTGGCCTGGTGCTCCTTGTATTCCAATGCTACATTCTGTACCCCAAGGTCTGGTTGCTCCAAGAGGAGCAGACTCTCAAAAGAGGAGTATACCAGCTTTTATTGTATAAACCCTGCCCCCTCCAAGTTATCTATGATTGGCTAATAAAGATGCCGACAGTCTGTAACTGGCAGAAGAGAGGTAGATGGGCTTTGGGTCCCGGACCTGGGGACCATGAGGAAGAGGAGAGAGGAGGAGAGGGAAGAAGGCACCCTGGAGTAGGTGGATTGTGAGTGCATGCCAATGACAGCCAGCCTGTTGAAGTAGGAGTGGCCCAAGCAAAACATGGCAAGTGACATCTCGGGGTTATTGACAGGGAAAAAGACAAAATAGCATAGAGGGTTGATATCTGCCTGTGGGTCTGCATTTTGCCAGCTCCTGGGGTGTCAGAACGCTGAGAATGTGCCACTCAGGCGAGGGGGGCGGAAATGCAGGGGTGCTGAGTTGTGTTTCTTTCTGTGTACACTCAGGGGAGGCAAAATGCAGTCTAAGGTACGGGTCCCAGCCTGTGTTTCTCCAGGTGAGATGCAGTAGGGGCTGGGACATAGTATAGTTCTTAAATTCCAGGGCACTCAGATGCCTGGAGGAACTTGGAGGAATTGAGAACAGGGGCCCCACAGACCTGGGATGAGCTTGAGGCAGGAGGGTGGGATGAGGGTGAGGTGGGGTGGGAATCAGGCTTAACTAAGAGTGAGCACCAGGAGTGTGGAGGGACTGGAAGAGAGACCCTCTATGGAGGACTTAGGCATGGCTCTGTATGACCAAGGCCTCCCCAACATCAGTCTTTGATGAAGGAGACAGTCCTTGCTTGTACAAACTGCTTTATTCATGGCAGAGGAGGATGCATAGGACTGACTCAGGGTGGCCCAGGGATTAAATACCTTTTGCAGGAAGGGATGCCCAGGAAGGGAAGCTCATTGGCTAAACACCACTCTGGGTCTACCTAGTTACCTCATTAGTATGGAGAACTCTAGGCTCTATGCTACCTGATTGGTTGTCAAGGTCCTTTTAATGGGGTGTTGTGGTCACATGCTCCAGGGAGCTAGTTCAAAGCTCCACCATTCTCAATTATGAGTTTTATCAGTCTTCTAAACATTGCTGTAACCTTACCAGTTCCTCTGTCTGGTGGCAAGGTCCACTGCCCCACATCAGCCCATTCTAGCGCTATAAGGCTTATTATAAATCTAAAAGGTTTTGTATCTTTTATTTGGGAACTATATGGTCTAAGTTTGGTAAATAATAATAATTAGTAATAATAATTACCACAACATCCAAGGCTTGCCCTACCCAAAGCACTGAAACATCTTTGAAATTCTTCTAACTCTGCGGATGAAGACAATGAAAGCAAATGGAGAAATACATCATGTGAAGAAAGCAGAAAGGAATATTCCTGTGGAGTTAGGAGGGACTCGATTTGAGAGATGTTCTGTACGTCTTGTACATCCCGGTCATGACACTTACCAAAGGTGTGTTACCGTGTTTCTGAAAATTCCTCAGAGTAAAAAGCAAGTGCTCTCAGCCCCGGAAATGATATTCCAACCTAGAATACGGGTGCCAGCCAGGTCTCCTATTGTGAAATCTATTTCACAATACCAAGTGTGCAATGAACACATACTGATTTCATTCTCAATTAGAAACAGAAAGAAAGGGGTTGGAGGAAGACTCCTCAGATGTGTGAGGAAGGGATGATCACGAATGTCATGGGGTTTGTTGAAACTCACTTGGAAATGATGACAAGCCCCAATCAGTACGTGCAGCCTGCAAACAGGGAAACCTTGTCTGAGATGGATGCTGTGCTTTAGCTGCTGGGTTACTCATGACTTTGAGGCTAATGGCTTCCTCTTTTCAGATGCATGACTTCCCTGGTACCTTGCAGGGTTTCATGTTTTATTCTGTTTTAAAAACAGACCATGAAAATGTGTAACTTTTAATCATTCAATAGAAATATTGAATGGAGGTTCTTTGACAAATACTAGGAAGTATGTAACAAAATTAGACCTTGGATTGTTGGATCCGTAAAAAGTAGCAGTGGTCTGGAGAGATGGCTCAATAGGTAAAGATGCTTGCCGGCGGACAATGTAAGCCTACTGGACAGAATTCTATCCCTGAGACTCACATAAAAGCAGGAGAGAATTTTTTTCAGAGTTGTTCTCTGATCTCCACACACACATCATGCATACATACAATATTAATAACCTTTTTTTTTTTTTTTTTGAGCCAGAGTCTCAGTATTAGCCCTGGCTGTCCTGGAACACACTCTATAGACCAGGTGGCTTTGAACTCCGCCTGCCTCTGCTTCCTAAGTGCTGGGATTAAAGGCATGCACTGCCACCACAACTCACCAACTCTTTTTCTTGTGTGCATTGGTATTTTGCCTGTATGTATGTGTGTGTATGAGGGTATGGGAGTGGGTAGGTGGGTGAGTGTCAGATTCCCTGAAACTGGAGTTGCAGATATTATAAGCTGCCATGTTGGTCCTGGGAATTGAACTCTGGTCCTCTGGAAAAGCAGCTAGTGCTCATAACACCCAAGCCATCTCTCCAGCCTATATTAATAACTTTTTGACTTAAAAAATAGTAGAGACATGGGTTAGCAATTAAGAGCACTGGCTGTTCTTCCAGAGGTCCTGAGTTCAAGTCCTGACATCCATGTGGCAGCTCACAGCTGTCTGTAACCTCAGTTCTAGAGGACCTGACACCAGCACTCAGACATGTATGCAGGCAAAACACCAATGCACATAAAATAAAAATTAAAAAAAACAAAAAGAAGATAAAACATTAAGAGTGAAAGAAAGAAGGAAAGAAAGAAAGAAAGAGAGAGAGAAAGAAGCTGAACTAGGCAGTGGTGGCACACGCCTTTAATCCAGCACTTGGGAGGCAGAGGCAGTCAGATCTCTGAGTTTGAGGCTAGTTTGTTCTGTCTACAGAGCAAGTTCTGGGACAGCCGGAACTACCCAGAGAAATCCTATATATTAAAAGAAAAAAAGAAGGAAAGAAAGAAAGAAAGAGGAAGGAAGGAAGGAAGGAAGGAAGGAAGGAAGAAGAAGAGGAAGAAAGGAAGGAAGGAAGGAAGAAAGAAGAAAAGAAACTGAAAGTTAACTTTAAAAAAAGATTAAAAAAAACTTTACTAGATTTCCTGTTCCCCCTTTCTGCTTCTCTTCCTCCTCTCCCTCCTCCTCTCCCTCTTCTACCTCTCCCTCTTCCTCCTCTTCTTCCTCCTTATTATTTGGGCATTACTAGGGGCTAAAGCTCAAACATGCCAGGCAAATGCTCTACCACTGAGCTCTGAGCTGCATCCCTGACTTCTTTGCTTTCATTCTGAAACAAGGTCTTGCCAAATTGCTTTGACTTTGTAGTCTCTCCAGGCCTTGAGTTCACAGTCCTTCTGCCTCAGCTGCCCCCAGACCTGTGCCACCAGGCTCTACCCAACTTTAGTTTGTGGGGGAAGGAGGAGCAGCCTTAGGTTAGTAGGGAAAGTAGGAAAATATAGAGTCACACAGGCATTGCCTCTTGGTTTGACTAAGATCAAGTGAAGAGTGACTCCACATACCCTCCCCACATTCAAGGAGCACCCTCATCACCCCCAGCAGGCTGACACACCTCTCATGTCACTGAAGCAACATGGAGGTCACAGAGTTAACATTAAAGCTGGCTTTTGGTGTCTCTGTGGGTTGGAGCCACCCCGTTTACACCACCCAGTTAAGCAACTATCAACCTAAAACTGAAGCCCAGCAAAACAAAGTCAGGTGTTACAGGCCTGTGATCCCAGCCACTCTGGAGGCTGAAACATGATTGTAAATTCAAGGCTGACAGAGGCTACAAAATGAGTTCAAAGCCAGTCTAGCAATTTCTGAAGACTCTGTTTGAAAATAAAAGTAAAGATTCTGTTGACAAAAATCTAATAAACTGAATGGCTTTCAAGTACACAAACGTGCCTGGAGGTGGTGGCACATGCCTTTAGCCTCAGCACGTGGAAGGCAGAAACAGGTAGATCTGAGTTCGAGGCGAGCCTCATCTACTGATCGAGTTTCAGAACAGCCAGAACTGGGATCAAGAAAGAGAGAGAAAGAGAGAGAGAGAGAAGTCATTTTCTCTCAGGTTCCAAATCCCTTAAACAAAGATCCTCAGGCACATACAAACATTGAAATGCCTAGTAATGATAGAGTGATAATTAACATTTAAATAACATCTGGTCTACATAGTGAATTTCAGGCCAGGGTTACATAGTGAGATCCTGTCACATAAACAAACAAACAAAAAGTAATTGAGGTGGTTTGAATAAAAATGGCCCACATAGGGAATGGCACTATTAGGAAGTGTGGCCTAGTTGGAAGGAAGTGTGTCACTGGGGGAGGGCTTTGAGGTCTCAGAAGCTCAAACCAGGCCTAACAGTTCAGTATGTTCCTGCTGCCTGCAGATCTGGATGTGTAACTCTCAGCTCCTCCAGCACCATGTCTGCCTGGATCCTACCGTGTTTCCTGCCATGAAGTTAATGAACTAAACCTCTGAACTGTAAGCCAGCCCCAGTTTTCCTTTTATAAGTGTTGCCATGGTCATGGTATCTCTTCACAGTGATGGAACCCTAACTTCGACAGTAGTTTTCATTTATTGAGTACTTATTCAGAATTGTGCTATTTTAAATAAATTATCTCATATATTTCCTCCAATGATACCATATTATTATACTGCTGTTGGCATTTGGCTCCTAAAGAGTCAGAGGTTGGGGCTCAGGGTAGCCTACACACCAGATGAGTGCTCTACCATTAAGCCTTATCTCTATACCTGGGCTTCTTTTGTTTCCTCTGCCACACCTTCCCGCTATGACATAACTGTGATACCACAGACTGCAAGCCAAAACAAACCTTTCCTCTTTATAAATTTACTCACTTGGGTATTTTGTTATAGCAACAGAAAGTTGACAGACACAGCCATGTTTATGCCTGTTTTTAATAGGAGTGAACTGAAGTAGGGACAGGTTAAGTCATTTGAACCCACCAGGATCAGATGCAGCTTGTGTATGTGGAGGCCCAAGGATGCATTTGGATATGTACTTATAGAAGCCTTCTTTAAGGAAAAGAATAGGGCAGCGGTGGTGGTGCACACCTTTACTCCCATCACTGGGGAGGCAGAGGCAGGCAGATTTCTGAGTTCGAGGTCAGCCCTGTCTACAGAGTGAGTTCCAGGATAGCCAGAGCTACACAGAGAAACTCTAGCTCAAAAAAAAAAAAAAAAAAAAAAAAAAAAAGAAAGGATGGAAGACAGACAGAAAGAATAGGAGAGCCACAGAGAGATGGCTCAGCAGTTAAGAGCACTGGCTGCTCTTGCAGAGGACCTGGATTCAGTTCCCAGCACCCACATGGTGGCTCACAACCATCTGTAACTCCAGTTCCAGATCTGATGTCCCCTTTTGGCTCCTTTGGGCACTGCATGTATATGATGCATACATGCATGCAGGTAAACACTCATATACATAAGAATAAATACAAATATAGATTCACATATGTATGTACACATACACTTTGGGTATTTTGTTTTATTTTGGTTTTGTTTTCTTTTTTTAAACATATGGAATAGAAAGTCATGGGAGACTTGGGTGGGAGTCCAGAGGCTTATACTTCTCATGTAATTGACCCCTGACCGGTGGCCAATCAATTGTAATTGACCCCTGATCTATGGCTACTCAACTAGGTTTTCCTGAGCTGTGGTGGATTTGCAGAGCCTGACAATGAAGCTCATGACGTGACCCTCTGTTGTCACAATCCTGGACAGGTAAACAATGATTTTATGCTAAGATTTTTACATCACTCACATTCAATGATTGTCACTGGAGGTGAAAAGTTGGTCAACTCCTGGTGACAGACACGGAGATTATGAACATTTGGCTTTAAACCTTTCAGAGAAAAGCCTGCTACTAGAGTTTTGAAAAGATCTTAGATGATAAATAACTCACTGTTGGCACACAGTGAGTTTTGCAAAATGAATAATGGCCCTAATCGGGAGACCTTAATGTGTGCGCTAACTGAAAGCCACAGTAGCTTCTTGATAGCATCTATTTGGTTTACAGTACATGTCTGGGTCTTCCTAGTGAGCATTTTCCAAGATGAGACTTTAAAACAGATGAAGATTAAATGCTGAATGGTGTCTGCTCCACACTGAGCCGACGAATGTGGGGGGCTGCAGTGGTTTGAGGGGTTCATGACAACTTCAGGTGATCCACACTGTCCAGGCTGTGAGGCATGACAGAGCAGCCAGGGACAGAGCGTCTGGTTTCAGATACTAGGCCACTTATCTGCATGTGAGAGAGAGCAAATCTTATCCTGGGATCTGTGTCTTTAATCTGCTAAAGTTATACCTTCAGGGTACCGTTAATTACTGTTTTCATTAACATTTGTTGTCTTTCTCTTAGGTTTTTGAGTCTAGGTCTCACTCCATAGTCACAGCAATCCTCCTGCCTCAGCCTCTCAAGTACTGTATGCCCAGCTCCTTAACGTTGTGCGCGCGCGCGCGCGGTGTGTGTGTGTGTGTGTGTGTGTGTGTGTGTGCTTGTGCATGTGTGCGCAGAGAGAGAGAGAGAGAAAGAGAGAGGGAAAGAGAGAGAGCATTCCCATATGTGTTTACAAGCATGTATGTTCTGGTGTGTTTGGGGCATATTCAGAAGACTGTACCCCTCAATCACATCTCCACCTTCTTTTTGATAGTCTCTCACACTGAACCTTAGGGCTGGCTTGCAAGCCCTGAACATCTGCCTGCAGCATGGGGTTACAGGTGTATGCTTGCACCCCGGGCTTTTACATGGGTGGTGGAACTCACTTAATTCCCATGCTTGTGCGACAAGCACTTTACCCTCTGAGCCATCCCTCCCGCCCCTCTCCAATATCTTTTGATATCAAAGTGCATTTGAAAAGACACCTGCTTTTCAAAGCAGAATTCTGAAGTTGCAATCACACAGAGCATCCATGTGTCATGTGACAGATGGGCTGCACTGGACTAAAAAGGCTTGCCCTGCTTCAGTTGCCACCACAGAGGACCCTGCTCTAAGGGGTTTGGTCCTTAGAGATGACACTATTGGCCACAGCATGCCTGGTACTCCCTTCTCTACATCACACGGCTTATTTATATTGTGACTTATAGAACCTTCGGGATAATGCTCCCCCTTGTTTCAGCTTGATCACAATTAAAAAGGCTGACATGGGGAATAATTTGAGCATCTCAATAGCCTGTCCTCAGAAATAGATGGATGGCTCTCCAGGTACTATCTTGTCAGACTAATCTTAGTCATTACATCTTTCATCTTTACATGTCACGGTGAGATGTGATCAGAAAACGTTTGAATCAGACCCATCCCAGTCTTCACAGCTTCGTGGATCTGTATCTCCGTCCTCAGCACCTTCTCTAGCCTGAAGGGGTCTCTGTTCTCTCTGCATACCATCAGGGACAACACAGCTAGCTAGCTGGCTGACTACCTAACTAGTCTATGTGGGGCTGGCTTCTGGAGTTGTAGACAGCTGCGAGCCGCTGTGTGGGTGCTGGGAATTGAACTGGGGTCCTTTGGAAGATCAGTCAGTGCTCTTAACCCGATGAGCCATCTCTCTGGCCCCAAGGCTAGCCTTTTGAGTTGTGTAAGTACTCACTTTACTAGAGAATCTTTTGGGTGCACAGTGCCCAGAGTCCAAAGGCGACAGTCTTGACCTGAGTGAGCCTGGAGGTGATCTGTACACAGAGGCCGACCTTTCTTTCACTAGGAGGCCCTCTCTTATTGGCCCTGCAATTAGAAAACAAAAGAAACAGCTGGTCAGTTGTGGCATGTGCCTTTAATTCCAGTACTTGGGAGGCAGAGGCAGGTGGGCCAGCCTGGTCTATATAGAGAGTTCCAAGGCAGCTAGGACTACATTGAGAGTTCTTGTCTCAAAAAGCAAATAATTAATAATAATAATGTCATTAGATAATGAAACACAAGTTTCTCTCTTATAATAAGTTGCATTTTCTTTATTTAAGTAAGTGTGTGTGTGTGTGTATGTGTTGTGGTTGTTTTGAGCCAAGGTCTCATGTGATGGCTTTAAAATCCTACTGTCTTAAGCCTCCCAAATCCTGAGATTACAGGTGTGAACAGGTATGGCCTGTTCTCACCTACAATTTTTGTTTGTTTGAAGAGCAGGGTCTTATATCACGTAAATGGGTTTCAAACTCCCATGTAGCCAGGAAAGATCTTGAACTCCTGATCCTGCTGCCTCCACCTCCTAAGTGGGATTACAGCCAAGTTTATTTCACCTGGACTGTGTCCTACCTATACTTTTGAAATAAATATAACAGAGAAGAAAGGAGATTTCAAAAATATATGCTTTTCTTATCATACAATACTTTTGCTTTTAGTAAATCATTTTATTACATTTGTGTGTGTGTGTGTATGTGTATGTGTGTGTGTGTGTGTGGTGTAACAGCCTGTGTGAGTCAGGAGTCCATCCTCTTCATTTCATATGTGGGTCCAGAGGACTGAACTCAGGTCATCAGGTTGAGTCTCTTCCCACCAGCCCTGTCTTTTCTTTTAAAGAATTTATCAGGTATCCCCTGCCTCCCACATGTGCAAACACATACACACACACACATACACACACACTCACACATACATGCACACACACACACTCACACACATATACTTTTTACATTTCTGATCCTAGAATGCATGGGAGGCAGGGTCCTGCCTTTTTGTGTTCAGTCTCAGATCCTAAGATTTTCTTTGAGTCAACCATCTGGATTTACAGTTTCAGAGAATAGGGGTTGAGGCATAGCTCAGTGCTGGAGTGCCTTCCTAGCATGGGTTTCATTCCTCAGCACGTGCACACCAACACACACACACATACACGTAGTATGTAATTTCTACTACCCCATTTTAAGCTCCAGGCAGACCGTGCTACCAGCCCCCACCCAGGTTCCCTTGGATTCAAGGATGAAACACACACACGAACATTAGCTAAGTTTTAATACGCTTTTAGCTCAATGGTTGAGCACTTCTAAGCCTCCTGCAGCTAACCTGCCCTTACCTTCACTCCCTGCTCAACACCTCTGAATCTGCCCTCAACTTAGTTGCCTGTTTACCTTTTCCTTGCTCAGCACCCTACATCTGCCCTCAACTAGTTGTGTTTCTAATCTCCAGTTGGGGAAGTGGCCAATGGCCACTCCACCTGAGATCTCACATGGCTGGTGGCTCTCTCTCCCTCCAAAAAGCAAATTCTTTTCTTCTCCTGCATCTCCTTGCCTGTCTGTGTGAACCAGGAAGTTCCTCCTCTTCCATCCAGGCATTGGCCACTAGTATCTTTATTGATTGATCAAGAACCAATAGGGGAACAGAACCTTCAGCCTTCACATTCAAATTCCTGATCAAAGAATCAGAACCACCCCCTACACAACACACACACACACACACACACACACACACACACACACACGTGACTGAAGAGATGGCTTAGAAATTAAGCCCATTTGCAGAGGGTGGGTTCTGTTCCAAGCACCCACATGACAGCTCACAACTGCTTGTAGCCCAGTTCCTAGGGACCCAACGCCCTCTTCTGTCCTCTGTGGTCACCCTCATACATGTGTTCTTACCTACCCACAACCACCACACACATATACATATAAATAAACCATGAAGTAATTGTTTTCTTTTAAAGTATATTCCTAACCAGCTTTGACATGGTCAATACATGTCCATCTCTTTTGATCATTATTTGTTTTGGGTAACTTTGAAGCAAATCTCAGTTGTTTATTATTTTGTGTGGATTGTTTTAGTGTATAAGGAAAGGAAAGTACAACTTAAAGAATAAACTGTTATCTGGATGGGTTTTATTTATTTATTTATTTATTTATTATTTATTACTTTATGTCTACTGGTGTGTACTGCCTGCATTTGTGACTGTGCACCACATACATGTAGTACCCACAGAAACCAGAAGAGGGCAATGGAAACACACCCTTCCTGGAAGTACAGGTACAGTCAGTTGTGAACCTCCATGTGGGTGCTTGGAATTGAACCTAGGACTCTGGAGGAGCAGCCAGTTCTCTTAACTGCTGAGCCACTTCTCTAGTCCCTTCACTGGACTTTAAAGTCTACCAAGAAAACACACACGGTTCTAGTTAATGCTTCAAATATCATTTATTTTGTGTTTGAAAAAGTGTTTTTCTGGAGATGTACTTTTCTTCTTTTATGTGGACAAATGCTTGAGGAAATGTTGAAAATACAATATACCTTCTCTTCCTTCCTTTTCTTATTTATAGTTTATTTTTATGCCTTTTGTTCCTACAGTGCTAGGCCACTTCTCTGCATGTGAGAGAGAGCAAATCTTATCCTGGGATCTATGTCTTTATCTGCTAAAATATACCTTCAGGGTACCGTTAATTACTGTTTTCATTAGCATTTGTTGTCTTTCTCTTAGGTTTTGGAGTCCAGGTCTCTCTCCATAGTCACAGCAACCCTCCTGCCTCAGCCTCTCAAGTACTGTATGCCCAGCTCCTTAACATTGTGCGTGTGGGGGGGGGGTCTAGGGCACATGATCTCCCAGGGACATACCACCATACCAAGGGTCAACTTTATATGTATGTTCATTGAAACAACAGAAACAAAGCCACCATATAGCCCCCAAACTAATGACAGAAAAGCAGAGGAGGCGGTCATTCTCAGACATTGTTCTTATATGGTTAGAATTTGATTCTTTTTTTTTTTTTTTCTAAGCAACAACAACAAAATCTTTAAAGACACCAATTTTTATTTTCCCCTCCAAGTCAGGGTCAAAGGCTGTAGGATCTGGTGTCTTGCAAATGTTAGCTGGCTCCATATTGCTGCTGAGGCTGAGCAGGCTCCAAAAACCGATAGGATGGTTCAAGGGACAGGCAGAGTACAGCTGGACTCTACTGGACTTGGGCCGCAGCCCCTGCAGCTCCTCTCGAGAAGCCGGCCAGGAGGAGCCTGGAAGAGGCTCAGGAAGGAAAGGGCTGGTCTTCCACTGATGTGGCCAGCAGGCCTGCCCTGAGGGTGTGTCTGGATTTCAGGGAACTTTTGAAGAAGGAAGACTAAAGATGGATGCTGGCAACCCTTCCCTACTCAGAGCTGACACCAAAGCTACTTCTTCATTTAAGTTCTGCATCTAAATGTTCTAGCAAGGCAGCAGTCATTACACAAACACCATCTCATCTCTCCTTGGTCCTTCCTCTGCCATCTCTCTTTCTGTCTTCATTATCTCCTTATCGTCATCATCTATATATCTACCCATCTCATCTCTTGTCTGTCTGTCTGTCTATAATCTGTCTATCTCAAGTATATATAAATATATGCAGGATTATAAGAACCTGTTGGAATTCTGTCTCTTTACCATGCCCAAACTTAAGCCATATTATCCCTATAAACTCTTCCTTAGCTTAGGCAGGGACACAGGGTAGGTCACTTTCAGTTGTCCCTTTTCCTGTCTTCCCATCACCAAGACACAGTGGCTTGGAACCCCAGAGTTCTCCCAAAGACTCTTCTATCTCAGGTTTTTCCTCTTCTATCTCAGGGTTCACTGACTCCAGACACCCCTACCCAAAACCACTTGCCTGCACTCTCTCCTGCTCAACACAGGGCCGGCACACAGATCCCGTGCCTCTGCTTTATCTATGTATTCATGATTATATTTCTTCACAGATGCTTTCTCTTCCTTCGGCCTCACTGGCATTGACAACATGCAAAGGTACTGGAGACCCCTCAGCCTTATCCACTGAGACTTTGCCACCCCACCCCCACACTTCATCTTCAAGGGCTATCTCCTTCCCACACTCTTCCTCCTCCTGCTTCCAGGACGCTTGCTTTCTATCTGCTGATGTAAATCTGTTACTACTGTCAAGACCATTTCCCAGGATAGTAACAAATAAGCCCTTTAATACTTATAACTGTATCTTGCTTTTAATTGCTCTGGATTGCTTCCTAATGTTTCATCTATGTGTGGCGTCCTGGAGCTTATTATGAGGTCATTTAGGACAATAATTATATCTTCCAGTATGTATAGCGTATGTATTCAAGAAAGGCAAGTTTAGGGAGTACTAAATTAGAGACATGTTTCTTGGACTGTATACCAGGACCTTTCCCTTCTAACTGCTCAGTCAGGCCGTGTGACACTGAGTTGGTGGAAGTGTTAAGTGAAGCAAGGTTATTGAAGATGTACACACCAATGTTCACGTGCGCACACACACCAGTCAGGGGCAATGACAATCCACTCTCAAACTATCCATTTTGGAACCATTTATGATACAGAACCCAGATTGTCTGACAGTAGGCTGGTACAGGAATTAGACATAAGAACTATGAAGGTGGCATAGGGAAGTGACGTATAAAGCACAGCTCTCTGCTGTGAACAGTAGCTCCCACAAACTGTCCTGAAGTGGTCATGGGGTGGCTCTGTTAACAGGCTGAAATGACAGCAGCTCAGCCCATCCTTTGGATTTTCTTCAAGATGATATTTTAGTTTTTGTTTTTGTTTTCAATGTGTTTAAAATAGAAAATCTATGAGCAAAACATAAGTGGAAAGGACAAAGGCTGGCAGTGAGGTGACAGATAAAGTCTCAAGATGGACCAGGATGGCAACCAGATAACCCTCCTGCGTTTTCCCTGAGGGCTCTTCTCTCTTTTACGGATCACCTTCTTAATTTTACCCTTTCATTTGCTTTGTTTGTTTGTTTTGTTTTTTTAAGACAGTTTTTTTTTTTCCTGTGTAGCTCTGGATATATATGTTGGACTCACTTTGTAGACCAGATTGGCCTCGAACTTACAGAGATCTGCTGCCTCTGCTTTCCAAGTGCTGGCATTAAAGGGTTACAGCACCATGCCTGGCTGTCCTGGAACTCAGAGATCCACTCGCTTCTGCCTCCCAAGTGGTAGAATTAAAGGTGTGTGCCACCACCACCAGGCTAGTTTTGTTGTTGTTGTTTCTTTTTCTTTTCTTTTTCTGGATGGCCTTGAGTAAATCCTGGTGGTCTAGGTTTCTCTTGCAAGTTCACTGTTTCCAAACAGGACTCAGTGACCGATGACCGGTTTACCTGCAGCCTCCCTAGCTGAACCTGCACCTGGGAGTAGAGACACAAAAGAATGAGCCGTCTTTCCATGATTTGCGAAACTTCCACGGGCCTCTCGCTGATGTACTCTCATTGATCTATTCTGCTGTATCCCTAGTTAACGATTTTAAAGCAAGAAAATGAAAAGTTTATTATACACCCAGGGCACGTGAGGCTTAAGCAACTAGCCTGTGGTCCTGATGGCAATCCAGAAAGCACATTGCCATTTTTATGAAATGATCAGCAAGAGAATTAGAAATCCACTGAATGGTAAAATCAGAGGCTGAAAGAATTCAGCAGGCCATCAGATGTACTTTAAAAAGGCAGGAACATGGTGGGAGCCTGCAGACCAGGGTCCTGCCATGAGCTGCACAGACAGGCTTAGGCTTAGGGTCAGGAAATGGGCAATGGCTACTCTCCTGAAAAAGGCATGAGGATCTCAGCCAGGAGGAAGTTCTGCAAGAGACCTAGATATGAAGGTGTCCATGGAAGAGACTGCTTTGATCTTACGTTGACAGTTGGCCTGTCATGGCTCTTGGGAAGAGGCGGAAAAAAAGCAAGCTGGAGTCCAGAGCTGGGCAAGCAGCATCAAAAGAAGAGCCTGGAAAAAGTCCAAAGATCTTATCAACACTAGCAGTGCCACCCTGGGCCAGGGAAGGCAGGATCGAGGGTGTCCTGGGCCCATGATCCCTGGGCAAGCAGAAGCTGATGATGTACGTGAGCATGTGGGTCATTTCCCCAGCTTTCATCCACTCATGTACTGTCCATCTGAATATCTAGCCCTCTTTGCTCATTTCTAGAACTTTCCATATACTTTTCTCCTTGCTTGGGAAATAAACTTAACTTTCCGTGGGTACCTGAACTGACGCACATGCCATGTGTTCTCTCTCTTTCTCTCTAATTAAAAATAAGTGAGTCTGTAATCAGTCAATCTTACCTAGGCATGATGGTTTTTAATTCATTCATGTTTTTAATCCCAACACTAGGGAGGCAGAGGCAGGTAGATATTTGTGAGTTCCAGGCCAGCCTGGTCTACATAGTGAATTTGAAGCCAGCTAGGGTTACATAATGAGAACCTATCTACAAAATAAATACAGTACCCTTAACTTAAAGAGGAGAGATATAGCAGTCATGGACACCTTCATATCTAGGTCTCTTGCAGAACTTCCTCCTGGCTGAGATCCTCATGCCTTTTTCAGGATAGCAGTCATTGCCCATTTCCCTGACCCTAAGCCTAAGCCTGTCTGTGCAGCTCATGGCAGGACCCTCATCTGTAGGCTCCCGCCATGTTCCTGCCTCTTTAAAGTACATCTGATGGCCTGCTGAATTCTTTCAGCCTTTGATTTTACCATTCAGTGGATTTCTACTTCTCTTGCTGATAACTTCATAAATGCTTGCTCAGTCCTGAGTCTATGTTACCTGCAGAGATGTTAACAAGATGCAATCTTCCAAGAGAAGCTGGGAGCAATTTCTAGAACACGTCATTTAAGCAGTGGTCAAGGAGACATGGACAGAGAGCCTAGAGATAAAGTTGCATTTGTGAGTGGTCAGTCAGTGTACTTGAGAAGTTGTCAGAGCAATGAGGAGGAGCTTGGAACAGGAGTCCAGGGCCTGGCACAGCCCCTAAGCAAAAGGACCTCCCTCTGTTCTTCTGCTTACAGAACTGGGGACCAAATCTAGGGACCTCGTGCATATTAGGTGTCCCATGGTCTGCTGCTGGATCGTACCCCTAGGACTTGGGTGGCTGAAATAAACAAGACTCTCTTGTTGTGGTTCTAGCCTGTTGATTCATTTCTGGTCAATGAAACTGTAAGGTACTGCCCGGTCTGTGTGCTCACCAAGGAGCCTCAAGGTCCCAAGATGTCAGAGTAGGCTTGTTTGCTTGTTTTTTCTTCCAACAGTGCATAAAGATTTGACAAGATCATCAGCTGCGTGTAAACAAACTCTGTGTTGTGTGTCAACCAGGATTCTTCTTCAACAACCAAGCTTAATGTCACCCTGCCCCTTCCTCTTCTTCCTCTTCTTCTTCCTCCTCCTCCTTCTGTAGATCAGCTCTGAGTTCCCTCCTGTCACTCTTATTGATGCTCCAACTCTCTTATTCGGTCTTGAATATTTAAGCCACTGGCTGGACAACAGTGTGCTCCTGAATAGGGGCAAGAGAGAAACTTCGAGAGAATGTAGCTGATAACAGGAGAGAGTGTCTGGTTTTGCTAGGCAAGCAGGAGATGAAACGTTCTTTTGTACATAGGCAGGAAGCAAGCAGATAATCTACTGCAAATAGCCTTTCATACATACTGAGCGTGTTGAATTTGATCTTTCCCATCAGCGGTATCTAGAAAACCTCTTTCACGACTGATTTAGTTCGAAGAGTCCTGTAGCCCATTATTCAATGGTGTTACCACTTTTGGGGAAAGGATTAGGTCTTAGTCCTTTATTCTCCATATCAAAGTGAAGTTGAAATGGCCAATGAAACAGTTTGTATCATTTAAACATTCTTAATAATAGTAATAATAATAATAATAATAATAATGCAACCTACAAAAGAAATATCAGTGTGGGAGTTGCTGGCTGTAATTAAGTCTTAGACTTTTCAAAAGAATAGTTGGAGGAACGTATGGAAGACCAGAGCATATAAACCTTAGTTACATTCAATTACGAGACCATTAATCTTAGATAATTGAGCGATATTTTAGCATTGTTGATGGATAGCTTAAGTTATAGATGGTTTTGGCTGTCAGTCAGATACCTGTCTGGCTTCAATAAAGTCATTGTGGGATCATTTCTGGCAACAAACTCCTAAGTATCTCCTTGAGTATTTAAAAACATCAAAACGCCTTTTGAAAACAACGCATTAAATTAAACCTTTGGGGACTGTACACAGGACGCTTCTCCCCCAAGTTAGTAGTTCCCCTCCCTGGTCTTCCCCTACAATAGCCCGTGTTTCTCTGCTCATGGTGGACTTCATGCCCCTCTAGAATCGTGAACCTTCTCCGTGTTGGTGTTGCGTGTCTTGGTTTCTCCATTTGTCAGCCTGCTCAGCGCAACCCCTCCTCCAGTCTCAGCGGCGAAGGGTTTCCAATTGGCAAGCTCTCCCCAGCCCAAACACCTGCCGCTGCTTTAAAGGGTTGTGCGGACCTCGTGGAAGATGCGTGGGCGTGACAAGAGCCTTAGGAGAGACAGGGACAGTTTGACCGTGTGGGTGTGTCTCAAACCGTCTGCGGCTGCAGAGTCAGTTGGGAGAATTTTAACTACCTAGTGCGGGCCATTCCGCTTGATTCCTGATAGAGAGCAATTTGAGGCGCCGGAGGCAGAGCGGAGGAGTACTGACCCTAGTGGAGGGCTGTAGAAATCAGAACCGGGTGGAGGAGTCCGCAGGTGAGCTGCGGTTCATAGCGGCCTTTCCTTTCTCCTTGACCACGAAGGAGAGAGGAGTCTGCTTGCCCTGGCTCAGAGGCTCCCGATGCCCTAGTAGAGCCGCGGGGGGTGGTGGCCCAGACTATCTTAGCAATGAGGCAACTCGAGTTGCGCAACCTTCCCTACCGGAGGTTTAGTCTAGTCCTTCAGGAAAAGCCTCTGGTCGCATTTAGGAGCCATTTTATCACGGGCATCTGGCAGGTTCCAATGAGGCTATTTTTCAAACCTGCAGTATTTACAGGGACAAGACTGGGCTGCTCCGGGGAGGCCGGGACGACTTCAGCCTTCCAGTTAATGGATACATAATTGAGGAACAACGTGGAATTAGTGTCATCGTAAATGATCTAGTGTCTCAAGTTAATTTCACCCGTTTTTGTTCCAAGAACATTCGAGTCAGTCATCTTTGGCTAGCCGGCTTCCACCAAAAAAGATTTCTTTTCCATCCAGCGTTTCAGACACAGAGTTCAAGTTCTTGGCCCTTACAAGTTGCAGGAGCGTATCTCACGCCTTGGCTTTTTAAAAAGGTAACATGTTATTCCTTGTTTTGCTTCTAGGAAGCAGAGGGTTGAGGAAATGGCTTGGGCGGGTGCATTAATGCAGCTGAAAAAGACACAGACTCCCCTCCCTTGGGACCCGCGCGGCCCGGCACTCTTTCCGAAGGTGCCTGGCAAGGCGTCAGGTTCCTTCGGACGCTTCAGGTCCAAGTGCCTTAAGCGGAGGGTCTCTGGCGCCTTCCTTCGCCGTCTGGGAACAGTCTGGCGGGGTCAGGGATCGGCGGGACCGCTCGGGAGAGGGCTCGACTGCGCCTCGTTCCTCGGTGCCAGGGACACCGTCGCGGGGGCGCGGCCCGCTTCCCTAGGATAAGACTTCCCGCCCCGGGGGCAGGGCGGTGCACTTAGCCGGTCCCTTCCTCAGTTTCGGGCGGTCACCAGAGCTGAGTAAGCCCGGTGGAGGGAGCTGGGCAAGGATTTCCTGAGAGCGATGGGCAGGAGGGGGCGGGGGCAGCAGGGCACGGAGCAAGGACCCTGAACCTGCGAACCTGCCCGGGGACCCGCGCGCCTAGCGCCACCGCACGCGCGCTCCGGCCCCCCAGGCCACTTGCCCTCGCCGGCCCCCGCCCCTCCGGGAGGAAGAAGAGGGTAGGTGGGGAGGCGGATGAGGGGTGGGGGACCCCTTGACGTCACTGGAAGGAGGTGCCGGGGTAGGAAGTGGGCTGGGGAAAGTTATAAATCGCCCCCGCCCTCGGCTGCGCTTCAGCGAGGTCCTCGGGAGGCTTGGAGCGCGGTGGCGGACACTCCCCGGAGGTAGTGGTAGTGGTGGTGGCGGCTGCTCGGAGCGGGCTCCGGGACTCAAGTGCAGCGGCTAGCGGACGCAGGACGGCGAGGATCCCCCCCCCCCCCCATCCCACCTTCCTCGACTGCAGGCGCGGAGAAGGGCTCTCGCGGCGCCAATCAGGAGCAGGAGGGAACCGGCTCGGGCGGCTGCGCCGTCGGCCTCGGAGAGCGCGGGCACCGGGCCAGCAGGCCGCGTCGCGCTCACCATGGTCAGCTGCTGGGACAACCGCGGTCCTGCCTTGCGCGCTGCTCGGGTGTCTGCTTCTCACAGGTGAGGCGCGCCGGGGACGACGAGTTGGAGCTCGGCCGGGATGGGCAGCCACGGGGTAGTCCGAGGGAGCGAGACTGCAACCCGGGAAGCGAGCTCCGGCGGGAGCCCGCGACACTTGTACGCCTCGGGACACACAACTTGTTTTTTTTCCTCTCAGTGGGCGCCGCTGGAAGTTGGCATCATCGCTTAGACTCTCCTTAGCTCCACGCTGGGGTCAGAGTCAGATTGCCTGCCGGGTGTAGCCAGAGCCGCTAGTCCCCTGCCCGGCTCCCGGGTGGGCGCTCGCTCCTTAGACTCTGGGAGTGCAGATCACCACACGGGTGGACCTTTCTGCATCCAGAGCCTGCTCCCAGGCTGCGACTGAGTCCTCAAGGGCTAGCTGGAGCGAGCTAGATGTCAGAGAGGCTGCCTGGGGCTGGAGAGAGGAAGGGTCCTTAGCGATGAGCTGGCTCCATCAGAGCAAAGAAGGAGGACAAATTTGGAGGGGTCCCGTGCCCGCGGTGAGCAGATGGAACCCAGAAAAGGGCCAGCTCTGATTCCCGTACCCGCTTGGGACCGTCTGGAGGAAGTTGGGGACCACGCAGCCGGCAGGGTTTTTTTCCCCTTGCATTTTCGCTGAGCGCAGTCTCCCGAGCGGGGGCCTCGGCGAGTGCGGGGCGGGTGTGCGATCCAGGTCGTTGGACCCGGCAGCCTAGGGTCCAGACTTCAAGTTTTGGAATTTTAAGCCCTACCTTTAGGTTATGAATCTAGAAAAAAACCCTGTCAATTTAGACCCAAAGCTGTGGTTTTATGAAGTGGGTGAGGTATGCGCACCACCTAAATCAGCCTTCACTGGGAATTGAAAAGTGCGGGGGGTGGGGGGGAGAGGGGAACCTCAGGGACCAACAGATTTTAGGAGCATTTAATGTGGAGACCGTTGTTATCCAGGGGTCAAAACGCCTGGGGGACCCCGGGAACTCTAACTCCAGATCTGCAGGCGGGAGGGGCGAAGGGTCCTGTGAGATCCTGTTGCACAGAGACAGATACCAGAGCGTGTTTCTTTAAAGAAGCGTGATTGAGAAAGAAGATAGGGAATGAAGAGTCAGGCAGAATAGTAATGGCCACAGAAAGAAAGGCAGCAAGGATTTTAAAGGCAGCAAAAATGAGCCTTTTGAAATATGAAAACTGTACTTCGTTTGAAAGTAAAACAGGGATTTATAATTAAAATAAATTGAAATGGCAAAGCCAGCACCCGACGTGGGCTGGTTAGGTTCTAAAATAATGATATTAAACGACTTATTGTATTTTTCTATTTCACAAATGTTTTTGAAGAGCTGCTTATATGAAAATATAATCGCTTAGAGAGTTTAAATACTGATTTATTATATAAAATTTATCATATTTATTATGTCAATCAATATTAAATACTGATTTATTATATATAGCTTTAAAAATTACTCCAAACCCCCAAGTTACAGAGGGAAAAACACGCGTGTTATTGTATTTTTCTGCTTTACACACGTTGTCTTTACTTTTAATTTTAAAATATGGTTGATTTTTAGCTAAGCGTAATTTTATCCGCGGAGGCAGATTGAAGCAGTACAGATTGTGTACGGAGTCGCTTTGCGCCGCTAGCCAGGCACTGAGCCCCATCAGGTGTTATAGCCTCAATATTTATTAGTTACCAACGCCATAACGACCATACTTTCGGGTCCTCTCTGTAGCTATCGAGACCACTGTCTCTATAAAAGGTCAATCTCCTGTTCAAGGCTTAAGACACCACACTCTTGGTTAGCTCCACACCGAAGTGCTCTCTCATTCTCGCTCATTTCTTTCTCGCTCTCTCTCTCTCCCCCCCTTCCCTTCCTCCTTCCCTCTCCCCCTCCCGTGTCCGTCCTTACTTTTCTTTAAGCAGCTGACGTTTAGAGTTAGCTAGAACTAATTAGAAATAGTTAAATTGTGGCATTGGGGTGTGTGTGTATGGTATTCCCAATAGTAACTCAGAGTTAAAATAAAAATTATGCAAATAATAGCATCTTGGTGTGAGGGCCATGTCAGTATCCCAAGAACTCAAGGACGAAGGCAGAGGGATGGTAAGGTCTAATAACCAAGCATGGACATTGGCTACAGAGCCAACTAAAGCCAATCTGAACAACACAGGGAATCCCTTTCTCAATAAATAATAATTAATAATAATATCTATTCCCAAATTAAATAGGATGCATTTCTCATATATAGTTTTACATAGTGATTTCTATTTTTTTCCTCCAAGGCTTACAGAATTGTGCTTTTCTGAAATTTTCATATTTTAGATGGTCATTATTTGGGACTCTTATGGGTCCATGTTGTTTTCCAACTGATCAGTCATCGTGCAGATGAACTGTGAACTAGGGTTTC
Source organism: Mastomys natalensis (assembly GCA_021653895.1). NCBI lineage: Eukaryota > Metazoa > Chordata > Mammalia > Rodentia > Muridae > Mastomys > Mastomys natalensis. The sequence continues at coordinate 399,705 of JAJTUV010001315.1, read as the reverse complement.
TGTTTTTTAAAAAAAATTTTTAGTGCAACATTAATTTTTTTTTCTGGTTGAAAAGTCTTTAATAAGCTATATAGTTTCTTTTCAAGTGCTTCCCCCCATTTGCACTTTTCTTTTAAAAATGGAGAGATTAGAAAATACAGTTGATTTTGTTTGGTTTTGTTTTTATTTTATTTTTCTCTATGCACGAGTTTTTCTGTGTTACCCTGGCTGTCCTGGAACTTACTCTGTAGACCAGGCTGGCCTCTGCCTCTTTGAGCTGGAATTAAAGGTGTGACCGCCACAACCTGGCCTAAAGATGGTTGATTTCCAAAGACTCCTTTTCAACTATAAAATTCAGTGAACGAATTCCACAAAGTAAACACAATGGGGTCCTTCCGACTTCCGGGCCCCCTCCATTCTTATGCATGTTAATGGGTGCTAAGCCTTTTGACACTGTGGCAGCTAGTTTGTTGCTGCTATCAGGCATCAGACCTTATCTTTCTCTCTGTAGAATGCACTGGACCAACCAATTACCTTGGTCTTTAGTGGGCTTACTTTTGCAGGAGTGGGCGGGCTGATGGAGGGTGCCATCCAGATGCCTCAGCCACTAGATCAATAGCCTTTTATTCCCCAGCAGAATGTGCAGCTATGACAGAGACTAACTCACATTGAAAAACGTTAATATTTATTAGTTTTTGGTTTTGTTTTGTTTTAAAACTGTGTTCTAAAGCTGTTCCAGATTACAACAAGGCTACTAAACTTCTTATTTAATAATTAAACCTATTTTGGTGACGTCTAATAGACCAACCAAGTAATTACTTTTTATTTACCTCTTCAAAAACTGTGGGGGCATTTTTGAATCCTTGAATGCGTATGATGTAGAACTTGAAGTGATATATCTACCCCACCAAAAAAAAGCTTTATAGTGACACTTGCCCCACTTCCCTCCAGAAAAGTGGTTCCCTGGAGGGAAATGATGTGGTGCAAAACAACAGAATTGTGGCTGGTCTCTACCCTGGCTTGTGCGTAAAGCCAAGAGAAAGCAAGTAAAGAGCAAGTGGTTTCTGTGCTTTTAATTGTGTGTGTGAGAGAGGAGAGCCTGAGGATAAAAAAGAATTCAAGAAGCTGGGAACTAGTGAGCAGAGTTTGGCTCAGCACACACTAGGTGCTGTGTGGTCGGCACACATTGGGTGCTGTGCGGTCATCGCAGGTTAAGAACCGTTTTTCAATGTACTTGATACTGCACATAGAGGGAGAAGATATTGGAAGATCACAGCAGGCTCTCTTCATTTTAAGTTAAAATATATTATACCACGAGGCTGAAAGCATAAAAAAAACAAAAAAAACCATGTTGTGTTGGATTTAGCTTATAAGATGTGGCCCTTGCCAGATGCTTTCCAGGACTGCCTTGAGGCCGAATCCAGTTCCTTGGAGGATGATTAAATTGCTGGACCTTATTCCAGATGAAGGAAGGGAAGGAAATGGGAGGAATGGAGTATTTGAGGGAACGGGAGAGAGAAGCCTCTGACTTAGCATGCAGCACTGTCGGGGGTGTGCGGGGGGGGGGGGGGTGTTCATTAAGGAAATGGTTCTACTCAGTCTGCTGAAGATAGTGAACTAGATTTCCTGCATTGTTGCTGGGCGGATGTGGGGGTGGGGGGGATGTCAAGAATTTCTGGGCATTTCCCATCCGCCTTTGCAAACCTGGATGCCTCAAGACCATTTCTGATTCCTGCCTCTGTCTTCCATGTCCTCCTTGGGAGGGAGACTCCTGATCTTGTCTCCCTCACACACATTTGTTGCTAGAGCTCCATGGGGCTCAGCTTCAGAAGTGGAGATATTTTCTCAGCTCCGACATGGCCAGTGGCAGACTAGGATGACACCCTGAAGGTCATCCCGCAGTCCACATTTCTGAAGCATTTGTGCATTTCCTCCACACGGACAAAGGGGGGAGACCAAGATATTCATTGACTGAGCACTTCCATCCATTTTCCTTAAACCATAATATCTACTTACATTTATAATAGTATTAGTAGTTGTTTGTTGTGGTAGAGATCAAATCTAGGATCTCTCAACAGCTCAACAAAGGCTCTACCACTGAGCTACCCTCCCAACATCTCCTTAATCATGAGACTATCTTCCATTAAAGCTCATGGAGGAAGGTGTTAAATTAAGAATCTCAATGCCCAGTGGTACACAACTCTGATCTCAGCACTCAAGAGGTAGAGGCAGACTGATCTCTGTGAGTTCAAGGCCAGCCTGGTTTACAGAGTGAGTTCTAAGACAGCCAGGCCTACACAGAGAAACCCTGTCTCAAAAAACCAAACCAAACTAAACCCACCAAACTAAACAAGTAAACAAAAAACTTAAAAGCTAAGCTGCTTAGTAGCCCATAAAGATACATTTAAGATTAATTTTTCTTGTTGAGCCCTTAGGCTCCCTCTTTGGAATAGCTGTGGTGTGTGGCGCTGATTTAATCTGTCAGTTGGTTCCTTCACCTTCTGTCCCACCTATGTTAACTCTGCCCCTCCTTCCTAGTGCTGGGCCACCTCCAAGATCATTGGCCTCCCTTTCAGTCCCTACTTTCCTACCTGGGAAACCAGGGCAGCTCCTCCTGGTAGCACCAGACAGAATGAGGGCTTCTCCCTGCCCTCCTGGGACCTGCGTATGCAGCCTCCTGAGTACGTAGCGTCTTGAGCTTGCACTGTCTGTGTGTTAGCTGCCCGTGCCCTTCGTCTTTGGGAAAGAGCCTGTGTCTTAGTTTTCAGAATGTCGCTGGAGAGGATAAATGAGTAGGTTACCACACAGCCCTCCGAGGGACACCCACCCCTTAGAGCCAGGTATGCTTTAGTTCCTGTTTATTCATGTGTTCTTGCTTGCCTGCTGGGCCTCTGGGATTACTTAATGGGATTGTTCCCAATGGCTGTATTCGTGTGGGATATCACACCTTATCCCATAAGCATGTGATTATTTTCTCAGTTAATGATTAAGAGAAAATTAAGGGCTAGAGAGCTGACTCCGTGACTAAGAGCAGTTACTCTCTCTGAGACCAGAGCTCAGTTTCAGTACCCAGGTTGGGCAGCTCACAACCACCTCTGTTCCCAAAGAGCAAATGCTTTTGTCTAGTCTCCGAAAGTACCCCACATAGGGCTGACACGCAGACGCATGCACACCATTTAAAAAAAAATATTTATTTACTTATTTTATATATGTGTGTGTTCTGTCTTCACATACACCAGAAGAGGGAATCAGACCTCATTATAGATGGTTGTGAGCCACCCTGGGTGCTGGGAGTTGAACTCAGGACCTCTGGAAGAGCAGCCAGTGCTCTTAACTAGTGATCTCTCTCTCCAGCCCCACACATCAATTTTTTTAGATTAAAACCTTAAATGCAAGGAAGGAACCAGACAACAACTGATAATAAAACTATAATCTCTGAATTTGTTTCTTTGGTTATATATTTATATATTTACTTTTATTTCGTGTGCACTGGTGTTTTACCTGTGTGGATGTCTGTGTGAGGATGTCAGAGACCCTGAAACTGGAGTTACAGATGATTATAAGCTACTGTGTGTGTGTGCTGGGAATTGAACCTGGGTCTTCTGGAAGCGCACCAGTGCTCTTAACCTCTGAGCCACTTCTTTAGCCCACATCACTGAATTTTTTTTAAAAAAATCTTATCTGTGGTCTGAGCTTAAGTTGGTTCCTTTTTCCACCCTACCCCTACCCTGAGCATGGTCACAACACACTCCAACACTCTTCTTAATATATGTTCTATAGCCAATGATATCAGTTTATGTATGTACACACACACACACACACAGGATATCAAAATTGGTCATTTTCAAAATCCCCAGGTGCTTTTTATTGTCACATTCAAAATGGAGAACATGGATTTAGTGAGGGATTTGTGGTCATCTCCAGTACCAGGCTCCGGTTTCTCTGCCCTCACATCCTAGCGATGGCCTTTGGCTGTATGATTACGAGACAACGGGCAGGCTAGCCCCAAGCCTTTCCTGGCTCCCACGTAGGTCTTATGGCCAGTGGGACTCCTGCATCCTATTCCTAGTCTCTTTACACAGACCCAGGCTTAGCTCGGCCCTCTAGTCAAAGGAGACAGATGTCGTCCTAAGGAAGCCATAACTAATCAAATGATCGATGTCTTAGAAAACATGGATTTAATGGAGAATAGTAAGAACAGCACTAACTAGCTAAGCTTTAACAAGAAATGAAGTTCTGCGAGGGTTTTGCTTCCAAACACTGGAATGAACACTGGAGGTCCTCATTGCTGTTTTCTAGAACGTTTGGCTGCACAGAGGGCTATCACTGCCTGGTACAATGGCTCCCAGACCCTATGTTCTCCCTCTGGCTGGGAGGCCAGTGTGTTTTGCGTCTGTACTCTGTCTGGCCTTGCAATACCACAGTCCTAGCCAGCAATTTAGAATCTGTTCGCAGATATGCACACTGCTCCCGGGCACATGTCAGCAGGTCTGTCCTTCCATTGCACGGGTGGGGTCTACATGGGATTTCCTTTCAAGCCACAGACCCACCCATGTAGCCTACAGAGGCAAAGCTCTTAACAATTACCAGATTCTTTTGTTGAAAGAGGCCTCAAGTGAACCTGGGCTGACCAAAAAGCCTTGGCTCTCGTTATATACACAAATATAAAATCACTCAAATTTGAGACCACTTTCAGCAAAACCCTGATGTGGACTTAGCCAGCCAAAGGATTGCCGGAGAATCTTTGTTACTGTACAGCCCTGGTCCTCAGCCTGGGCTGTCTGTTAGTCAACTTTAGGAGCCATAAGAATCTGCTTGCTGTCTCAGCACCTTCACTAGCTTACTCCATGTTTTTGGTAGGACCCGAGCATTGGTCATTTTAAAGCACAAGAGGATTCCAATAGCGAGCTGAGAAAATCCCAAGCGACTTTAGGGCTGGAGAGATGGCTCAGCGGTTTAGAGCACTTTGATTAAAGTCCTCAGGGTTGTGCAGCAAGCGCTTTGGCGCCAGCCATCTCCTCCATCCCTGACAGTTTGCTTTCCTAACAAGTTCTGGGTGAGGCTGATATACCTGGCGTCCTTGGGGACCACAGCTCTAGGGCTCATTCTCGGGGCCTGGACGTGTGAGAGGCAACTACCCAGGTGTTGATCTGGAACGGACACTAAATAAATCATGTCTAGACTGGTGGGGAGGAAACAGTTTCATAGGATTCCCACCAGAAAGAGTATGCGTCCGTGGATTTTGACAGAGGAAATACCTAGGCACCAGGGGCAAAGCCAAGTGTGTCCAGCCAATGTGACTAAGTCAATTTGCCTTCTAAGAGCTGGTGTGCTCTGACGGTTGGATGGCAGGAGCCAGAAGCCAGAATTGAATGCAAACTTAGACAACACAACCAACAGTGTCCCCAACCCTGTCTTTCTTCACAGGGCACTCAGCCCCCCTCTTCCTAGTTCATCACTGATCATTTTGTGGTCAAGTTATAAGCCCGCCCAGGTCTTTATATAAGACCTAGAGTACTGTGGTCTAATCCCATGCCATTCCAGTGGGCCCTGTAAGATGCTCTCTGAAGACTCACCATGGAGACTCCCGCCTCGGTCTCCCTGGCTGGGGTCAGTGTCCTTGATTTTGCTGACTGACTTCTGGACCTGCTAGATAAAAATGCTGATACATGATGTCTGCATTATCCAAAGCCACTGCTTGGTGGGAACGTGACACTTGAATTCTCCTTGGGAGACCCCAAATCCCAAGCAGCGGCCCTTTCCTCCAGAACACTAGGGATTCTTCTCCGGTGTTTGATGTGATCGTGGGTGGCACCCTTATCCTCAGACACAGAGGCCAATAGCTATTTGTATCTTCCATCAATGTAAGCAGAGCAAGCTGCCCCTACACTTGGTGGCCCATGTCAGTTGGGTACTTCTCAGAATGCTGCAGGTTAGACTTCTGGGCACTCTGCTGGTAGTTTCCTTTAGCTCTTGCCTGAGTCTCTTGGACAGCCACAGTCCATGGCAGTTTCCCTGAGAACTTGGTACTGGGGTCCCCTCCCGTGTAGCCTTTCCTTCCTCAGTGGTGCAGTCGGGGCTCTCTCACACAGAGGCTGGAACTTTCCTACAGTTCACTGTACGGTATGGTATCTGCAAGGTATCTGAAGGCCTGCGTTCTGGAATTCCCACATCACTCTGTCACATTCTATTACTTGAAGCTAGACCTGGCCCAGATTCCTGGGTTGGGGAGGCGGCTTCTTCTGAGGGGAGGGACAACACCATGTGACACTTCCACTTTGCTTTTCCGTCTTGGCTAGAGTTTGGCTAAGAAAATTATAGTGGCTGATAAATAATAATGAATGCTAAAATAATGTCTTGGCCCTTACAACGGGACTTGGGCAAGATGCTACACTGACCTATGGGACAGGGTTCCCATTCATAAATCTTGTTCTGGCACACAGGCCAGGCCTAGCCTGGCATGCTGACTTGGCAGAGCAGCCTCAGGATTTCTGTGATTCCAGTGAGGGAGTCAGCTGGTCCTGGAAGCTGAGTGTTAGCAACTTTGTGGTAGCAACTGCTTCTCCTCCTCCTCCTCCCTCCTCCTCCCCTTCCTCCCTCTCTCACTTTCTTCTTCTCTTCCTCCTCCTCACTCCTCCCTTTCTCCCTCTTCCTCCTCCTCCTGCTACTCCTTCTCCTCCTGTTCCTCTTCCTCTGTTTCTTCTTCTTTCTCCTCTCCCTCCTCTTCCTTCCCGTCCTTCCCCCCCCTTCTTCTTCTTCTTCTCCTTCTCCTTCTTCTTCTCCTTCTCCTTCTTCTCTTCTCTTCTTCTTCCTCCTCCTTCTCTTCTTCCTCCTCTTCTTCCTCCTCTTCTCCCTCCTTCTCTTCCTCCTCCTCCTCTCCCTCCTTCTCTTCCTCCTCCTGCTTCTTCTTCTTAAGCTGGCCTCACTGTATTGCCCTGGCTGTTCTGGAACTCACGCTATAGACCAGACTAGCCTCAAAATCAGAGAGATCTGCCTGCCTCTGCCTGCCTCAGAGGCCTCCCTAGTGCTGGGATTAAGAGCACGTACCACCATGCCCTGCAACTCTGTAGGTTCTTGAGGTCTTAGCCCATGTATCCTTACCCTTGACCCTCTTCTGTAGAGACAGAGAAGCTGTGGTGGGTGGTGTGTGTGTGTGTGTGTGTGTGTGTGTGTGTTGTGTGTGAAGCGACCTCTACCCCAGCTGTCTGGTGCTTTTGCTTACACATCTCACTGGATCCCAGAGGTAGGTATGGTGCTCACAGCAACAAGTGACTTCTACTGACAGAACAGTGTGGCGAGCGCCATGGTTCCACCTTTATTGCCACCACATCGGTGCCAAGTGGAAACAGGGTACAGGGGCTCTCCTTGGTACACCAGGCTTCTGGGAAAGTGATGGTTGTCTCCAGTAGTACGGAAAGCTGGAGTTATCGGAACCTGGCTTTTGTCAGTCCCCAAATTCTTTCTTGGTGTGTTGCAATCCAACTGAAAAGCAGAGACTGAGAAAGAGCCTTCGTGGGGTTCGGGAGGCGGTGTTTGTTTTCTCTGGGCTGCCCGAGTCAGTCTGTCCTTGGAGTTCCGCCATCCTCAAGGAATGTGAGAAGCCACTGCTACTCCATCTTAAAGTGGCCCTGGGAGATTTCACTACCGTGTGTTGAAGACTCTGTTAAGATCTCGATTAAGGCAGACTTTTCTCCCTGTGGGCTTTCATGTTATGGATAACCAAGAACGCTCACCAAGATATCAGAATAGGATCCCCAAAGCCATTATGTACACGGTATGACATGTCCTTCCAAAGTGCATAGGGTCATGGGCTGAGGGTGGCACCTGGGTCTGCAGAGCTCACATGGAGAGAGTCTGGAGTAAAAGTCAGGACTGCCCGCTGACGGTTTCCAGGGATCCCATGCTCTTCCAGCATACCCTCAAAGACTTGGTGCTTCCTAAGGGTGAAGCGGGCATGTCAGGAGTGTTTTATATATACATGAAGGTAAATGCTCTGTGTGCCGGAGGATGCTCATTCTGTCCCCCAAAAGGGGAAGAGGAAGAGATCCAGATGCAGAGGGACTCCTCTGCAGGCTTGGAACATACAGGCTTCTTGGTAACCATCCAACACTGGCACTTTCAGCTTTGATGGAGCTGGGGGATAATTGGATGGCTTGCTGAGAGCCACACACTGTGGATCAGCCAGGCTGGATTCAAATGTGTTTTTCTGACTCCAAAATCAGCCCTCCCAAACGTCTCCCAAAATAGCTTGACTGAGGAAGCTTTGGATTCAAGAAAAGGCAACAGGTTTTGTTTTTGGGGATTAGAATAAAAAGCCAATGCATCTGTGGGAAGACAATGGTTCAAAGGCCTTTGGTAGAGGCAGCTTTCAGTCTGGGTTGATTTTCTCAGTTGAGTTCTTGTACAGTGAATGACAATGGAAGCTTGTGTGTATGTGTATATGTTTGTATGTATGTTTATGCGTGTTTGTGTATGTGTGTGTGCTCCAGTGTGTATGTGTGTGTAGGTGTAGATATGTTTATATGTGTGTGTATATGTTTATATGAGTGTTATGTGTGAATGGATGTGTATATTTATGTCGTGTATGTGTATTTATGTGTGTGAGGGTATGTGTATGTGTAAGTATGTATGAGTGTGTATATTTGATGTCTGTGTGTGCGTGTAGGTGTATGTATGTGTATAATGTGTGTGAGAGTATGTGTGTGTGCGTGTGTATATCTATGTGAGTGTGTATGTGTGTGTATAGGTGTATTGTTGTGTGTGTGTGTATATGTATGTGAGTGTGTATGTGTGTGTATAGGTTGTATGTAGTGTGTGTGTGCGCGTGTGTATATGTATGTGAGTGTGTATATGTGTGTGTATAGGTGTATGTGTGTGTGTGTGTATATGTATGTGAGTGTGTATGTGTGTGTATAGGTGTATGTGTGTGTGTGTGCGCGTGTGTATATGTATGTGAGTGTGTATATGTGTGTGTATAGGTGTATGTGTGTGTGTGTATATGTATGTGAGTGTGTATATGTGTGTGTATAGGTGTATGTGTGTGAGTATGTGTGTGTGTATATCTATGTGAGTGTGTATGTGTGTGTATAGGTGTATGTGTGTGTGTTGCGCGTGTGTATATGTATGTGAGTGTGTATATGTGTGTGTATAGGTGTATGTGTGTGAGTATGTGCGTGTGTATATCTATGTGAGTGTGTATGTGTGTGTATAGGTGTATGTGTGTGTGTGTGTGTGTGTGTGTGCATGTGTATATCTATGTGAGTGTGTATGTGTGTGTATAGGTGTATGTGTGTGTGTGTGCGTGTGTGTGTGTGTATATCTATGTGAGTGTATGTGTGTGTATAGGTGTATGTGTGTGTGTGTGTGTGCGTGTGTATATGTATGTGAATGTGTATATGTGTGTGTATGTGTGTTGTGTTGTGGCTGGACAGTGAGCAACTCTGAACATTGGGTAACACTCTCTGACTGAGCTGGACTCAGCTGCACCTTGTGGCATCTGCTCCTTTCTTCTCTCTCTCTCTGTTCAGATCTACAAAAAGTCAAGAAAGAGAAAGAAATATTAACTTGTTTGTCCTAATACTCAGAGAGTGACAGACACGGTTTCATCCCCAGAGTAGACCACAGTTATCAGAATCTGGAGACAATCCTGTCCTGCCATCTACTGAGGGCTTTCAGTTTGTGTGGCAAGGGAAGAGCTGGAAAGTGTGTTCAAATGCAGTCACGTGCTTTAGATGAAAATGATCTAGAACACTCTGCCCGACGTTTACCTGTTTCTAAGTTAGCTTTAGGGGTACCCAAACCATACTTAGTGGATGGAAAGACAGTGTTTCATCTGGGATTGATGGTGTGGTTGTCTTTCTGGAAAACATTGTTTAAAGCTTGTTTTTCTGCTAAAATCTTCTGTTGGACCAGACTTTCCTGTAGTGTTGTCTTGTAAGATTTTTTTTACAGCATTAGAGTCCTGTCCATAGGGAACTCTGCTAGAACTTGGGGAGGTAGGGGTGCTTGCAGACTAAACGACTGTATTGCCTGGGATGGAATTTGAGTACCTGTGACATAGTTTGAGGCTAAGGAGTGTTACTCCAAGTTGTTGATATAGAAATTAAATTCGGTTTCCTCCCTACTCTGCGTCTCCCTCTGCTGGGAAAAGGACCCCATGCAGGGCACATTCCTCACAAAGTCACTTGGAAACTAACTGGGGAAATTGAGGAAGTGGACAAGAATGCCAATCATCAGAAATTTCCGTTTTTCTTTAGCTTTTCTGAACTGACAAACTTGGTGACCAGATATGTCATTTTCTTAGGGGTAGCAAAATCTAAAGCTGTAGACATGGAGCTTGTCTGGAGTTGATGTGGCAGTTGTTACTGTGGGCATTATTACTGTCATTTTGTGTTTTCAAATTCAAACACATGAGCCTGGAAGCACGGAAGAGAGCCAGTCCCTGTTTGGGGACACCACTGATGGTACATTCGGTAGGAGACATCACAGGAAGGCTCCTGTTCTCAGAGGATCTGGATTGCTAGGTTTTCTCCCATCAGTGCATGATGAGTAACACAGATCATAGCAACTGCAGTTCTCACGGCCACTCCACAGCCAGCACCACACTCCCGATTCCAACTAGAGTGGAGACATGCTTAGACTTTTCATTTTGCCAGGTATGTGACACACATCTTCAAACCCAACACTCGAGGCAGAGAGAGAGGCAGAGAGGCAGAGAAGCAGAGAGGCAGAGGCAGGTTTGTGGGTTTGAGGCCAGCCTGGTCTACATAAGCAAGTGCCAGGAAGATTCTTTTGTTGTTGTTGTTATTGTTTTTGTTTTGTTTTTTCGAGACAGGGTTTCTCTGTGTAGCCCTGGCTGTCCTGGAACTCACTCTGTAGACCAGGCTGGCCTCGAACTCAGAAATCCTCCTGCCTCTGCCTCCCAAGTGCTGGGATTAAAGGCATGTGCCACCACTGCCCAAGGAAGATTCTTCTATTGGAGAACATTTTAACCTGTTCCCTCAGAAGGTGCTATGGTGACCATCATAAGGGCCCTCTCATATTTTTTAATGAAGATAAATACAGTTTTAATTCACTATGCTTCGTGCTCAGCATTGGATAGGTACTTGTGGTTTGTGAGTAGTATAGCAAATTTTACGAAGTTGAGTCACTCAGTTAAGTGAAGAGTTTGGAACTAACATCGGCAAATAGTGTGTGCTTAAGCACAAAGCATGAAGACGTTGGATTGTTGGTGTCAGAGATCTGGATTTCTTGGTTATCCACTGTTCTGTGTCTAAGTGGCATTTCCTAAGAGGTCAGCTTTGGCAGGAACATCCATTAAGCATCAGAATGATTCTGAGCCGTCTTTTCTGCTGTGATTGTGGTACAGTCCCTGGCGTGTAGGAGTCACTTGGGAAATGCTGAGTTGGCAGACTCATGCTGTGTCTTAAACAGTTCTTCTGGGCCTCAGAGGCATCTGCAAGAGTATTGGCTCCTGCTGTTCACTGTCTAAGCATGTAAATGTGCAAGTGGAGGAGGTCAGAAGAACATACCCAGGAGTAGAAATAATTCTTCCACAGAGTGTGTGTGTGTGTGTGTGTGTGTGTGTGTGTGTGTGTGTGTGTGTTTAAAAGCAGAAAAGCTTTTAATACCTCCTGTGATAGACCACTTTATTATCAGCCCTGGTTACTTAAGTTTCAAAGGGCAGAGGGTTTGTATGTATAGTATTGATTACAGAGACAGAAATGATCTCAATTTCCCTTTAATGAATTAAAATATTTCCTGTATAAAGAGAGTCATCTCCAAAAGACTCTAGATTATAAAGGTGGAACTGCTGAAGAAAATAGACAAAACCTTGTGTTGGTTTTACTCATTTTTTTCTGGCTTTCTCTTGCATGAATAACTCAGTATATCACACATGCATGCATGTAGACATGCATGTATAGCAGTCGGTCTTCTTCATTTTTATTACACAAAGAGGCATTAATTGAGATTCAGAATTAAAACTTGAATGAAATATGCTTTGGCAATTTTTAAAAATTGTATCTGTGTGGGTGTTGTGCTTGTGTATATGTGCACAGTATGAGTGCAGTGCCCACTGAGGCCAGAAGAGGGCATCTGGTCCCCTAAAACTGGAGTTACACATGGTCGTGAGCCACCATGTGGGTGCTGGGAACTAAATCCTGGTCCTCTGGAAGAGCAGCCATTGCTCTAGACCCCTGAGCCATCTCTCCAGCTTAACTGTTGTCATGATTGAGCTTGGGCATTGAACAGTAAGGAACTAAAGAGACTCAGCACCAAAAGTACCATTCTCTGCTTTCAGCCTAGTAATGTTGCTTACAGAAGATATGGAGGACACCTATAACCAAACTGGGATTTATAATTTTACATAGCTGACCACTACCCTTCTAATATATAGGACAGCTCAGGCACGTTAGGACAATTACTCACACCTAACAATGCAATCCTACCCAGCATCCTCTCCTCACCCACAGCATCCTGTGATTGATTCTGGACCATTGTATAGAAACCGTGATTCTCAATGGAACCTGAAGAACGATGCGTCAGCTATCCAAAGCATTGTACATGTTTCGTATATGCTCATACATGTTCATTTCACATGCATTTGTTGCAGTGGCACTACTGAGCCACCTTCAGCTACCGTGGTGTTAATTTTCTGAGAAATGCACGTGTTCTTGTCTGAAATGACTTTCACCTTGAACAATAGCACAGCACATAGCAGTGACTGTGATCTGTTCTGTTCAGCGATACATCAGGGCCCAGGTTCCAATCCTCTGAGCTGTAGCATCGGGGAAGAACATAAGCTGATGAGGGAGGGATGTACCAAGTGGATCAGACTTCCTGCTGCTAACCAGGAAAACTGAGATGGATCTAAGATGGAATCTACCTGATGCAGTTTTAGGGAGCATTTGTCTCTGTTCCTGGCCCCTTTGTTTGCTGGGTTTCACCACTAAATACAAGCCTCGTTTCACCACTAAATACAAACCAAAGTCCTGTTAACCAGACTTTGAACCTTCTGTGACATGGAACCGTGAGATGAAATGACACATGGGTAGGCTCTATGGAGATTAGTTTCATTCAATTAAAGAAGAGTTTGTGGGAGGAGAACATCTGGGGGGGAAAGGTATCCATTTGGTCAGAATGACAATCCCTCTCCCTCAACCCCCCCCCCCCCCCCCCCCCCCCGTCAACCCAATTAATTCCAATGTCACATGAAAAGAAGCTGGTTTTGACTATAGGTCACTGGAGGGGTAGGCTCCTGATGGTAGCTGGTGACAGGGCTAATGATGGATGGGGGTTAACCTGTGACCCTCAGAGCAACCAGTGTCTGATTTTAAAAAAAAGCTTCAGGAGACTCACTGCAGACACGGCCCCATTCTTACAAATCAGCAGTCTGAATGTGATGAGGCTGGGGGATTTTTCTCTTGGTAAACAGTTTATAAAGATGTAAGGAAGGTGAGTAAGTTCACCAACCTGTGGATGGAGTGAGTGAGACTGTACCAGATCACCTCAACACTGCCATGTCACCTAATGTCCTCGCGCTGTGACCTGGAGTACCTACAGATGGCTTTTACTGACTAAGATGTGAATTGTGGGGACATAGGAATAACTTGATGGTGGAGTGCTTGACCAGCATCCATAGGACTTCTATCCCCAACACCACACACACACACACACAAATACACACAAATCCATGCAAATGTATGTGCGGATATAAGTCAAAAGCCAGGGTAGAAGGAAAAAAAAAAAAACATTAAAAAAATAGTATCATGAGTTCTTGTGGTACCTGTTTGGTGTGAATATAATTCTCCACATGTATGCCGTGGTATGCTTGCATTATGCATTCAAATAACCTCTTTAAATGTTATGTGTGTATGTGTGCTTACATGTAAGTACGGATACATGCATATCACGACACACATGTGGATGTCAAAGGACAACTTTGGGGACTTATTTCTCCTCCCACCAGGGTTCCGGGAAGAGAACTCGATTTATCAGATTTGTCCAAGCAAGTGCATTTACCTACCAAGCTGTCCCCCTGGCTTCTTTAGATAACTTCTTGAGTTGATTTGTGGCACAGAGTTTCAAGATGCAAATGATATATGGCTATTTTAAGTTTCCATAAATACAAAAAGGCAGAGTACATTTTTTTTTTTTTTTGAGTCTAGTAATTTGAGGATTTACCTAGAAATAGCAAAACCTTGCCAGAAACTAGTGAATTTTCTCCATGGGTTTAGTGTGGTAAAAATAAGCTTAATATAGGACTTTAAGGTGAACAGCAAGTCAGTGGGATTCAGAACTTTACAGAAATTACATTTTTGCTTTCTGATCAGCAGATTTGTAGATATTCCAGGCCTCCTCTGGGTCCCGAAGAACTGTAAGTACAGCAGTCCCCTGAATCTAAGATGCTCTATGTGGCGAGCTTGTAAGTCATGAGTCATCTTGCCTCCATAAACATTAGTCAGCACTGAGTCTCAGCTTCCTGCTCCTCCTAAACAGACTTCAATTTGGGAATCCCAGCTAGGGAGGGGCTTTCCCTTCCTCGAAACTGAATGAAGAATGTAGTTAAAAACCTTCCCCATTTCTCCCGCTACCTCCTGGTCCAGCACTTTAAACAGAGAGAGGCACCAGCAAGCACCCAGGCTTTATGTGCTCCAAGGAGCATCTTTTCCTTAACTTTGTCCTTGATTTAAAGCCACTTAAAACAAATGGGGCCTGGGTGGTAGTTAAGTGACAGAGCCAGTCCTTAGCATGCAAATAGATAAATAAAGCTGATTTGGAAGGAAAGACTTGGTATTTTGGATTCACAGTTGGGACTTTATTCTCCATGTGAGTCTGCAGGTGAAACGTGAGCCCTGTAGCCTGTCTCCGTCTTCCCAGGAATGAGATGGGAAAGCTCACTCAGTGGTCTCCACCCAGTAATTAGAACTGTTAACAGTCTTCAGTTACAGCTTCACAGGACCTGTAAACACGGGAGCAGAGCTATGACGTGGGATTAAGACAGATTTAATCTATTAAATTCTAGAGCTCTGAAGGACTTAGCTTCTCAAATACAAATTTCAGTAGCTTCTAGAAATTTACACCTGTACCTTGTATTTACTCCAAATCCCTCCACACACACATACACTCCCCACCCACACCAGCCACAAGAGTTATTTGATATTTAGACTTATGGGATGTGGGCTTTTAATAAGCTCCATGTTGAAGGGAGAAGCCTTCTTTTATTATGAATTGTGTTTAATTGACCTCACGCAACCTCGAGAAATGGCTCATTGTCTTTAGCTCAATTTTTTGAAACATGATATTTGAATTAAATTTAGATAAAGAGGCTATTTATCATGTAGGATTATGTTCTATTGGAAACATAGTATGTAAAATGGAAAACAGCTGTTTCGCATCTGAAATAAATATCTACAAAGGTTTGAGTTTGAAACCAATTAATTAGAAGTCAGACTTTTGTTTGGTTTTTGTTTTTGTCTGTTTTGTCTGAGACAAAGTTGTACCATGCAGCCCTGGCTGGTTGGCCTGGGTCTCGCTGTGTAAAACAAGCCTGCCTCAAACTCACAGGGATCTGCCTGATTCTTCCTGTGGAATGCTGGGATTGAAGGCATGTGCTACCACGCCTGGCAAAAACAAACAAACATTAATATCGAATGAGACAGTAGTATAAACACGCTATCTCCCACTACTGTTTGTTTTTAAGATGTATTTTCTTAAGAGATTTCTGTCTACTGTCAGTATGACTCAATTTCATTAAAAATGCCCCTTAAAATATGCAAATGAACAGTAGACTGACAGCATTGCAGTGGAGTAGTCATGAGGATGGATGTCCCCAGTATGGTGTAAAACTTGTACATACATAGTGATGTTACTAGATGAAGGGTAAGCTGTCTTTCTAAAATCAGCCGTCTAAAAATTGAAGGCGAACCCCAAATGTAACCCTGGGGGCCGGCTCAGTCAGGAAAGCTCTGGTGATACAGGTGTGTGCCGCCACATCTCCCACTACTGTTTGTTTTTAAGATGTATTTTCTTTTGAAATATGTATATGTGTGGTATGTGTGTGTGCATGCGTGTATGTGTGAGTGCATATGTGTATGTGTGTGCACAAGTGTGTGTGTGTGTATGTGTGTGTTTGAGTGTAGGTTCCAAGGAGATCAGAGATCCTCTGGAGCTCGAGCTACAGCTGCTTGTGAGCCCCTGAAGTCCTGGGAACAAGCTTGGGTCCTTTGCAAGAGCAGTCCGTGCTCTTGTGTCTTAGTTTGTATGTGGCTGTGTATTTTCAGTTCTTTGGGGTCGGTATTTAGGAGAGTAATTGCTGGAAAATCCTTTTAGCCCATGGCTAACGTAGTATTGGGGCTTTTGAGTCGCTACTATACTGTTTGCCAAGGTGGCGGCATTAAAAAAAAAAAATCCTATCGGCAGTGAAGCAGCTTCTAATTTCTCTACCTGCTGATGCGGCAACACCGAGTATCACCCTCCTCTTAGGATTTCCGCCATCCTGGCAGTTTAGTAAAGTGGTTTCTCGCTGTCCTTTTGCTTTTTGTTTTCTTGCTGGCTAATGGCATTCTTCATCTTTTCAAATTTTCTTTGGGAAAAATGTCTGTTCAGACCCATCGTGAACTTTCCAAATTGAGCTATCTGCCTGTTTGTTATGCATACATATTTTCATTCAGCGTGTGATGGTGATGATGGTGATGGTGGTGATGATGGTGATAGTGATTTTGACAAGGTCTCACTGTGTAGCTGTGGCTGGTCTGGAACTCAGTACATAGACCAGGCTGGCTCCAAAGTCAGAGATTCACCTGCCTCTCTGACCAAGTGCTGGGATTAAAGGTGTGTGCCACCGTGCCCAGCCTAAACATGGCATTTCTAATTTATTATCAACAGCTGTGACCTCAGAGTCAAAGGTCACAGAGGCTGGAAGAAGTTGTTCAAGTGAGTCTCACCTTGGCTGATGCATAAGTGGCTTGCTTGTGGCCCCACTGGACTCCTTAGGACCAGAGCCAGGAAGGGAGGTGGTGGGTGACTCTGAGTCAAAGCAGAATGGGTGTTTCATGATATACACAGCTGTGGCTCAGCCACAAGGATACATTCTAAGAAGTGTGTTTGAGACAAACTATCCTGTGAACACCATAGACTATGCATACAAAGCAGAAGATGCCATTGCTAAGCCCGTGTCCCCACTGTGATATACACTTTCCACTGTGGATGAAACTGTGGCATTCCATTGTGGACTAAAGTGCCTACCCTTAAAGAGAATAACCTTGTCGTTTCTGTGTAATAGGGGCCCGTGCTACCGCTTTGGAAGAGAAGGTGATTAACTCGTCATCAACAAGCAAGGGCCCTTCTTATTTACATCACTAAGAGGGGCAGTGTTCTGAGGACGTTTTCAGTCAGTCTACATAGTATCTTGTTTGAAAGATTTATTTTATATGTATGCGCTGGGGTCTGGGCCTGTGTGTTTCCATATGAGCTATGTGGGTGCAGGTACCCTTGCAGGCCAGAGTCTGTTAACTGTAGTTAACAGTTGATCCTGAATCCCTGCTGTGGATGAGGAGCCCCAAACCCTGGTCCTCTCCAAGAGCAACAAGTGTTAGCATCCACTGAGTTATCGTTTCTTATCTGATTCTTAGAACCTTGTAAGGCTGTCTGGTCCCTAGTAACGTCTGCGGGAGTTCACTCTTTTAAATCCATCACACAGCCTTGAAGAACTTTTGTAGGAGACTCATCCATTTTGATCTTGGATTTGGTTTCAGAATAAAGTCATACATTGCTAGGAATGGACTCACTCTTTCTGCTGAAGTCGGATGCATTCCATCTGGCACAGTGCAGTGAAGGCGAGGGTGGAAAGTGTCTCCCTGACCTTTGGCAGATAGGAAGGGAGACACAGGGCAGAGAAATAAGGAACATGTGCAGAGAAGGTCAGCACAAACTGCCAGTGCTTAATAAGGACAAAGTCACGGCTGTTTATTTTATTTATTTATTTTTTTGAAAGGGTGTCACTAGGCTGCCCTCAAATTCATGGAGAGCCATTTGTTTCTGTCTCCCAAACATTGGGATTAAAGGTGTACACTGCTGTGCCAAGCTCAACAGGCTGGTATTTTTAGTGCCATTGGCTACAGCGGTCTACCTAATAACATATAATATATATATATATATATATATACCATATATATATATTCCCATAATTAATATATATATGATATATATATGATAAATAGCATATAATGTAAGTATACATAGTATACAATAATATATATTATTATATAATATTATATAATGTATTCTGTATTTATTATATATTACATATTAGAGCTATAGATACAATAATATATAGCTAAGCCCATTGTCCTAGTCTGCATTGAAATTTTCCGTTATTATGTGAAATAATACTTTTCCTGATGGAAAAAGATTTTGATGTTTCTCACCTCACAGTTGGCTTTGATGACAGAAGATAAAAAAAAAAAATTTTCTTTAAATCAGATGTCAAGGCTCCTGTGGCAAACAGTGGAAAGTTCTGACACTCACCCGAGCTTTACAATGGGAATCGTTAACACAGAGTGCTCCACCCTTGAAGATGGGCCATCTGTGGATTTATTATAGAAATGGGCCGCCCAGCTCTGTGCTGCTGATGCAGCCCCTGAGCAAGGGAGGGGGCTACTACTAATGCAGGAAGTATCTGATGGCAGCAGATGCTCAGAAGCCAGTATCTGAGCTTTGATTACTCAGACATGGACAGTCAACTGCCTCAAAGAAATGTTTTAAGGACTAGTACTATTTTCTAGAAGCATTAGAAAAAATTTTTTTTTCCTTTTTAGTTTTCTGTTAAACTATAGTTGTTGGTTTCTTGAGAAGGGGTCTCACTGTGTGGCCCAGGCTGGGCTGGCTTTGAACTCATAACCCTCCTGCATCAGCTTTCCAAATACTGGGAACATAGACAAGTACCATCATATTTGGTTCCTGCTAATCCTGACGTGAGATTACTTTCCTATTCACTGAAGAATGGTATTAAAGTGTTCAGCAGCTCTGAAATATTGTTTCCTTATACTTTTTTCCTTTTATAAATATCTTTTTAAAGGTATTTTTTTATTATGTATATGGGTGTTTTGTCTACATGGATGCCTGTGTACCACATGGGTGCCAGAAAAGGGTGTCAGATCCCCTGGAATTAGAGTTACAGATGGTTGTGAACCACCATGTAGGTGCTAAGAATCGAACCTGGGTCCTCTGCAAGAGCAGCCTGTGCTTTAACCACTGAGCCATCTCTCTGGGCTCTCTCTCCTTTTCTAAACTGACTAGGTCACCCAATTTCTTTGTTTCCAAATGTAGACCTCGTTGTTAATGATAAACTGCAGAGTGAAAATTAATTTTCTTAGCATTTTCACCCCAAGCTTCCCAAGAAACCCCACTTTCCTCCAGAGAGTCTAATCACTCGCTCTGGTGGTGTCTGGGTTGGGAGACAGTGCAAAGCACAGAGAGTATACTGGAGAATTTATTCCCTAAGAGATCTTAATGGTGTGTCCTAGCTGGCGAGCATGCGCCTTGAAGAGTCAAGGTTCCCTTGACGAGGATCAAGACATTTAGCCATTCTATGTGACCCTCGAAAGAACTAATAATACAAGCCAAATATTAATTGAAAGATTAACACAACTAGTAAACCCCAAGCTGTGAAAATAGGAGGTTTCTTCCCCATGGCCTCTCCTGCAGGGAAAGCTTTATCACATCTACCTAACTGCAGAGGATTACAAGCGATGCCAGAATTTCCCGCAGGAAGCTGAGCTGGGTCCTTGCCAGTACTGAGACCATTGCTCAATTAAACCACCGAGTTCCATGACTCAAGATGAGCAGAAACAATTCTGGCTCAGAATTTTTTTTTTTTTTTTTTTTTTTGGTTTTTCGAGACAGGGTTTCTCTGTGTAGTCCTGGCTGTCCTGGAACTCACTCTGGAGACCAGGCTGGCCTTGAACTCAGAAATTCGCCTGCCTCTGCCTCCCAAGTGCTGGGATTAAAGGTGTGCGCCACCACCGCCCGGCCAAAATTTTTTTTTTTAGGGTAGGTGTTACCAATCATTAGCTATGGCTTTAGGAAAATCTACTGCCCTTGGGGGTCATCGCACCAGGAAACTAAAAAAAAAAAAAAAAAAAAAGATGAATAAATACAAAATGTATTCCTACATACCCAAGTGGATTGTCTTTTATGTGGTTTGGGTACAGAATAACTAGGTCTGTTAAGAGCTTGGCTTGCTATAAAAGGACTGCTTGCCACCCCCTCCCTCTGTTCATGTGTTCCTAGCCAGCTTCTTCCCTTCTTTCTCTCTCCCCTCTCTCTCTCTTTCTGTCCTTCTTAGACCTCTTCCTTTCTCTACCTCTACTCCCTTCACACCCCCTCTTCCCATGCCCCAAATAAACTTTATTTTGATATTAGACCTGTCATATGGCTGATACCATGGTGCAGGGTTTGCAATGCCTCAACATGGGTCTGCTAAGGTGCCCCCTCCATTATAAAACATATCTCTATATGAAACTTGTTTTAATTTATTTAAAGTCATTAGTATTGTGTCATTTCATCAATGAATAATTTGATAACAGGAACTCTTAGCAATTGAAGATACCTTCTAAATATTAATTTTACCACCAGCAACATTTAGAAAATATAAGGTTCACTTATATCTTCCCTCAAAATTATATATGCAACAGAATATCTTCTGACAGCAGATATGCTAGGGGCATCTAACACATGGTAGGCGCGGAGTCAGCCTCTTGTACAACATAGCTCTGACCCCTGCATAGTTAGAAAGAGGGAAAAGAAGCTACCTCTGTTCCACAGAGTTTGGAAGAGTCCTGTATTCTTCAGGATGAAGAGAACTCCGGTGAACACAGTCAGGTGTGGCCCTGGCATTTGACACCAAGACCTCACCTCACAGATCTGAGACCTGACAAGGGAATCTAGAGCATTTCAGGTTTCTTCCTTAACGTCTACTGTGAAAATCTATTTTCGAGTAAAAAATACTCTCTGAGATTGGTGACAAGCACATCTACCCCTGACCCCAGACACCTTCCCTCCTGATCCCTTTTATGTCCTAGGGACACTATCCCTGACCCCCAACCTTGCCCTTTACAGCTGTCGTGCATGGGAAGGAGGGAAAGGAGGAGAAAAAGGGGAAAGTAGTGGACGAACGGGCCTTTAGCCCCTTAGAGGCCACTCAAATGGCTGACAGAGGCTCAACATCTGTAAACTATAGCTCAGAGAGTCATGTGACCTGGAGAGGCCAAATGGGAGTCAGATATTCAAGAGTATCCAGGTCAGCCCATAGAGAAGAAAGAGAGAGACAGAGACAGACAGACAGACAGACACAGAGATATCCAGGCTGGCATAATCCCTGGGGTGGATGTCATTATCACACTGTATAAGGATACATGGATCATAAGCCAGTTTCATGTGCCTTATTTTACTAAGGCACAGCAATCTGAAGCGGGCTTGTCTGATGAGAGAGAATAAGTCGTTTTACCCCATCACCATAGAAGGATTATGCAAGACACAGATTATGCAAGACAAGGCCCAAATTATGCAGGGCAAGATGAGCAGCTTCTAAAACTGACTTTGAGTCTAAAATAAGTTTTCCAAAGGAGGAAACCAGTTTAGAAAGAAAAATGACTCAGCGGCTGACCCCAGATATTGCTCAGCTATCGAATGAGTGACATCTCAAAGCCACAACCGGGCATAGTGGTTCACATTTGAAACCCTAACATTGCAGGGCAGTGGTGGCGTACGCCTTTAATCCCAGCACTTGGGAGGCAGAGGCAGGCGGATTTCTGAGTTCGAGGCCAGCCTGGTCTACAGAGTGAGTTCCAGGACAGCCAGGACTACACAGAGAAACCCTGTCTCAAAAAACCTAAAAAAAAAAAAAAAGAAAAGAAACCCTAACATTTGGGACGCTGTCTTAGGGTTTCCTTTATTGTGAGGAGACACTGTGACCAAGGCAACTTTTATAAGGGACAAAATTTAATTGGGGCTGGCTTACAGTTTCAGAGGTTCAGTCCATTACCATCATGGCAGGAAGCATGGCAGCATCCAGGCAGGCACAGTGCAGGAGGAGCTGAGAGTTCTGCATCTTGATCTAAGACGGTCTCCAAGGTAGCTAGGAGGAGTGTCTCAAAGCCCACCCCCAAAGTGACACACTTTCTTCAACAAGGCTATGCCTACTCCTACAAGGCCACACCTACTCCAAAAGGCCACACATCCTAATAGTGTCACTCCCTGTGTCATTTTCAAACACATAAGTCTATGGTGGCCATTCCTATTTAAACCACTACAGAGGTTCAGGTAAGAGGTTTGTCATGAATTCCAGGCCCTGTCTCCAGGAAACAAAGAAAGACATAAAAAGACAAAGAGAAACTTGCATCCAGTGTATCCTTTTGCCTGCATGACTAAACTAAAGAAAAAAAAAATCATCTTTTAGAAGAGGCAATAAACCATCTACAAATAACACATTTTAAATTTTTTTGTTTGCTTGTTTTATAGGCTATGGTTCAGGGTTCAAGTTAAAAGGACCTGAACTGAGTTTAAAAGGCACCCAGCACGTCATGCAAGCAGGCCAGACTCTCTTTCTCAAGTGCAGGTGAGTGATGGTGTAGGGTATGAGTGTAATACTCTACATTCCCAAATCAAACTCCCTCCCTGACGGAGAGGTCACCTCTTGGAGGAAAAGGGAGGGGTGGCCTCAGTGGCCCCCAGGATTTAGCTTCACATAGAGGATTTGTCCCACGGAGGGGAGAGCTTTACTCACTTGAAGGAACGATGCCCAGACATCATCACATCTTTATCCTGACCATGGTCCCAAAGCTCCTTTGAGTTTGTGGGGTGCTTGGAACGAAGCAGATGGACTGTCAAGAGGAGGCCTCAGAGTAAGGCTTCGTGAGGAAGCAAATGCTTCAGAGATGGTGCTGAGCCAGCCTTGGCCTTCACTGTGCTTTCCTTTGTCGCCTGCTTGCAGAGGGGAGGCAGCCCACTCATGGTCTCTGCCCACGACAGTGCCCCGGGAGGACAAAAGGCTGAGCATCACCCCACATCGGCCTGTGGGAGGAACAACAGACAATTCTGCAGCACCTTGACCCTGAACATGGCACAGGCCAACCACACGGGCCTGTACACCTGTAGATACCTCCCTAAATCTACTTCGAAGAAGAAGAAAACAGAGTCTGCAATCTACGTATTTGTTAGTGGTAAGACTTCTACCTTCTGCGTTCTCTGCTTTAGCAGTGGGTCAGAGATCTACCGTGCCCGGTGAGAAGATGATTTTCCTAGTAAACGCCACTAGCCTAGATGCAGAAGCCTGCAAAACAGATCGTAATTCTGCTTGTCAGTCAGCTTCGAGCAGAGTTCTCTAGACCTAGTCAGTTCAGTGTTCCATGTGGGAAGAGACTTTTGCCTCCTTAGTTGACTCCCATAATTCCAGAACAGGGTCTGGCATAGTTCGACTGAACGGTAGGATAGGACCAGAATTCCATGCGTGAATTATTGAGAAACTCAACATAGGATGCAAGGAGGTGGTCCTTTAGCATGATCCATTCTCTTATATGTTAGAACTACAGAATGTTTTAGGGGAGCTGGGAATA
This sequence comes from Mastomys natalensis, assembly GCA_021653895.1. NCBI lineage: Eukaryota > Metazoa > Chordata > Mammalia > Rodentia > Muridae > Mastomys > Mastomys natalensis. Next base: position 376,111 of record JAJTUV010001315.1, on the reverse strand, counting down.
AATGCAACTCAGTGACATGTTTAAATCACTGCGTACATACACACACACACACACACCATACACACACACACACACACACACACACACACACACACACACACTCTCACAGGTTACCGGAGTGTGCTTGACTGCTTTCTTTACTAAATTCATCAGTGTGGGACAGGAGAGAGAGTTCAGCCATTAAGGGCACTTGCCACTCTTGCAGAGGGCCCAGGTTCAATTCCCAGCACACACATATAGGTACAACCCTGTGTTACTCCAGGTCTACAGGATCTGACACAGTCCTTAGGCACTGCACACACGTGGTACATATACACACATGCAGACAAGCACTGAGACACATAAAATAAAAAAAAAATAAACCATTAATGATAATGAAGTAATAATTTAGTAGCCGTAACGCTGCTACAGTCTCTTAAGACTTTCTGTATTGTTTCAGCTGACTACAGTTGATCACAGTTCACGTGCATTAAGGAAGTATTAGTGATATAAGAACAGACGTACTATGGTGAGAAAGACAAAGGTAGAAATGGGTCCTTCTGGTCATAATCTTTCATTGCTGCCTTTTCTATCCTTAGAGAATGATCAAATGAAGTAATATTCAAAGGGAGGGAATGCAGAACCTTCAAGAAGTAGACACTGAGAATAGAAACAATCTCTGAGAACACATAGGCAAACTGCCATCATTTTGCTCCCCCTTGCTCAGTTCTTCCGAAACTGGAAACTCCTTAAGTAGATCTAAAGATCTTAACATGAAATTAGTTTGTATTTCAGTCAGAAACTCTGGGGGGGTGTAGGGCGAACACAAGGCTGGAGAGATGGCTCAGTGGCTAAGACACTAGTTGTTGTTCTCTCTAGGGTCCCATCTTCAATTCTCAGCAACCACACGATGGCTCACAACCATCTATAATGAGATCTGATGCCCTCTTCTGTCATGCAGGTATACATGCAGATAGAGAAATGTCAGACAAACAATACATAAATAAACAAGTAGATAACTTAAAAAAGCAACCAGCCATCAGCCTCAATTAAAAATACCCATTGTGAGTCTACCTCCTGGTGGGATAAATCTGTCTGAAGGAACAGTCATCAGCTACATGATATTAACAGTGACCTCTTTCTAGCTACTGTCAGTTGGAATTTTCCTTTCCCGTACTGAGGTTGAACCCAGGATCTTATGCACGCTCACCAAGCACGCTGCCACTGAGCTGTATCCCTTTTGTATTTCAGGGGCAGGCTCTCTTGCCTGTCTGCCCTTGGACTCACCATGTAGCCCAGACAGGCCTCAAATTTATAACCCTCCTCTTCAGCCGCTGAAGTGGCAATGGTTACAGGAGTGAGCCACACTGTGCCTGGCTGTCACAGGCCTGAACTGCTTTTATGTCCCTGTTCCTACACTTTGTCTTCTTCCAGGGTTAGCTCATTGTAGGATCTAGACTGCCTAAGTTTGTATTATAGGGTGCCCACTTAAAGCTAAGAGTAGCCGTGGCCAGAGAGCTCCAGGTGAGGCCACCTTCTTCTGCAGGAAATGAGGTGGGTGGGAAAGGGGCTGAGAGGATTACAGACGAAGTGCCTGCTGGCCAGGCATCCCAAGGTGTGTGCTTTCTAGTTCTGTGGAACTTATCCTATGGGATATGTGTTCCTTCTGACACTTGTCAGGAAGTCCTTTGCAGTGAGTCCTGGGCTTGCACTGTCTCTTTGGGGAAGTGGGAGGGATAAAAGCATCCACATGAGGCTTGTCATTAGCCTTTCTCCTGTGGGTTTCAAAGAGACTGGCTTGCAAGCTGGCACTGAAAATATCGTCATCATCATCATTATCACGTCTAAGACACTAATAAAACAATATTTAGGTATTTTCCCTTTAACTATTGTATCATTAAATAGATCTCACAAGTTTGTGGGATCAACAGTTCTAACGTAAAGCTTCCACTCCTGTAAGTCCTGAGACATAGTTATCTGTTCAACAGAGAAACAGACTGCTTAACACCCGCTGTGCGGAAGGAACACGATGATAAAACCAATACTGTGGATAAATGTTGGCTTAGTTGGAAAATGTGCCAAGACTGATGACTGATGTCTGCCATGGGATTAGTGGGAAACAGTAGCCACCTTGTCAGCGATCTACCACCCACTTTATTGTCTTTCTCCAAAGGTTGTTATTAGTCTCACGAACTTTCTTAAAGTCGAGATGATCTACTGAACAGTTGCAACTCTCCCGAGTTGCCGAAACTTTCAAATAATTTTGTTTTCATTACTTTCATTCTCTTCTGAGAAAATCGGGCTTCTCCTCCCATTGTTAAGGGCTACTTCCATGGTGGTGTGCTTCCATTGTAGGACACAAAGCTTGTCTCTCTGTGATAGCACAGGTTATCTCTGAGAGTAGTGGATTCCAACCTTTTTCACCACACGCTAACTGTCATCACTTTCTTCTGGTAGAATAGTTACTGTGGGAAGTGTTTCCTGTGGAGACTTCTTCTACCCCGGTGAGCATCTGTAAATGTGTTGGCACTTGATTTTAGTGGCTTATAAAGAAGAGAAACCTTGTATAAGTGTATTTTGGAAGGCAGCTGTAAAGCCTCCAGGGGTTCAGAGAAAAAGAGCCAGGCATGTATAGCCTCTGCTTACTGCCAAATACAGCACGTGAACGAGCAAGCGTTTAGGACATGGTAGAGTGCCTGCTGTTTCCCAGGCACTCGCTAGCTGAGTTCCGATGTGGGCAGAGCATCCGACAGCATACAGAACACTAGTTGTTGCCACTCTGACACTGCAGTTTACACCTGTCCACCAGGCCTCCACCGAACCCCGCCTTCAGGTAATTTAAGTATTCAAATGATTGTGGTTAACTCTTCAGTTGACTACTAAGTTGGCTGGTTGGCTGAAAATTTCCACTAATATAACTATTCACATCTGTTAGATTTTCCTTTTACCGAGCAAATTGGCTGTGTTTATAGGGTACCATTAACCCCACCCCATTACTCAAGGGAATTCTCCTTACAACAGGCTTCTCAGAAAGCAACAGGGCTCTTACAGTTAAGGATTAAGAGGGCGGTCTTAACCCCCTCAGTCTCAGTGGTGGGAGGAGATGGGGCAGGGAGGCCACTTAAGGCTTGGTGAGCACCTCACAGCAGGACAAGTAGTATTATTTTAGCTCGAATAGAAGTGACCCAGAAGGAGAGAACTGATAGGTTTGAGGAATTCAGTCAGCCTTGATGACTGGACAGGGAAGAATCAGAGAGATACTTCAGTTTTGTCAGGGTAGGCAGCTTGCTCTGGGTCACAGCCAGAGTCGTCCTGGTAAATGACACTGATGTAAAGCCTTGAATAGACTCTTGACATGGTCTGGACAAATGGCATTTGAGTGCGAATTGCTGATAAAATAGAATTCTCAAAAAAAAAAAAAATGTAGCTATGAAATTTTGGCTCATAAAGAACTGAAACCTCACCACGCACCTCTCAATTGCTCCCCCTTACAAAATATTTCCAGAGCTGTGCAAGTGTTCAGGCTATCTGTGCACCCTCCGTCTCCCGAGGGACGGAGAAGATGTGTTCACACTTAGGTGCACTGGGGCAAGGATTTGGCTATAGGACAGTCCTTTCTAGAAGTCAAAGGATTTGTTATGAGTTTTAAGTGGACAACAGGAAACCACCCCACAGAGTTTTCTGCAATTGTGTGTGTGTGTTGTGTAGGTCAGCAGACAACATTTTTTTTCTCCTTCCACCATGCTTTCCTGGGATCAAACTCAAGCCAATCACCTACCCTAGTCCTGGGCTTCCATATGCAGGAGTCTGTCTACAGATATTGATGACAAACCTACTATGTGTAAGACCTGTGGTTTGTTCTGTATGCAGTCCAGAAGACTAAGGTACAGGATCATATAACTTTGAAATTCACTTTGTAGGACCGTAGTGCCAGTTTGCGAGCCTTTAAAATAAAGCCCAGTTTTAATTTTATTATTCCTGGAATTGTTATGGTTCAGAAGCAGTCTCTCTGGATAATAAAGAGAACCCTTCTTTAGTAAGACCCCAGTTAGCACTCTGGTTCAGTCCTCCAGGAGGGATCTGTTGTGGAGTTTTATTCCAGGGACTATCTCTGGTTCCTGCCACACTTGTCACCCTGAACTGCTGGTCAGAAGCAGTGGGTACTGATGGGTGGGTGGGTTTTGTCTCCTGTGGTTACATGAGCACCTCCGAGTGAGCCAAGTCTGCCTCAGAGCCTCTGGGTTTTATGTGGAGCCTAGATGAGTTTCTGAAAATGGCAGCAGTCAAAGGCTGAACTGCATCTGGAAAATTCCACCTCAAATGGGTCTTCTGTGGAGTTCCTTCTGGCCTATCTGCATGCAGCTTCATAAACAAAGCAAAACAAAAGCTCAAGTTTTGCTAGGGTTGATGAAATTCTTAAAGAAGAGAAACAAATATTTTTTATCATATTTCTATCACTTATAATAAGGACAAACATGGTTTGGAATCATAGGTTCCTCCCCACCTTGGAAATCAAGACCATGTATATCCTGGCTGTGTACTCCCTCTATGGCTGTGGTGGCTGACCCAGACCTCATGGCCAGAGTTCAGATCGGAGTGACTTAACTCAGTCACTTTCCTTTTCAGTGACACAAACCTTTGATAAAGACACTTTTGATGTGTGTACGCCCTGCCATGTCACGTGTTTCTTCAAGAAGCGCTTGTGCCATTAAACTCCCGAAGACCTCACCCGGGGTGCAGACATGCCCATGTGTGACAAGAATGGAAACCACTCTTGTTGCCGCTGTTCTTCGCAGACTTTCTGTTTATCTAGAATATTCCTTAGGTTGCCATCTTTCACAACTGCCAAATGTTCAGGCTGTTGCTCAGTAAAAGAGACAATTCCTGGTGTTTGCTAGACTACGTGTCTAAAGGATTGGGCACATGGCCCTCTGGGCCACATCGATATGCCTTGCTAACAATGAAGTATGTTTGTATCAGCAGGTTTTTAGCAGAATTACACGGTCATTCAAAATTAATCAAAATGAACATAGTCTTGAATGAGCTATTTGGACGCAGCCTGTGGTTTTGAAAGGTTGACAACTGGGGATAGAATTGTGACATCCTCAGTTGGCAGTGACATCCAAAGACAGTACAATTAGCAGTGAGTTATCGGTAGAGTCATATCGACGGTGTATTATATCGGCAGTGTGTTACAGGCAGTGTGTTCTCACTTCTACCCATACAGTCAAGATGTGAAACATAGCGGATTGAAACTTCATGAAGTTTTGTTTGTTTAGCTTTTTGTGTTTTTGTTGGTGGTGGTTTTCCAAGACAGGGTTTCTCTGTGTATCCCTGGATGTCTTGGAATTTGTTCTGTAGATCAGGCTAGCCTCAAACTCAAGAGATCCACCTGCCTCTGCCTCCCAAGTGCTGGGATTAAAGACGTGCTTCAAGCAATCTTTTAAGGAAAACAAGAAAGGGGCTTTCTCAAAAGACGTTCCCTTAAGCTGAAGAGGCTTAGGTATCTGACATTTCATAACTTTAACACTCCTATAGAACGCCTGCCCTGTCTATAGATGTGAGGGCAGCAACCTGTGTGGGCCCTTACAGCCCATAGAGTGCTGACATCCTGACTCCCCTTTACTGCAGAACATATTTGTTCTCCCATTGGATGCACCTTTCCTGAGCTACACTGAGCTGTGTGGCTGGCTGTGGTACTCGGCTCCCATGGTCCCTTCCTTTCATCAGATATCAGTTAATAAGCAGCCATTGAAACAGCACATCCTAGACTTTATATTGGTTTCAAGCTCCCGCTGTGACTCTCACTAGGCCTTCAGCTTTGTGTAAAATGACTGGAGAATAATGACTGCCATTATGGGGATCTTAGCCTCTCTTTCAACAGATACCAACCTATGGAGGAGCTGCACCTTTTGTTTTGTGTTTGCATGTGTATGTGTGTGAGAGGGTATGCATGAGGTGGGTGTTGGATCCCCCAGAAGCTGGAGCAGCAGGTGGTCATGAGCTGCTTGATCTGAATGCTGGATTGATGGACTCATCTCTCCAGCTCCATTTGTGGGTTAAAAAAAAAAAATGACTTTACTCACAGCTTACGTAAAGGTTCTCACCAAAGTCGACTGGAAGGAACAGGAATCTTCTGAATACCTTCTGCCCCCATGTGGAAGCCACCCACTGTCACACACCTCTGTCTGACTGGTATAGCTGATGAGCCCACATTTACCATCGTAATCAACCAAGTGTGTAGATAACCCATTTACATTAGGGTAACAGGGCCTTACAGTATAGCCTAGGCCCTCCTGAAGCTATGTAGACCTGACTGGCCTTGAACTTGTGGAGATTCTCTTTTCCCCTGTCTCCTGAATGCTCTGAATACAGCCCTATAGTGCTGAATACAACTGGCTTAGAGTTCACCTTGATGTTGTATAATCTTGAATTTAGATTAACACACAATGGCACATATCTATCATCTTGTTGTCACACAGGATGATTTTGCTTCCCTAAACATCCCGTGCCCCACCTAGTCACCCCTCCCCATCCCGTTGATCTTTCCCCTGTTTGTGCAGTTTTCCTTCACCAGAATTTATGTACATGTATTACAGTGTCTATTATAGATCAGCGTCTTTCTTTTTTGTAATATGTCCCAGATTCCTCCACATCGTGGAATGGTATGCCCCTTCAATCCCATGGAGAGGCAGAGGCAGGCAGATCTATGAGTCTGAAGCCAGCCTACGTAGAGAATGCCAGGATAGCCAAGGCTACATAGAGAGACTCTATCCCCAAACAAACACACACAAAGCAAAACCAAAAGATTCTTCCATGTTTTCTTATACCTTGATATTTCTTTCCTTCCTTTATCTTTCTCCTTCTTAGTGCTCCTCCCCTTTCATAGTCCTCCCCTCCTCTGTCTCATGTGTCCCAGGCAGGCTTCAGCTTTGCTCTATGAGGATAGCCTGAGATTACATGCCCCAACACACATGGTTTATGCATATCTTGGCATCAAACCCAGGGCTTCATGCATGCCAAGGAAATACTTTACCTCCTGAGCTAAATCCCCAGACCTGCATTTCCTTAGCGCTAAGTATGTTCAATTGTCTGAAGGTATCATAGTTTATTTGCCCCGTCACTTACTGAAAAGGTCTTGGTTGCTTGGCAATCATACTAAGTGCTGTAACACCCACAGTCATAGCTGTCAACTCCTCAGGGAAATAGCAGAAAGTGTGATTGCTGGATTGCATGCTAACAGTACAATTGTTTTGTAAGAAATTGCCAAGCTGCCTTCCAGAGCATCTGTCATGGTCATACCATCTTCCATGCCCACCAGTGATGGATGGACTTCCTGGTACTCTTCTGCTTCACAGCATCCAATGTTGTCTGTGTTCTGCACTTGGGCCATCCTCACTGGTGGACAGTGGTATCCTATTGCTTTGATGTGCATCTTCCTGGTGGCATGATGTGAAACTGCATTCTTTGGTGGGATGTTTTGTTACCGTCACTGGACCACTTTTTATTTTTATCTTTAATCTTCCATTCTTTGATCTTTAGCAGAGGATTCTAATTTTATGCATAAGACTGTGATCCACTCTGAGTTAATTTTTGTAATTCTTTTTTTTTTTTTTATTGTATGTGCATGAGTGTTTGCCTATGTGTCTTTTCAACAAATGCTTCTAGAACAAGTGGATATCATTTGTAAAGGACAGTTTTTAAAATGAGTGTAGGGGCCAGAGAGATAGTCCAGCTGTTAAAAACATTTGCTGCTCTTGCAGAGGACCTGGGTTATATTCCCAGCACCCACATGGCTGTTCCAGTGGATCTAACACCCCCCTTCTGGCCACCACAGGTACTGCAAGCACATGGTACACATAATACATGCACTATACACATAAACTAAAAGATAAATAAAAAGAAGTAGAAGCTTGGCGGGAAAATGAATGGCGTGGGTACATCCACCCCTTGCTTCTATGAAAAGAAATCAGGCTTTGTCTTTAGAATCCTGATGGCAGAGTGCCTGAACAGGAAGTCAGGCAGGCAAACTGCACTATTACGTTAAGAGAGCACTTTCAACACTGAGCTATCTAGAAGTGGCATGAGCTGTCTGGGACATGTAGACCCCACATGTGCAGGCATTCAGAACAAGGCAAGTGCTCCTGTGGTACCCCGGCCTTACTAGTGCTGAGATTTTCCTGGCTATCTCCTCAGACCCTTTCCACTGCAACCCAACAAGACAAACTCCATTACAGTTTCTTATTCCGGATATGCCAGTCTGTCAAAGTCAGTTGCTTATGCTCTCTAAATATCTTTTATATATTGAACTTTGTTTCCAAGAATGGAAATTATTGATTAAGCCTCAGGCCCATGTCTGGTCCCCTGTGAAGCCTCTGACTGTTTCAACTCCTCCTTCCTCTGCATTTAGTGTGGACTTTTCAAATGAGTAGCAAACTGAGCAGACATTTGATAACAGAAGTGTCTGTCTTGCCTAGTGGCAGAGCGCTAAGAAGGGATCCAGTGACCGGAGCTTGGTTGTGGCCATGAGCCATCACCCTGTTATTAAATATGTTTGTCAGAATCTTTCTGGGTTATAGTTTCTCCCACTGGGTGCAGATGATGGCAAACTGTAATGGCCCCTCTGACACTGCCCCACTGGGTGACACAGACATGTCATGGCTAGATTTTGGTGTGGGAGAAAACAGGAAACCTGAATTCCATTTTTACTTCTCCATTCCTGTGCTTATGGAAGGTCCTTCCTTTCCTGTGGGTCTCAGTTCCCTCATCTATTCAAGAGAGGCCACACTGAGGTATCTGTAGTATTCCTGGGAGGTTTTATAGTTTCATGTGTCGAAGGCAAACAGGAATAGTAAAATCAGGAAATGCCTCTAATCTTGGAGTAGGAAAGTTAAAGCATCTCTCTCCTTCATCCTTCATTTTCCTCTCTTCTCCACCCCCACCCTGCCTGCCTTCTCTCTGAGGTTGGCTCAGGTGTCTGGCCAGCAGGACACAGAGATGGGCCAACCTGCTTTGTGTGAGTACCTGGGAGATGGAAAGCCCACCCTGTACCTAGCATTCCACACTTACTGAGGTCCTCTATAAGTCGATTTAGTTTGTAGCTGCATATTTTAAAAAATACAGGTCTCATTTCCTCTTTCAGAGCAGAATTTAGACTTTAGTTCCAGGAAGCAATGATTCTGCTGTGTAAGGCATGAATGTTATGACTTGTTATAGAACTGCTAAGAACCATGCATCCTGATGTGCGTTCCTGCAGAGTTGAACGTATCACACATGTGTCTAAACCGCCTCGGTGGAAGGCTTCTCCATCAGGCCGTGTGGATACAAATGATGATCCTGTTTCCCTGTTAGGAGAGGAGCAACAGGAGACCAGACTGAGCCATTGTCTCCCACAGGCTCCTGTGTCTGAATACTCTGCCCTCCTCTGGCAGTACTGAGTTGAGAGGCCTTTTGACCTTAGGCTCACTTGATGGTTATGGGCCACTGGGGACAGACCTTGAAGATTATGACTCAGCTTCTCGTCTGGACCAGTCTCTGCTTCTTTGTCAACACCATGTGAGAAGCTGTGGTATAAGCACCCTCAACCACAGACTGAGCCACTCCAGTCTCTGTGCCCGCCATGGTACTGGATTGAGTTTCCTGAAATCTGGACACACTAAAGCCTTCCTTAATTTATCATGATCTTCTCGTAGCAGCACGAAGATTAACAAAAATTAACCAAGGCACTGGACCAGCCTCCGTGATGTTTTTCTTATCCCTCTTAAATCTGGACGCTGACCCTCTGAGTAACCAGGATAACATGCCGGGAACTACCAGTGTGCACACCCTGTGTGAGGCACACGTCTTATACACAGTGGGCAAGCTCCGTCCGTCTAAATGGAGATAGCAAGGCTTTGTTCTCCCACTGACTTGGGGCCGACCAGGGGAAATCAAGGACACATTTATAACCTTTGAAAGCTTTGGCACAGGGGCAAATTCCATTATTTGTGAATGTCCTGGGAAGGATGTGAATTGGGGTTGGAGAGAAAGGCTGTGAGGACCCCAGGGTGAGCAGGAGCCTGTCCATCTTAGAAAACAGGGTCCTCAGTTTTCATTCTGTAGAGGTATAGTGTTGTTGACAGATATACATCCTCCTCCAGCCACCTCAGAAGGAAAGCTGTGGTCCCTGCTCCATACCTCCTAGCCCATGCCTCTTCTATCCTAAGCAAGCATCAACAGACTTTCTGCCCCAGAGCTGCCTCTTCCAGATATTTTGCAAGAATCCAGCTGTTTCTAGCTTCTTCAACACAGCGTGTTTTTGAGGTTCACCCCTAGTGTACCATCTCCCTTTCTTTCTATAGCTAGCTGCATGGTATAGACCATACCTTCAGCAATCCACTTACTAGCTCATAGACATTTGTTTCCTGGCTTTTTTATGTTTGCTTGTATTTTGGTTTTTGAGACAGGGTCTCTCTACATAGCCCTTGTTGTCCTGGAACTCACTATGTAGACCAGGCTGGCCTCAAACTCACAGGGATCCAACTGCCTCTGTCTCCTGAGTGCTGGGACTAAAGGTGTGTGCCACCATACCCAGCATATGTTTTATTTTAATAAAACTTCTATAAATGCTGTCTATAAGCTTTTGTGGGAATATAAGCACCCATTGTCTTGAGTGTGCACGTATACGTAGAATTGCTGGATGGTAAGGCAGCTAGTTCTATGTTTAAGCTTTGGGGAAATATCCATTTTTGCTGTTGTTGTTGTCTGTTTTGTTTTTAATGTGGCTGTAGTGTTTTACATTCTCAGCTGCAGTTGTTCCATGTTCTTGCCAACATTTGTTACTGTGTGCTTTTCATTTAGCCATTTCAGTGGACATGAAGTGGCATCTCATGGCTTGGATTAGTAGTTTCCTGATGACTCATGACCTTGGATGACTTCTCATGTATTTATTGAATCCTTTTATCTCATCTCAGGAGAAATATCAATTCTAGTCATCTTCTATTATTTTTTTTAAAAGATTATTTTTATTGTGGCTTTTTTTTTTCGAGACAGAGTTTCTCTGTCTATAGTCCTGACTGTCCTGGAACTTGCTCTGTAGACCAGTCTGGACTCAACCTCTGAGAGCTGCCTGGCTTTGTCACCCAAGTGCATGACACCCCACCCCACCCCCGAGTGTGTGCACATGCAAGAGGTGTGTGTCACCACCAACCCGGCCTTATTATTGTTTCTAGTTTCTGTATACATGTGTCTGTGAGTGGGCACCACCTGTATGGGGGTGCTGGCAGAGGGTGTCAGGTTCCCTGGAGCTCGAGTCACATGGATTGTCAGCCATCTGATGCAGGTGCTGAGAACCAAAGTTGGCTCTTTTGCAAGAGCAGCCAGTGCTCTTGACTGCTAAGCAATCTCTCCAGCCCCATCCTTTTACACTCTTAAATGAGTTATTTGTCTTTGTGATTGAGTTGTAAGGTATCTTACAATCAGGAGAAAGTCTGCACACATCTTTAAGCTGTGTGTGTGATAGGAGACAGGATGCTTACTTTTGGGATCTGCTTTCAAGTAAAAGGAAAAAAAGGGGCTTTTAAAATTTGCATGTGCACGCACTTGGGGTGGGGTGGGGTGTCATTCGCTTGCGGGGTATCACTCAGAACTGGGGTAAGGACGGCATTCTCTGCACAGTGTGCTTTAAGCTACCAGCACGATGTACAGGTCTCAAAAGGAAAAAATACCCATTAAAAAGAAAACACAATTCCAGTCTGAGTAAGGGTCTCTGATCCCTCCCTGCTTCTAAGCCCACTTGGCCTTACAAATTCTCCCATGGTAGGTGGAGAAGACCTCATCTTCTGTGCCAGGTTCCTGCCACTGCTTTGAGCTATAAGGGCTCAAGGGTTACCTTGGGACGCTTACCTAGATGTGTATTGCCTTGAGTCCCTGGTGACTACGTGTGCATGGCCTCAGCACTGGCTTCTCACTCCTTCAACAAGCACACAGGTTCATAGCTGGATGTCACTCTGCTCCGCTGGCCATGGGTAGATGTCATTTTTAATTTTGTGACTTAGACAGATGTGTCCTTTGGGAGTAGTGAGTGGTTTTACTGGTGATATTGACGGAACTGTAACCTCTCCTGTATCTACAGTCCTACGAAAGAAAATATATTGTGTTGTCTGGCAAGTTCATTCTCAGCCCTGCCTTGAAGCAAGCTGCAAAAGAAATGTACTCTTAATAAGCACAGAGAGTAGAGTGGAGTGTGTGTGTGTGTGTGTGTGTGTGTGTGTGTGTGTGTGTGTGTAGGCACAGGGTCATTTGTAAATATGGATTTATAATGCCACTATTGACTGCTGTACAAACAGTGTGGTTTTAGTTGTTTGGATGAACACAGAATTTTTGAAGTTCTAGTACCTTGGTCCTAGCTAGACCATTGCTGACATTGAAGCTGGCCTCTGGCGGGCGGTGGTGGCGCACGCCTTTAATCCCAGCACTTGGGAGGCAGAGGCAGGCGGATTTCTGAGTTCGAGGCCAGCCTGGTCTACCGAGCGGGTTCCAGGACAGCCCGGACTACACAGAGAAACCCTGTCTCGAAAAAACCAAAAAAAAAAAAAAAAAAAGTAGCTCAGACAACAAAGAAAAAAAAAAAAAAAAAAAAGAAGCTGGCCTCTGGGAGACAATACCTGGAGTGAAATTACATGTTTAGGGGAATCCATAGAAGAGACAAAGAAACTCACACATAAAGTTGATTCTATTTCCCCTTGAAATTGCTGTTTCATTAGCCAAGAGCTGATGCCACCCGAGTTTACTGTTTCCTCTAGAAACTTTTTGTGTCAGTGTCCTTTGTTGGAAAGGGTCGTCTGAGAAGACAGTAAATTCAATTGAAGGATTTACAGTTCAGTTAAATGAATTAAGCGGTTTCCTGGTATTTACCTTTGGGACTCACAAAAGAGAAAGAAAGAAAAAAAAAAAAAAAACCGGTAGACTTGCAGAAGGAAGAGAGGGTTTCCCTCGCCCTGCCGGGTGTCTGCCTCAGCAACTTTATCTAGAGGACAATTCCGTTCTGACAAACATCCCTGATCTCCACTGCATTCATTTTCTCTCTTCCCTTACCATTGCTGCCACTGAGAATTCCTAAGCAACAAACAGCAATAACAGTTAATAACTGTTATTAACCATGACAGTCAAAACAAAAGCCAATCAACACAAATGTATTGCTTTCCTCGAGTGCAAATAGATAGTGCTTTCTAGTTGTAGTTTTAACTTCAGTGGTTATTATTAAATGATATGTGTTCATTCTAGAAAAACCAACAAATAGAATAACCCAGCTGAGCATTAGAGGAAGAGGAAAGACGATCTTTGTGAGTTCAAGGACAGCCTGGTCAGCATAGTGAGCTTCTGGCCAGCCAGAGTTACTTAGTAAGACCCTGTCTCTGTCTCTCTGTCTCTGTGTGTGTGTGTCTCTCTCTCTCTTTTTCTCTCTCAATCTCTCTCTCCTCTCTCACACACACACACACGTACCCACACAAACAAATAGAAGAAGAGGGAAAAGTAGAGAGGAGAAAATAACTCATAAAACTAACACCCAAAGATATCTACTCACCCCCATTTCCTACACACCTGCTCCCAATTTCTTCTTCAAACAAACAAACAAACAAACAAACAACAATATCAAAACAAGATGTCTAGCTAAGTGTGCCAAGGCTGGCCTTTTGTCTTGCTTCCTTGACTCAAGTGCCGGGATTATAGATGTCCATGGACCACAAAACCTGGTCTTCTGTTTTCTCTGCCCCTCTAAGTCTGAAATCTCCACCTCACCCCCAATACTTGTCAGGCATCTGCCATCCTCTTCTACTGCTTCTGGTTTCCCAGCATTCTTTGGCTTGCAGAGGTCCCATCAGCCTCTGCTTTTGTTCTTATGGCGCTGTTTTAGGATTTGTGTTATCGGTTCAGGGCCCACTCTCCTTAGATTAGGTAATCTAAGGGCCCAATCAGATGGACAAAGGACCTCACCAGTCCCACCCTCATCAGCCACTGTGCAGCCACAGTGGGTGTTTGACACCCATTGCCTGCTGACAGCTCTTGTTTCCCTAAAACTCATTCTGTTAGCATCCAGTTTTGAGAGGACCAGCTGGCAGGCTTGGGGCCTCTTCTTTCACACAGCACTTGTGGCCCCCAAAGGCTGGAGCCATGTCTGAGAGACAAGCACACAATCAGTCTTGAAGGGATCATCATTTGAGGATATCAATGATTCCTGAAGACAAGAGCAGGGTGGACAGTGAGAGTGATTCTAGAAAAATCTGATGCTGGGTCTGGTTCTGGAGGAGTTACAAGGGAAGAATAATAGTAGTTTAGAATCTTTGCCCCTAAGGGGCAATGCCACACTTTCAAAGATGTTTTGGTGATTCAGCAAAGGCTCCTCCAGACCTCTCTGTAAGTTTTGCTCTTAGCAGATAAACTTGCCTGTAGGACAAACAGACCTAATCACCTATGAAATGCATGCATTTCCCAGTCATTCCTCAGTCATTCGTAGGCTACTGGGCAAGGTCTAGAAAGCCTTCAAGTGCTGCCCCTGCCATTAGGATGATAATCCCTTCGATCTGCTTACTTCTGCTTTGCTTCTAACTCTTCCAAGTAGCAGCACCTGTGTTTTCCTGGTGGTCACAAAGGCCCTGGAAGGTACTTCCCGGGCACTTAACATAGCTGAGGTTTATGCAAAGTCCCTTCCACCCCCTTATCCCTCATTGCACTTCAAAAGATTTGGTGGTCCCTGTAACCTCATTGCATATTAAGGCGGCAGGGTAAATCCCACTGAAGCCAAGAACTGAATGAGAAACTTTGTTGCTTTTGGGGACAGGCACATAGAAGGCCAGGTTCAGAGGCAAAGCGCAGACTTCTTTCTGCACAAAGAGGGCACATCAGGCGTGACTGCAGCAGAGTCCCAGGGACATCCTGGCTACAGCGTCTTACATGCTTATGTTCTCAATTACTTATATGTGGTTTTCACCCTCATTCAGATGCAGGGAGTCCTTTCATAGAGATGCACACTGACATACCCAAACTCGTGCACATGACGGAAGGAAGAGAGCTCATCATCCCCTGCCGGGTGACGTCACCCAACGTCACAGTCACTCTGAAAAAGGTAAATAAAGCTCAACAACATCACTCCCAGCCAGCATGGTTTTGTTTCAAATGGGTGTTATAGCATTTTAATCTCTTTTTTTTTTTTAATGTCTCTGAAATAATTTCCATCTGGGCTTCTCAGTAGACTTATTTGAAACATCCTTTTCCTACCAAGAAACATTACGAAGAGTTACCATCCCCCCCAGCCCCACCCTGTATATTTAAGTGGAGTCAAATGGTAACGCCAGAAGCATAAATCGAAATAATGAAAGAACCGAAATCATGACAGTTTTGATGTATTGTCACATATTCAAAAGGGAGAGTCAGCTGTGTTGCTCACGTGGATAAGCTGGTGTCTGGGTAGGGGGTCCACTGCCCAGGGACCTTACATCATCTGTCCCCCCACCCCACCTGCCACCACTAGGTGTGGGTGCCATATAAAACATGGACTATCTGCCACCCCAGTTCTCTCTCCCTGTTCACACATGTTCCCTGCTGGTCTCTCTCCCCTCTGTCCTTCTCTGTCCCCCATCTCTGCCCTAATGGCTCTGCTCCCATCTGTCTGCCTCTTCCCGTCCCGAGGCTCTCATTCTCTTTCCTTCCCCCAAACAAACCCCCTTTATACTAGATCTGTTGCACGGCCTGGTTTCTCATGGGGAGACCTTGGCATGGGCCTGCAGAGTACCCCCTCGCTGCCTTCTGTTTCATAACAGCATCAGAGGGGTCACTGGATCTCCTACTTGGGACTCACACATAAGAAGCCAACCTTAGATCTAAGTTTCCCACGTCCTAGTGACAAAGGCCTGGATGATACCCAAACTTAACCTCATAGGGAAAAAGAAGGAAAGAAATCCATCCGTGAGACTCCTCCTCACACTCTAAGTTGCATATTCAGAAAGGGAAAGACATTTACAGTGAAGCCTAATGAAGATGCGACTAAAACATCAAACTCATCCAAAGTAAGAGTCAAGGCTCCTGGAGCTGCTTACGAACCTTCCCATAGAGAAGGTAGGAGGGTAAGGACCAGCCAGCCCCACTCCCCACCCCCACTCCTCCATCTTCCCATAGAGAAGGTAGGAGGGTAAGAACCAGCCAGCCCCACTCCCAACCCCACTCCTCCACTCTCTTCCAAGGCAGCACCTAGTCAGTCTACACAAGTAGGTAGCTGGCAAGCTTTTGGCAGTGGCTGAAGTTGGGAAGCCAGAAGAATTTTGGCTGTGATTCATTGATGTCTGAAGTATCCCTCAGGGACAAATTTGAGCCCCCATCCCGTATGTGTCCTGTTGCCTGTAGGTGTCAGGGTTGGGAATAACAGGGGAGTCTTACTCAACTGCCCAAGAAAATTCCTAGGTGACAGGTTGCAGGGGGCTCCTGGTCACGCTGGACCATGGTATCAAACTCATGACTTCCCGCGCAGTATTCCTCCTTATGTGTGTTCCTCTAATGTGTATAAGGGGGCTGGAATTGCCAGGCTAGCTAGTTACATCAGCATCTTATTGGTGAGTTGTATAACATGTGAGCACAAAGTTGTAGGTGACAGAATGTTCTAGATGATGCTAACATATGAAAATAATCCTCCAGATCCAGTGGACAAGGGGTGATTGTCTCTAGTCAGCACCGGGCCATCTTGCTATGTACAAGAATTCTCACCATCAGCCTCATGAACAGGTGCAGCTTGTGGTTGTAGTCACCATAATCGATATGACTTAGCACAGTCGAAATATATTTGCCTCTGTGCCAAGAAAAGTAAAGAAGTAATGAGAACAAACTGGCGTTTTGACCCATGTGGTAGCTTTCACGGTAAATGAAAAGCATGTTTTCTCGTATTGTGTAGACGCAGTACTACCGGGTTTCAGCTAAGCATTGCTTCCTTCTTTGCAGTTTCCATTTGATACTCTTACCCCTGACGGGCAAAGAATAACGTGGGACAGTAAGAGAGGCTTTATAATAGCAAATGCAACATACAAAGAGATAGGACTGCTGAACTGCGAAGCCACGGTCAATGGGCACCTGTACCAGACAAACTATCTGACCCATCGACAGAGTAAGTGCTGTCCTGAGGGTGTGGCCACCGGGCACGGTCCTCTGAAATCTGGCCTGAGAAATCCTTCCTTCTTAACATTTTTTTCCCTCTTGTGATTGCAGCCAATACAATCCTAGATGTCCAAATAAGCCCGCCAAGCCCGGTGAGATTACTCCATGGTCAAACTCTTGTCCTCAACTGCACCACCACCACGGTCCTCAATACCAGGGTGAAGATGAGCTGGCATTACCCTGGTAAAGTGAGTGGAGACTTTTCTAGTTCTTCCTGGGCACTATTTGCAGCTGCTTTGAGCAAGTGAAACCCCACTGGGTTTTTGAAGTGGGAAAACTTAGAAAATCCTGCTCCCAGGCAGGGCGGTACTGGTGGACAGGAAAGCAAGCGTCAGGTCTGAGTGGTGCCTCCCTGGCCTGCCCGTCCCTGAGCTCGATAGTGCAGATCCTGGCTTTGATGTCTGGGGGTTTGTTTTGAAGGGTCCGGGCTGCTGTTTCCACTGGTGAGTCTGGAAAGCAGGAGGGGCATTTCGTCCTTGGAAACGGTGCATTGCGATTTCAAGATGAGAGAATTTATCACCAAATACCAGGCAGGGACTATCTTTTGTCATAACAACTTTTCAAGAGACTGTCTTTGTCAGTGCACTCATAGAAGGTTCTGGCAGACAGTCAGGCACCTGACTGCAGTGTGTTTGCTAAAGATACTTCAACCCAGCCATCCAATACTGCATTTATTAATTGTCAAAGGGGCAATTCTGTCCTTCAAGTAAAACCGAGAATGAAGACAGAGTCGGTTTCCTTGTTCAGGTGAAACATCCTTGCAAGTACCAGTTATTTATTGATGTACACAGATGCGAAAGCAGAGATAAGCTGGAAAGAACATTCTGGCAGTACGCCCGCTCTCCTTTCTCATGTGCCAGTGTGATTTATGCCGCATATCCCAAGTGCAGGCGTTTGTTATGTTATTCAGACTGCCAATCAAAATTAATTTATGATTAAATAATAAACAGAAGATTAATGCTTCAGCTTCAGCCTGTTTTCACCAACTTTTTTTTTCCTTCCCCACACCCCGTAGAAATAGAAAAACTTTGCAACAAAAGATGTAATGTGGTCCCTGTGGGAGTTCTATTTTCTAGAACTACTGTTCTTCCATTTAAATTTAAATAAAAGTGCCGTAACATGAAGCAATCACTTTGGACAGAAATGAAATATATTCTCAATAAATGTCAAGAGGGAAAAGAATTTTATCCAGTTCTTATTGCTGTTAAGAATATTGAAACGGGGGGGGGGGCTGAAGAGATATCTCAGTGGTTAGTGCTTCTCTAGAGAACCTCATTTTAACCCCCAGCTCCCACATGGCAGCTTTCCACTGTCTGGAACTCCATTCCAGGGGATCCATGGCACCAGGCATTCACCTGGTGCATGCAGGCAAAATACACATTTACATAAAATAAGTAAATCTTACTTTAAAAGATTTACTTTTAAAAAAAGCAAAAAGTGAGAGAGAATATTGATACTGGGGGCTGGAAAGATTGCTCAGTAGTTAGCGCACTGGCTGTCCTTGTAGAAGACCTGGGTTCAATTCCTAGCACCCACATGGTGGCTCGTGGTCATCAGTGGTCCTAGGGAATCTGATGCCCTCCTTTGGTTTCCTCAGGCAGCAGGCACACTCATGGTGTACCGACATACAGACAGACAAAACACCCATACACAGAAAATGAATTAATAACAATTTAAACACAGTATTAGTACTATACTTACCAAGCACCAATAACCTTCTAAAAAATGGTGCTGTCCAATAGAATTTCCTGGGATAGGAATAGTCTATGCCTGTCTTGTACAATAAAGTGTATCCATTAGCCGCTATGGCAGAGGAGCACTTGAAGTGTGGCTAGCTAGCTACAGGGAGGCATTCTTCATCTTGATTAATTGTATTAAACAGTCACATACAGCTAGTGGCTTCAGAAGTGGACAAGGCACTTGTAGAAGCCCGGATGAGTTGTTTCCCAAAGTGCAAGCCATGCCAACAACACACTTGGGAAGAAAACTCTTCAAAGGGGGAAGTCACACCCCAGACAGAGTGGCAGAAAGGCTCCTGGGCCTGTGACACTGGGGACCAATTCTGACTTCTCCCAGCAGTGCTGACAGTTATGTCTTTTGTTATTGCTGAGAACGATGCAGATGGCCTTACGTATGTCTCTGCCAATAGGGAATTAAAATGCAGGTGGGTGAAACTGATTAAGCACGACAGAGCGAACTAGGTTCAAGACCCTCAGGTCAGTCTGGACAGCTTCCATGTCTTTTCCCACGATCCTCCCCAGGGAAGGACTTAAGAGGAGGAAATGACGTGCTATGTGTTATACGAGGAACAATGGCAGGAGATGGCACCGCATCTTCTCAGGACAGGGAGCAGGCCACCATAGCCAATCAGACAGCTGAACGGGCTCTTTCCCTGAGATAAGGGACAGGACCCTGCATTGCAGATGATGGCCGAAACTACCTCTGGGTGTGTACATCCCACACCCCCTCGCCAGGATTTAGCAGAAACTGATGAGCATGGCTCGAGATGTGAGGCAATGAAGATGGGGTGGCTGAAGCCACGACTTGAATTTTCCTTCCCATCAGTAGGAAAGAGACCTTAGGTTTGTTCACAGAAACAGCGCCAATGAGTGTGAGGGGACACGCTACTATTTAGAGAAGAGAGCCTGTGATGGGGAGAAATCACTAAATGCATACCCAAGGGACCTGAGTTCCTCGTGTACTGTGGCCAGTTCTCTGTCTGTCACTTCTACCTCCTCATTGATAACCGAACAAAACCTCTCCAGTCTCTCCAGGTGCTCACAAAAAGCAGCTGACATAATGCATATGTGACGGCCCACTTAAAAAGTGACGTGCTGATACAGAGGCTAGCATGCTTTGTGTTTGACACACGTCTAGACAGAAGTGTAGTTTCCAAATGATGTGCTTGTGGTAGATCTGATGTGCTTAATCTGAAGGAAGGAAGGAAGGAAGGGAGGGAGAGAAGAAGAAAAGAGGGAAAGAAAGGAATGAAAACAGAAAGCTGTCAAAGTACTGATTTGAAGGGTTGGAGAAATAGCTCAAGCAGTTAAGAAAGACTGACTGCTCGTTCAGAGGTCCTGAGTTCAATTCCCAGCAACCACACGTGGCTCACAACCATCTGTAATGGGATCCGGTGCCCTCTTCTGGTGTGTCTGACAACAGCTACAATGTGTGTTCTTATACACATATATACTTATAAATGAGTAAATCTTTAAGAAAATACTGATTTGGGGAATGCTAAAGTGCCGTAACTTTCAGCAGGAGTAATGCTGACTTCTGCACTCACTGCGCATTCTCTTTGTAGGCAACTAAGAGAGCATCTATAAGGCAGTGGATTGACCGGAGCAACTCCCACAGCAATGTGTTCCATAGTGTTCTTAAGATCAGAAGCGTGGGGAGCCAAGACAAGGGGCTCTACACTTGCCGTGTGAAGAGCGGGTCATCATTCCGGTCTTTCAACGCCTCCGTGCTTGTGTATGGTAAGCTGCGGAAGTGATGCACGCTGACGTAAGCGCTACGCTTTCTGAGCACTGTAAGCAGTAAGAACTGGGGGCGGGGCAGGGGGGAAGTCCATGTGGCTAAGAGTTATGCAACTACGAATGAACACTGCTTTCTCTTGAGCTCCGAAAGACAAATTTAGCACATTGGGTACTCTTTACATTGAATACTTCTGGGAAGGGGTGGGCGGAAAGATTGCAAGAGCCTAAGGTGGGGGAGGGCTAGAGCAAAACAGTGCCTCTGGATGTGGCAGGGCTGCTGCCCTCATGAATTCACGGCAGCTGTGACCACCTGCGCAAGATCTGCACAAGACCCACCGAGCCAGTTAGCAATCCTGCATGGATAGGAAAGGGAGTTACAAAGTCGTACCACTAACTGAGGAGCTACGGACAGCTGATGGCGCTCTGGCGGAAGGATAGTTAGTCTTCTTTAAGGGTATGGGCTCTGATAAGTCAATCATGCCCAGTAGGTGGTCCCCATACCCATAAGATTATGGATAACACTAATTGAAGTTAATCAGTTATTAAGTATAAGAGAGGATGCGAGATTAGGGAGTGGGCAGGAGATGGGGGCAGATCTTCAAGGAATTAACCGAGGAGTAAAGGGAGATGAATCTGATCAAGATTCATTGTATGAAATTCCCAAAGACTAGTGCTAGCTTTTAAAAATATGCTTTTGATTTGGAGAGTTTTGACTTTAGAAGTTTTCTTCAGCTAGTGGCATAGATTGTAAGATGGTCACAAACTCTCACTGTCCCAGGTAAACAAAGAATAATGTATTGATCACATTCCTTATCACTTTGTCTGGGGGAGATTTCCCTGAGTCTCCCATGAAGTCGATGTAGAAAAAATATGATAAATTACTAGGAATTTAATGCTCCTCTACCCTCACTTTAAATCACAGAATCCTCAAACAGTCGCTTAATTCTAAGTTGTAAATTCTGTAAGGACAGTGAAAGGCAGGAGCTATCTATCCTTTTAGTTCCCACAGCTTGACTTTTCAGCCCAGAGTCTTTCTCTATCTTCCTTACACCAGCTGGGTAGATTTTAGAAATACTCCTTATTAGTGTGACAGCTTTAGTTTGATGTTCCCAGTTGGCAGGTGACTGCTTTCTGTCTCTAGGACTTGCTGGCCCTTGACCCAAAGGCATCCTCTATTGATCAACAGTTGAATTCATTGACAGGCTCCATCACTTCTCATTGGTTGATCGCATGCATCTCCTCTTAGTGAGGGAGTGAGCTGATGTCCTCATAAATTAATTCCTCCCTCACACACTGTCATTTCTTCTTTCAAAGAAAAGGGATTATCAGCGTGAAGCATCGGAAGCAACAGGTGCAGGAGACCATAGCAGGAAAGCGGTCCTATCGGCTGTCCATGAAAGTGAAGGCCTTCCCCTCTCCAGAAGTCGTATGGTAGGACCCCAATCATTTCCGTGTCCACTTAAGACCCTTTAAATAAGCGGGAAGGTTATGGAGTTGAGTGGCTGACACTCCTGAAAGAGACACTAAGAGAAGTTGCCTGAAGCAACTGTGGAGAGCTGTACACTGTGATGACTGCTGGGTGGTGGCACTGGGGAGGGCTGGATGAACCAGGAAGCAGTGTCCAGGAGTAAAGCAAGAGTTGAGAGGTTTGCATGCTCACTTACTAAATCCCTGCTTCTCCAAACCTTCCTACGATGTCGACGCTCTCTGAGTGAGATGTGCTGGGCAGTGCTCAGAGGCATCTTGAATGTGTAGCATGCTCTATTAACCCGAAGAAGTGGGCCCTTGTAACGAGGATGCCAAAAATAATTCCTTTCTGTGTGGCTGCATTGAAAGTCCCAGCTTTGTTTTAAAATCCCAACAAACATTAATAGCGGCAGGACTTGTTCATTTGTAGGTGTGGACAAGTGGACCTACTTGAATTAATTATAGTTTTCTTTGGCTTGCAGTTTGCATATTCAGAAATGCCTCACACAATTTTTTTCTTTAAAAAGTCAGACTAGTATAATACCACTGTGAAACAATGCAATCTGTTTAGAATCTGCAGTCATTTTGTTAAATTACTTTTTAATGCCATTATCTTTGGCTTCAAATCACTCCATTTTAAACAAAAGGTTTAACTACTCACAGTTGATTAGGAAAACAATCCATACAACACAGAGGCTCCGCCATTTTGGAAAATCCTCCTCAAAGTTTGTCTGGTCCCAGCCTTTCAGTGTTGGTTTGCAGCAAACTCAAATACTTACTAGGGAATTAAAGAACAAATTGCAACTATATACTACACCTTCATAGCACTGTAGTGGGAAATTAATGGATATTTTTGTTTCATAATATCTAAGAAGTTATTAGGACTTCATAATTGTCTTGCTAGACATATAAAATATAATTTAAGAAATGAAAGAGTATTAAATTTAATAGAACAGTTCATAGTAATTTTATGACCAGAAAAAAGCACCCACTTTCCTGTCTAAACAGACCCTTTGTCTATTCATGATGATTTCCTTAGTAACCTAGCAAGGAGCAAATGAAATATAATATCTACTTTTGAAATGCTGTGTTGTTGATAGGGCATAATTGAATAATACTAAAATATTTGTAATCATTAAAATACTGCATAGCTATTTTGACTGCCTTGGAAGTGAGGTCCATAGAGTGTGTCCCCAGGTCTGCAGGCCTGACTAAGAACCATTTCTGCCTCTTTCTACAGCAGGGTACACTTCCTATAAATGAAAGGGCCTATTAAAAGAACTGCACATTTAAATCAGGGGTTGGAGAGATGGCTTAGCTGGTAAGAGCACTGACTTTTTGCAGGGGCCCTGGATTCATTTCCCTGCACCCACATGAAGCTCACAACAAATTGTAACTCAGTTTCAACGGATCAATACCCTCTTCTGACTTCTGTGGGTACTGCACACATATCGCGCACACGCGCGCACAAACACACACACATATACGTGCAAACGGACATGCAAACATAAAATAAAAATAAATAGCTAGGCAATGGTGACAAACACCTTTAATCCCAGCACTTGAGAGGACAGTCTTGCCTACAGAATGAGTTCTAGGAAAGCCAAGGCTACACAGAGAAACCTTGCCTAAAAACAACAACAAAACAAAACAAAAACAAACAAATAAACAAAAGTAAACAAACAAATAAATAAAATAGAAATAAATATGACAAAAATAATAAAATATAAAATGAAGTCATAGACTATCTGAGTTCAAAGGGGTCTTGAGACCATCTAGAAGCATTCAGATAGGGCAGAGCCAAGCCACCTGACTCGTGTAAACAGATGACATCAAGGCATTGATTTTACATTCAAAACATTTTTAAATTCCTGTTGCTTGGTGCCTTTGATTGTTCTTCACTGCGGTTTCTCTATGGACAATTGGTGTAAGCATTTGTGTAATTAATAAGAACTCCACATGAGCCCACAATAGGAGCCTCTATTTTTATTTTTATCAGATCTAGTAGATCCGACCCACAAGGTTCTCATACTTGAACTCCTTTTTGTTTTGTTATGTTTTTGTTTTTTGAGACCCGGTTTCTCTTTATAGCCCTGGCTGTCCTGCAACTTGCTTTGTAGACCAGGATGGCCTTGAACTCAGAGATCCACCTGCCTCTTGTGCCTTCCCAGTGCTGGGAGTAAAGGCGTGCGCCACTGCACCAAGCTGAGTTCTTGTACTTCTCATGGAGCCTTAAGGAGAACACTTGAGTAACAACTTGGTGGACTAAGTCAGACCAGAACCTCTGAGTTAGTTCTTAAGCCCCAATGGCCACCAGAAATAAAGATGAAATGAATAAAGATGAAATGTTACCCAGTCTAAACCCCTCGCCTGCCTTTACCCAACAGTTAGTGCCCAAAGTTTTTTGTTGTTTTTTTAAAAAAAAAAAAAACCCCCCCCCCAAAAAAAAAACAGCACTGATTCCCGAATACTCAAAACTAATCCACTTGACGTTGTAAACAGAAGCGGCACATGCTGTCAAAGTGACATCACACAGCGAATGAAGTGACTAACACACCATGCTGTTAACCACAGGTTGAAAGATGGCTCTCCTGCAACGCTGAAGTCTGCTCGTTATTCTGTGCATGGCTACTCGTTAATTATCAAAGATGTAACTACGGAGGACGCAGGGGACTATACGATCCTGCTGGCCATAAAGCAGTCAAAGCTATTTAAAAACCTCACAGCCACTCTCATTGTAAACGGTAAGTTTAATGTTCGAGTGAGATCTGGGGCCTTGGGCAATGACTATTTTCTGGTTAGAAAGTTAGTATAAACTATCAAAGAAAACAAACTTTAAAAAAATAGATTCTTGAGTTTGGTTTTTTTTTTTTATATGAGTGTTTTGCCTGAGTGATGTATGCACGTATGTATGTATGTATGTATGTATGTATGTATGTGCACCACATGCATGCCTAGTTTCTGAGCAGGTCAAGAAAAAATGTCAACTCCCCTGGAACTGGAGTTGCAGATAGCTGTGAGCAAGCCTGGGAATTGAACCCAGGTCCTCTTGCAAGAGTAGCCCAGTGCTCTTATCTGATGAGCCATCTCTCCAGCCCCACATAAATTTTTATATTCTTAAACCACTTCTAATGGTTGGGATGAAGTTCAGTAGTCGAGTACTTGCCTTGTAAGCACAAAGCCCTGGTTCTATCCCTAGCACTACAGAAAAACAAAGGAAAAAAATCACCACTCTCTGTCCCTACCGTAACCATGTCACAATTTCTTTTTCATGTGTGTTGTGTGTGTGTGTGTGTGTGTGTGTGTTCCTGTACTGGATCAGCTTTGTAGATCAGGCTGTCCTTGAACTCAGAGATCTGCCAGCCTCTGCCTCCCAAATGCTGGAATTAAAGGTGTGCGCCACCACAGCCCGGCCTCAACTATTCATGTTTCCTTATCTTTTGTATGCAATGTGGCTTTTATGTGTCACCAATTCGGTATTCATACTGTGGAATCAAATAGACATTTTTATACATAATATGAACATTTTTGGGGGTGTTGCTTCTCTACTCTCTGTATCAAAACCAGTGTGATGGTCTCTCGTGTGAGATCCAGGAGGAAGTCTTGAATCTGCCCTTGACTTCTATCTACTTCTCTTCTTCTCTAGTGAAACCTCAGATCTACGAAAAGTCCGTGTCGTCCCTTCCAAGCCCACCTCTCTACCCCCTGGGCAGCAGACAAGTCCTCACTTGCACGGTGTATGGCATCCCTCAGCCTACAATCAAGTGGCTCTGGCACCCCTGTCACACAATCACTCCAAAGAAAGGTAGGGACAGTTAACGTCATGAGTAATTTTCAAAGATTAACTAGATTCTTTAATGGCCGCAGATGGAATTTACTAGATGTATATTGAACTTGGGACAGCAAGTTTAAGCCTGCAGACAGTAGCTATTCCTTCTCATTGAAGACACCCTACCCTTGGCTCACGGGATCACAGAACATGGGACAGAACCAAGGTTTCCCTGGGACCAAGAAGCTGTTATATGACTTGGTTAGAATTTGCATGCACCTTTTCCCAATTGAGTAGCCCTGCCAAGAGCTCTCTTTCTCCATCAGTCACCTGGTCTTTCCATTCTTCATTTTCTCGCCATTGGCTGGAATCCAAGTTCTTCCTAACACATGGCTACCATTTCCTATTTTGGGCTCAGCTTGTGCTTTTCCATCTGTCTGGATTTGCTTCCACCCATTGTCTGTCTCATAAGAAGTCCTTTTTTTTTTTTTTTTTTTAAATCAAACCCAAGGCTCAGCTCTTAACGTTACCTTCCCTGTGAACCCTTTGAACTGCCTCGTTCCCGCTCACTTCTCCCTCCACCAGTATGAGTGGCAGTTATCATACACCATCCTCATTATGTCGGCCCACGTGCCCAGGTATCTCTTCCTTAGGCTCTGGATCAGCCAGCCGCAATCATTTAGCAAATGCTTGGTGTAAGCTTGTACAATGAATGCAACCCTACCCTCTGTCAAGCACCCGGCATTTTCCTCACATCCTGTCCACAACTGATCCTTGTTTATTTTGTCTCCGTTTTTTAGTCTGGAGAGATGATACCTGTGATAATTCATGGGAGGGAATTGGAAGAACAAGAATAGAATAGCCAAGTACTGAAACATTGAAAGTACCCGAGGGTTCTCATATCTATCTCATCTCAGTGTTGCTTTTAACTCTGCCTGGAGAATGTTGGGGACGATTGCTATTAAACTAAAGCAAACAAACTCCCAAACTAGCTTGATAAAGGCAAGCCTGGGATAATTCTGTGATAATTCCAGGATCTTCCCGCAATTGCGATTCTCCGTCTGTGTCCTAAACCCTTGCTTAGGACATGGTATGATGAGAGTGGAAAGTTACTGGTTCTGTGTGGGAATTCATGAGAAGCAGCTATTTCCACATAAGTCTGATTTTTCATTTGAGAGTCATTTTCTAACAATAGAAAGAGAAGTTGCAAAATATTTAGGACTTATGAACATTTCATTGAGAATACAAGAGAATGAACCACTGTGATTTTATATTATTTGGCTAGTTTTAGTTAAGCATCCATGCTTAGCGGATCTGTCTCAAATATTGGCATTTGTAGTAAATTAGTGAAAACTAGTCAGTTAGGATAAAAGTTTAGAGTTATATTTTTATGAACTAGCATAGCCTTTTATGCATATATTTAAATTTTTGTTTTAACAACATCAAACCTAAAGGTTCAACATTGTTCTTAACTGAATTTTAAGAGTAACCATGTTAGAAAAAAATTCAGCTATGAGGACAGGACACCACCGTATTATGAGTTGAGGTAATGAGGTTTGTGAAATAAGACGAAGGGGCCAGGTGGATGCCAAATGTTACCCAGTCTAAACCCCTCGCCTGCCTTTACCCAACAGTTAGTGCCCAAAGTTTTTTGTTGTTTTTTTTTAAAAAAAAAAAACACCCCCCCCCCAAAAAAAAAACAGCACTATTCCCGAATACTCAAAACTAATCCACTTGACGTTGTAAACAGAAGCCACATGCTGTCAAAGTGACATCACACAGCGAATGAAGTGACTAACACACCATGCTGTTAACCACAGGTTGAAAGATGGCTCTCCTGCAACGCTGAAGTCTGCTCGTTATTCTGTGCATGGCTACTCGTTAATTATCAAAGATGTAACTACGGAGGACGCAGGGACTATACGATCCTGCTGGCCATAAAGCAGTCAAAGCTATTTAAAAACCTCACAGCCACTCTCATTGTAAACGGTAAGTTTAATGTTCGAGTGAGATCTGGGGCCTTGGGCAATGACTATTTTCTGGTTAGAAAGTTAGTATAAACTATCAAAGAAAACAAACTTTAAAAAAATAGATTCTTGAGTTTGGTTTTTTTTTTTATATGAGTGTTTTGCCTGAGTGATGTATGCAGTATGTATGTATGTATGTATGTATGTATGTATGTGCACCACATGCATGCCTAGTTTTCTGAGCAGGTCAAGAAAAAATGTCAACTCCCTGGAACTGGAGTTGCAGATAGCTGTGAGCAAGCCTGGGAATTGAACCCAGGTCCTCTTGCAAGAGTAGCCCAGTGCTCTTATCTGATGAGCCATCTCTCCAGCCCCACATAAATTTTTATATTCTTAAACCACTTCTAATGGTTGGGATGAAGTTCAGTAGTCGAGTACTTGCCTTGTAAGCACAAAGCCCTGGTTCTATCCCTAGCACTACAGAAAAACAAAGAGAAAAAATCACCACTCTCTGTCCCTACCGTAACCATGTCACAATTTCTTTTCATTGTGTGTGTGTGTGTGTGTGTGTGTGTGTGTCTGTAGTGTTCCTGTACTGGATCAGCTTTGTAGATCAGGCTGTCCTTGAACTCAGAGATCTGCCAGCCTCTGCCTCCCAAATGCTGGAATTAAAGGTGTGCGCCACCACAGCCCGGCCTCAACTATTCATGTTTCCTTATCTTTTGTATGCAATTGGCTTTTATGTGTCACCAATTCGGTATTCATACTGTGGAATCAAATAGACATTTTTATACATAATATGAACATTTTTGGGGGTGTTGCTTCTCTACTCTCTGTATCAAAACCAGTGTGACTGGTCTCTCGTGTGAGATCCAGGAGGAAGTCCTTGAATCTGCCCTTGACTTCTATCTACTTCTCTTCTTCTCTAGTGAAACCTCAGATCTACGAAAGTCCGTGTCGTCCCTTCCAAGCCCACCTCTCTACCCCCTGGGCAGCAGACAAGTCCTCACTTGCACGGTGTATGGCATCCCTCAGCCTACAATCAAGTGGCTCTGGCACCCCTGTCACCACAATCACTCCAAAGAAAGGTAGGGACAGTTAACGTCATGAGTAATTTTCAAAGATTAACTAGATTCTTTAATGGCCGCAGATGGAATTTACTAGATGTATATTGAACTTGGGACAGCAAGTTTAAGCCTGCAGACAGTAGCTATTCCTTCTCATTGAAGACACCCTACCCTTGGCTCACGGGATCACAGGAACATGGGACAGAACCAAGGTTTCCCTGGGACCAAGAAGCTGTTATATGACTTGGTTAGAATTTGCATGCACCTTTTCCCAATTGAGTAGCCCTGCCAAGAGCTCTCTTTCTCCATCAGTCACCCTGGTCTTTCCATTCTTCATTTTCTCGCCATTGGCTGGAATCCAAGTTCTTCCTAACACATGGCTACCATTTCCTATTTTGGGCTCAGCTTGTGCTTTTCCATCTGTCTGGATTTTGCTTCCACCCATTGTCTGTCTCATAAGAAGTCCTTTTTTTTTTTTTTTTTTAAATCAAACCCCAAGGCTCAGCTCTTAACGTTACCTTCCCTGTGAACCCTTTGAACTGCCTCGTTCCCGCTCACTTCTCCCTCCACAGTATGAGTGGCAGTTATCATACACCATCCTCATTATGTCGGCCCACGTGCCCAGGTATCTCTTCCTTAGGCTCTGGATCAGCC
The DNA here is from genome assembly GCA_021653895.1 of Mastomys natalensis. NCBI lineage: Eukaryota > Metazoa > Chordata > Mammalia > Rodentia > Muridae > Mastomys > Mastomys natalensis. The sequence continues at coordinate 346,551 of JAJTUV010001315.1, read as the reverse complement.
AGCCGCAATCATTTAGCAAATGCTTGGTGTAAGCTTGTACAATGAATGCAACCCTACCCTCTGTCAAGCACCCGGCATTTTCCTCACATCCTGTCCACAACTGATCCTTGTTTATTTTGTCTCCGTTTGTTTAGTCTGGAGAGATGATACCTGTGATAATTCATGGGAGGGAATTGGAAGAACAAGAATAGAATAGCCAAGTACTGAAACATTGAAAGTACCCGAGGGTTCTCATACTCATCTCATCTCAGTGTTGCTTTTAACTCTGCCTGGAGAATGTTGGGGACGATTGCTATTAAACTAAAGCAAACAAACTCCCAAACTAGCTTGATAAAGGCAAGCCTGGGATAATTCTGTGATAATTCCAGGATCTTCCCGCAATTGCGATTCTCCGTCTGTGTCCTAAACCCTTGCTTAGGACATGGTATGATGAGAGTGGAAAGTTACTGGTTCTGTGGTGGAATTCATGAGAAGCAGCTATTTCCACATAAGTCTGATTTTTCATTTGAGAGTCATTTTCTAACAATAGAAAGAGAAGTTGCAAAATATTTAGGACTTATGAACATTTCATTGAGAATACAAGAGAATGAACCACTGTGATTTTATATTATTTGGCTAGTTTTAGTTAAGCATCCATGCTTAGCGGATCTGTCTCAAATATTGGCATTTGTAGTAAATTAGTGAAAACTAGTCAGTTAGGATAAAGTTTAGAGTTATATTTTTAGAACTAGCATAGCCTTTTATGCATATATTTAAATTTTTGTTTTAACAACATCAAACCTAAAGGTTCAACATTGTTCTTAACTGAATTTTAAGAGTAACCATGTTAGAAAAAATTCAGCTATGAGGACAGGACACCACCGTATTATGAGTTTGAGGTAATGAGGTTTGTGAAATAAGACGAAGGGGCCCAGGTGGATGCCATATGTGTCACCTCTCTTTTTGATCTCTGTGGTGTGTAACCTTTCTCCCATTCTCTGGAGGATGTTCATGAAGTCCTGGAAAGATGTCTTACTCCTCTGAGAAAAGAACATTGTAAGACTCAGAAGTCCTTCCTTAAATCTTTGTTGACTACTTGAATTACCCTGTTAAAGTCATTTTACTATTTATTTTTAACTTCATTTAACAACTGACAAGACAGACATGTGAAACAGGTGCTTTCCTTGGTGACATGAATCAGGATGTGTCTGCTTTGCTTATTTTTTGAGTTACATATTTGCATGGTAGTATCTGTGCATGATCTTTGATTATAAATATGCCTAACATTTCAGAATGATTATACATATGCATAATAGTTAATGTGCAGAATAATTATTGGTGCTTAAATCTGAGACTCTAGTTCAAAGGCATATCTACAAATGACACAGCTCAAGCAGTAGTTTATTTTGATATACCAACATTATTAATTATATTTCCATGACCAGCCCCTTAATATAGCCAAGTTAATAAAAGAGAGAGAGGAGAAAAAGAGAGAGAGAGAGATATTCAGATCATTCAAATTTCAGCATTTCCTAGAATCGGACAAATATTTTAAAACTACAGAACTCTAATGAACCTAAAATTTCTTAGTTAAAAAATATGTGGTAAAATAATTTATGAAAATGAACTTTGTTTCAACTGAGTAATACTGTGGTTTTTGTTTCCCCTGTAATTCATTCTTGTACAGCATTTGTAAGATGCCCTGGTGGCCTATTACACAGTAGGTTAGCTATAACTAACAATTTTACATTCTATAATGCAAGAAGATCTATGAAAGGATACTTGGCGTTACTGTCACAAATAAATGGTAAATGTTCAAAGAGACATCTATGTTGAGACATGATACAATGTGTATGAGTATGGAACTATAGAGCACCACATTGTATGTGTAGTTTATAGGGCTTTATGCACCAGCTTTAAAAATAACACTAAGAATAAAGTGAGGGTATTATGTAAATTTCTACAACTAATGAACATGAAGAAGTAGTGGAAGGTTGCCCATTTCCCTCTCCTACATGTTTGGATGGTAAGGTGTTCAGAGAAGGAGAGAATTTCTGGTGAATGTAATAGTATTAAATTGTCAGCACTAAGTGAAGAGGGGTCCCCTCTTTTGCGGTAGCTTAGCATCACCCTAGGAAGCTTCCGATAGAGAAATTTGAGACTGGGCTCTTACTAGCATTTGCAGGACCACATTTCTCGGACACCCATACTAAGTCTCTTCTAAGGAACATCGAGGGAAATTTTTTTTTTTTTTTTTTTTTGCCTACATCCGAACTAATTTCACAACATGAGAAACATAATGACCGTTTCTGAAAAGCGAATAGGAATGATGGGAAGCCAAATGCAATTTTGCTTTGCTTTAAAACTAGAAGTCGAGTCAGTCTGAGCGGATACAAGTGGATTAGAGGAAGAAAAAAAATTAAGGAACTAAGAAGACTGAAATAAAAGTAAAAGGAAGAGCAGAGAGGTGGGTGGGAAGCATGATGCAACTCCCCAGTCACTGATCACCCTGTCTGTCCTTTTCCACTCTGGCAGGAAGTAGTTCTGTCCAGCCCTGTAAGGACGATACGACTTAGGGGGAGCAGAGCAGGCTGGTGAACCGGCTGCCTCTCCCATACCCAGTTGAATTCACTTGTCCCTTGAGTTTAAAGAATAAAATAGGGGTAAGTCTCCTGGGTGAAATGATACTCTTTTACTTATTTTTAAAGATATATTTTTTAAAAATTTTTGTGTGTGTGTGTTTATCTGCTTGTATGCATATGTACCATGTACATGCAGTACTTGCGGAGGCCAGAAGAGGGCATTAGATCCCCTGGAACTGGAGTTACAGATGGTTGTGAGCCATTATATGGGTGCTGGGAATCGAACCCAGGTCCTCTGCAACAGCAGCCAGTGCTCTTAACCACTGATCCATCTCTGCAGCCACGGGTACTATTCTTCATGGCAAGTCCCTGGCGAGCTTTGCTGCAGCATTAATACACTCACATGTGAAGGAAGGTTTAAAGAAGACTGTGCAGAGCAAAGAGGCTGGTCTCTACAGTGACAAGTAACAGCACAGGGCTGGCATCAAGGAGTCTGTCTCTGTAGCTATGGAGTTTCCATGAGGGAATATGGAGAGGGGCTTGGGCAGTATCTACCTGTGCTCCCAGTCATCAGCCCTGTTCAGAGGCTGCTTTTACTTGCCTGTGTTTCAATGGCAGTGAGACCTTGGGTAACTGAGTAATGGATGTCTGAGCTCACACTCACCTAATCTCCCACCACTTTCTGCTAGCTTAGGCCATCTCCCCCACTAGTAGGCAGAGCAACATGTTGGGATTTTTTCTTTGGGTTTTTTTTTTTTTTTTTTTTTTTTTTCACTTTTTAAGAACTCAAGCTTGCTTTGAACATGTGTCTGGATCTTTACTATAGGCCCAAGTCACTTTAATTCTCTCTGATCATCTGCCATAGCTTTTGGCAACTTGTCACAAACCTAAGCACACCTAAGAAGGGGGACTCTCCACCAAGCAAATGCCTCTATCAGGTTGGCTTAGGGGCATGAACGTGGGGTATTTTCTTCACTGCTGAATGACACGGGAGGACCCGTTCCCTCTGTGGGCAGTGCCATCTAGGCCAGTGGGCCTGGTTCTATAAGAAAGGTAGCTGAGCAAGCCAGAGGAAGCAAGCAGGTAGCAGCATTCCTCCATGGCCTCTGCTTCGTTCCTGCCTTGGCTTCCCTGGGTGATGGATTATAACTTGAAAGCCAAATAAACTCTTCTCCTGTCCCCAGGTTGCTTTTGGTCAATATTTTATCAGAGCCATAAGAAAGAACCATGGTAACAGTTTTAAATTCAGAGTAATAAATGACATCAATTTCGGAACAGATACAGTCACAAAGAATACTGTTACTCTCTATAATGGAGAAGATGTTAGACAGCATGGACTTCTTCGCAAAACTGTCATTTTTAAGAATCCACTGTGCTGGCAATGGTGGTGTACACCTTTAATACCAGCACTTGGGAGGTAGAGGCAGGCAGATCACTGTGACTTTGAAGCCAGCCTTGTCTATACAGTAAATTTCCAACACATCCAGGCCTATACAATAAGATCCTGTCAAAAACAAACAAACAAACAAAAAACAAAAAACAAAAAAGCCCAAAATCAAAATGGTGATGGCCAATGAAATGTTTTAGGAACCACATTCATATATCATCTGTATCCCATACATTGGTTTTGCACATCAATGGCCGACCCAAATGTATGACGTCAGCCATCTCATCACACAAAGATGTCATAGCTACTGGCCATGTTAAACATCACTTGCCACTGGTTCTGACTCTGTAGGATCAAGCGTGTTTGGGTTACTCATCGGGCATGGGCGTGTACCCACAGACGATCTATTACAAACACAATAGTGGTGCTAGAGACCTAGCAATCGAGGAGATGGCTTCTACTCCTGGCACTGCCCCGACCTCTGTGGGATTCTGGCTAGTTGGTTAACCTGAGCCACTTCCCCTCTGTAAATGGCAATAACTGGTGTCCCCTTTCCTCTCGTTTCCAGGGCTGGAGGAGTTCAATGAGAAAATCACTTTAGATCACATGTTCTCCTTCCCAAAACAAACAAACAAAACATTCCAGATGATGCTCATAGACAATCGCCCTTAAATTACTGCCTATAAATTATGAACTAACTTGACCAATAACTGGAGATTAGCGACAAATGAACAGAATATTTTAATGGATAAAAGCAGAGTGCTTATGTAGGTAATACTCTGCCAAACAGAATCAGCCCTGATTTTTAACACAAATAATTACCAAGTAAGCTGGGGCCGGGGGAAGCAGGCCTGATGATGTTCAAGTGCACTTGCTTAGTGTATTTGAAACCCTAAATTCTATCTTACAAGAGAGAGATGGAGGGGAGGGGAGACAGAGAATATGTATGTGTAGCCATCTTCCACCACTAGCATCATTCCACATGTCCGCTGATGCAAGCCTGGACTATCTCTGGTGACCATGGCCCAGCAGAGAGATATCCCCCCTGTCTCTAAAATTTTCCATGCCTTGTTTAGTCTTTTTCCAATGAGTCTCCATAAGATGGAAAAGACAACACTGAAGTCTCAATTTGTGGAAGGCTAAATCATCTTTCTGACTTTCTTGGCTAAACTGGTCGGTGGTCTAAGAAAAACTTAATAGATCCATGATGGATCCCAAAACCACTGTTTCTAAAGCTCTTAAGTAGGTCACATAGGGAGTCTAACCTAGTTACATCTGTGTTAGAAGACAAATAGAAAACATTATTCCCTGTCACTCAATGACACTTTGACATCCCATCTGGGAAACACCCAATACAGGGGCTCGGGGTGCACATCTAGAGAAAGCTCACTGATTCAGGACTGTGTCATTCGCCCTTTGCTCCTGTGGGAGGGGGGTGGCCTACAAAATCAGGGAAAGATGGGCCTTGGAGTAGGACTGTCCTAATTGCATTCCTTTATTGTTTATATTTGCAAATCTGCTAGAAAAGCCGGCCAGGATCATTAGGGATGTGTCAGGGATAGCTCATTCCGGAGAATCATAGTTTGGGCACCAGTGGGGTATGCAAAATGAACAGGACACAAACAAGACAATTGTTGCTGGCAGTTAATTAGAAATGTCCTCAAGGACCCAATTGAATCGATGGCTGGCAAGAACGTGTATTTGTTTTTTACGCTGTCGCCATTTTAGGCCCTGAATTCTGTTGTCTTCCTTCAGAAAGAGAGTTTTCATAATTAAATTGAAAGAGTCCACATGTGTTGGGGCAAACCGTGGATCTGAGGGAAGCAGTCATCTAAGAAGGCTGCATCTGTATGGATATGATCACCTTTCTCCTGTTTTAATATCTACTGCACTGTTCTTCAATAACCTGAGACTTTCCACCCAAGGCTCTGACATCCAGTCTTTGCAGAGTGTGTCTGAGTCCGAGGGCTCCAGTAAGACATCCTGTAGGGAATTTTAATTGGCCACAAACAAAACCTAGAGTCCAAATGAGGATTTAAGAAGACCACTTGCCCAGGCCACTTGAGCAGGACATTTGGGAGCAAACTCAGCCAAGTAAACCCGGCCGTCTGATACAAGAGACCTTTATCAGTAGCCAAGAGTGAATGTTCACTGACTAATGAGACACTTCTTGCGTTCTCGTAGATAATTGTGAGATGAGGAAGCACCCCCAACTCAAATGTCCAGACGACAGCCCTTATTAATATTTCATACACAGTCCTGAGAACAGAAGCGCCACTTCATCTTCCAGACCGATGCCCCTCTCCACTTGCCCGAGCTTTATAAAATCTCACTCTTTGCCGCCTACTCTTCATCCTACTTCAGTGAACCCAACAAGTAATTGTTTCCAATGAATTAACTGTCTCCTACAATTGCTATCAAACATTTCATTCTGTGTTTTAAATTAAGCCAGAACACCGTGTCCTGGGAAGTCTGCACCGGCTTTATAGGATCTTCCCAGCAGGGTTTGGTATTGTTTCCCGGGATTCATGGTAGCAAAAAGTAGTGGACACACCGTTTAAGAAAATACCTCAAGAAGACGGGCAGAGGCTTTCGGGTTATCTTGGGTCACATAGAGAGATGTTTAAATGTAGGGCAAGCGTTTTTATTGTGAATCTAGAGAGTGATGAGCTGACCCAAGATCCTCAGCTAGTGAGTAAACAGGCTGGACCATATATCTGTGCTCAGATGAGAATTTTTAGATTTCTAACCACTGACCTGGTAGAGTTGTTTTTTGAAATAGGCACTTTAGTGGGCAGTTTTCATATAACTCAGGGCCTCAAAACACAACCTAGTGAATGGAGAAGATACAAAGAAACTAAACTGTAGCCCAAGAGGTACCCACAATGCAACACCTACCCTTAGTCCTCACCTCTTCACATTCCCTGTAGCTGGTCCTTCAAGACAATGGTCTACTGAGTTGTCTAGACCCCATCAGTTTGATGGGTGTGTCCCTCTGGCATCAAAACCTCTGCTCATCTCTTTGTGTCTGTTTTCTCTAGTCCACATGGCCATTGTCTATGGGAGTTGTAGTTTCTCTTGTTCTGCCAGAGTGAGCCTTAAGCTCAGAGTTTGTTTCTATATTATAGAATAAGAGGAAAGTGCTAAACAGATTGGTGCTGCAGGCTGAGGACGGCAGAACCCCGGCAGGAGCGTGAGGCAGTGTGGTGGATCTGAATGAGATGAAGCTGGAGGGGGGATGGGCAGGAAGACAGAGCACTACTGAGCCCATTCATTATATGCTTTGCCTTCTCGATCATGACCCTCTGTGGCTTTCTAGCTGTATGGGGGGTGTTTAATTTCTGGCAGAAGAGCCCCATTCGCTCATGAATGTTCTGGGTTAGGACTCAGCAAGCACCCAGATCCCCATAGGCTGTGTCCCTGTTTCCACTTCATTACTATTTGCACCCCACGGCCGTATCAGGTCTATCATCAGGCTGACCAAAATAGGTCAGCCACTGGTGGGTGGCTGAACGCCAGTTCTGCAGTTTAGAGGAGGGGCCAAGCGAAAGGTAAAAGCTGGGCCCTGAACATGATGAGCAGGTCTTGGAATATCAGATGGAAAACAACAGGGATGGAGCAGGAGTGATGGGGTCTACTTAAAGAGGGGCTACCTCAAAATCAACTTGTCTGGCTCATCAGCTTTGGCTCCAGGAAAATAAAAAAAAAGGCACCACAGGAAAGGCAAACCTTAATACAACCTGAAAGTTCAGTGGTACAGCTGTCAATCTTTCCCCCTCTCTTCTCCGCCAGTGCCTGGGAAGTTCTACTGTCAGTTGACCGGAAGTTCTTCATTCCTACAGATGGCCTTTCACAGACTACCTACTAGCGTGTGTCATAGGCACTGAATCCCTGAAAAGGCCTTCCATGTCCGAGCACCAAGACTGTGAAATTGAATGGGCCTCTGCCTGAGGCCACTGATGTTCCTTTGTCCCAGCCCCATCCCTGGACATAATGCCAAATAATCACTTGTCTCTTCCTTCTTTACGATCTGCCTTTGGGGGTGAAAGTCCTTGGCCAAACAGAACAACAAAGTGGGTAGAGATGATTTCGAACTAAATCGTCCACCATAGCTGCTAGAGAACACTTGGCTTTAGGATTCCATTTTCATTTTCTTTATAGATAGCAGTAATTAAAAGCTGGTATATTTTAAGACGCCCGTGTTGTGATATCACAAGACCAGTTGTGCAAGGTGTTAGGATGAAATATGGCGTACAGCGTAAGAATGTAAGCTCAAGGTCGGGCTCTGCCTCCCACTGTCATCTCCCAGCTGTGGGGTTCTAGACCTCTCTGAGACTGGGTTTCCTCATTTGTGCAATGGAGGCACACTGACATGGGGAGGTGGGAGAAGGGGATGATGTATATGTTACACTCAGCCCTGTGGCTAGCACGTTGCATTCTTTGGTGGAAGTTGCCTAGATCTTCTCTAGGTGACTCTAGGATGGCTCCACTGCCAAAAACCACAGTCCCCTGAAGAGGTGTCAAACATTCTAGGACCCTGTGTGGACTGACCATGAGCCATCTCTTGAGACCATCCAACATTTGATAAATGTTCTCCCAAGAAGCATGCCTGGGTCTTTGAATAGGTCTCCGACAACTTATTCCAAAAAATAAGACCAGAAATAGCATTCAGCCTCAGTTACTTGGGAGGTCAGTGGGGTTACAGCAGCCTGTGTCTACTGTATCCAGTTCTTCAGCCACAAAATGTTCAGGCTCTCATCCTGGGTAACCTTCGGTAGCTTACAGCTCTTGGTGTCTGCTGGCACATTCTCCATTGTATTCTGGTATTTTTCCATAAGTTTGACTTGTCTCTTTGATAGACACAGCCATTCTTCAATAGCAGCAGGAAGCAAAAGATGTCTTTCTTTCAAAAGACATGGAAAAGGAATGTGCAATGAAAAAAACAAAGTAATTCAAATTAAAGTAGTGCTGGTGACTCTGAGCCAGGACTTCTGCCCACCGGTGGGAGTCGGAGAAGACCGCCATTGGTCCGTCTTCTGTTCCATTAGAGAAGAAGATGCCTCTTTCACACGTCAGCATCCCTGTCTGCCTTGAGACTGACCAGGAGCATCACTTTGTCAGGCACTGACACTGCGAAGCCGACTTTATCCAGGTCCCCATCAGATCTGTCGTCACTTATATTTGTCACTGTGAGTGGACGGACACACACTGTGGTGTGGCACAGTGATTGGTTTAAGTGGCGTTTTGAGGTCATCTGATGGTCACTAGTGCCTGTCTTCTCAGCACATTTGAGGTCAGTGACCTATGGCAGTTTGGCCCCTGATAAGTGTTAAGGCCGTATTCGGATTGGCCAGTCTGTCGGGCTCAGTCTCCTCACTTGGCAGCAAGCGGAGTCCAGGTGGGCTCTCTAGCCAAGAAGGTCACAATGATTAGTAAAGCGATCTCTCTATTCCTACGTAGCTCTCAGTGCACCAGATGACAAGCGACGTTCCCAGTCTGCTTCCCGTGTGCCAGGCACCGTGCTAAGCTTGCTGTCTATGTTAACACGTTTGGTAACACTTGCTGATAGCAAACAATCTTTAGATTGTTTAAATCCTTTCTGTTTGCTTTTTAATACCTACAGTAAAACCCGTGAGCCACAGTAGCATGGGGCTGGTCTGTCACCGTTTGCAGGGCTAAGAACACGTCCACATCCGTAGAATCAGAGGTGGTTCAGATGAAGTACTCAAGAGCAAGACAGCGGGAATAAATGCAATAGTAAGAGCTCTGGGAGATTAAAACCAGGCTAAGGTCCGAGAAATAGGACTTCTCTCAGGCTCTCTGGGCACAGCAGGGTACCCCTCAGCTATGTTTCTGCACAGTGAAGGTCTCAGGGCTGGTCATTCAGATATCTCTCCGAGTTGTCCAGCAACAGGACACAGAGCAGATTTTTTTTTTTTTTTTTTTTTTTTGGTTTTTCGAGACAGGGTTTCTCTGTGTAGCCCGGGCTGTCCTGGAACTCACTCTGTAGACCAGGCTGGCCTCGAACTCAGAAATCCGCCTGCCTCTGCCTCCCAAGTGCTGGGATTAAAGGCGTGTGCCACCACCGCCCGGCAGAATTTTACAAGTGATTTTTTTCATCTGTGGCCCAAAGACAAAATAGTTTGGAATCATTCAAGAAAGCAAAAGGGTCGGAAAGACCTTGACAATTTTGCCGTGACTGTCATTTCCATACTCAGCTTCTCATACTCAGACATCTGCTGCCCAAAAGCCGCCCCTCACATCCCCAGCTCCCCAGCTTCCTCACCCCTGTGCTAAACCATGACCCCATGCCCTACCATGTAGCAAGTAAGCGGTCTTCCTTTCTGCAAGAACAAAACACAGTGATAATCTGACATGCTCTGCACTGAGTGATTGGAGCACCCTCTTGCATGTCCTTCCGGAGTGTTAAAGGATATTATTGGTAGCCACTCCTAACATTTCCTTAAAGATCTCTTTATAAAAGTTACCCTTCCTCAGCAGGCCAAACAGTCCTTCACTAAGAAGAAAAATGAATGAAGAAAAATAAATGTTTTTATTGAGGTTATTATCTGGGTGTAACACTTTTGGCCTCCCGGTCCACCCAGGTGTAAGGCTAAAAAGCCCTGATCCTAGCCCTGACTCTGGGCTGATCCGGGAAAGGTGGGGGATGGGAGCTGTCTAAGCTCATGCTATAAGCCAAGCAAGCACAGAGGCTAGCATGAAGAAAGGGAGGCAGAGGCTGGAAGACAGGCCTGAGTGTAAATGGACCACGGGGCCTCCAGAGCAGGAAGCCTGGCAAGCCAAGGCACTCATGGAAAAGGTCTTATCTAAACAAGGGTGGCCCAGGACTCTGGATCCCCTCCACCATTGTCCAAGGAGTTGACCCAAAGCTTACCTATAGTCTCCAAAACTTTCTTCACCACCCCACCCCCTCATTGAGACAAGAAGTAATTTTCAGTATGGCCTTCAAGGCGTCACAAGGTCTCTCAGTAAAGGCAATCCACCAGAGTCCCCTTGGCATGACCCCGTGACCACCCTGAAGGGCCAGGATCTCTTCCTGAGCAAAGGGAGCAGGAACCATTTTGTCTAAACATGCCTTCCAACCCCACGCCTCTCCTGCTTGCATCCTCTCCCAGATTGTTTCATTTGTTTTAAGAGAACGTGAGAGGAGGGAAGAGTGTGGCAGAGTTTATCAATCTGCTGCTCCTGATGCGCTATCACCAGTGTTTTGACATGACACCCACAGTAGCAGTGTGATGTTTACATCAGGCCCTCCTGCAGGACAGAAGCCATAATGGGACCTCAACCAGCCTGGCTCTGGGTGTGCCTTCTAGCCAGTCTCTAAGCAGGTTTTCTTTTCCTTTCTGGTTTCTCTTTTGTTTTGCTTGAAAGACATTTTGCAGCTTCCATTTCACGACTGTTTCTGCTTCCTACCTTGAAATGGTTCTGTGTTCTTTACAGTCTCATCCCTTTTTGTGTCCTACTTTGAAATAATTCAGTGTTCATTCTACAGTCTCATCTTGGTTAGCGTGAGCAAAGAAATCTCATTAAACACATCAGCACAGTTCATGCCCGTCCTTAGAGTTCACTAGCCAGAACAGAATCAAGGAAACAGGGAGAATATTTGGTTTGGGAGCTTTATAGAGCTTTCTAGAGTCTTGCTTTTTTCTTCCTTGATTAAGTTTTCAATATATATTTAGTACACTTGGGCAATGATTCAGGCTTAATGTAAGCATTCAGTAGGTGTTGAAGTACTCAGCTCAGCACTGCCCCCTCTATCCCTACCCTAGGAGTACTCAGTTCAGTTCTTTAAAGTACTGAAGTCGTGTTCAAAGAGATACGCGTGTGCAGCTTCACTCTGTTCTGAGCCTGTCCCCCATCTTCTCAGAAGAGAAGGCTGCATCACCAGTAGCTAAAGAACAGATGCAAGTTTTAGATGGGACGAACGGACAGGAGGAAGCCTGAAAAGCAACGCTGTTCCAAACCAGCACAAAAGGAAGAGCAGGGGTGCTCTGGGGTGCAGACTGTACATCATGCTTGTGCGTGTTACAGTCCGCAGGGAATGGGCTTGCCTTCAGGAACCATAGAATCTGTCCACTCAGAGAGCAGTATAGAAGAGGAAATCGCACACACTGAGATGAGCGATGTTTACCAAAACCTGAAGAAGAAAGAAAATAAAAAGATTTAAAAACCCACAAAACTCCCCAGTGCTGAAATGGTATTTATGCAGAGCTGTGGAGACATTCTTGATATATACAGAGCATCACTGACGGGATGACAGAATGGCTCAGAGGGTAAGGGCCCTTACCATGCAGGCCCAACCCCAGAACCCACATGAGGGAAACCTGACCTCCATATGCACTCTATCGCCTGTGCACCCCTGCAAACTCAAACATGCAACAATAAGTAGATTATTTTAACTTTTAGAAGGAGTTCCCAAGCACAGTAATATTTCTTGGTACATGATGAGTGTCTATGGGTACCGTAAAGTGGAAGGGCTAAATATGATGTTCAGAAATGTGCCCGAAGGAAAAGCAGATATTGCCTGCAGAGGCACTGTCTGGATGGGAGATTTGACTTGGGAGGCCCCAACCTGCCTCCTGTTTGGGGTTATAAAAGAGCCAGGAGGGAACAGGGAACAGGGCAAACCCCACCCAAAAAACGAATCTAAGAGAGGACTCTGTCATCTTCACAGAGAGGGCAGCAGTCCCCACTGTGTGTCAGAAGAAGAACGTTAGAACTAGGAACTTTGAGCAGCCCCAATTGGAGTTAGCAGACTGGCATGTTGTGTGTAGGGCTCAGCTCCATATGTCAGTACCTAATTGGCTAACTTCTTCTAATTTATTTTTGCTGGTCTCTTATCCTAACGAAACTGTTCAACCCCAGAGCAGCGGACAGAGATGGCACAGACCCACGCTTGCCCCAGAATTATTTTCCTTTAGTTGGTTATAAATACCTCGTCCTCATTGTGCTTGACACGCTGTATGCAAATAGAGGGGGGAGTCCTGGGGCTCATTAGGAAAGGACAGGGGTTTGGAGTACTCAGAGGACAGAGCAAAGCTGATAACACCGGCCTTGTTCAGAATAGTGCATGGGAGCTTTCTTATCTCGCTCTGGCAGGAGCTGCCGTGGGCTTCCTGTGGGAAACCAGGGGCAAGCTCTGCTTTCCTCTTGTTGTCCGACTTCCGCCTCCCTCAAGACTGTTCCCAGCACCATGGTTATCTTTGTATCTTCAAACATGGCACAATCTACTTCCTCAAGAGCTTGATGTATTCTTAAGACTTAGGCAAGTGCCCCTCCTCCCCGCGGCACCCCACCCCCACTCTAGTCTCTTTTCAAGTGGTGGAATGGAGGCAGGCCCTCAATGACATTCTATTTTTATGGTTCAGTGACAAAGAGGGAAAAATATAATAGCCTCTAAATTAGAAAAGAGCCACAGAACCTGCCCCTTTCATACGGAGGACCTGGCAAGCAAGTGGAGGCTGTGGTTTCCACAGGAGGGCTTGAGCCTTGGTAACTGTCCTCAGAGGCAAGAATGGCAGTGGGTGAAGGGGCTCAGAGGTCGGTGGCCCCAAGTGAACTGAGCTGACTGTATTTCCCTTGCTTTGCTCCAACATTTTTTTTTTTTTTTTTTTTTTTTTTTGCATTTCCTGAAGATGGGATGTAAGAAGTTTTAAGATCTTTGACAAAGACTCCCCTTATCCTTCTCAGTGCTTTGAGGGATACAAGAAGGCATCTGAAGCTTTCTCGTCCAGTCAGAATGTATGAGCCCTGAGGGCACATACACATTTGTTCCTGTGTGTTTGTGTGTGTGTGTGTGTGTGCTCGATCGCTCCCGCCCTTGAGTGCACACACAGATGGCATGTGCTTCTGGAGGATGTAGCAAGCAGTCACTTGCAGTTTACGATTCCAATGCTGTATCTTACAACTCAGAATAATGATCACAGAAGCTAGAGGAAATGACTTTATATGCTGGAACTCATTAAAAGATTTCTAGTAGAAAAGAAAGATGTTTGACTTTCTCCCTGGCTCTGTTTATTTATATTAATCAATAAGAGCAAAAAGATTGCCTGGTGATTACAAAACACAGTTAGCAGAAATCTCATAAGCACTCTAAGGAAGGATCAGCCTTTGTTCTGTTTGTTTGGTTGGTTTCAGCTTTGTGTTTTTGTTTTAAATCTTTTCATTTACCTATAAGTGGTTTTGGTGTTGGTGGTGGGAATGAACTTAGATATTTGGAGAGCTCTAACATACAGCCCAGGTACGGAATTCAATTGTTGAAACTGTCTAGTTATAAAAGCGGCGTGTGATTTAGAAGATGTGGATGTTCTTTAGGGATCCCCATTGAAGCATATAGGTCTAACTATGAAAATTTAGCAGTGGTGGGCAGGGGCATGGCTCAGTGGTTGAACACTCATGTAAGGGTTCTATTCTTATGAACACAAACACTACACACACATACACACACACACCACACGCATACACACCATACACAGGCACCACATATATACATATACAACACACACCATGCATACACACACACACTACATGCATACACACACCTGAGTGGATAACCAGCATAGCCACATCTGGCGAGTACAGCACAGGAGACTATTCTGGGTCATATAATGGAAGGAATAGAGTTGAACCCAGCAGAGTGGGCCCATTAATGTTTCGGGGTTACTTCCCAGCTCAAGGCCCCTAGAGGATCCCCTCTCCTCTCTATCCCTGTCTCTCTCATCTGCTTTCCTCTCCCACTTTTATTTCCTTTAAGTCCTCACTGTTCTGGACTACTTAGAAACTGGGGTTTAAAAATTCCTCCTTGTCTGAGAACCTCCAGATTCTGCCTGAATCATGTTCAAGGTTCTAGACCAATTGGTAAGAGTACAGGACCATGAAATGCTCAAAAAGAGAGAGAGGGGATGGGGAGGAATGACTCAGCTGTAAGAGCACTGGCTGCTCTTGCAGAAGAGCCAAGTTCAATTCCCAACACCCACAACCACCTGTAACTCCAGATCCAGGGAATCTGATGCCATCTTCTGGCCTCCATGGGCATAGGCACATACATGCACACGTGGGTGCAAAGACGCATGCAGGCGAAACACCCATACACATAAACTGAAAATAAACAAATGTTATTTTCAAGATTAAAAGAGAACTCACAGACTTTAAGGTCAACACTATTAGCACTCTCTATTGATAATTAAACACTTGAAACCTAAGAAGTTAGAGCTTGTTGTGATACCACGAAACTTGGAGAGAAATTAATTAAATACAATAAACTATTCCAAGATGTTTGTTCCCGGGGGCACTTATTTATCCTATGGAGGGGGGTGTCTAACTAAATATTATGACTTAAAGCCACCCTGCATACACGTGAAATACCATGATTTTCTGAAGATTTCTATTGATTAATATAATATACACATACCCCAACCCCGTCACATGTATGCGAGGATGCACACACACACACACACACACACACACACACTTGAATGTTACTTCCATCCACTGAGAGCTAACTAAAATCCAGGCATTACATGTCCTAAATTAAGTATTTTCTTTAGTATTTAGATCAGGAAAGGTATACAGCAGCTCACTGTTGGAGTATCTCCCTGCTGGGTAGATACAGTTGCGATTTGTAGTTTCTAAGGATGATCGGATGGTCTTAGGTGAAGAAGACTCTCATAAAGTCTGTGGTTTTCTCTCTGAGGACGTTTCCTGTCGGTTCCCCGTCACTTGCCATCACTGGCTGCTCTGTGCAACATCGTGATGCCCTCTTCTCTTTCGTAGGTATGACTTCTGCTTTGAGAGGGAAGGATCCTTTATCCTGGATCCCAGCAGCAACTTAGGAAACAGAATTGAGAGCATCACTCAGCGCATGATGGTCATAGAAGGAACCAATAAGGTACTGTTTGTGTAAAACGAGCCTTGGGGATAATCTGTAAACAAGATCTCAGCTCCTGGTTCTAGGTTTATGAGGCCCAGAAGTAATGCAAACCTCGAAAATCAGAGGGGAAGAGAATCATTGCTCGAGTTGCCACATTTCCCTGACTGTATTCTTCAGACTCCTGATACTCCTCTTTCGTCTCCTTTCTCCCCCTTATACATATATGTCTGTGTATGTGCCGTGTGTGCAGTACCCCTAGAGTCCAGAAATGAATGTCAGACTTCCCAGAAGCCAGAGGTAAAGGTGGTTGTGAGCCTCCTCTCTCAATCCTCCCATGTGGGTCCTGGAAACAGGAACTGAATTTGGGTCCTGTGCAAGAACAATGCACGTTCATAACCACTAAGCTGTCCCTGAGGCTGGAAAACTCATTCTTCCTGAACCTCAGGCAGGTGCACATCAGCGACTCCCGATCCTAACCACACATCGATCCTCTATCAGCGTTACAGTCGCATCTTTGGGGTGGGACCCAGAGTCCACACAAGTGCTGGGCCATACACTGCCAGGTGATGCTAGCCTTCAACTGTGCCTGGGCCCTGCTAGAGGACAGGAAGTGGGATCTCAGTAAATAAAAACTAATTCAAGGCTTCACACCAAAATTCAACATTCCTATCTCAGAAACTATCACATCTGTTCTTCTGTCCCGACCTGGCGAAGTCTAGGCTGAGTGTGCAAACACACCGTCTATCAGCATTCCCCAAACTAACCAGGTCTAGCGTGTATTTTTTTTTCCCCTTCTACTCTTGAACCATTCATTTTCTACTTTCTCCGGGAGTGTAGAAAAGAGCTGGTATCCTGTGAATCAGAAAGTCCCAGTAGGCTGCAAACCGGAAGCTTCCCTCCTTTGCAGTAGAGAAGGATCTGCTTAGAAATCAGCTATCATCTGGCATGCGGATAGCAAGGCTTTCAAAAAAAAAAAAAATCAAATAGCCTATTGGTAAAACATCCATTTACATTATACATACTCATCTTGATATGAAATAGGGATTATCTGTATAAATGCCACTGTCTGCTCAAGCAGGAATACTTAAAATATCCATTTACTTTGCTGCACCCTTGAATTCAGGGATGAGAAGCAGATACATTGTTCTCTATGTAGGATTCAACAACAATAAATAACTTCTGCACTCTTCTTTTCTCTTTTTAAAGACTTGTTTTTATTTTATATGTATGTGGATTTTGCCTCCATGTGTGTCTATGTACCAGGTGCATGCACTGCCTATAGAGGCCAGAAGATGGCGCTGGATCCCCTGAAACTGGTGTTACATATGGCTATGAGCTGTTATGTAGGTGCTAGGAACCAAACCTGAGTCCTACAATAGCAAGAAGGGTTCTTAACCACTGAGCCATCACTCCAGCTGCCCCCACCTCCCATTTTCTCTTTCTTTCCTTCTTTCTTTTCTTTTCTTTTTTAAGACAGGTTCTGACTATGGCCCTTGCTGGCCTGAAACATGTTTACGGAGATCCACCTGCTCTGTCTCCTGAGAGCTGGGATTAACTGTATCTACCACCATGCTAGCCCTGCAGTTTTCAGTATCTAAGCCTTTTTGAAGATGCTAATGTCAGCATCTGTTTTTGGCAAACCAGCATGATTTTCCTCATTTTAAACATGGGCAGTCCAAGCCACACAGTATAAAAGGGTGGGAAAAAAATTCAAAGCAAAGTCTCCGGAGTCAAAATTCAGCTTTCTCATGGCCAACTAAAGCCAAAACAAAACAATTAACGAGTCCATTCATGTACAACATCAACAGTCACTTGCTAGGAATCGTGGAATGGTTGTTATAGGTACAGCAGTAGTTGGGGTGGTTTGTACCAGCCCCCTCTCCCAACACAGTACATAGGAGCTATAAAGTTCCATGGTGTCCAGCCATTGGTGAAAGACTTTAATGAACGAGTTAGATGAGAAGGAATTCTAGAAACCTGAACGTTTGATCTGGGTAGAAATTGTTCACTAATACTAGAGAACCACTTAGTGCTGCTGCCACAAAGTCCTAGTAGATTTCCCAGACGATGTCACCAGTATCCATTCATCTTTTGCTTCTTCCTGATCATGCAGGCGAATGTATGGAAATTTAAAATGAGAATTGATGTTCATGATCAAAGTGGGATTTCTACTTTGTTTTCTTACCACAAAAATGTCCAGTGAGCAATAAAATTGAATAGGGTGAAGCTGGTTGAGATTCCTGGGGCGTGACCCCGTGTAGTTAACTAACTCTATAGATAATGCCTGCTGATAAAAAAAAAAAAAAAAAAAAAAAAAAAAAAGCGAGCGAGCAGAGAGAAACTTGTCTGAAATAAAATTAAAAAAAAAAAAAAAGCCTTCACCAATTTTCCACTCAGGCTGGAAATAGATGTATTGTCTTGCAGTTCTGTAGTTAAGCTAAAGATTTCCGATATGGACTTCTGTGCGCAGCTGGCATTTGTACCGCCTGGCCCATGTTCAGTAGCTGCAAGGAACTCCTCCTTCCAACCGATGGCAAAGATGTCCACATTTCTCAACTCTTCCAAAGAAATGGCGTTAGCGGTCTTTATCCTACCTAACTTCCCGTGGTAAAGAGGAAATAACCTGGAGAGAGGTTCCTCTACACGTAGGACTTTAACAAATTGACGACCACATAGACTGCATTGAGTCCCCCGACGGCCGCAGTCACATGCAATGAAGGGTGTCTGTTCAAGATCATTTGGATTACAACACTTTTAATTTTCCCTGTAAGAGAAGTGAAAATATACATGGAGCCTTTAGGCAGTTCTAATACCATTATGCCGGGGGTGGGGGTGGGGAGTGGTGGGGGGTATAAATGGTTGATTTCTTGTTCTGATTTTAGGAGAACTTACTGCGTTTAGTTTTAGCATTAATTAATATATGTTTTTGTGGTCGAGGAGAAAAAGCAATCCTTCGTTGGACAGTTACAAACATAGTTCTGCTGTTTCTAAATTGCGCGCAATGTCCTCTATCTACAGTGTAGACTCTTTTGCTTCTCTGGAGCACTGTGACTTTAGTACACTAAAGTCCCAGAACAATGACTCATTCAGTCACACCTTGGCCTTGCCCAGCAATGCTCCTCTGTGGATGTGGGTGGGGCTCTCACACCGGAAGTCATGGCGGATAGGGGGTTCCAGGGGCTTTTCGTTGTTGTCCCTTAGGTCAGTGAAGTGCGGCATAGAGGGGAATACAATTCCAAAACTCCGTTTCCTCCTTGGCCCACCTTTGTGAGATGTGAGCCATTATCTGGAGTGGCTAAAAACAAAACATTGGATTTTCAAGTTGTTCACGCCAGATCCGGGGGTTTGTGAGACTAAAATGAGAAACGCACAGAACTGTGGGCCGATTTTGTAAGGCTGGAAGGTGGTGACTGCCTCACCGCGGCAGCAGCGACATTTCCGTGAACTTGTTTGAGAGTACAGGAGGAAATATGTAAATTGTTTGAGACAATCCCATGACGTATATGCTTGTCCTAATTACTGAACGATGGCTTGTGGTCTAGTTCCCACACTGCCCTTGGCTCCCCCTACTTCTCACCTTCTGTTTTCCCATCATGTGGTTGTTGCGTGCCACCGCTGGGGTCATGTCAGCTCTTCCTTGGCCTTTATACACCTACTTCTATTTCTCCCTGAAAGACTTAGAAGAAAGCAGTGTTAGAAACATCCCGAGATTAAAATCTCCATTCCATAAATAGGTTAAAAAAAAAAAAAAAAAAAAACCTTGTTCCAGAAATTAAGCCAAATGACATATTACCTCCATTCAGCCTATTCCACGAGGCTGAAGCAACATTGTAGACAGGAATTACTAAGGCTTAGCAAATGGGAAGGAAGGAAAATTAAGGAATCCAAGCTTACAGTAGCTAATGACAGGTTTTGTTGGTTGGTTTGTTGGTTTTGTTTGCTTGCTTGTTTTATTTTGTTTTGTTTTTAGATTTGAGGGCTTTTTGTTTTTTCAAGACAGGGTTTCTCTGTGTAGCCCTGGGTGTCCTAGAACTCACTCTGTAGACCAGGCTGGCCTTGATCTCAGAGATCCACCTGCCTCTGGCTCCTGAGTGCTGAGATCAAAGGTGTGTACCACCATGTCTGACTTCTGGTGACAGTCTTGATGAGTATCCCGGGTCATAGCAAAGAACCCCGTAACAAGCACAGATCCTTTAAGCATGCAGAGTTAGACTGGACTGAAAACCTCACTAAGAAGTCACCTACCCCATACTAACCCATCAACAAAAAGGCTTTTATCTTTTTTGATGTTGTGATTGGCTGTCTTCATCCTCTGTAGAAGGCCACTGTGGATTTTAAGTAGGAGTGAGGTTTTTCACCCCTTCTCCTATGACTGACTGAAGATGAATATCCTAATTGTAGTCTACCTTAATGTTTCTGCCTTCATGGCTGGTCCTCAGGTCTCTTCATTTGTGGAAAATGCAAACTGATTATAGAATTAATGCAAGCAGACACTCTTGAGACATCTTTTCAGTGTGTCCTATCAAATAAACCATTTCAACTCCAAATATCTGTTACATCTCTAATCTTCCGCACTTTATCTTCTAAAGCGTAACAGGGATAATTTGGTGCTCTGCTAAGCTTTTTTCATTCTCTTCTTTGCTGTGGACATCAAGGATTAGACTGGTCCCTTTAAGACAAGAGACTCATCATCCTTATTAACTGTCCCCTGAGCAAATAGATGCCTTCCGGTACAACCAAGGATGCTGAACACAGTCTTGCTTAGGCTCCTATCTCTGACCTGACCTGGCTTATGCTTGTCAAAGGGTTTTCTCTTGTTTTTGAGACAGTCTCACTATGTAGCCCTGGCTAGCCCACTTCTATATGTAGACCAGGCTGGCCTCCAACCTACAGAGGTTCTCTGCCTCCTGTCACTGGGACTAAAGGCATATACCACTATATGCAACCTATATCTTTGATGTTATTTGAAAAGATAGTTAATTTTATAACCTTAAAACATATTCCCTAGAAAAAGAACACACCAAAAGTAAAGTAATTTTTAGAAAAGTTGATTATAAGTTTTATGTTTCATTCTGTGTTTAAAAATGTTTTTCTTTAATTAGAATCTTTTCATTCACCAATCACACTTTCAAATCATATCACTTAAAAAGAAAGGGAGAGGTTGCTCACACCTTTAGACCCAGCACTCAGGAGGCTGATCTCTGTAAGTTCAAGGCCAGCCTGGTCTATAAAGTCCAGGACAGTCAGAGCTGTTACACAGAGAAATTCTATCTTGAAAGACCAAAAAGAAATAAAAAAGTTTTCAGTTTGTGTGAAATTCTATCCCAGAAGAAAAACAGTGTTCAGCTTATGCTACCAACTACTGCTGATGAAAAGAGCTACTTTCAAGGGAAATCCTATTCAAATGGTAGACAGGCCCTTATCAACAGGTTTTGCTACGCACGGTAAAGTGTTTTGGTGGGGAAGCCATCAGAGGTTGAGCGTGTGAGCCCTTGAGTTCTACACACCAGGATAGATGCTCTTCCCAGGCGTGTCTGTGGTCTCTGGAGTCTTGGAGTTCATCTCTTAACCCCTAGAAACCTTAGTTGCCTCAATTGTTTAATGCCTCCATCTCACGGGGCTAAGATAATGCTGTCCTGTTACCGTCAAGGGCAACACGAAGGTCTCATCACAAAGAAATAATAAACGCTCCACCTACATAATTTCTAGACTAACAGAAACCATGATGAGTTCAATTCTGGAGGATGCCTGTCTTACATGGGTGGCTTGTACTGGAAGGCATTACTTAGGCAGAGAAAAAAATATTTGATTTTTATTTCTTTCTTCATTGGATTCATATCACCTCCAGGGATCTCAGCTTTATTCTCAGATTGCACAGAAAATCTGACATAGGTCACTAAGACTAAAGCTGTTACAACCATTGTAGACAATCTGGGCAAGCCTAATTTGTTTATTTACTTTACTTTATGTGTGTGAGTGGTTTTTACATGTATGTATGTCTGCACATCACATGCATGCCTGGTGCCCCCGGAGGTCAGAGGAGGGTGTCAGATCTCTTGAACCAAACTTACAGATCATTGTGAGCAGCCATGTGGGCACTGGGAATCGAACCCTGATCCTTTGCAAGAGCATATGTTTGTAGCACTGAGACATCTCTCCAGCCTACTGTGTGCAGGTCTCAAACATGGCAGATGTACATATGCAGGTTGGCTTCTCCTTGCCACAAACCCCAGTTCTGTGGCAAAAATCAAAGCCATTTTAACAACAGTATAAATGGTGACCGTCTGAAATATCAAATATTCTCAAGCCAACAGAAATGGGGTTCCTGTTTATGTAATGTAAGTAGACATAGCTAACTTAATCATAGATCCAAATTGGACAGCAATACATCCAAGAATCTAAATGAGTCTGCATGGGTCCTTTAGAATCAACAGTAAGAACTTACTCTGTAAGGAACTTCAGCTTAAGATGACTACAAACAGGAAGTCCTCAGTGCAGACGTTCATTTCTGATCTTCTTCTGAAGAGCTTTGACACGGTGGAGTCCAGACTCCCCAGACAACACAGGGGGTCACAATGTAGTTGATCATCTCTCTATCCTTCCAGCTAACACCAGCTAGTGGCTCCCCTCACACTGTCCCCAACAAGCTTGTCTTACCACAACTTTCCACAGTCTCCATGGCTTGCTGGTCTGCATAATAATTAAGAGGAGGCGGCTATCAGAACTCGGATGTTCCCACTCTTCGTTAAAGTTAACAATCAGAATAAAAGAGAGAGCTGAACTCTCAGACTCTTCTACACTGGCCGTCCCCCATGCCCCTGCAGGAGAGAAAGCATATGTTGGAGCCTTAAGTCAGGAATGAGGCCAAACACTTTTAGAAGTCATTGGTGTTGGGATTGCCATGCTCTGTATTGATATTGACAGTGCCTCCACAGCCATGCGATGAATGTCGCCTAAGCGGAGTGAGAATAACCATGTAGCCCAGCCCTCTGCATTATCTAGAAGTTCGATAAAACATAAGAGTGAATGGGATTGACCAGAGACTTCCAACAACTAAGAAACCGTTTGGGGTAGGAAATGAAGGTGGGGGGCTCGCTGCCTAAAACACTGAGGGTGCTGTCAGTCTTTATTTCAGATTTACTTCCTGTGTTTTATGTGTGTGATTGTTCTGCCTGCATGTATGTACGTACAACACATGTGTGCCCGGTGCTCACAGAGGCCAGAGGAGGGCGCTGGATCCTCTGGCACTGGAGTTACAGGTGGCTGTGAGCCGCCACGTGGGTGCTGGGAAGTGAACCCAGGAGGTCCTCTGCAAAAGCAGCCAGTGCTCTAACCACTGAACCATCTCTCCAGCCCTAGTTTTTTTAGTCAGATTTGTCTCTAGATTTAAAAACAGAAATGTCCTGATTTCTTAGAGGAGTTGAGAGACCACACATAAAACCCCTACTTCACCAATCAGAAAATGTTAAGACCCTTCCCCAGGACCAGTCCCTTGAGAATTCTCTTTCAGGAAGGCACCCAGCATCCTACCGTATTGTCTTTATCTTAAAGCAGGGCACACAACTCACCTACCACCATGAGGGCAGCACCCCAATCTCATAGCCCCTGGTTAGTTATTTGTGTCCTAGGACACAGACTTCGATCTCTGAGGAGCTGGATCAACTTTTGTGTATTTGTATCTAATTTGAAGTATTAAAAAGTCACTTTAATTTTTTTCCCCGCCCTACCTATTCATGATACGGTGGCTTTCAACGTAACACTGTCCAGCAGTGTGTCCGTGTTTCTAATTTCTTCTTTTAAAGGAAACAATGGACATCTTTAAGCTGTCTAAATTTTCACCTTATGATTAGAGTAGACATTATTTCATTTGAAAAGTACTTCCAAGTTCATATCAACTTGACCACTGTCTGGGGGCAGTCATGCTAAATCACAACTCTAAAATATCGGTTTATATCTTCATTTTATACACAAAGGATTAAAGTCCTGAGAATACTTAATTTATAAACACACACACACACACACACACACACACCACTCACACACGACTATCTTAGCTTTGCAGCTTCCCGTCCCTGTCCCGACCACTGGGGGCTGCAGGCCATATCCCGTGAGCACAAATGAGAAATAGCTTTGCCACTTTCTCCTCTCTCCTTGCTTGATTCACATGTCCCAACATAGACGCCTACTGTGATCAGTTAGCACCCGTGCTCTCAGGTCACCCACAGCAGGAAGGATCTGGGCCTCACCTGTTCCTCTCACAGATGTGGACTGACCACCTCATGGGGTGGGACGTGCAGTTCCACACCTTGGCTTCAGGTCTGTGATTGTTATGGCAGCAGACCGAGATAAGCCCGAAACCCTCGTACGTCGGATGTCATGGGCTCCAGTCTCCTGAGGACCTGTCTTCCTGTTATTTTTCTATTCGTGCTGGGGCTCCATAGCAGAGAGCTTGCTGGTGGCTACCACCCCTGCCATACCCTCTACGTGAATGGAACAGCTGAATCACTCTGGCCCTTTGAGTCGCTCAGGGCCATTCCAATAGATCTCTGTCCTCTAGCTGAACTTTTGTCTCTCTTTTGCAGACGGTTAGCACATTGGTGGTGGCTGACTCTAGGACCCCTGGAATCTACAGCTGCAAGGCCTTCAATAAAATAGGAACTGTGGAAAGAAACATAAAATTTTACGTCACAGGTAAGCTATCCAGACAAGCTGGGTGACCTTGGTCTCTCTTCAACCCTCTTTGCTTTTAACACCCTTGGTGATTTTTTTTCCTTGTTTTTTTTTAAACATAGACTTATCAAGCTGTGAGGACTGCTATCCTTGCTCTCAGGGATAGAATTCCACATCTTTAGCTTCTCTAAAGAGCCACTTCCCGGAATTCTCTCAATTGTGTCTGTGTTTCTTTCCCAGACTGGGTTCTAAATTTGGGATCGTATATCCTTGCTTTTGGACCCCCTCAGGACTGGCTCCTGGGTCTGGTACATAGTTCACTTCCAACCCCTGTGATATTAGACAGGGTTTTTGTTCGTTTGTTTTTTAGGGGACTAGGTTTTTTGTTTGTTTGTTTTACTTAGAAATCCGTAGTTGAAGTGAGTTAGCTCTTTTGGGGACTCTCCTGTCAAAATCTGAAAGTGGGCTTTGTTCCTCATAACTAATGGGGTTTTTTTGTTGTTTTGTTTTTTTGTTTTTTGAGCATTTAAGAATTTGTAACTTTAAACCCGATGGTCTCTACAAATCTTTAAACCTGCAAGGTACACAAGTGGCACTCCTTATGTCCCTCCATGGGTTCAGGAAGGAAATTAGTTGCTCAAAGTCTAAAAACAATTGCCTGGCTCCACGCCTCCCCAATTTCTGAGGAAACCTGGGCAGTCTGCCAACCCTCTGGAACCTTCGCACTGCACGGAGCAGGCTGCTGACATTGCCTAGAAGTCGCCAGAAAGAAATAGGCAGCAGCACCGAGTTCATGAGACATTTGGGTTGTCAGATGAGGGGAGCCTGTAGCCAGTGAGCCAAGCCCTAAAGAATCTGGGCCATGGGGACGTCCTGAAGGTCATTCTCACAGGTTGGACCTGGACGGTGCCCTGCCTTCTCTGGAGAGAAATCAATACCTCAGCAAAGCCCCTTAGACTGAGGACTGGCCTCCACCTTCTCACCTTACAAGAGCCGAAGAGAGTGTTCCTTTTATATCTATTCCCAGTAGGAAAGGCCTTTGCTGGGAAGGAGTCTCACCAAGATTTCACTAAGAGTACTCTGTGAGTAAATCCAGGCACTTTGGAGTAATTCCTCGGCTCTCAACCTGCGCCTGAGGGCCATGACCCCTTTGGGAAGGTCCTCTACCTTTTCACAGGGGTCACCTAAGACCACTGGAAAACACTGATATTTGCAATTAATAGCAGTAGCAAAATTACAGTTCTGAAGTAGCAACAAAATACTGCTAGACATTGGTGGTGAATGCCTTTAATCCCAGCACTTGGGAGACAGAGGCAGGCAGGACATATGAGTCTTAGGCCAGCCTGATCTATAGAGGGAGTTCCAGGACAGCCAGGGCTAAAATGAGAAACCCTGTCTTAAAACAAACAACCAAAAAAACCCAAAAAACAAACAACAACAAAATAAATACATAAAAATAAGACAAAAAAGGAAGAAAGAAAGAATAACATTTTGTTTAAGCCAGTATATCTAAAATACCATGTTATATTTTTAATATGTAGTTAACATTTAGGGGGTTATTTACCTAGTGATTGAACTCCAGATCGATACAGATGTTTTGTTTTGTTTTTTACCACTGAGTTATACCCACAGTCCTGTATTCAACAGAGAAATAAAACACACACACACACACACACACACACACACACACCTGCTCAAATTTTAATCAATTTAAAATAAATGAAAGAATTCAGGCCTTCAGTTATACAGACCACTGCTCAGTACTCCAAAGTGTGTCGTCTCTAAGCCTCTGAGAGGGAGAGAGAACTGGAGGTCACTGAGCTGGGGAGAGCATGAACAGGGAAGAGGCTGGGCCTCCTCTAAGTGTTCAGAGCTAAAGGAAAGCGCTAGCAGGAGCTCACAAACTCTTTAGCCACCGACTCATCTAAAATCACCCCCACAGACCTTTACGGATATTCTGACTTCTTGTGGACAACTGTACCTTCATCAGGACCTCAAGACCGGGCTAGGCTTAAAGTCCTGGGGCCTTTCAGGGCTGCTGAGCAGAGAGCCGTGCTCTCATGCCATTCCTGGGAGTGGGAGCCATGCCCACATCTGCTCCTGGACCCCTCCCACCTCAATTCCTCATGGAGTCTTTCCTTAAATCACTTCTTGTGCTCTGACTTAGCAGTAAGCACATTGATAAATATTGACTAGGGATGCCAGCCCTCTGGCAGAAGAGTCTAGAGGCAGACTTGGGAGCCATCTGTCTTTCTGGGAATCTGGAGCATTATCTAGAGCAGACTGACAGGCTCAGGAGGAGCACACACCGTCGGCAGATAGATGTTTCACATTCTAAGGGTCCAACCAAAGCAGATCATCTCCAGGCTCAGGGTAGGGCCTCTGGCTTGAGTCTGAGTGTGTTCTCGGAGAAGACATGCTGAGCTCGGGGAAGGAAATGCCTACTGAAGGCTCACAGTGCTTCTCAAAACACAGAGAAACTTTAATCTTCCGCCTAAGCGGCTCATCACCTAAGCCTTGTTATTTAGGATTTGCTTTATCTCCATGGCTCTCTTCCATCAGCACTGCAGAGTCTGAGCTTAGATGGATGGTAGATTGAATCGCTTGTAATCACTATTGGCTTTTAGCGAATTATTATATTTTTTCATATCAGATTTTTGCTCCAAAATTTTTTTTAAATCTTATTTGTATTCGCTTAAGAAAGGATCTGACTCTATATCCTTGGTTGTCCAGGAACTCATATATAAACTAGGCTGGCCTTGAATTTATAGAAGTCTACCTGCCTCTCCCTCCCAAGTGCTGGGATTAAAGGTGTGCCTCATCGCACCCAGCCCAAGATTTATTCTTAGTGCATACAAGGTTAAGTACATTTAGGAACTGTGCACTTTGCATGTCTATTTTCTAGGGAAAACAACAATAGATGGATGGATGGATAGAGATATAGATATATCTTATGTGTAGTGTATGTTGTAGGATATAAGAAGATATATACTGTGTGTGTGTGTGTGTGTGTGTGTGTGTGTGTGTTGCTTATACTTGACCCAGAGTAACGCTTCAGTTTTCTGTATTTATTTATTTTATATTGTGTTTGTGAACATTTTGCCGGCATGCATGTACATGTGCCACAGGCATGCCTAGTATCCACCAAAGGCCAAAAGAAGGCTTTGGATGCCCTAGAGTTATATGTGGTTGTGAGCCATGTTGCGGGTTCTGGAAACCAAATCTGGGTCCTCTGCAAGAGCAACAAGTGCTCCTATCCACTGAGCCATCTCTCCAGCCCCTCCCCAGTAATACTTAAAAAGCTGCTGTGTAGGACTAGGCACAGCATGCAGCTCAGAGGTAGAGCCCCCTTCTCCTGGTATCATGTAGAAGACACTGAGTTGAATCCCTGGGTTCCCCCTATTTGGAGCCGTCCCAGTCAGGTGGAAATGCCTGCCCCTCTGGGGCCTGTTTCCATACGGGCATGCTTTCCCCACAGGAGATTGTCTGTGTCTCCTGAGAGAGGCTGGCTTCTCTCATGGACCCCTCAGGAGACTGTGGTGAGTCTCAGCCTATATGGATAGGTGTTGTGTAGTGCCGACAGCGATGGCTGGGCTGGATAGCAACTCCTATTTTACAAGCATTAGTGTTTTGCCTATATATGCATGTTCAAGGCTGTCAGATCCCCTGGAACTGGATTTACAGACAGTTATGAGCTGCCATGTGCAGGCTGGGAATTGAGCCTGGGTCCTCTAGAAGAGCAGCCAGTGTGCTTTAACTACCAAGCCGTCTCTCCAGTCCCCTGGAACGAAGCTCTTCTTAGGTCCATTTTAACACTCAGGGTTTGGGGGAAAAAGTATTAAGGGAAAATCCCTCTGGGTTTATTAAACCATTAAAGATATTTTGCCTACAGTCTTCTATGGATCAAAAACAAATGGTGACAGGGGTTACACTGAGAAACCGACAGTCCTTAGAGCTGTCTGGTGGCTTCAGAAATTGTGTCCATTCCAGAAATAGGCTTGCAGGATGGACCTGGTTTTTTGTTTGTTTCTTGTTTGGTTTTTCTCTTCTCCAGATGCAGTGTGTGTGTGTCTGTGTGTGTGTGTGTGTGTGTGTGTTGTGTGTGTGTGTGTGTGTCTGTGTGTGTCCCGCTGTGACTGGGTGTATGAGCCATCACTGAGAGAGAAACTGGAAGATGAAACCTTGTCTCTCTCATTTCCCAGTGTCACTAAATGCGTTTTATTTTGAGATTCCTGGTGGTGCTTGGCAAAGATAAACAAAATCTTCCATCAGGAAACCTGTGAGCTATTTCCACAGGAAGTTTTAAATCACCAAAGTAAATAGAGACTCTTCACATGACCTCAGTGGTGTGACTGAGATCCCTGGGTGCCAACCACCAGGATGAGAGTGCAGGGGTGAAGAGGAGCTCTGGCCAGTAAGGACTGCCTGCGAGCAGCCTGTGTACAGCCAACTCTCCATTCTCGTCTCATCTGTGTGGATGGCGATAGCAAATGTGTTATTCTCACCTGGAAGACGTCCAAAATGTACCAATGTGCTGAAGGAGAGTAACTGCTTCAGACTCCTCGCTGCTATGTTAGTCACAACCAGCAAGCGCTGCCGTGTCTGCGCTCACACAGGCTCCTTTTTATTTTCCACTGAAAGCGGCTCCGCTCTCCTCCTTGCTCCCCATGTACCAGGCTTCATAGGCTGCCGTAACCCCCTGCTTCCAGGTTTCACATGAATACTTTGGCATTTCTTCAGACGATACACTTTATAATGCAGCCAAAGCCAGAGAAATCAGAAAAACAAGCAAAGCGAGATCTAGGGAAGCGCTGATACGATGTCTAATTTTGGACTATTGTCCCCTTTAAGGTTTAAAGGTCTCTTTATAGCTTTGTGTACGGAGGATAATAATAACAACAGACAACAGCGCTTTTCATCTTCAAAGCTCTTTGTAAAATGTTGGCCCAAATTCTTTGCTCAAATATAGATACATCACTAGTAGCCAGCCATGGGAAGGTATAAGTCAGTTCTCGACCGGTAGCCATGATTTTTAAAGCCCTCTAAGAAATGTTCTGGAATAACACTAGGAGCTTGTAGCCCTAAACTCAAATGATGGTTCTGGAAGGAAAGTAGGGTGCACAGGCTGGCATGGAATGAGGGGGCACTTAGGAGATGTAGAGAAAGGATGGGGACTGATCCCAAACAGAATGGCTTTTGGTGACACCATCACCTTCAAAACTATTTATTGTTTTTAGAGACTATCTTAAGTGTCTTCAAACTTCATATATAACTAAAGGTGACCTTGAACTCCTGGTCACCTACCTCCCAAGTGTATGTGTATAGCCATCCCCACTAGAGGAACCTGAGTAGGTGTGGTGTGGCCCACTAGCCCACAGAAAGGCCTGGAACTCTGTACATAAGCAATTGGGAGGAGGCCACTGTGACACAAGGGAGGATTGGCTCAGGCCAGCTTTTCCAAGCTCACCTCTAAGGAACTGTTTGAAACTAGCTTCCCTATACATAGGCTTTGGGGTTTTAGTACAAATTGCTCCTAAGTCATTTTATTATTTTACTCTCCTCGAATGTCAGCTTACCAAGGAGAGGTTTGTACATGTTAAAGAAATGAGGAACAAGGTTCTTATCCCAAGTCATGAAAAACAACTGGGGGCAAATAAGAAGTTACCTTCCCCAGCGCTTCCCTGGTTTTGTATTTCCTGTGTCTTGGATGGGCTCACCTCCACAGGCTCTTCCTGCTTTGTTTGAGCACCTCCCCGAACACAAAAAGACAGGACACTTGTCCAGGCTGATGCTCATGCTGAGAGGATCGAGAGGGGGAGTAGGTAGTTCACACCATGTCCAAATATGTCACTGTGAGACACTGGTCTGAAGTTCTTCATTGTTCTTTTCTAGATGTGCCGAATGGCTTTCACGTTTCCTTGGAAAAGATGCCAACCGAAGGAGAGGACCTGAAACTGTCCTGTGTGGTCAATAAATTCCTGTACAGAGACATCACCTGGATCCTGCTACGGACAGTAAACAACAGAACCATGCACCACAGCATCAGCAAGCAAAAAATGGCCACCACTCAAGACTATTCCATCACTCTCAACCTTGTCATCAAGAACGTGTCTCTGGAAGATTCGGGCACCTATGCCTGCAGAGCCAGGAACATATACACAGGGGAAGACATCCTTCGGAAGACAGAAGTTCTCGTTAGAGGTGAGCACTGCAGCAAAAAGGCTATTTTCTCTCGGATCTCCAAATTTAAAAGCAGGAGGAATGATTGTACCACACAAAGTCATGTCAAACATTAAAGGACTCATTGAAAAGTAACAGTTGTCTCTTATCATCTCGGTTTATTGTTACTGTTGCTAACTTTCAGGCCCAGAGGAGACCACTCCTCCCAAAATGAGTTTGGACATGATAGCATAATAAGAAACCCCAGTGCCCGCTGGCCCGGGGTGCTCTCTGGGCCGCCCAGTGTGTGCTTGGATTTGAAGATCCCTGTAGTCTGCCTTCTTTTGTGTGTTTGCTCTTCTGTCTTCTGCCTGATAGCAGCAACCTGGGACTCACCTTTCCTTCCACTCTGATGCCAACCTCTTTTGATATATATATATATATATTTTAAGTTGTGAAGCTGAACAAACTGAATAATTTAAGCAAATGCTGGTCTCTGCCAAAGATGGACACGAATAAGTTAAATTTTCAGCACAGGATGAGTACAGTTGAATTTGAGTCTGTGTCGGGTGTCTACCTGGTTTTATTTTTAACTATTTCATTTTTGCTCTTGATTTGTAAATAGTTCCTGGATAACAAGTTATAATGCTTATTTATTTGAAAGTTGTGGGTTTTTTGGTTTTTTTTTTTTTTTTTTTTTTTTGCTTTTTTTACATGAAGTATACTGATCTTAAACTGGGAGGTTCTAAGATGGGTCCCAGGGGCGCAAAATGTTGATGTAATTCTGAAAGTAAAGCTATGTCCCAATGTGAATTATGAAGGTCCATCAGATCTGCTCCACCTGCCTCTGTCTGTCCAAGGTGCATATTTCTGCTGTGATCAGTTACTGTTCTTCATTGTCCTTGACTGGACTGACAGCCCCTGACTGCAGGCAAAAGTATAGCAAGCCTTCATTCTAAATACTCATGGCCCCTGGGCACTGTGTTAAAGCCCTTCATCAAGCTTTGATGGCATTCAAAGATGTCCATAATCCATGTATCCAGGATATAAAGGCTATTGTGAATGGAGATTTAATGCAATCTTCTTAATGTCTATTGAAAAATCTACCCATTAAAGAAAAAAAAGCCACCTTCTCTATATGCAAATGTTAGTAGGATATTTATGGAGGATTAAGAAATTGCAAAAGTTAAGAAATTACAAAAAAAAAAAAAAAACCAGCATTAAAACTACTTAAAATGCATGCCTTTTTTAAAAAAATCAAGAGCAACTACATTTTAAACTTGCATTTGAAGGAAAGGTACTTTTAATATGCATTATTGTTCTGTTTCCATGTATGGTTTCCATGTCTGATTGATCTTTGTATGTGAACTACAAGGCTGGGGGGAAGCCAGCAATAATGACCAAAATAGTGGGGCTGAGAAACACCTGGCTGGGCAGTTCTGTAGGCGGTGACAGTACGACAGCCCTCAAGCTTGGGAACTCACCAGCCCGTTTCTCTTCCTTTAGGCTAACAGACTGGTCCCAGGGCTAAACTTGTCTTTCACGTGGGAATTGCTTTTGTCAAGTGTGAAAGGATAAACAATAGCATTTCCCCCAAATGCCAGTTTTACAGAGCCCCCAATGCTGTGAAAACAAGCCTGGAAGTTGTCAGCCAGAGAAAAGAATAATCAATTGTGTTGTGAAGCTTTACCTATGGCTCCTTGGCCTGGCCTCTTTGTTCATTCTGAGGCAATGTCTTCCTTCAGGAAACAATACCTCAGCACCATTAGGAACTTTCAGGGGGCTCAGCTTGTAAGAAAGCTATTGAGAGAGAGAGAGAGAGAAAGAGAGAGAGAGAGAGAGAGAGACATAAACTGAGCATGCGCATGCAAAGTCTAACTCCTTCCCTGTGAGAAGGGGAAGGAGTGTATTCCAAGAGACAATTTTAAGAATTCCATTCATTGTTGTATAATCAGTCCTTCCAGAATATTCTTCAAAAAAAAAAAAAAGAAAGAAAGAAAGACAGACAGACAATTGTATAGATTCTTTTTTTAAAATCCTTCTTTGGGGTATGTAGTGAGATGATGGAGAGAGAGGGAAAGAGAGAGAGAATAGGGGTAATGAGGCTGGCTCCTCAGCTCCTTCCAAACTGGAAAAAAACAAAAACAAAAACAAAAACCCCCCACATCTTTAGAGACCTGGAAACCATGCCAGAATCCTTGGGGTCATACCTAAAAGAGGCCCTTGTGGGTGGCTGTCTTTGGCTACTGATGACCAGCAAAAATATTCTGTCAATTCAGATCATCCTAGTAGGGGGGTCGGCCATGCTGTGGTAACTGTGGGTGTCTATCCTACCAACTATGCATGGATCCCGTGTACTTTGGCTCCTTAAAATGTCAAACTACATTGTTACAAAGTAGGTAGATTTAGCAACGTATAAGTCTTAGATTGAACACTCCTGTAGACAGTAGCCAAAAGATGAGACACTTAGCATATAGAAAACAGTTTTCATGAATAAATCCTAATACTGTATGCTTTTGAGGGAATGTGTGAACCTTGTTTTTAAATGAGGAGTTCTGTGTGTTTATTTTGCGGCTTTATATGCTGCTTGTGTGACGTTTGTGTCCTACAACTAGCCCCTTTGGGTGTTCTTTGCAACATTTTTGTTAAAGCAAACCATCCTCTTCTAAATAGACCTGTCAGGGAAACTGAAAACCTGTTTGTACAGATGATATTATAAACTGTAGCTATGAAAATGATTTATGTTTTACAGGCCCTGTATCCAAACTCCTTTGAAGCCTATGAGCTTACATTGTTCTGTCCGAGTTGACACACTGGTAATAGAATGTGCTAAAGGGAGCTAGGAAATCAGTCAATGCACTGAGTCTGAGTTTTAAGTAGAATCTGTGAGTCGGCTGGGCACTGTTGAATGCTAATTAGCCATGTGTTCTTTCTTACCTTGTCGTATCTCACTGATGTTTTGTAAAGATGTCAACATTGTAATGAGCATGCGCGCACAAGTCATTATAGATTGAAAGTTTTCTATGGGCTGCCATTTCAATTAAGAAAAGCTGTTTGACAGATTGCGTCTAACGCGGACAGAGGGAGACACTGTAAGAGGCAACAGTAAGAGTATTCTCCTGCAGCCTACCCTAGAAGAAGGTATTTAATCAACCAGCACTTCCTTCACCGCGTGCCTTCAGATGCCATTTCATGTAAAACAAGAAGACTAATGATAAGCTATGGGGACCAAAACCCTTGAGAGGTCTCCTAACCAATAGTAACCCTGCCGAGTTAATGTTACTACTTCACCGTGTTCTATGATGATAATTCTTAACCTGGGATGTCAAAATGGCCTTAACACATGCTGATCCTGAGAGTTTTCCTGCAGGAATTTAAAGAGCGAGGTGTGGGGCCCGCAGCAGACTCCTGCAGGGGACGTGGAATCCAGGCCAGAGCATCCATCACTTGTAGGGTAACCGTTCCTAAGCTGCCCTCTCCCCGTGTTAATGTCCTAAGATGAGGAATCAAATCTGGTCAGAGAAAGCTCAGACAAGGGTGCAGAATATGTAAGTGATACCAAAAACCCTTGGGACTTCCGTCCTAGGATTTGCAAACAAGATGGGGAGAAGTGGACTGGGGAGGGGTGTGGGGGAGAGGCCTTAGGAGGAATTTCTGTTCTTCTCCCTTGGGCTTGAGGCCCTGATCCAATCCCCACCTCACTAGAATGTATACACATCAGCAGGACTGAATAACTACTTCATTAAACAGAGACACTGTACTCAATGGGGCTCTGGGGGTACTGCCGTTCCTGTGTGGTATTTTTAATATTATAATGTATTGCATCTTAATGTATTAAATTCATTTTTGTTGTACTATATTGGTTGGCATTTTATTAAAATAAATTGTATTGTATCATATTTGTATGTTTTAAGAGAAAATAATATAAAATACAATACTTGTGCTATTATATAGCACAAAACCTACAAATTTGTGCCTCTGCCTCTTGAATGAACTTTTTCATTGCTTGCATCTGGGAAGGGAAGGGTGGGAGGGGAGTAACAATAAAGCATTGAATAATTTCAGAATTTTTCTGTTTGGTCTGCTGCCTCGAAGTGTAGACTATGGAGTAACACAACCCAGCCCATGAAACTCAGTTCAAACACAGGAGCCATCAGGCTCGGTCCAGAAAACAAACATAAGATGTAAGATTACATTGGCCCATCACATACATGTAATAGAAATGAAAATATATGTACATATATACATATAACTCTACACACACAACCATGTGTTTCATATTTAGCTCCTAAAATATATGAAATATTTGAGTATTAGAAAAGCTATTTTAAAAAGTGAGTTGGCATATTAGTATCTAAAAATATTGAGTCCAACCTAGTTCTTTATTTACCCATATTTTAGCACATGGCAACTTGTTATCATGGTTTATTAAGGGAAGCATTAACTTTAATCAGTAAAAAGAAGAAGTGACAAATGCGTGTTGAAACCTTACAGTCAGTCAGCTTGGATGGGTTCTGTCTCTGTTAAGATGTCCATCTGATTATACAATATGAATAACCACACCCCCATCTGATTATACAATATGAATAACCATGCCCCCTCTCTTTTTCACTAGATATGGAAGCGCCACACCTGCTTCAAAACCTCAGTGACCACGAGGTGTCCATCAGTGGCTCTACGACCTTAGACTGTCAAGCTAGAGGTGTCCCTGTGCCCCAGATCACATGGTTCAAAAACAACCACAAAATACAAGAAGAACCGGGTAAGAGAGTCTCCCTTGCCCCTGATCCTCCTGCTTCAACACTCTCCCTCCCCATGATCCTCCTGTTTCCCCCATTCCCTGCCCCCATCTTCCTGCTTCACCGTTCCCCCTCCCCTCCTTGGACTTCATATCACCTGCTCTCTATCATCTAGAACCTTCCCTTTACCAAGCTTGCAAACCACACTCACCTCAGCTTTCAAGAAGGAATAACACTAGAAAGGGTCCTTACAACTCTGTCCAGAGTGCCTTCAACAGCTCAGTGAGAAAGAAATGGAAAGACTACTCAGGACGTGGCAAGACTCGCCTTTCAGCTGGGAGAGGGAGGAGAGACTGTACAGCTTGAAGGGTTTCATAGTTCTTTGTTAATTTTTAAACTTTGTGGGTTTGAGTGTTTCATCTGCCTGTGTATGCCTGCTTACCGCTTGAGTGCCTGGTATCTTAGGAGATCGGAAAAGGATGTCATATCCTCTGGAACTGGAATTAGAGACAGCTGCGAGCCACCATGAGAATGCTAACAGTCAAACCTGGCCTCTCTCTCTCCAACCACATATTGTATAGTTTTAAACACCTAGTATATATGAAGCCCAGGGAGATAGATTTATAATTTTTAAAATGCATCTACACTCATTTTAATAATTTAGGCAGCCACCATTTTATTATACTGATCAAACAAAACATTTTCTTTGTTTTAGGTATGTGCGTGTGCGCATGCGCCTGCTTGCGTGTGCGTGTGCGTGTGCGTGTGCGTGTGTGCGTGTGGGTGCTGTGTTGTACAGGTGCCAGTGAAGGCCTGAATATGGCGTTAGATCTCCTGGAGCTGAAGTTGCAGGTGGTTTCAGGCTTCCTGGTGTGGGTGCTGGGAACTGAACTGAGTCCTCTCAAAAAGCACCAAGTGCTCTCAACCACTAAGACATCTCTCCAGCCCTAAAAGAAACAAACAAAACAGCAAAACAAAAATAAAAACAAACAAACAAACAAGAAAACCAACTTTCTAACTTAAACTAACAGGCATGTCGTGAGTTATATTCTTTCAAAAATAAACCAGCTAGACTAAAATCGAAGAATATAAACAGTGTCTCCTGGCTGCTTCACTCTGTGGCTAAGTAAGATTAAGCTTACTGGCATTTTTGGTTAACAATTACATTTCTAGTAAAGCATGACATCACCACTTGTCTATCATGTCCAAGGGCCTGCTTCAGTGCCCATATTATAAATACGATTGCCATTTATCCACAATGTTTGACAATGTGACAGTGCAAGGTAGTCCTGAAATCCAGTCTGCTACTCAGAACACCTGTGTGAGTCCAATCTGAGGATGAGGCCCTGGGGGAGCCAAGCTTTACAATATTGACTGTCCCAGAGAGGGGTTACATTCCACAGCACAAGGCCAGCGCTTTGCAGCTTCCCTAGAATTAGCACATCTGTCACAAGAATGCAGCACACTGGGATTTTCTTGTCATTCCTCCAAAGGACCTCCCTGTCACACAAAGGAGGCAGCTTGCCCCTGAGTCCTTTTTCCTTATGAAGATTTCTGCTTCTCTCTTAGTGAGGTATTTAAAAGAGCAATTACTTGGTGTGATGTGTGTGTGTGTGTGTGTGTGTGTGTGTGTGTGTGTGATAAACCTATTTCCTCTATTCTCACACCGTTTATTATTTTTAAAGGTTTATTCCTAATTATGTGTGTAGGTGCGTACGTATGTGCACGTGCGTGCAGGCGCCTAAGAAGGCCAGAGGCATCTCGTTCCTCCGGAGCTGGAGTTACGAGTGGTGTTAGCTGCTGCCATGGGTGCTGGAAACCGAACTCAGATCCTCTCCAAGTGCATCTCATGCTTTAGCTGCTGAGCTGTGTCTTCACCTCCCTTTATTTCCGTTTTAATCATCAGTTGATACGCAGTTCCCTTCAGCGGACAGATAGTCTCATTAGTGTCTCCCTCCTCACCGTGCTTGGCAGAGTCTAGAGTTCCAGGAATGGCTTTCGGAGATTGGACACTATCTTTAGGAAATGAGTTTGGTAACACAAATACGTGGTTTGAGGCAGGCTCTATATCATAGAGCTATCTGATCTTGGAATATCCTTAGCCCAATATGGAGAATAGACAACTTGGCCCAAAGAGATAAAATGCTTACCCAAAAATGACCTACTAGCAAAATGCTAGTTTGTGGTAAATTAATCTCCTGAGGTATTCTGCCAAATTAAAAAGGTGAGTGACCGCGTGGATAAAAAGTTACTTCTTTCCCCAATAAATCAGAGTCCATGTCAATATAATAAAGACCCAAAGAGTCCCCACAGAAGTCTGGTAAAGTGACTCCAGGCTTCAAATACTCGTACACAACACATGGTAAAGTGATTTTAACCCTGTGTTCTCCGAATACTCGATCATACACAGCACATATTCTATGACGCACTAATAAAAAATGGGGACTGACCCTTTGAGAGAAGTCAGTCTGGCCTAAATTCAGTTGGCAGACCTTAAATATGAATTAAGGAGTCAAATGCCGTGACTCATACCTGTGATCCCAGCACTTGGGAGGTGTAGGCACATCAGGAGTTCAATGCCCTGCTTGGTACGGAGCAGGTTCCAAGCCAGCTTAAGCTGCATAGACCATGTCTCAAACAAAAAGTTCTACCAATTCTGAAAGTCTATGGCTGTTAGGATACTGGAGAAAAAACAGAAAAAAAAAAAGGGGGGGGAGGTAGGGACCAGGGAGTATAAGCGCTGGGCAGGTCCACATTGTGAAGGGCCCAACACTGCCTTCGTGTTCCTGCCCTCCGAGGCTCTGTTTACCTCTGAAACTGGAATGCCGCTGATATGGTGAGGTTTCACATGTTTCACCCACTAAGCTGCCCACGGCCACAGCTCAATAAGCACCACTGTTAGCTTATTAAGATTAAGATTAAGCTTAGCATTTCTTAAGATGAACTATGCTATGCCCATCTTCTCTCTCTGCTGAGATGGCTCAGTGGGTCAAGGGGCTTGGTGCAAAGTCTGATGATGTGAGTTTGATTCCCAGGACCCATATGGTGGTAGCAGTGGACTGATTGCCACAAGTCAAACCCTGCTATAATCTCTGGGGAGGGAGTTCTGAACAGTAGTCACACACCCATTAAGTTTCAAATGCAACCTGAAGTGCAACAACGGTTATGGACACACGCTCCATATCCTTGGCCCTTGAGTTCAGTATCACCCCACTGGTAACACTAAACATACTGTGTCTCCTGTGGCTGTTTCCATTACAAACCTGTGAATAAAGACTACTGGTAACCACAGTGACTAGTCCTGGCTCTCCAGGACTCCAATGAGCAGAAACCCTCTTCATTGCGTTACACCGATGAAGCCAGTCTAAGTTTCACTGCCTGAGCATACAAGCCAGGATGCATCTTTCACAGAAAACCTGGCAGGTCAAAAAGGACTTCCAGGCTCAGAGAATCATAAGGGTGCTGGATCCTTAACAAGATCCGGTCCAATATCATTGTGACTTGTTAACTGACAACTCCTCAACATTCCAAAGAAAATAGGAGAGAGGAAGCAGGGCACACATGCAAGCTCATGCCCCGGTGACCATCAAATGACTGTTGAAAGGGCTCAGGGAAGCTGGAACTTCTGCTCCCTCATTTCCTCCAGGAAAACCCGTTTTGGTGGGATGTAGCCATTCTTGCAAAGGAAAGCAAAGACAAGAAAGCTGGGTAGTAACTTCTTGGGCCAAAGGGCAGCAGGCAGGAACAAAGGAAGTCTTGAGTGTGCACGCCAAAGAGCATGCACACAGACATAAAGGCCAACCTCTGCCACATCAATGGAACAAGAAGATAAAAGCCCCAGCAAGCACCTCATTGACTCCTGCAAATGTGGATTCTCCCATCTGGTCTCCCTGCCGGATCCAAGGGCATCTCTACTTACTCCCTGCGGGCCTCTCTCGTGAGGCTCACCCTCCCCACCCTGTCTTCCCTGTTCCCCTGTATGGCAAACTCACGGCCCACCTGGAATCCTCGTCACCAGGCATGTCTCTCTTACGTTGCAAGGCTAGGAGACGTCCTTTCTTCATGGGTCCCATTCATTCCTTGGGCAACCACCCTGTTATTCTCTAGCTTCCTGGCACTTGTTTTCAAACCTTTGATGCTGTGTATGAGAGTGTCCCACAGGAACTGCACATTGCTGGCATCAGTCAGGCAGCAAGACACTATGCTATTTAATGTTCATCCCGGTGACCAGAGGCAGGCACCAGTATAACACAGTGCACATGTAGACATTCGCTTTACAAACACTGCTGGAGTTTATTTGGTTGGTTTGTCTGACAACATTTGGAGAGGTTCACTAAGTTGTTCTGACTATTTTACAGTTTCAAGCATGAAGAAGTAGGGAGAAGGGACCTGGGCTCAAGTCATGGTGGCCTGGGCAACTGAGGTCGTCTCTGGCGTGTGTGACTAACACGGCCAAATGTGTCACATCTCTCACAAGACACAGATGAACAATAGTTCCAAACTGCCAGGTTGGCATCCAAAAATATTTAAAGCAATGAACCTCTGTATCCCTATACATGTAACAGTTTCCAGAGAGTTTAATTTAAAGCATAGTTTTAAAACATATTAAGGCATATTAAAATATATAAAGCATTTTTAAAGGCTGGGCAGCTATATAAAGACAGAAATGATTTTGAAGCCGAATCTACTTACACTTAAGGGTTCGTTTAATTAAAATGAGTTAATTCATTGTTTGAGACAGGGTCTTACCATGTAGTCCTTGGTTAGCCAGGAACTTGCCATATAGACCAGGGTTGAATTAACAGGGATCCTCCTGCCTCTGCTACCCTACCCTATGCTGGATTAAAGGTGTGTGCCACTATGCCAGACTAATTTAAAGTTTTTAATAAGTGTTTTGAGCTGCTACTTTTTGTCCGGCACTGTGCTAGGTTGCACAAATGTGACAAGTAACTATATTTTTATCATCTGTCCTCACCCTCAGAGCTGAGGATCAAACTCAGGACCTTGTGCTGGTACTGCCACTGAGCTGAATCCTTAAGTCCTGAACTCTGGATATTAAAATTAAAATCAATTATAATTAAGTAAATGAAGCTACTATCAAAAAACTTTAAACGTTTAAACATTATATAACCAAAAGGCCAAGTATCAAACTTGTGTATGCTTTCTCATGGGATACAGCTTTGCCAGCATGAGCCCTCAGTGTCCAGGCCGCCTCACTGGCCACATTGTTAGTCTCAAAGTGGGAGAAGATAGCCGGACAGTGGTGGTGCACCACACCTTTAATCCCAGCACTTGGGAGTCAGAGGCAGGTGGATTTTTGACTTTAAGGCCAGCCTGGTCTACAGAGTGAGTTCCAGGACAGCCAGGGCTACACAGAGAAACCCTGTCTCGAAAAACAAAATGTGGGAGAAGATGAATTGATAAAATGAGTCTAGAAGAAAACATCATGAGGTTTTTTTTCAATATTTATTTATGTTTATGTATATGAGTGATCTGTCTTCATATGTGGCATCAGATCTCATTACAGATGGTTGTGAGCCACCATGTAGTTGCTGAGAATTGAACTCAGGACCTCTGGAAGAGCAGTCAGTGCTCTTAACCACTGAGCCATCTCTCTAGCCCAACACCATGACTTAATCCCAGGTTTCAGATACATGTAACATGAGAGACAGGGAAAGGGCAATTAATGTAGCTAAAGGAAAAGCCAGGCACTCTGGTGCTAGAGCGCGCTCGGGTGGCTGCAGGAGGTGATGCGATCACACACAGCCCAAGCCAGAAGGATGTGCACTGCAAGTACTCACCATGAAGACGTGTCTAACGTTTGAGGCAACAGATATGTTTACTTGCTTTAAAAATTAGACAATTCCAATCTATACCAAAAACATCACACATCCCTGTTAGTACCTAGCTACCTATTTATTTATTTATTAATTTATCTATTTATCTAGTTAGTTAGTTTTAGGTTTTTAAGACAAGAGTTTCTCTAGGTAGCCCTGGCCATCCTGGAACTTGCTCTGTAGACCAGAGATCTACCTGCCTCTGCCTCCAAAGTGCTAGATTAAAGATGTGTGTGTGTGTGTGTGTGTGTGTGTGTGTGTGTTTTCAAGCCACCGCTTCTGCCGCCGCCACCACCACCACCACCACCACCACCTGGCAGTGCCTATATTTTTTATGTTTCTATATCTCAGTTAAAGTAAATTTAATTTTAAAAAATCTTTAGTATCTTAAGATAAGAAAAGCCCATCTTTACCTCAATAAGGCTCTGCGAGGCAATAGGTTCCAGTGGTTAGATGTCGGGTGAATATAAAGAAGAAACGAGGGAGGGGAGCTTGAAAGAAACGAGAAAAGTGCAGTGTCCAATCGGAGCTCAGCAGAGAACCTCCAAGGACTAGGGTGGTGCGACACACTGGCAGATGACAGAAGATGCATTTCCTCGGAAGGTCGAGGGAAAGAGAAAAGCAGGTGCCACAGAGAGCCTGCAATAAGACAACGTGTTGTGTGGAGGGACCAGACGGCAGAGCTCCGTGTCGGAATGATAGCTGGAGATGAATTACCTGTGACGGTGGCTGCTCAGAACCACCACTAACTCTGAGGATGCTTTGGTCCTCAGAGTTAGACAGACAGCATAGCTCCTGTATAAAAGTTCACTCCTGCCGAGCCTTTACAAATTTCACGTCTGCACCCAGATTGAAACAGTGTTGTAGAGTCACTTTGTGTCCTTACTCCTTCTGCAGGCCACAAGCCCAAGGGACGAGCAACTCACATTTAATGTGTCCCTCCAGCTTCATCTTTTGCTTCTTAGATGCTCCACCAGGTCCATGTGTTTCAGACAGTGACGTGGTTCAGCAGGTGCCCCAAAGGGGTTGTGGGGGGTATGCTGGCCAAATAGCTCATGACAGTCCTATAGGCAAAGCTGATGAGGTGACAGACTCTTCTAGTGTACACTGATTCTGACACTAGCGGAGATGTCTCAAAAAACACCACAGAGAAGTGTCTCCGAGTATCAACGACGTTTGAGGAGACATGCCTTCCTCTCTTGAAAAGATCTCAGCGAGCAGAGGGAAGTTGTGATCTGAGGGCGCTCAGCAAAGCCTGCCCGGAGCAGTGATCCCACCCAACCCTGAAAGCAAGTGTCTGTGATAGTTAAACATGCTTACAGTCCTTGATGGTGGGGTTTTATCCAGAGCACCCCATGTCTTCAGCAGACCAAAGCAGGACAGGAGAGCAGCCCCCTAAGGCAGGGATTAATCTTTCTTCTTCAGCTGAATCTTGATCACCAGGACCGAGTAACCTGACCAGAAAGGGCCATATATCCTGTCCCCACTGTATCAGGATCCAAAAGATCTGTACCAGCGTAGTGGTACCATAGTAACAGGTCAGAATCATCTCTGACTTGTGAAGAGATTGAGTGAAGGGATGTCAGCCTTCGGGGAAAGCAAGGAGAGAATGTTACAGGGAAGGATGGGAAGGAAGATTCTAAGGGCTGGGCCATTAGAGTCAGTCATTCAGCCTGAGTCTTCCAGAAGAGAAAATGACATTCAAATACACAAACACAAGTTTTACTCTCTCAAAGGATGCAACTCAGAGGCAGCGGATGCATTTACAATATAATGCAACTATGCGCTGTTACTTCCAAACTTCTTCATAACCCCAAGTGGAAATCTCAGAGAGAAAGAGAGCAGAAGAGACAGAGGCAAAGAGAGAATGTGGGAG
Organism: Mastomys natalensis; assembly: GCA_021653895.1. Lineage (NCBI taxonomy): Eukaryota > Metazoa > Chordata > Mammalia > Rodentia > Muridae > Mastomys > Mastomys natalensis. Next base: position 303,432 of record JAJTUV010001315.1, on the reverse strand, counting down.
CGTGTGTGTGTGTGTGTGTGTGTGTGTGTTGTGTGTAGAGGAATTGGGAAGGAGAGAGAAACGTATATTTTGTGTATATGTGTGTTGTGTGGTACTGAGTCTTGATTCCAGGGTTTTACCCAAACTTAGCACAGGCATCCCCTCTTAGCTGCTCCTCCAACTCTCAAGCCTCTCCTTACCCATTATGGACTAAAATCCTCTTTGGACTCCCTCTGTGACTCTCCCACACAGACTCATGTCAGCCCTGTTCTGGAGAATAAAATAGGCTTGTGGGCGGGAGGTACAGCCTCCCAGGTGTTGTATCAATCTAAAGACACCAAGTAGAGGCTCCCACTTCAACCTTCCAAATCTGTACACTGAAGACTGGGTGCTTAGAGACACGGCTCCAACATAGCTTTAGGTGCATTCTGTCTATTACCAATGTCATTAGGTGGGGGTTTTCTATTCCATACATCCAGAGTTTTCACGGAAATCCCTATTCCTCTCAAATACAAACTTAAAAGATCTGAGTTGGCCACACACACACCAACCACACCACTGCAATCACTACTGTGCCCAGTTAAGGCCACAGGCAAACAAAGGTGCTCTCAGGTAACCTGCTTGGTGAGCACCATACAGCTTAGTCGCCACTAACACGGTCAGCTCAAGCAAGCCTGGTGCCCTCCATTCAGCTAATCCATGAACTTGCCTCACGTAATTGGACCAGGTCATCTGCAGCCGACCTTCACCGAAGGGCAAACCTAACAGAAAATGCTTTCCGGATTAGGGCTTCTTACATTTCATTTTACGCAAGCCAGTGGACGTGAGTGTAAACAATGGACAGACAGACAGACAGAGAATTTACTGAGAATAAATCAGAAGGAAATTCATTTGAAAGGTGAAGATGGAGAGATGGCTCCAGACGTTAAAGCACTGGCCATTTTCTTCTCTGAGGTCCTGATTCAAATCCAGCAACACATAGTACCCATTAACCACCTATAGTGAGATCTGGTATCTTCTTCTGGCAGCAGGATAATGTATGCAAAATGACTGATAATACATAACTAAATTAAACAAACAAACAAACATAATCTTTAAAAATTTCATTTAAAAACAGGCCTTTGGTATACATAGCATCTTGTCATTCATTAAGACAAAAGCAAATTTGGTTAGTAAAATAACTGGGATAAGATGTGAATTTACACTTTAAGTAATAGATAAAAAACAATAAGTTTAACAAAGCAGTAGAGGATAAATCAAAAAATGCTATGAAGGGAAAAAGCAAACAAAATATGGCAGTACAGGCATTTAATTCCAGCACTCAGGAGAACAGAGGCAGTGGATCTCTCTGTCTATACAGCAAGCTTCTACCAGGAAAGCCAGGGCTACAGACAGAAACTCTGTTTCTGAAAATACAACCAAAAAAAAAAGGAGAAGAGAAAAGGGAAAGAAAGAAGAACAAATAAGCAAACAAAGCGATGGGTGATGCTAAGTGCCAAGTAGTGTCACTGTAAGGGAAGTGCTGGACACGGTGCAATATGTCATTTGAGAGGACTTATGGAGGTCTATCTGTATCCATGCACACTGCCCCTCCTCTGTTTTAGCAGCCATGTGTGCAGTAGGATATGAACTCCCATAATTGATTTGTTGGTCCTCAGTTGACAGAAACTGATCACAGTTTCTTTAGCATCTATACACCATAATAGTGTTTCCCTGTATTAAAATAGGAACTAGAAGAATCATTGTAGGTAGACAGATATGTCTTGTGTAGAAAATCTAACCTTTCAGGCAAGCTATGGCAAATGCAAACATGAGCATTTATTGGCCAGGAGTGTCCACATGTGTTTATAAAGTACAGATATGTGTTCAACTCCCAACACTCACATGAGATGCCTGTAACTCCAGCTCCAGGGAATCTGATGCCCTCTTCCGGTCTCTATGGAACCTGCACTTAAGTGAGCACACACACACACATACACACACAATTAAACAATAAATCAATTTTGAAAATAAAGAAAAGAACTCTGATAATGAAGATAAACTTAGCTAAGCCCAGCAGCAGAACCTTTATATGAACTGTAGACAATTCACATTACAAGAGAGCGGCCGCTGTTCAGCTGACAAGCCAGTTAGAAAAGCAGAGGTCTTTGTGTGGGAAGATCAGAAAGCTCAAACACAGTGTGCATTTATTTAACCAGATGTGTGAATCAAAAACTCTACAGGGTTAGTGGGTCTATATTAAAATGCTGTCTTCTTTCTAAGATACTATAGTTCTCGTCATGCACAAAACATGGCACCTTAAGGCATTGATTGAAAAATGAATAACTTGCAAAGTCCTTGGAAATACCAAGTACTACAATACCTGGGCACATTTAAAATGTAGACTGCACCCCGTGGATAAATTCAGGTCACTGGATCACAAGCTGATTTCCCTCGACCAACTCACGGGGGGTGTGGGTGTGTGTCTTACGCTGAGTCTCATCTTCATAGCCTTAAGGTTCAGAACAGATTCCCACAAAAACAGCCTATGGTGAAGCTTCACTTGCCACCTTGGGGCTACCAACACCTACACAGTCACCTGAATTATTTCTTTGCTCCAGGAACCTGGGCACGTTTGAACTTTAGAATGAGAACACTAAGTGGCATAAACATTCTAGATTCAGAGGAGAGCTAGGCATGCACGTGTGATGTGCTCCCACATACAGAGTTGGCACTCAAGACAAGCTTAGCTTCACAAGATAAGGCTCACAAAGACCACAAACGCCCCTCCTTTACACTGCACTCCATTGCCCAGGTCTTCACGAATTTTGTCGTTCCCCGGTTGCTGGAGGCCAGCTGGCTTTTAGCACAGTGCTAGACACTGGAGACTCAGCAAGGTTATGACAGAGTTACTGTTCTCCAGGAGCCCACACTGGAGCAGATGAAATGAAAAAGTCCATGATATGACTGCAAAAACCTACATGTGGCAGAGTGGGGAAGGCACAGGGTGACCACAGTAACATGGCAGGGGTTCCAAGAGCAACAGAACATATTTCACTACACGCGGCTGGTCCAGGAAACAACTTAAAACCAACCAACCAAACACCCAATTTAGCCTTGAGCCAAGGAAACAGCATGTGGGAAGCCATTGCAGTTTGTCTCAACTGCAAAAAGATCCAAGACTCAAGGCCAGGAGTCCTTTTAGGGAGATAGCAGAGGCTGAAGCTGGAAGACAGACAGGGTCAGGACGTGCAGGTCCCTGATTAACAAGAATCTAAAGGTCACCCATGGGTAGGATCCTCACAGAGCCATGTCTGAGCCATGCAGCATATGAGTTTTTATTGGCCCTCACGTGAATTCACGTGAATGTGCTAAGTGAACATGTTTGCAAACATTTAAAAAAAAAAAAAAAAAGGAATGAGTTTGAACGTTAAAAAAAGAAGTTCGGATTTCTGCCTTTTCTTTAAAATTTAAAAAGACAATCCTAGAATCAAATGCCCAGTGCTCATGGGTGTGAACTGTAGGTGATTATATCTGTAAGTCTTGTTCTGCTCCCTATTTGTCCAGTCTGACACAGGATTATAGTAAAGAGAAATCTGGGACGACTACATGGCTAAGCTGGGAAAGGAGCCTGCCACCAAGCCTAACAACCTGAGTTCAATCCCTAGGACCTGTATGTTAGAGGAGAGAAGTAAGTTTGTCCTCTAACCTCAGCATGTGAGACACTACTGCTTTAGGAAAATAAGTGAGAAAAAGTTAAATAATAGAAAAGTAAGTAATACTGAGTGTGCGTAGGAATGGGGGTGAGTGTGTGTTCAGTGGATGAAGAAACAATCAATCAGTTGTCTGATCGATTTCCAGTGCCTGGAAATGACTTGGGCCATCCTCCTGGAAGTAAACTGGTAAATAATTATTACATCAACAGAAAGAATAATAGCCTGTTATCTTAGGGTTTCCATTGCTGTGAAGAGACACCATGACCAAAGCAACTCTTGTAAAGGACAACATTTAATTGGGGCTGGCTTACAGTTTCAGAGGTTCAGTCCATTACCATCATGGTGGAAAGCATGGTAGCATGCAGGCAGACGTGGTGCTGGAGGGGTTAAGAATTCTATATCTTGAACCTTAGGCAGCAGAAGGAGACTGTATACCACACTGGGCATAACTTGAGCATAGGAGACCTCAAAGCCCACCTCTATAATGACACACTTCCTACTCCAACAAGGCCACACCTCCTAATAGTGCTACTCCCTATGAGCCAAGCATTCAAACGCATAAGTCTGTGGAGGCCAAACCTATTCAAACCACCACACCTGTTCATAAGTGAGTCTGTTGTGCCTTCTGATACTCATGTCCATAGGAGAAAGAAAATTCAGCTGCAGAAAACCCCTCAAAGAACCTAATATGAATGTGCATGACTGACAGCTGGGGCCAGGGAAATGGCTCAGCGCTTAAGAGCACTGGTAGCTCTTGTAGAGTACCTAGGCTCTATTCCCAGTATCCACAAGGCAGCTCACAGTTGTCTAACTCTAGTTCCTAGGGAATTGATGCCCTCTTCTAGCCCCTAGCTGTATATATATAATGTATAGAACATACATGCAGGCAAAATACACAAACACATAAACACGAAATAAAATAAAAATCTCTGTGTAGCTAGAAATAAATTTAACTTTAAAAGCAAGTTATTGGGCTGGAGAGATGGCTCAGCAGTTAAGAGCACTGACAGTTCTTCCAGAGGTCCTGAGTTCAATTCCCAGCAATCACATGGTGGCTCACAACCATCTGTAACAGGATCTGATGCCCTCTTCTGATGTGTCTAAAGAGAGCAATAGTGTTTTCGCATATATAAAATACATAATTTTTTTTTAAAAAAAGCAAGTTATTTAAAAAGAAACTAAAAACATTCAATGACATAAAAGAAGACCCACACAAAGAAGAAAGAAAGAAACAAAGGAAGAAACAAGGAAAGAAAAGAAAGAAAGAAAGAAAAGAAAGAAAGAAAGAAAGAAAGAAAGACCTACACACATGAAATAAAAATAAATAAAAACAAGTATTTTTAAAAGATGTGTTAGGAAGCATAATTGTTTAAATGCTGTGGTACAGAGATAGACAAGTGGGTTCTTGAAAAGGTAGAGAGCCCAGAAACAGAGCCACAAATACATAGAAACCTGCGATCTCAGTATTGGTACCGTAATTCAGTGGGGAAAGACTATTTCATTCAGTAATTGATACTCAGATTGGCATGGCCACACATGCCTTTAATCCCAGTGCTCAGGAGGCAGAGGCAGGTGGATTGTAGCAATGAATCAGTTAAACTGGTGGGTCCTGGTGGGTCCTCGCTGCACCTGCCCAAGAGCTCTCTGGATTCACGAATGAAACACACACACCACACAGGCCAGCTAACTTTGATATGCCTTGACTAGCTCAATGACTGGACACTTCTAAACCCCCCAGTGGCACACACTTCCCTCCGGTATTCCTGGTTTAACAGCTTCTAAATCTATATTTTGTCTTTGCTGCCCTGTTACCTCCCACAGGGCTGCTTTCCCTTTCCACCTACACTGTAGGATGCTTTCTCTCCTGCTGCTCTTAAACCTCATCCTGCTATCTCTGAGTCAAGGTGATTCTCCTCTTCTTCCCCTCTTTCCTGTCCCTTGCCCATGCAATGTAAAAATTCTGCCCCAACTCTCTGCCCAGCCATTGGCTGTATGGCAATTCTTTATTATTCATCGAAGCCAGCTGGGGGCAGGGACCCTCAGGTCTCAGGTGGGGCTTTTGGAAGCTGAAATAAGACAAAGCGCTAGAACCAATTCCCAACAGTGGATTTCTTGAGTATGAGGCTAGCCTGGTCTACAAAGTGAGTTCCAGGACAAGGGCTACATAGTGAGACCCTGTTCCTTCCCATCCCCCCCCCCCCCCAAAAAAAAGACACCACAGTGCTTAGCTGTCTGTGTGGTAAAGATCTTTCCCTTACCCCCCACCACACACCTTTCTCCAAAAGAAAACTCAAAGACAGAAACACAAATAAGGAAAAAGCAAAATGCCAGTAAATATTTTTTTTCCTTTTTTTTTTTTTCAAAGACTATGTAGCTAGAGCTGGCCTCAAACTCAAAGAAATGCCTCTACCTCTGTCTCCCAAGTATTGGGATTAAAGGCATTTGCCACTGTGCCCAGCTTCCAGTGAATATTTTTATAGATTTTTTATGGCGAAAGCATACAAGGGGTCCTTGATAATATTAGTGGGGAATAATTTATAAACAAGTAGCGAGAAATACAAACTATGAGACATAATATTAAGAGGCTACCACAAAAGTAGGAGAGGAGTGCAGAAGGAATGGGAAAACACCGAGAGTAACCTTTTTACTGCGTTTGTTTATGGTATTCAGCTCCAACTGGGATTTGAGGGGTGGAAAATGGCTGAAGTTCAGACCTTATGGGTATAGGTGGCAGGGTGGTCTTTTGGGGGGAGGGGGGGTTGAAGACAGGGTTTCTCGGTATAGCCCTGGCTGTCCTGGAACTTGCTCTATAGTCCAGACTGGCCTTTAACTCACAGATATCCACCTGCCTCTGCCTCCCAAGTGCTGGGATGAAAGGTGTGTGGCACCACTGCCTGTTTGCACGATGGACTCTTAACTCCACGCTCCTCTGCCAGTCTCATTCTCTGATTGCTACACCAGTATCTTACGATTTCCAAAGCTTCAACCACGCTGCTGCTCTGCCTCGCCTGCCTCTTCCCCTCCTGTTTCTGCGGTGCTGGGAATGGAACTCAGAGGCACGCTGTGTACGTCGTGCATCACTGAGGGCACGCTGTGTACGTCGTGCATCACTGAGCTGCACCCTCAAGCTTGCACCCATCAAACCTGCGGGGACTTCGTTCATATTTATTTTCCCTGTTCCTGGAATATATGTGATGCAAAGCAGGTGTTCCTCTTATTATACAGACAGAAAAACATCCTCAGAGGAACTCTAGAACTTAGCCAGCCGTAGGGAGAACTCTGAAAGGAAGGCACATTTCCTCTCATCCTGAGGCTTAAAGTACCAGCATCCCCTTGGGCTCATCTCCCTCTGTTGCTTGAGCCAATCCCTGCAGGTTGTTTCTTCCCAGCGTGTATTTCCATTTCTTCTCCCCCTTGCTTCCCATCCTCCCATCCAGGCTTGGGGTGGGAGCCGGACTGCCCCATGCTGCTCTTTCTTCATTCAGCCCCATCCTGCTGTCTGCGAAGAGACTAAACTTCCCTACATGCCACTTGCATGATGTCATTTCCATAGCCAAACATCTTCAGGACTCTCTTCCTCCAAGTCCTGATCAGAAACTACCCCTGACTTCAGAGTTCTCCTTCATCTGCCAGTCATTCAGAAACAGGGCTTTTTGGAAGCAGGGATCACACATGCACACACACATGCACACGCACACACACATGCACACATGCACATAGATACACATGCAAGCACACACGTGAGCATGCATGTACACACATGAGCATGTATGCACACACACATACATACACATACATGTACACATGCACCCACACATATGCATGCACACACACACACACATGGAGGAATGGTCAGAGGTACAAATTAAGCAGCAATTATTTCACAGCAATGGGATGGTTTTGGTTTATTTGTCTTGTTTTACATGCTAATGCTCACTACTGTGGAGAAAGATGAAATAATGTGTCCTTGTTCACTTCCGGTACAACATTAACCAGTTGTCCTAGTGTACATCTCCACTGATGTGAGAAAACACTGACCCAAAGCAAGTAGGGGAGGAGAGGAGTTATTTGCCTCACAGGTCGTTGTCCACCACTGAGGGAAGCTAAGGCAGGAACTGAAGCAGGGACCAGGGAGGAATGTTGCTTACTAGCTTGTTCAGGCTGCCTTCTTAGACATCTCAGGGCCACGTCAATCACTGATCAAGAAAATGACAATGACTATACCAGTTGACATGCCAGTGTGGATGGAGAAAATCTCAGGGGGCCTCACCTCCCCCATCCCCATTCCACCCCCAATGAAGAATTACTTCCCCATCTCCCAACTCCCCACTCCCCAGTGAAGAGTTACAGGCAATTAACCACTACTTGGAAAGACAGAATTAGTTTTCCTCAGAAATGAGCAACCTAATTGGTTCAGCCATATATATATATATATATATGTGTGTGTGTGTGATAATATATATATGTATGTATATATATGGACATAGTCAGCAGGTTGTATTGACATATTTATTCACTTATATATGTAATTATGTATTTGTGTATATGTAATGATAATAATTAAACAAACAAGATATGAAATTGAGATGGAGCAAAGTAAAGTAGGAAGACATGAGAGGGTTATAATTCCAGCAGTTGGGAGGTGGAGGTAGAAGGTTTGTGAGTTCAAGGCCAGCCTATATAGCAAAAGCCTGTCTCTGGTAAAAAGGAAGGAAGGAAGAAAACAAGGAACAAAGAGGCTGCCGCCTCCCTCCCAGGCCACCTTGACCATGGGAAGTTCTGACTTCTTGAGATCACACCCTCCCTCCCTTCCTCCCTCCATCCCACCCTCGCTCTCCCAAATTACTTCTACCAGCACATAAAAATGCTATATACTATAAATGCTATATGATTTCCTGGGCTGGAGAGACAGCTCCACAGTTAAGAGCAGGAACTGCTCTTCCAGAGGACCAGAGTTTGGTTCTCAGGATCCACACTGCTCAGCTGTGTGTGTCTCTAGTTCCAAAGGATCTGGCCTCCATGGGCTTCCGTACTCATGTGCAACACACACACACACACACACATACAAAGAGAAAGATAAAATCATTTTTAAAAGTTTCCTTTTTGTGCTGAAAAGATGCCTTATTGCTGGTCTCGCAGAGAACCCAGATTAAGGTCCCAGCACCTACATAGCAGCCCCCAGCTATCCATAACTGCAGTTGCAGGGGAATCCAGCACCTTCTTCTGGCCTTTACAGGCACTGCACATGCATGGTGCACAGATATACATGCAGGCAACATGCTCATGCACATAAAAAGAAAATAAATAAAATCTTAAAAATTCTCTTCTCCAGCCTCTTTGCTCTGTAGACACGAGCTTGGAAGGAAACTCCTCAGTGCCCCGTAGGGCACCGCCCTGTCTGTTTCTGTGTCCTTGTCAGACTTTCCTCCATTAAAGTAGGCAGTTAGCTTCCTTCCTCAGCGCTGTCTACTCTCCTGTGAAAATGTCTTTTGTCACTTCCAGGAGCCTCCCGATTTTCTTGTCACCTCCTGGGTTCTTTCTTTTTTTTTCCTTCTTCTTCTTCTACTTGGCCAATTTCCCTTCCTGTTCTACATGGCCAGACTGTGACCACTCACTCTCCTCCCTTTGGACTAAGTAAGCCCTTCTTCATCTGTAGCCCTTTGAGGTTTCTTCAAGTCCCATTCCCCCTCTGTGCCCCAGATGAAGCCACCCTTTGGGTGTGCAGTAGCCATCTTGACCAGAATTCTTCACCACCACTTTCATTCTGCTCCCCATAGTCTTCATTTCCAGACACTGCACATCCCAGGGTCTACATTGACTTAGACATCAGTCTTCCACTGCCCTTCCCCCCATACCATACCCCAATCCAGAAGCAAGCCAGTTGGTTCTTCAGAGAAACCCCCAAAGTCGGTCACCACCTGTAGCATCAGAATTCTAGTTCTAGCCTTTCAGTAGAAAACCCCCAAACCAGCCACCCCCTTTTCTATGTCTGCCTACTGATGTGCCATCTTATAATGACTAATGGCTTCTCTCTTCTCTCTCTCTCTCTCTCTCTCTCTCTCTCTCTCTCTCTCTTTTCTTGTACTACCAGGGAGGGAACCCAGGACCTTCCTTGTTCATTCAAGGAAAAGACCCTAGCACTGAACTATTGAACTATATCCCCAGCTCATCCTACAGTGTTTTGGTTTATATAAGGTGGTTTTGTTGGTTGGCTTGGTTTTGTTTTTTGAACAGAGCCTCAAGGTTGACCTCAAGCTCCTCCTTCCCACCTCCCTTCTTCAGATTATTTTATGTGTATGAGTGTCTGTCTGCAAGTATGCACGCATACCACATGCATTCCTGGTGCCCATGAATATCTGAAAAAGGCATTGGCTCCCCCTGGAGCTGGAGTTACAGATGACTGTGATGTATCATCTGGGAACAGAACCTGGGTCCTCTGCAAGAACAACAGTGCTCTTAAGCATGGAGACACCTCTCTAGCCCCTTATTTCTCATGTGAGCTCATTCCTGGCCCAGGGATGACACATCTGCTGCTCACTCTGCTTGTAATGCTATCTGCCAGCCCATCAGAGGCTTGTCTCTCCCCATCCTATTGGTCCCTAGCTGAAGAGCTGTTCCATTTAGATTGCCCTATCTACAACAATCGCCCTCCTCACCACCGCCTTCACTGGAGCCTCTCAAAGGAGTCTGCCTTCCTCATAGGCCTTACTGTAAACTAGAAGAGAGTCTTTTGTAGGCAAGGATGGCATTTGTCTGCCACTATCTGTATCTAACTGTCTGGCTCGAAAATATTTTTTTTAATCTGGGCGAACAAATTACTCTTTTTTAAAATGTACTTTTAAAAAGATTAAAGGGGCAAGTGAATGCTCGGTGGTCAAATGTTTGTGTGAATCCCTGGGTTTAAATGGGGTGGGGCAGAGAGATGAATAATAAGGCAATGGGCAGGTGTGAAGGGTTGGTATTTAACTGTTCTGTCATCTATTTATCTATCACCCAGCTATCTACCTGTTTGTCTGCCTGTCTATCTATCTATCTACTCTATCTATCTATCTATCTAACTATCTATAATCTATCATCCATCTATCTACCAGTCTGTCTGCCTGTCTATCTACTTATCATCTATTGATCAATCTATCATGCATCTACCTATCATCTATCTACCCATCTATTTATCTATAATCTATGTGTCATCTGTCATCCATCTATCTATCTGTGTCTGTTTGTCTGTCTGTCTGTCTGTCTATCATCTATCTATCTGTGTCTGTCTATCTGTCTGTCTATCTACTATCTATCTATCTATCTATCTATCTATCTATCTACCTGTGTATCTATCTCATTTTCATGTTTTCATGTGTGGTCAGGCACACTGGCTTCCTCTCCAGGACAAGTCTTCAGTGCATGCTCACTACTGTCTCATTCCTTGCTTCCTTGGTTCACCCCTGACAGCCCCTCAAGCTTCAACACAAGGCCCACCTCTGCCTCTATGCTCCCTTCCCTAGGAACTCACTTGCATTCTTGTTAGTTGTCTGTTCCCCAGACTCGGACTGATGGGAGAGCAAGTACCTGGTAAACACTTGGTAACACTCAGTAGAGGCCTCTGTGTCTCAAAGCTTTTCAGGGGTCTAGAAATTTGTGGCAGTCTGTGTAGTACTGAGTACTAAGTACTTACATCTACTGAGTACTCAGTACCACAATACACATGCACTGGATGGGAACTGCTTTTGTTTTATACAAGACTGGGGAAAACAAAATGTACACCGAGTAAGTGATCTGCCTATAGGCTAAGGTATGGATTCAAACAGCTGGTCCAAGCTCTTTACCTCCGGGCTGTACCACCTCATCCGGCCACAGGACAAATGACTCTATTTAGCCACAAATGTGCTATGGGGTTAAGCTGCAAGTTCTTGATCACATTGCTTAATAATGGGAAGTCTCCATTTCCTCTGGGTGATGAGGACAGGGCATCACTTTCTGCGTGTTTGGAAGCATCAGGCTCTGTCCTGGGGACCGCAGCGCGCTTGGCTCACAGCAGGATTAGACAGATGTGCTGGTCAGCCTAGTGGAGACTGAGCAAACGACCCCCTTCTAGGGTTAAGTTGGGCTCAGAACCTCTTCCGGGAGCCTAAGAGAGGAAGGCACTAGGCTTCCTGAAGGCTGTTTGGGTTTGTCCTCCAGACCTGCTAATGTAAACATCTCTTGCTCCCTAGGAATTATTTTAGGACCGGGAAACAGCACGCTGTTTATTGAAAGAGTCACAGAGGAGGATGAGGGTGTCTATAGGTGCCGAGCCACCAACCAGAAGGGGGCCGTGGAAAGCTCAGCCTACCTCACCGTGCAAGGTAAACAGCTGGTAGCTCAGACACCTGTTTCCCTGTTTGTTTAACTCCTCCCAACCCCCCCATCCTTAACCCCCACCCCCAGTCTCCTCTGGCAGCCCAGTTGGTTCTTTCTGTACTCCTTTCTCCTTGCCTGATGATATTGTGCGGCTCTATCTGAAGGAAGTGGTTGGCTGTCCTTGGACGCCCCAACCCAGCAGTCTCCACAGGGGAAGTACTTCCAGGAAGAAGGGAGCCTGTTGTGGATAAAATTACTCAGGATGGCCCAAGGGGTTCACATCTCTGAGAAATAAGGCCAGGAAGAAAGAGGGGACCCACCCACTGAAATTGTTCAACCCTACTCCTACCCCCTCCCTTTTTCTGAATGCTGGAAATTACAGATGAGGTACTTTTTCCTCTGCTGGTTTTTTATTCTCAGAAGCCATACATACAGAACAGCTCGCCCCTCAGACACTGCCCTGCGGGCACCTCTTCTTGGGCCTCAGATAGTTGGCTGAAGAACCAAGCACCAAGTGGCTGGTTCCCTCCCTGACTGCAGCCACGCGGCTTCCATTTAGAAAACAGTTTCAACCCAGGTTTTGGGTTTCTCGGGCTAAGCACCATCCCAAGTCTTATAGCCTCTTAAGGTTGCTGGGCGCCGCTTAGGTACCAATATCAACAGCACATGGAGATTTAATGTGAAAAGACGGAGATTTGTTCAGGAGCCATCCCACAGTGCCCAGGGGTGCATTCGAGAGCATGTGGATGCTTCTGGGAAGAAGCCAAGAAAGAAGAAAAGCTGAAACTTTTCTACCACAAATCCATACTTCCAAAAAGAGGATAGTAGTCCCCAAACAGCCTGAGGAATGGTCCTATCTATCTCCCAAATCTTCCTTGTTTTAAAATGGTCTTCCAATTCTGCTCACACATTAAATGAGACAGCTCCTTCCTCAGATGTCTGCTCCTCTGTCTTTGGCATGGACATCAGGTATGGCCACTCCCGCAGCTGCATCAGGCCAGGGAGAGCAGAAAACAAGACTCCCCTCAGCCTCACTCAAAGCTGTTACAGTGGTGTTCTCTGGCGGGCAGCATGGTCAGCAGCAGCTGCACATCTGGTGGAGTGGGGGAAGCCCTGGCATGAAATAAGAATGTGCATGTCAGTTTGTAAACCGTCCTTCTTCTGCCAGGATAATCTGGGTGTCTCAGAAGCCATGTTACTTGACCTTGTGTCTTACAGCTGTGACCCCAGTACTCTCCTGAGACTATCAGGTCTAAAGCCTCACAGATGGTGAGGTTTTTGGGGTGTGGGTATCAGCTTCATAGAAGGATAGAACTTGAACTAGAGAGCTATTTCAAGTTGACAGTAAATGGAGCTGGGGAAGCCTGCACATTGGAGTGAGGGCCAGGTTCTCGAAGGACTCTGGGCTCACAGAATTGATGTGATCATGTGATGCCATTCAAGGCAGTGGACTGCAGTTAACTGCAGATCATCTTATAATTGAAAATGGTGGGGCTGTGCGGTGGTGGCGCACGCCTTTAATCCCAGCACTTGGGAGGCAGAGGCAGGCGGATTTCTGAGTTCGAGGCCAGCCTGGTCTACAGAGTGAGTTCCAGGACAGCCAGGGCTATACAGAGAAACCCTGTCTTGAAAAACAAAAAACAAAACAAAACAAAACAAAAATAATGGTGGTCTGGAGAGATGGCTCAGTGGTTAAGAGTACTTCCAAAGGACCAGGGTTCAAATCCCAGAACCCACATGGCAGCTCACACCTGCCTAAAACTTCAGTTCCAGGGAATCTAATATCCTCAGGCAAAATACTAATACACATAGAATAAGAATTAACATTGCACATACCTTTAATCCCAGCACTAGGGAGACAGGGCCAAGTGGATCTCTGCATTTGGGGCCAGCCTGATCTACAGAGGGAGTTCCAGGACAGCCAGGGCTACACAGAGAAACTCTTTCTCAAAAAGGAAAAGAAAACAAGTAAGAAAGAAAGAAAAGGAAATGGACTCTTGCCCTTGAACTTATGATTCATGTCACTGAGGGTCTGAAGCATACCCTAGCTTCAAATGTGATTTCCTGGTATGCTCCTGCCTCGCCCAGTCAAGTTTAGGAAATGTAGGCACACGGTTGTGTCTGTGGCTATGTTTAACAGATTTAAAGAGGTTCAGGAATCAGCCAGGAAGGAAACGGTCTGCTCATTTTATTCCCTTTGCAAAAGGAGCCTTATACTCGCAGATAAAACAATGTGTTATTTTGGTATCTGAAAAGGATAAATGGACTGTGGAGTCCGAGTGGCTTCTTTAAATAATCACAGGTCTTGTTTGCTTTGGACAGGATTTTGGGCACATGTGGAGCTGGAGAAGGCAATGTGGGGGGAGGGGGGGGGAGGTGTCCAGTGTCAAGACCGTAGTAAAGCTGTCAGCTATCAAAATCATTTCTGAAGTTAACATATTCAGCCCACTTGTATCCAAAGACAAACTAAGCTCTGTCTCTACTGAGGCTGAAGGCTATATTCCACACAAGGATTTTCCTGCAGCAGACTTAGGCGTTGCTGTGCTTAACTGCATTCACAATTATATAGGACAAACACCTTAGAGAACAACTCCACTTCGAAGCATCTGCTACAGGTGATGATGGCTGAAGAGATGATGCAAAGAGATGATGCTGGACATGGGGTCCCAGGTGTAGGTTGCAAACACAGGTCTCACATCTGCTGGAGAAAGGACTCACACAGTAAGGGGCATGTACCACACTCCCTAATTAGATCCCAAGGCTTTAGAATGAAAACAGCTCAACACAAATTTTGTGTCTTAGTGCTCCCCATCATGTGTGGTGAGTGCTCCATTCCCTGGGTCCTCTTTGACCTTCAATCATCCCCTGAGGCAATCATGGCACTGAACAAACGAGAAGGTGCTAAACTAACTTAGGACTTCGTGGTTCTCCTCTCTTAGATGCTGGCAATTTTCAGAGTCCCAAGTAACAAATCATGCTCAAAAAAAGATGAAGTGTCTATTCCTATTTGTATGCAGGATGTTAAAGGCCCTAAATATACATAGCTTTAAAAAAAAAAAAAAAAAAAAAAAAACTTTCAATTCCAAACTATGGCATAAAGCTGGAATAATACAAGTAGCCTGTTTGGATTTTTTTTTTTTTTTTTAATGCTTTCTAAGAACTTGTAAGGGCTGGAGAGATGGCTCAGCAGTTAAGAGCACTGCTCTTCCAGAGGTCCTGAGTTCAATTCCCAGCAACCACATGGTGGCCCACAACCTTCTGTAATGTGATTCGATGTACTCTTCTAGTGTGTCTGAAGACAGCTGCAGTGAACTCATATAAATAAAAAATAGATTAAAAAAAAGAAATTTTAAACTGGTGCCCGGGTTCACTCAGGATGATAGATATAGATAGCTTTAGAAGCAAAATAAGTAAACTTCAGTCATAGCCATCTCATCTCTTCTCATGGAAACTAGGCTTACAAGAATCTGTGTAGGGTATCCCAGACATAGATGTCAGTGGTTTAGTTAGGAAGGTCTGGATATGTTAATTATACCTCGTCTTATAAAGTACATGGTATACTGTATAAAGCAAGCATGTGTGAGTATACTTGATTCTTTAATTATTTTATGCATGTGAGTGTTTTGTCTACATGTGCATATGTGCATTGTGCGCATTCAGTGCTTGCAGAGGCCAGAAGACACTGGAGATCCTGGAACCAGAGTTGCAGATGGTTTCGAGTCAACATGTAGGTGCTGGAAATTGGACCTAGATCCTCTAGAAGACTAGCCAGTACCTTTAGCCACCGAGCCACCTTTCTATCCCCATCCTCAACCCCTGCTTACATTTTCCAGCAATCCTCTGGGAAAGTTTAGTTGTTGAATGTAAGACTCTAGTGAGACCCACAGAGGGGTCAAATGACATCACAGGGCCACCAGGCTAGGAAATGACAGAGCTGAGAAATGGAAAGACTTGAGTCCCTCTACTGCGCTGTGTCTCATGGAGGTTGGGAGGTCCTCTCTGCAGCAGGGTGTCTCCACTTCAGGAGCTGAGTCACTTTTGGAAAGTTACCTCCCTTCCCAGTACTTCAGTTTCTGCACTACAAAATGGGAATTTTAATAGTGGTTGACTAACCTTTCCAGGACCGCTACAGGATGAAGAGAGTCTGTCACAATAAAATCGGAAGTATTAGCTATTGTTAGTATTGGTTAATGTGCTCCTCTCCTCCAGCAAAACTTGTAGCATCACATACTTTCCTAGACTTCCTGTGAGTCACTCAAATGGTGTACCAAACAGCAATATTCCTGTTTGACTTAAGGACTGGCTTGTGATAAGAATGTGTTACAGAACAAATATCCCAAACTGCAATTTTAATTTTCTTCCTTCCTTCCTTCCTTAACCTGAAATTATTCTTAAAAAGGTACTTCATACATATCACAGTCCTGAAGAGAAGATCCAAATTGGTCTACACATATTCTTAGAAAACATTAAAAAAAAAAAAAAAACTGTTTCAAAGATAGACAGGCCAATTGTACTATTCTATTAAGTGACAGAGGAGCCACATTAAAGTCAGAGGGCAATTGAATCTCGGGTAGAGGACAGCATTCTGTGTTTAGCTTCTTAAATGGGGTCTAATCCTTTCTCATACCTTTAAATCTTTTTCTCTGGACCTGGGGTAGAAACACAAAAGTAACCTGTTTCTGTTACATAATTTAGTACTTCAAATTAAAATAACAACGGAGCAGAGTTCACCTAGCTCATCTTGTTTGAGGTCAGGTAAAGCTTTGTGAGAAGGCTCTTAAAAGATGCCAGGCACCTGCATCAAAGACTGGTTTGCTTTAGGCAAAAAAGACAAGCTCATGCTTGGAGTGAGCCTGACAGAAAAGTTATAAAAAGCCAAGCCAGATGTCCTGCACCTGAGGCCCAAAAAAATGATAAGGAGAAAAATAAGTGTGTGTGTGTGTGTGTGTGTGTGTGTGTGTGTGTGTGTGTGTTATCTACATGTATGTCTGTGTGCCAAGTGTATATCTGGTGCCCAAGGAGGCCAGAAGAGGGTGTTGGATTCCCTGGATCTGGAGTCACAGATGATCGTTAGCCATGGTACTGGGAATTGAACCTGAGTCCTTCGCAAGAGTGCAACTGTCGGGCTGCTTGTCTGCCTCCGCGATGGGGCGTCAGAGCAGCAACAAGCTTCTCAGAGGAGGCAGAACACAGCCCGTGGTAGGGTCCCAGCCTGTCTTTTCCCAGATGAAAACCAGCGAGATCTGGGACAGATGCTGTGGTCCTCAATCTCCGGTGTACTCAGATGCTGAGTTGAGAATGGTGGTCCACAAGTCCACGCTTCCCCTACATGCCAGGCAGGAAGGGAATGGCTGAGCCCCAGACAAGCGAGATCTGGTTTGGTTCCAAGTGAGTGCTGAAGGACAGAGGGCTCCAGGAGATTTAGGTGTGCCCCACCCCCACCCAAACTGCTCTATTTTCTTATGGCGAATGTAAATGCATACACCTTACTCAGGGTGAACCAGGGATTAAATACCTTTTGCTGGAAGGGATGCCTAGGAAGGGAAGTTCACTGGCTAAACACTCCGGGTCTATCTAGATACCTCATTAGCATGGAGAACTCTAGGCTCTTATGCTATGTGGCCCGTTGTCGTAGTCCTCTCAGTGGGGTGTCATGGTCACATGTTCCAGATCAGGTAGAGCCTGGCTGGGAACTGGTTCCACACCTGCTGTTCTCAACTATGAGATTTACCAGGGGTTTTTGAATCTGCTTCAACCTTACTAGTTCTTCTGTCTGGTGGCAAGGTCCACCTGCTCTGAGCTGTCTCTCCAGCCCATAAAACCATATTTTAAAAGTTCAAAGGGGTTGAGAGAAGGAGCGGGAAGTGAGGAAAGTTTCAAATCATACCTAACAGCAGTTTAGACATTCACCCCTGTTGTCTAAAAGTTTTAAAAAAGAAACTGAGGCTTTGGTCTACCACACAGCTGCTCACAGGCTCATACAAGAATGTTTTTTGCTATTCCTGATGACAGTTGCTCTAGTTGTGTGCCCCCTCCAACCTTCGTCCACCCCACCCCACCCCACAACCCTCTCTGGGCAAGGTAGGTTCTGGGGCTAAACCTCCCTGGTGATTTGCTTCTTGGGAACTCACCTGGTTATATTCTGTGAGCTGAGCTGATAGCTCTGTTGCCTGAGGTATTGGGAGCCTGCTACCACACGGTGCCACATGCCAGGCCAGTGTGTGGATGCCTAGCTACTGAGAAAACCCCTCAACATTTCTTAGACTTGTCTACCCAGCCAAAGCCTGTCTCTGGTAACAGTCCTGCAGTCACTCAGCCAGAACTGCACACAAAGAGCCCACCACCATTGCTACTAGACAGGTTCAAGACACCACACAGCGCAGACTCTTGACACGCCTTTCCCCCCCCCCCCCCCCCCCCCCCAGATTTCAAATAACCTGCTAAGTGGCACCCAGAGGCATGACACGAAGCTCAGGGAGAGACAACTGACATGGTTCTGTCTGTGAAGGGACCAGAAACCTATACCAAAAGGCACCATTATTATAATACATGCTTGGCTACATCCTTATCAGCATCCTGAGTGAAAACAGAGACATGCTGTGGCCTTTTACGGACATCTTATGGGAGTTATGACCCTGAGACCACTCTCTCCTAATAATTATTAAGTCCCACCCACATTGCCTCTGGCCCTGAGCAGCTGGGCTATTCTGTAGACGGAACTGATCACCTGTCACCAGCCTGTTGAAGTGTGGGGGTGTTGGGGGGAGAGGTGGCTAGTCAGGCTAGTGTGTAGAGAAAGCACCTAGGGCTGTCCTGACAGCTCTTCAGCAAAGAGCAATAGAAACAGAACTGTCAAGTGGAGCACAGATGCCACCGCGTAAATGCTAAGATTCTTACTAAACACTACGGAGTACAGACGTTAAATTGAGCCTGACATTCTTCTTAACGGCATTCTAATGTGTCGGTTCCTCAGACGTGTGATTGCATATAAATAGGCCACCCGAGAGGAATTTTGCTTGAGTAAGGACTGTGGAATTAGACTTCGGGGGCCAGTTTCCTGTCCCGTGGAATGTACTGGGAAAGTTCCCACGGTCAGACAGGGCCACTTTGCTTCATGTTCCATGTAGGAGTCCTGCACAAGGACCCTATGAGGACATTGCCATCAGCATCTGTGACAGTCAAAGGCCACTGCAGGGTGCCTTCAGAAGATTCCTGTCATACTACAAAACTTATTTGTAGTATGCGTGTGTGTGTGTGTGTGTGTGTGTGTGTGCGCCTGCACATGTAGTAGAAGAAATCCATACTTCCATGAACTTTGGTTTATACTTTTCTAACTCTGGGGATATATAGTGAGATTAAAGGACAAAAGAAAATATAAGACCTAAGTATTTTAAGTTTTAACTTAATTTTTAAAATTGAGAACAGAGCTGGAGAGGTAGCTCAAAGATTAACAGCTCTTCCAGAGGACCCAGTTCAGTTCTCAGCACCCACATGGTGGCTCACAATCATCTGTAACTCCAGTTCCAGGAGATCCAACGCCCTCTTCTGGCATCCAGAGACACTGCATGCATGTGGCACACATATATACACATTAGCAAAACACCCATACCTGTAAAATAAAAGTAAACCAATATTTTTTAAATGGCAAGCCAGAGCATTATCGTGTAACATATGAGCCTCCACTGAGCTATACTGCCAGCTCAAAATTTGAATTTTATGCTGACAGTCATGGAAAGCACATGTTGGCACTGAGGCAGGGAATGACAGTATTGGATCTGTGGCCCTGGAAGTGACCTGAGGCAGTCAAAGCTGGGCAGATGAGAACGGAAGCAGGTTCTCTAGACAGCAACAGGGGATGGAGAGGAGCGAATTCCTTCACAAACCTGAAAGTAGCTCAGGTAGGACAGAGAACGTTGCCTCTGGTGATTGACTAGCTCTCAGAAAGGCTCAGAAGATCCAAGGAAAGGAGGAAATGGCAATACCCTTAGATGTGTGGTTGTTAGGCACAGGACTCAGATCAGCTGGGTTAAAATCACAGCGCCACCACTCACAGGCAAGAGGCTTAAAATAGGGAAAGTCTACCTCACAGTGCTGGCAGGAGTCTTGCTGAGTGTGAGCACTGTCTCGCATGGGTTTCCAGAGTGCATACTTGCTGTGACTCGGTGCAGGCGATCACTGACTCCAACTGCCTGCAGCATTGCACCTGGTTTGTTCGATGCTACCAGATCCCAGGCCCGCATAGCTCCAGGCCCCTGTGCTTCCTATCACTACCGCCACTGTCTGCAGTCATCTCCCATGACTGGGGCTTTCCTTTTGCTCTTCCCGCTCCCATAATGCCCTTCTCTGCCTTCCTGTCTGCCAATCAGACTTATTTATAAATGCATCTTCCAGAGGACATTGAATCTATCAACCTTTGAAGCATTTTTAAAATTTATTTATTTATTGGGGCAGGAGGCGGGGCATGTGCCACAGCGTAATGTGTGGAGATCAGCGGCTAACTTTTTTGGAAGTTGTTCTCTCCTTCCGCCTAGTTTCCTAGGCAAGGTTCCTCTTGTTTCTGTCACTGTGCTCAGTATTTCATTCTAGTTGGCTTGTAAGCTTCTGGGTGTGTCGCCTGTCTCTGCCTCCATCTCACCGATAGGCATGCCAGGACTACAAGCTTTTCACATGGGTCCTCGGAAATGAAACTCAAGCAATCAGTCCTCATGGCCAAAGTCTTTGCCAACTCCGCTGTTTCTGGGTAGGAATGTAGCGTGGTTGGTAGAGCACTTGTCTAGCATCCGTGAGGCCCTGGGTTTGGTCCTCAGCACTACAGGAACTAGCTGTAGTGGCATGTGCCTATAAATCACCTTGAGGGGTGGAGGCAAGAGAGTCAAAGCCATCCTTGGTGATGGGGCCTCTTTGGGATACCTACATGCAAGATCCTGTTTAAAAAAAATAAAACAAAGTAAAGTTCATGTCTTTGTATTTGGCATGAGACACTTGGTTTGGTTTACTGAGCTTGAATGTTCTGACTTTCCATTACTGGTCTGCCTGTGCCCCCCCCCCCCCGACACCTACTGTTACTGTAGGAGAATTTAGCTCATCTTAGCAGAATTACGACAGAGCAGCCCAGAGTGAGGTACTCATGTTTGAAACGATGACATTGCTGTCGTGTATTCAGGGGGTGGGTGTGAAGCACACCATCTAAGTGTCCAGTGAGTGAACACAGATCCCCTGTCATGCCTGAGGAGAACAGGTCTCATCTGGCCTTGGCCTAACCTCCTTTGTCATTGTGGACGAGTCAAGAAGGCCCTGCTCAGGCGCAGTGGGGTGTGTGTGTGTGTGAGAGAGAGAGAGAGAGACAGAGACAGAGACTGCCCTGGGAGGGACAGTGCTCAGGTTTGTGCTATGAACCATGGGATTGGTGTGACAGGGTGGGAAGCAGGCCTGTGGTCCCCTCTTTCCTCTCAGCTGGTGCCTTCTGGCTGCTGAGGTCAGAGCCCCAGAGGCAGGGAACAGCAGTGTGGTGACGCAGGGCGAGCGGTGACGCAGAGCGAGTGGCTGAGATGCAGAGCAGGCAGGCGACTGTGACACCCTTGAGCTTTGTTTTATTTCCAGTGTCTGCTTTGAAGGATTCTGTGAGTTCCCAAAGCGAACCCTTTTATGTCTTTTTATTTTTTTTTCTTTAGAATTTCCTCTAAAACCCATTAGGCAGATTTAATATATTACAGATTTAGCACTTTAATGAGCTCTCCCCCATTTAATTTCCTTCCATCTTTATTTTCTCCTCTGATTTTTAATTAATTATTTCTGAGAATGCTGGTTACAAACTCAGCAGACTTTCTGGAAAGTCCTTCCCGGTAGAAAGTTCACGGCCTGTCTCAGAAACCGTGTGCTCTCACACATGCCCAGCTAGAGTGAGCAGAGACGTCGCAATTAGGAGACTTCTTTTATAGCATCTTTGTGTTTTTCTCTCTCTAGGAACCTCAGACAAATCAAACCTGGAGCTGATCACGCTCACATGCACATGTGTGGCTGCGACCCTCTTTTGGCTCCTTCTAACTCTCTTCATCCGAAAACTGAAACGGGTAAGAATACAGAAGATATGATCACGAGCCATTCGATCCCCTGTCCATGTGAGCACGTCCATCATTCAGGTCTCAGTTGGGCAGCCATCGTGTTGAGATATATGTATATATGTTAATATCACAGGGTACTCATCCCTAAACTGAGAAAGGGAAAGTTAGCATCTCCAAGGGATGAACCCCCTAATTAGTTATCCAATACCAAGTGTCCATCCCTGAAATCATATATACACAAGAAACACTAAACAGATTCAGTAGGTCATACTCTGAGTTCAAGGCCAGCCTGGTCTACAAAGTGAGTTCCAGGACAGCCAGGGCTACACAGAGAAACCCTGTCTCAATAACTCTCTCCAGGAAAAAGAAAAGAAATAAACGGGAAAGTGAAAAGGCTGGAGACATGGCTCAGAGGTTAAGAGCACTGGCTACTTGTGCAGAGGACCCAGGTTCAGTTCCCAGCACTGACATGGAAACAGTTGCCTGCTTTAGGTGATCTCATACAATCTTCTGGCCTCCATGGGCACAGACATGTGCATGATACACACACGTGCAGGCAGGACAAACACTCACGCATAAATAACTTTTAAAAAGAGGGGGTGGGATGAAATGAAGACCTATCCCTTGACCTGGCTCTACTATCTTTCCCATGAGCCTGTGTGGTGTACAACATTAGCCCAAGTGCCAGGTCTCATGAGACCTTGGAGAGCGACTGCAACTGTACACCATCTAGAAGGAAACTGACTTGACTCTATCACAAAGCTAAGGACACTGCAACTCTGCACTAGGGATAAGAGATAGATAACCAAGCCCGGAATGGTGGTATCTATATCTCAAACCAGCCTATCATCCCAGCATTCGAGAGGCAGAGGCAGGCAGGAGATTTGCATGTTTGAGGCCAGCCTAGACAACTTCATGAGACCCTGTTTCAGAAAAGAAAAAGGAAGAAAAGGAGCTAACGGAAAGATGTAAGGGGTGGTATGGACTATGGAAGAAACAGTTTTAGGGGAGCTATGTGCAGCTGCTAAGGTGAGGCCAGCATAGGGCTGAAAGGTGTCGCCAGCCAGGGCCTTGGAGGCAGTGAGAAGAAGGGGGTCTGCTAGCTGAAGCCTTTGACGAAAGTGGAGGAGGAGGAGGAGGGAGGTTCAGCAAGAGTGCGTGTGGTAAGAAAAGGCTGCTGCTCTAGTTAAGGGAGGAGGTGAAGGGGTAGTGTGGATGTCCTCTGGTATTGAAGCTTCCCCTCACAGACCAGAGCAAGCGAGAGTTGACTCACACACACTCAGGATAGAAGTGCAAGAAAGAATCGTGTGACTGGCTAGAGGGTTGAAGTTGGGAGATCTAACTAGAGAAAGGCAAGGTTTCTGCAGTTTCTGGAGATTCTCCTGTATGGTTGTCCCAGGGCTGTCCCATGTCCTGTGGATTTCAGTTCATCCTACTAAAACGTCAAAGAGAGCGGTATTATTATTCCCCATTTTAAAGAGGGAAACCGAGGTTCCCTGAGGTAAAGACATGAGTCCAAATGTCGCTATGGTAGTTTGGTTCTGAGCATAGGCTTCTCTGACCTCAGTTCGATTATTCAAAATCACAAGGCACGCTTGAGCGTTGGAATGGGAGGGTTGGCTGGCGGCCACCTTCCATGTTCACAGGAGACGGCAGTCTTCTGCCAAATGGAGCGTTTGGTTTTGAGACCTGACCAGGCCACTGCTTTAGAAGGAAACAATTGTTTTGAAAAAAGAGAATACATCTTCCAGGGAAATACTCGAAAAAAAAAAGAAAGAAAAGAAAAGGAAAAAAAAGCAAGTTTGCCAAAACTGCCAGGGAAGTACAGAGCTGGATAGGCCAGGGGAAGGTGATGGAGGAAAAAAAATCAAACAAGAAAGCTTCAGATGCTTAAGTCAAGATGCTCAAGATAGATTTGAAAGAGAATGACTATAGGGATGTAAAAAAAAAAAAAAAAAAAAAAAGGCACACTCTAACCCGCCCCCCCTTCTCCTCCCATAACTGGAGCATCAGCCTTCTTATTCAGCAAGACCTAATGGGATAAGACTAGAAAGATCTAAAACAGATTTTAAAGGGCTCTCACATTGCCAGGATTCCACAGCTTTCGTGTTGGGAGCGAGAGATTATCTACAGTTTGAGTGGAGGAGGCAAAGGTCAAAGATGTCCTGAGTGGTTTCTCTAACCACAAGGCTAATTCCTCATTGATAAAGAATGCAGTATCTCCTTGTCCCCACCCGGCAGAGCAGGTCTTAGAACAATAGCTAACGTGTATCATGTATCCTTGCTTGCTTGAAGTCAGGTCCTGTTCTAACAGGTTGGACAATCATTTGTTATCCATATCGAACCTCTCAGATAAGTACAATTACTATTACCATTTCACAGATAAGCAAGCTAGGCTTAGAGGAGTTAAGCCACTTGCCTGGGAAGTCATTTGGCTGTGCACAAAGGATGGCTTAATGGAGGCAGCTGTCCTCCGTGCCAAGTGCTGAGCAGCTGCTCAGAGTTAGCATCAATTAAAAGAATAAATATTTGTCAACTGGTACTCTGTCAACACACTGCCCTCACAGATCTGCATGGTGTTTGCCTCTCTCTTGCCTTATTGAGATAAAACATTGAATTTTACAGAAGCCACGTGGGTTCCACTCTAAATCCTCGCCACCTCCCCATACTGCATAAATGCAAGGTGTCTCTCACTAGGTTTCAGCTGTCGTGGGCTCTTTAATGGTTGCCTAGGCAATATTCAACACAAAAAGCTTAGGTGTCAAAATCGTCCCAGCCGCTTTTCCCTGAGCACCCAGCACCTATAGCCTGACACCATCCGCCTTGCTTCTTATCTTTGACTTTTCACCTTTATTGGATGCTAAGCAAACTCTCTGCCCCGAACTATTTGTCCGACGTTCTAATGATAATTTTTGCAAGGCGCATGATTGCAAGCAAGTGATGGATGAGGTGAGCTCTGACTGCCCGGAACAGGCTGAGTAAGGGCTGAGGAATGTGGGGGTGGCTGCAAGATGGTGTCTATGGAAAGGGGGTTTCTCTCACTTTGTGCTTCCTCCTGACTAAGGGAGGAAAGGACTGACCTCCTTTCCATGAAGTTCATGTAACTTTGAGGCAAGGATTCTATGGGAAAGCACTCCTCCTTTCTGTCGCATCCAAGAGTCTGCTCACAGAAACTCAATTATTTTTTTTTTTTTTTTTTTTTTTTTTTGGTTTTTTGAGACAGGGTTTCTCTATATAGCCCTGGCTGGCCTGGAACTCACTTGGTAGACCAGGCTCGCCTCAAACTCAGAAATCCGCCTGCCTCTGCCTCCCAAGTGCTGGGATTAAAGGCATGCACCACCACCACCCGGCGAAACTCAATTATCAATGTCGGAGATGTGTCCATCAGCAGGAAACAAACCTGCCAACAGATCCTAACTGTCAATCTACTTCTCTGTGATCTGCCACAATGGCTGCTTTCTGGATTTCATTTGTATTGCCAAGAAATTGAGTTGACAGCACACAGCTGTCATATGCGCTTGACATCTGAACGATGCCCCAAGGTACTCAAAATGTGTCTACATTTACGCCTGTTTTTTGAAATGATCAGCCTCTATTTCTGACAATAGACAGGACTTTGCATAAGCTAAACCTCTGTTCTGGACTGGACTCCACGGTCTTTTCTGATAGCTAACCAATTAAGAGCTGCAGGTTAGATACTTAAGAAATGTCTATGCTTCCCAAGGGACTCTGGGTTAACTTAGCTACTTCTGGCTTTCTTATAAATTTAGAAAAAACAAATAATAAAATGATCCTACACACACACACACCACTTGTCCACCTTCATGTATGTCGTAGTAAGATATACAGAATGGTGCTGGAGAGATGGCTCAGTGGTTAAGAGCATTTGCTATTCTTCCAGAGGACCTAGGTTCTGTTCCCAGTACCCACATTATGGCTCCCAAGTATGTAACTCCAGTTCCAAGGGATCCTCCATAGGCACGAGCCAGGCATGGTGCTCTTCCATCCATGCAGAACACACATACACATAAAAGAAATAAAAGCTAATCTTTTTTAGAAAGATGTTCAGATCAGCCATGGAAAGCTCTCAGTCACTGTTTAGAATTGTATTAAATCTTCTTCTTCTTCTTTTTTTAAAGAACAGCTCTCATATGGTTGCCTCAGAACATGATATGTACATAGGCCAGTGAAGGTTTGGGGCACAGTCATTCAAGATAGGCTGCCATTGCTCAGGCAATGCCATGAGAGAAAAGTAAAGAGCTGTCTCCCAGAAACACCGCACTCCAATGTGGCTGTCTCAGTCACTGTCCTATTGCTGTGAAGAGATACCGTGACCAAGGCAACTTTTTTTTTTTTTTTTTTTTTAAGAAACACTGTAATTTAATGGGGCATAGGATATGGAATGGTCTTCGTTTGCTATAGTGCTGTTCAATGAAGAGAACCGACCTTTGCAAAGGTTTCAACTGGGGTGTAACCTATTTACACAGTAGTAGCTCCTGGTCTGACTGGGAGAATCGATACTATGTGATATCCTCTTCTTCAGAACAGTAATCCTGACCCTTTTCAAATTTTCATCCAGCATTCTGAAGAATTCTTGTTGGCTTTCAGAGATGTGCATGTTTGCTCTGGGTTGATGGACTAATCCAGGGATTTCTTTATTAGTTTTAAGCCTGGTGTTTGAGCTGGCACTTTTTTCCAGGTTTTCTTGGTTCCTGGCTGCTATTTTCTGCTCCTCTTCTGCCCGTTTTTCATGTATTTGACCTCTTCCGTGGGTTTGGTCCTATACTCATCGCCAAACACATCCCCGTTCTGGTAGCTCTTCCCTTTCTGTGCTTCCTCTTCATTTTGAACAGTAGCGACATGCTTGGCAGAGGCACAGCCCATAGCTCATTCGGTCTGCTTCAGCTGGGCTGGACTGCAAATCATCTCTACAGACACCGGGACATTGCTTTCTCTCTCTTCGAGCACAGAGGAAATCCACCTTGAGGCTGTGCTGCTAACTGTGTGTGCACCTTGGGCGCTCTCGGGGGAGGGGGCTGAAGAGGGCAAGTCCCCCACCCCCTGCCCCTGGCCTCCTTGCTTCTTCTCTTCCTCCCTCCTTTCCCAAGGCAACTTTTAAAAGAAAGCATTTAACTTGGGGCTTGCTCACAGTGTAGAGGGTGAGTCCATGACCATCATGGCAGGGAGCACGGTGGCAGTCAGGTATGACGGTGGAGCAGCAGCTGAGAGTACACACAAAGTTATAGGCAAAGAAAGGAGACTGGGCATGGCCTGGGTTTTCAAAACGTCAAAGCCCTACCCCCAGTGACACACCTCCTACATTTCTTTTTTTTTTTTTTTTTTTTTTTTTTTTTGGTGTTTCGAGACAGGGTTTCTCTGTATAGCCCTGGCTGTCCTGGAACTCACTCTGTAGACCAGGCTGGCCTCGAACTCAGAAATCCGCCTGCCTCTGCCTCCCAAGTGCTGGGATTAAAGGCATGCACCACAACCGCCCGGCTCCTCCTACATTTCTTAGTCCTTCCCAAATATTCAAATATGTGAACCTATGGAGGCCATTCATATGTTTTCCTTTTTAAAAATATTTTGTCTTTTTTTGTATTTTTATTAGATATTTTCTTTATTTACATTTCATTGTTTAAGGCTATTCTTATTTAAACCACCACAGTGTGTGTGTGTGTGTGTGTGTGTGTTCTCAGGGGACCCTCTGTACCTGGCCAATTGATCTGGCAAAGCAGTAGATGTTGTCAAGTATTGTAAACTGAAAAATTGAGGTTTCAAAGTTGTTTTTCTTCTTGGTAACTTTGGTGGGGGGGTTGTCTCTATTTCTCAGTCTTCTTCTGAAGTAAAGACAGACTACCTGTCAATCATCATGGACCCAGATGAAGTCCCCTGGATGAGCAGTGTGAACGGCTGCCCTATGATGCCAGCAAGTGGGAGTTTGCTCGAGAGAGACTTAAACTAGGTAAGGTGTTTATGTGGCAGATCCACAAGCCCATCGGAGAAACGCACCCCACACAAAACACTAGTTTTAAGAAAAGCAACAGAGAGTGAGACTTGGGAGTCTTCCTGACCAGAGGGAATGTAGTCTGTTGCCGAGACAAAAGGACAAAGCAACAAGAAACACCTGTGTGCTGGTTCCGTAGTTAACTGAGTGGCAGGTGCCTGCAGAAGCCCCAGAAATACCAAGGTCTCATCCCTCCAAGCTTAGTCTCCAGCTAGTAGATAAGTAAAGAAGAAGAAGAGAGTCTGCGGCTCGCAAGTCCAGGTGCTCTAAGATAGCAAAGCTACTGGGAACTTAGACACCTGTTGCCTAGAACAGTTTACCAGAGTGAGGCTCATTTAAATGAAGCTCTGTGCAAACCCTCACGTTGTAAGATGGCCTTTGACTTTCCTGGTGTGCTGTGGTCCAGCCCTCCGGATCACTTAAGTTTCACTTTTGAAGAGCAGAGACGCCTTTTCCAGGTAGGGCAGATGTTGTAAACAGCCAGCCCCTGGGCTTGCCCCAGTTCCTCTGGCTTGGACGTCACAATGCGCACTTATCTCCAGCTTTGGTGCTGCAAAACAATCAAAAGCCTCAGTGATTCCTACCCAAGATGTCTAGAACATGGCTTCTGAAAGTTTTCCACTTGATCCGGTGTATGCCAGAGTCATTAGTGGTTGGAACTAGGAAAACAGATTGTGAGCCCAAAGTTCTCTGGGTTTGTTGCTCTCGGAGCAAGAGCGCGAGCTGTTCTGCTGGGGTGACCCTTCTCTTCCCAGGCAAGCTGCACTGGGGTGGGGGTAAAATAGCTTTTCTTGCCTTTCTCTTGGGGCTCGAAATGATTCCGCTTACACAAGGAAAGGAGAGTTATCAATGAGGGTCCTGTTCAGCTCATGGGGCAAAGCTTGGAGGTCAGCTAAAAGCTGGAGAAAGCCAGACAAGACTGGTTGGGGTTAGGGGTGGGGAGCTGGGGGAAAATGTACTAAACAATAAGTGAATAAATGCAGGTAGCACAGTCGATGAACTCCTTCTGCGAGGCTGAATGTTCGGGCGGCTCACTAAGCCCCGTGGTGACCTTGGCAGGGAGCACAGCGTCATTTTCTCCCACAATCAGGAGCTGTTCTCAGGCCATGTTGCTCTCCAGAATTGTTAGCTAGGATTAAACATACTTCTATGACAGCATCCATGAGCGCTCCCTGCCAACTCCTGACCCCCACCCCAAGCCCAGCCCACCCTGCCCCTTCCTTTCTACTCACTTAAATCCACAGCACGTTCCCCTAGGCTGTTCCCTCTGTCTCTAGAACTCCCTTGAGCTCAGAGAATTCACAGAATCACATTTCATAAGGCTTTCCCCGTTGAAGGTTTTCATTGGTGAGGGCTTGCTATGTGGAGAGCCTCAGCTGGGATTTGGCTGGTGTCCATCTGAGTGTCTCTGTTGGATGAGAGTGAATGGGCATCAAGCTTTTTAATGCACAGTGTGGCGACAAGATGGGAGGAGCTCTCCTCTGATTAACGTGGGATCGAGGAGGCCCCAGATGCCTTGGCTTCTGTTAGCCAAAGAAGTGACGAAGTGATTGGAAATCATGGCTGGCAAAGAAAGGAGCCAAGGTTACATCTAGATTGGTGGAGAGGGGAAAAATGTTTTGATGGGCAGTGTTACATTGGAAAGAAAGAAAGAAAGAAAGAAGAGAGAGAGAGAGGAGAGAGAGAGAGAGAGGAGAGAGAGAGAGGAGGGAAGAGAGGAAAGAAGGAAGACAGAAACCAAGAAATGTTTTTAGTCTTCTCTGTTGGCTACAATGTCCAGCCTTGTAGGAGGCACATTGGAAGTTCCCCTACTTGACTGTTCAGTTAGAGCTTGATATTGTTAATATAATTGCTGAAATCAAGAGTGGGGGATGGAGGGGCATGGACAACTTCCTGACTCCTTCCTGATTCCTTACTAACCCTGGGAGAGGATTCAACTCCCATAAATGTACAGGATACTGCCTGACATAATTGAATATTTCTATTAGAGAGCAATGTGCAGGAGAAGTTGCCTAACATGGAAAAGCACACAGGAAGTCTGGAGCTGGGCAATTACCACAGCCAATATGACCAGTTCCCTTGAAAGCCAAAGAAGGATGGTATTGATTAGGTAGCTTTTGTCATGGTGACTAGAGTAGCTAACAGAAACATAGGAAGGAAAGGATTTTTTGTTGTTGTTGTTGATGATGATGATGATGATATTTTCAGGAGGTTCAGCCCATGGTGGCCTGGCATGGTACTCAGGCAAAGCATCATGGTATCAGAAGCCTGTGGTCATGCTGCTCCTCACTTTGTAGAGGACAGGAAGCAGAGAGACAGGCAGACAAGGGCAATGGATAACATACCCCCACAAAACCTCTCCTTGTGACCTACATCCCCCAGCTCAGCCAACCTCTTAAAGTTTCTAGAGCCCCCCATCCCCACCCAAAATAACAACACCAGCTCTGGAGTAAGCTCTCCTGCAACACTTGAATTTATGGAGGACGCTTCATATTGAAAACATAATGGGGGCCAAGTTCATGCTGCCCTGCCTCTCCCTAGAGTGGCTGGGGCTCGTCGAGGCCATTCCAGGACTCTTGCATTGCATGACAGTGACCTAACACATTTCTGAACTAGTGTGTGGCATTCCAGACAACACTAAGAATTCCAGGGAAAGGAAATGTTCAGGCTAGGTCATGTCCACTGTGAACCAGTACTCACTGGAACTAGAACCAAGGATCTGAAGTCAGAT
This sequence comes from Mastomys natalensis, assembly GCA_021653895.1. Classification (NCBI taxonomy): domain Eukaryota; kingdom Metazoa; phylum Chordata; class Mammalia; order Rodentia; family Muridae; genus Mastomys; species Mastomys natalensis. The sequence continues at coordinate 272,628 of JAJTUV010001315.1, read as the reverse complement.
TCCAATGCACGAGATGATCACAGAGCCTGTGAAAGCATCATGTCGTTTTATGGGGCAGCCCATGAGACCAACTTGTTCCCACTGATGGAAGCAGAACCCCCAAATGCCTGTTAACACAAAGTATGGAATGTGCAGGGATGGCCGGGAAGAGAATATGTTAGGGGTGGACACTGGAGGAAGGCAGGAGCCTCCAGAGTGTGTGGGGAGATTCTCCCAGTGTTTCCTGGGCTCTGGACACTTACAGATGGCAGAGATGCAGCTAAAAGACAACATTGTTCTTTTACTCTGAAAAGCAAAGTACAACCAAAATACACCATTTGTTTTGGAAGCCAGGAGGCCCCTAAGGAACTCTTCCCAACCCAACCTTGACATACAGCACTTTTGGGGGTCACTGTTATGCTTCCGTTTTAACTTAGAATCCATTTGGCTCAGACCACTTTACACAGAAGGATGCATGACTGTGTCTCTGTCCCTGTTGTTGTTCTGAGAAGAATCAGGTTCAGCAGTCACCAGCTGTACATGTCTGACTTTGGAAAACCATGTCATCTCCTCGTATGGCCCTGCTGAGCAGAGTATGTCCCAGGAGACAGCTCTTGTGATGACTCATCACTGAAACTGTCCCAGATGCCTCTCATGGAGGGCATTGCCTTGAAGCTGCAGCAAGGCACAGTCGTGCATAAATGGACAAGGGTTCAGACATGATGAGTGCTTTGTCACAAAGAATATCTGTCTGTCTCTTTGTCTGAGTCAGGGTTTCTATTCCTGCACAAACATCATGACCAAGAAGCAAGTTGGGGAGGAAAGGGTTTATTCAGCTTACACTTCCACATTGCTGTTCATCACCAAAGGAAGTCAGGACTGGAACTCAAGCAGGTCAGGAAGCAGGAGCTGACCAGAGGCCATGGAGGGATGTTACTTATTGGCTTGCTTCCCCTGGCTTGCTTGGCTTGCTTTCTTATAGAACCAGGACTACCAGCCCAGGGATGGCACCCCCACAATGGCCCTCCCCCTTGATCACTAATTGAGAAAATGCCTTGCAGCTGGATCTCATAAAAGCATTTCTTCAAGGGAGGCTCCTTTATCTGTGATAACTTCAGCTTGTGTCAAGCTGACACACAAAACCAGCCAGTACACTATCTATACACACACACGCAGCGCGCGCGCGCACACACACACACACACACATACACACACACATATCCATCCATCCTTTGGAGGAAGGAACTAGGGAAAGGAAGGCTAATAAACAAAGGATCATTAGCAGGGCAGTCTGAGGAAGGAGACTAGGATGGAAAAGAAGGCTTAAATTAACATTCTAACTGGCAGAATTTACTTTTGGCCAATGACATTCTATCCCCTGCCCTGCTCCCCCAGGGATGCATCACAGTACAGAAGAGTCAAAGAGGTTGACTTTCATGGTTTACTCTTCTTTCTGCATATCATGCTAGGGACAGCCTCTTTCTTATGGGGCCCTAGTTAGCTTCCTAATTGTGTAAACGAGGGCTCCAAATAGAATTGAACTAAAGAATTCCAGGGATATTCCACCTAAAGGGCTTTCAGCCCCCTGACCTCCAGCCTATGGGGCTCCTTTAGTCGCTATCCACCAGTCCTAATATGGCTCTCCACTCTGTGTAACTGGACAGGGCCTCCTTTATACCAATTACCACACCGGGGACTCAGTGGTTCAGACAGTGCCCTTCCCTTTTTGAGTCAAGTTGGCTCATTCAAGAGTGGGGGAAGCCATGCATTAACAGTCACTACAGCAAAACATAACAGGCACCACAAAAGATAGCCTGCTTTCTTACAGTTTTTGGTAATCACCTCTCTGGGGTTGAAGCAAATGACTACCTATGTTTGATGGCTCATGTGCTGAAAAACCACAAGGGCTTGTAATGGTTGTATACCAGCGTAAGAGCTACCAGGAAATGCTCTGACCAGCACGCAAGCTGAGAAAGGCCAAGTGCTTATGCTTAAGATTCGAGGCATTGCTAGCCAATAGTAGTCACCGTCACCACCATTCATCCTTTATACAGAAAATGTAGGAAAGAGGGCTTGGAACATCTTAGTCACAAAACAGAGAGAAGCTCCCTGGGTTTGGTGTTTTCTCCCTTCTGAGAGACTTTACAGCTAGGGGAAATGGCTACTTTTCTTCACTGAATGCTCTAGAAGCTTACACTAGTCTTGAAGGCTATGGTGGGTTGAGGGGGAGAGGAGTCGCTCAGAGGCAGATGAATGAGTTCAGAGGAAGGGACACCTCCTCTGGGGTCAGTCCATTGCAGAATCCCCTTCAAAGATGCACGCCTCGCATCACACATACAAAGCAGCAATTCCTTCCTGGAAAAGACTCAGATTCGTTGTTGGCTTCCCAAACAAACCAAGACCTTCTTCTATTGTAGGCAAATCGCTCGGCAGAGGGGCTTTTGGGAAAGTGGTTCAAGCCTCTGCATTTGGCATTAAGAAGTCACCCACCTGCCGGACTGTGGCTGTGAAGATGCTGAAAGGTACGTGCACTGTGTGCGGTGCGCCGTGTGCCTGGGCCTGACTCTCACCTTTCTGCACTCTCCATGTTGGGGTAAGATTCATGTACCCCAGGAACAAACGAGGTAGCTCTGCTTTCAGCCAGGGCTTCTGTGTACCAGGACTGTAGAGTCAGCTACACTAGCTCAGCATAAACTTTATCAATAGAACAATCTAGAACCGTCTGTAGGAAAATGATCTCTGTCATCCTAAGTTTCTGTTCTCACATCCCAGAGCAGACACCTGAGGACTTAGATCTACTGTAGTCCTTGGTTCAAAAGGTTACAGTTGCAGTGGTCCAAATCCACTGTGGTTATCAGGAAACTGTGCACTTCACAAGTCCCAAGGGCTCAGCATGGGTTTGCCCTCACTAGAAAGGGAAAAACCTAGAGAAAACTGGTGATCAGAATTTTTATTCTATTCTCAAGCCCTTCCCAGAAAACATTTCTTCTTTTTAAATAATAATTGTTTTTAAAAAAAAGGAATTCCATCTCTCTTGCGTTGAGAGACCAGTCCTAGGCTGCTGGCTGAAATCTCATTGTGACGTATAATTGCCATCCTCAGACAGACTACAAACAAGACACAAGGAGGCATGTGTACACCAAGCCCTGGAAGCGTCATGTGTCCTTTGCAGTGTGAAAAGGCTTCATTCTTCCACGTGGGATGAAATAGTCACACTGTGCTTTAGATCAGGATTTCAAAATCAAGAAGGAGGCAGACCAAAAGTAAACCATTTCTGGGCTTTCCACAGTCTCCAGGATGGTGGGGAAATTTTTATGCTTTGGTTTCAGTTTTGAGAAAGGTTCTCATGCTGCCCAGGCTGGTCTCAAACTTTAGATCCCGCTGTCTTCACCTCCCAGTGTCTCCACCAGGCTTTGCTAGGGGATTTTTTTTTTTTTTTTTTTTTTTGAGGCCTAGGAACATGTGCACATAGCTCAGACTCCCCGAGAGAAGAGGTGTCCAAACTCTTGTACTTTACTCCATTGACACCAGACTCTGGAAGCCTGTGTAAACACGTTCTCACCTCAGAGGGGCAAGGTTCATCAGCAAAAACCAGATAAGCATCCTTAAAGGAATGAAGCTGGACCATAAACCATAACTCAGACTGGATGTGTGCTCCACCACACAGTAGGGTGACTATGATCACCATAATTTATTATATGTGCTTCTTATTTTTATTTACATCTATGTGTGTGTGCTTGTATGTATGTACACTACATTCATGCCTGTGCCCACAGAGGCCAGAAGAGGGTGTCAGGTCTCCTGGAACTAGAGCAGCTACAGGTGATAATGAGGTAGGTGCCTAGTGTGGGTGTTGGGAACTGAACCCAGGTCCCCTAAAAGAGCAGCAAGCACTCTTAACCACTGAGCCACCTTCCAGCCCCACACAATTATACATATACATACATATACATATACATATACATATACATATACATATACATATACATATACATATACATATACATAATACATATAATAAGGAACCAGAAGAGAGTAGATTAAAAGCTTCCACTGCAAACCAACAAACAAATACTTAAGGAGAAGGAAATGTTACTGAATTAGGTCACTACACATTATACGTATATCCTGTATTGTAGCATACCCTGTAAATAACCACAATTATTGCACTCACCTTGCCATAAGGAGATTGCCTGGGGCAGACTACCCAGATGGGAGTGGTCCTTTCTGTGAGAATGCCACTGTCCTCTACCCCTAAACTCTGAGAAGAAGTGACATCAGCAGGTCTTCTGCTGGGAAAAGCATCGGACTGGGCACCATCTTTTCTGTCAACTACCCTGTTGATGCACAGAGTTACTCCCCAGTTGCAGACAGGAAAAGTGGCTCAGAAAGGCTGAGCAATCTAAGCTGCAGATACCGGCTTTTTCTCCTGGCCAAACAGGGATGCCATCTTCAGGGACTGTTAAATTATAAGGGAGAAGGTTCCCCTTGAGATTGTTTTCAAGGCCAATCTCTTCTATGTAATCCAGAAATCATGTGTGAAATCTATCTGTAAACTCAGAGCTGCATGGATGGCTCTTCCGTTAAGAGCACTGGCTAGATGCAGCTTCAGTTCCCAGCACCCACATGGCAGCTTACAACTGCCTGTAACGCCAGTTCCAAGGGATCCAGTGCTCTCTTCTGGCCTTCACAGGCACTAGACACACATGCACTGCACATATATACATGCAAGCAAACTCTCATACACATAACATAAGATAAATTAATCCATATAAAGGCATCTTGCTTCCATTGTCAGCATTGACAGAAAAAAGATTTCCACAACACCCATGCCATAGGATTCCTTCAATAAAATAAAAACGATCCCCCAAGCTTCCTTGCTTAAGTAGTTTACTTCTGTTCCAGGGGAACTAGAAAAAGGCATGATGTCAAAGAAAGGACACAGTCTAAGGCTCTTTCAGTGTGTCCCCGAGCATAATCTTAAACTTTTTGGAGTTTTGGAAAAACTGTCCATTTGGAAAAAAATGTCCAAAATGAGGAAAGTAATCATGCTGTTTATTTATCCAAAAATATTAGTTGAGCAGACACTGTAAGCCAGCCCCATCCCACTAGGGCTTTGAGTTTGTCTGGTTATTATTAAAAAATATTCCATCTTATAAAATACTATATCAATATCTACTACAATGTTAAGTGTACACACTTTTGACCCACTTCCAGGACTCTGTTCCACAGAAACCTTTGCCTGTGTGTGCGCTCACATTGGGGGTGTTCTGGTATAACTTATTTGTAATAGAAAAAAAAGAAGAAAAGAAAAAGAATGAATGAATGAATGAAGTGGGGCTGGGAGATAGCTTGGTCTGTGAAGTGTTTAACACAACCATAAGGATCTGAGTTCGATTCCCTGAAGCTCTAGACCAGAGAGACCCTGACTCAAAATACATGGTAGACAGATTCTGAGGATTGGCACCCGAGTTTGTCCTCTGGCACGCACGTATGCATACAGACACAGGACCTGCCTAGATGATCCTCACAGAGACAGACATAAAGACACACAGACTGACAGACAGAGAGATGGACAGACCCACACCTAATGAAGACTATACATGTCAGAAGAAATGCATTAGTCCATTAAAAGGAATGAAAAGAGGGCTGAGAGATGACTAAGAGGTGACAAGCACTTCTTGTCTTTGTTCTTGAGGACCCAAGTTTAATTCCCAGCACTCACATAAAATAAAAATAAATAAAGCTTTTTTTAAAAGAAAAGGAACGAGAAGAATTCCTGATATTAAAAAGGGGGAGTGAATCAATGAGTATGCATGTGTGGTGTGTGTGTGTGTGTGTGTGTGTGTGTGTGTGTGTGATGAAAGTCAGAGGATCACTTGCAAGAGTCAGTCCTTTTCTTCCACACATGGGTCCCAGGGATCAAACTCAAGTCATCAAGCTTAGCAGCAACCCCTTACTCACTGAGCCACTGAGCTGGCCCTCAGTGGTATTTATAAGTGCGTATGGAAAGGTCTGAAGCTCACATTGTTGACAGTGGCTGCTTCAAGGAAGTAAGCAGGCGAGAGTGCCTTGAACCATTTACTGTCGCACCTCAGACTCCTATATTGTTTTTTGGTCTCTTATTATTTATCTTTGCCTGTGCTAGAGATGTGCTCTGCCACTGTGCGGTAACCACCTGCATGCACATACCTGCACACACGTACACATACACATGCACAGGTCAGCATGTACATGTGTGCACACACACGCTCTCACACACGCCCCTTCACTGATCTCCATACTCATACTGTTGGAATAGTTTACAGGAATACTTTTTAGTGTTTTCTTTAAACAACTAAGATTATGAATTCCTCAAGAATGAATATTAGGAACAAGAACAGGCAGGACTCAGTCTAGAGTGTAGACTGTTGGCTCTTGGACTGACAAAGGTCTTCTCCAAGAGTGAAGTTAAAGTGGGGGCGGTTAAGGGCACTTGCTGCTCTTGCAGAGGACCCGGGTTCTATTCCAAATGTCCACATGGTAGCTCACAACCATCTGTAACTCCAGTTCTGGGGGTTCTGACTGGTGTCCTTTTCTGGCCTCCACAGATACCAGACACACACACGGTGGAGGCACAACACCATACACGCTTAAAAAAAAAAAAAAAAAGCTGGATAACATGAATTCTTGTTGCCTGAGATAACCCTTGAATTCCAGGCGTGAAAGGGTCTAAAGAGAAAATAACACATTTCGAAGGTGTTTACAGCAGAGTCCCCCAACCCCCTTCCTTCCTCGCGACTCCCTAGAAAGGAGAATGAGAAGAAGGAAGGTGTGGGCGGACCCCCTGCCTGAAGGGTTCTTACCTCACCTGTTTCTGCTAGAAGGGAAGCCTCTGGAAAGCGAGGTCGTGAGATGGCAGCTCTGAGTCAGCACATTGTCAGCACAGCCTGGTCCACCAAAAGGAAACGTCCGGTGACTAACCCCATCAGCACAGCGGGGCCTCAGTGCAATGCAAAGGATGTTGGCTCAGGAGGGTAGGAGGAATAAAAACAGTCTGGCGACTTGGCCTTTCGCAGAATGTGGGGAAGTTAATGAAGCAAGGACAAACAAGGAGGGCAGGCATGCAGCCTCCAGGGCAGGGCGGAAGCAGCCCCATTGTCCCGGAGCCCTGACTTTTCCTTGCTTCTCACACAGAGGGGGCCACAGCCAGTGAGTACAAAGCTCTGATGACCGAACTCAAGATCCTGACTCACATCGGCCATCATCTGAATGTGGTCAACCTCCTGGGAGCCTGCACCAAGCAAGGAGGTAAAGGAGACAGGGGAGGCCTGCACCACTGTCTTGCTGAGAGGGGAGCTCTCAACTCACACAGCTCCCTCCCCTCACCCCACCCCCAGAAAATGGCTGCCCCCAGAAAATGATCGCCCAGTACTTTATTGGAAGAAAGCTACTCTCTTTTAGATATTCTAGGTCAAATGGAGGGCCTTTTTTCTCAGGATGACTGGGGGTGAGGGTGGGGTTGAATGTGAGAGGGTAAAGGTTTAAGACTACATACCCCCTGCAGCTTCCCAGCAACCCCAGGGTGGACTCCCAAGAGGAGGTAATATAGGAAATAACCAGAAGGGCCCCTCCTTTCTCTCAGGACAGGCCTTAGCCACCAGGGCAGGTAACAGGAGCATGGCTGTGCTGTAGACTGTACAGCCCCAGTATGCCCTTGTTGGTCTTTCTTCCTCTGTGACAAGGTGAATACTTGGGTATAGGTGTGAACGGATGCTTAAATCATGCCAGTGCCAAGAAGTTGTACACATAAATGGTCTTCGATTTCGACAACGCAGAAAGCAGGGGTGGAGGGGCATGGGTTAAAAAAAGAAGGTAGGAGAATAGAAGGAGGCGCTAAGGCTGGACAGGCTGGAAAGAGAAAGAGTCCTAGTGAACCAGACAAGGCCTCCATAGCTTCTGACCTTGCATAAGCCTTCTTCAAGCACCTGCCCCAGTGACAGCATTCTGTCTGCCTCCACATAGTACCTGTGAGATGTGAGCATCGAGGCTGGGCAGCGAGCCCCAGCCAGACCTTCTCCTTGGTGGGGACCCAGCTCTGGAAGCAACTTCCTTTCTGGAACCCTGAGGAATGAGGGGTGCTAGCAGGATTCAAAAACGAGTAAAGTATGGATAGTAACTGAAAGATCACATCACCAGAGGGACAAGCTCTATCCTCAGGGAGACTTCAATAGACCTTGGTAGGCCTCACGGTGGCCTGTGGAGTTTGCTGGTCACTAGCTTTTGGACTTCAGGGGTCATGCCTGCTTTCAAACAGAAATAGTCCTGTGCTATTGGGGAATCAGGGAGCAGGACACAGAAAGACTTCCAAGGTGCCATCCAAGACCCTCAATACAGATTGGCTTCCTTCCCCTCAAGCTGTTTTTCATTGCAGAAGCGTAGGAAGAGGGCAAGCAGCCTGTGTGTGCAGCATGGCCTGCCCTCTTTGAATAGTCAAGGTGGGGAAAAAGAAAAGGAGTAGTTTGTTCTGTGACAGTTAAATGTCTGTGTTCATAAAACTTTATTGGAGCAGGGCCATGTTCTTGGTTATATTAACAAGGCCTGTTTTCGTGCCACAGAGACTGGATCCAGTTGATTCATGATCTCTAGTCTCAGGTGCACTCTCAGGCCCTACACATATATAAAAGTTGGTTTGAGGTCTCGAGGGCTGACTAGAAGCTGTCGAACAGCTGTCTGACCTGGTGTGGTTGAGCATGTGCTGTTTGGGCTGCAGGGCCTCTGATGGTGATCGTGGAATACTGCAAGTATGGAAACCTGTCCAACTACCTCAAGAGCAAACGCGACTTATTCTGTCTCAACAAGGTAAGGATTCCCCCTGGTCACTCTCTGTTGCTGTGGCTTATGTGTCCTGACCACAGTCCATCTCTGAGGGAAGGCAGGGCAGGAACTTAAGCAAGGATGACAGAGGAACACTACTTGCTGGCTTGCTTAGTTACCTTTCTTCTATGGCTCAGGCCCACCTGCCTAGGGATGGCACTGCCCACTGTGAACAACCCTTTACGTCAATCAAAACTCAAAAAAAAAAAAAAAAAAAAAACACCTTCTATATACATGCCCACAGGCCACTGTGATGAAGAGAACTTCTCATTTAAGGCTCTCTCTTCTTAGGTGACTCTAGTTCGTTTGTGTCACATTGACAAAAACTAGCCAGACCTGGATTTAAAGGTGGAGCTGTTTTTAATGCAGCACTGCGTTGCCATATAGACTTCAAACATAATTCTTTTGTCGGTGGAGTAAAGTCTCACTATGTACTTTGACTGGCCTGACTCATAAGATCCACTGCCTCTGTCTCCCAAACGGTGTATGTTTGTATTGTGTGTGGTTGTGATTTGGTATGTACTATGTGTGTGTGGTGTGTGTGTGTGTATCATATTATGTGTAGGCACACTTTACCATGTATGAATCCCAAAAGTGATGTGGGATGTCTTCCTCAGCTGCCTCTCCACCTTAGTTTTGAGACGGATCTCACTGGAACATAGAGCTGGCCGTTTCCTCTAAGACTGGCTTGCCAATGAGCCTCTGGGTCCAGTTCCTCTGCCTTCCTCGGTGCTAGGGATACCTGGCAAGAATTTCTGTAGATCTGAACAGAATCCTCATCCTTGCATGAGACTTTATGTATTGATTCTCAAAGCCTTACCGCATGACTATACATAGCTCCACTTACCAGAGAAACTAAGGGCACACAACAACTGAATGGTTTGCCTAGCTACTGATAGACCGTGATGGCCAGAATAAATCATTTGTTTGCTTAGTCTATTGCTTCTCTTTCTATCTTTTTTTTTTTATTTATTTTTTGGTTGTTTTCGAGACAGTATTCTTAGCCCTGGCTGACCTGAATCCTCTGTAGACCAGGATGGGCCGAACTAGAAATCTTGTAGTGTGGTTAAGCTCCCACGCTCTCTTCTTCTATTTCATTACTGTGGTTGTTTGTGTATTTGTGTGTGTCTGTGCTATGCATGTTGTGTGTACATGTGTGTGTGCATGTAGTTGATATATATATGTATGTCTCTGTGTATGTTGTGTGTTTGATGTGTGTGCGGTGTATGTGTATATATGCATGTTGTTGTGTATGCATTTGTGTATATGATATGTATGTGTGGTACGTATGTGTATATATACATATATGTGCATTGTGTGTGTGTCTCTGTGTATGTGTGTGGATGCACATGTGTGGTATGTGCACAGGTGCATAGACAGAGGCCAGAGGAAGATACTGGAGTCTCGCTTTGTCAATCTCTTCCTTATTCCCTCAAGCCTGGATCTCTCGCTGAACCTGGAGTTAGGCTGGCAGCCCTGGTCATCCTCCTGCCTCCACTTCACATAGCACTGGAGTTACAGGTGTGCCAAACCACTACACAGCTTAAGGCCTGTTTTCTACATCGCACACTGGGGGTAGAGTTTAGGTCTCTGCTTTCCCAGGGAGTCCCTGCACTCACTGAGTCATTCCTCCCTGACCCTCAGTAACCCTGACCCACTAAATAAAGCTGTGTCAGAATAAAAAGAACATCGAAGGTCAGGGAATGAAGCTCAGTGGTAGGAAATTTGCCTAGCTGAACCAGGCCCTAGGATTGATCCCCAGACCATGCACGCACACACCACATGTATACACATACGTACACAACACACACCACATACACACTCATACACATACACCACATACACACACACACACACACACAAAACCACATACATACATACCACATACACACAGATACATACACACACACCATACACATACACACACATACCATATACACACACCACATACACACACATACACACACACCACATACACACACACACACCACACAACCACATACATACACACCACATACACACAGATACATACAACACACCATACACATACACACACATACACACACACAACCACATACACACACACACAACATCGTGCACACACACACACCCCACACACAAAAAAAACCAAATAATATGGGCGGGGAGACACATAAGTCTTAAGGACACATCAACTCTGAAGAAGAAAAGAAACCATGGATTCAAACATTGCGGTATGCTCTGTGGTTCCACTGTTGTCCCTCTCCAGGCTGAATTGGTCCAGGAGACAGAGACTGACAGTGTTAGCCAGTCACTAGCATCTATGAGGAGCACATTGGAGTCAAGCTCATTGGCTCCACAACCAGACTTTCTCTGTTTAAATTCCGAGTCTCCTCCCATGAAACCTGGCCTTGAACAAATTAGTCAGACTCTTTAACCCTTCAGTTCCTTGTATTAAGCGACGCTAATAATAGAAGCCAGGATGAGACTGTTGAGAAAATTAACTCTTCCCTTAAGCATTCAGTTGTCCCCTTTTGTCATTTCTGATCCACTAGGATGTTGAAGGATGGGGTATGGCTCACTGGGGAAGTTCTTATGCATCATGTGGAAGACGCTGTGTCTGTCTCCTCCCCTGCCTTAGAGAGACAGAGGCAGAGAGAATCAGACACACACACACACACAGAGAGAAAGAGAGAGAGAGAGAGAAGACAGACAGACAGACAGAGACACAGAGTTCAATTGAATATAACTAATCTACATGATTGAATGAACCTTCAGACTTCTAGGAACGGTGCCCATCTCTGCTATGTAGGGAAGAGACCACAGAATACACAGAATACAGCCAGATGTTGCAGTACTTGCCCGCAATTCTAGATGCTGGGAATGGGGGGCTGAATGGAAGGATTGTGTGAGTCCAGGTGTTAGACATCAGCCTGGAAAATAGAATGAGACCAGGACTGGAGAGATGGCTCAGCAGTTAGGAGCTCTTTCTGCTCATCTAAAGGTCCAGAGTTCAGTTCCCAGCACCCACATTAGATAGCTCACAACTGTCTGTGACACAAGCTCCAGGGGATCTGATATCTCTACTCTCTGAGGTCCCCTGTGCTCATATGCACATATTCAGATGCACACATACATATAGATGCATAATTTAAATAAATAAGTATATACATATATATGGAGAGAGAGAGAGACAGAGAGAGAACCTGTTACAAAAAGCTGGCCCACTCTTTGATTTTATCAAAGACATAGTGTCCCACCAGACTGTTGAGAATATGCCACATGTTCCCCACATTCCACTGTTTGAGACAAGGTCTCACTATGTATCCCTGGCTGTCCTGGAACTTACAGAGATCTCCTACCTCTGCCTCCTGAGTGCTGGAATTAAAGGTGTGACCACCATGCCCGGCTAATTTCCCCCTTATATACTAGGCTTTCCAAAAATAGGCATCTTAAAGCTACTTGGTGCTTTGTAGCTATATATGTGGCCAGAGAAGTCAGGAAATCAGTAGTGGCTGGCAAGATGGCTCAGGCTAGATAAAGAGGCTTGCTGCCAAGCCTGATGACCTGAGTCTGATCCCTGGAACCCACATGATGGAAGGAGAGAAGCAACTCCAGCACACCGCCCCTGGCTTCCTCATTCATACACGCAGCAAACACATATATATAGTAATGTAATAAAGAAATTGGCTTAAGGACACAGTAACCACAGATGAAGAGAGGAGAAAGACCTATCTTGCTTCACTTCCAGCTTTAGACCTTTTCCTGTGAACCCCACTAAATAAGGGGTGCAGTGGTGCCCCAAGCTGAGAGCAGCACAGATTCCTGTCAGTTCTGATGTCCTAGACTGGGCTCAGGAAGCGCTAAGCCCTCAGAACACTCCAGGGACTTGGCAGGATGGAACGTTTGGGTTTGTGCGTCCTTTGTTTTGAAGAGCTTGCTTCCTTTTGGGGCTATATTTAATGGTTTGCCTCCCTGTGGTACTTGGTGGAGCTGTGTTTTGTGGAAAACTCATGACTATCTGTCACATTTGGAACCTAAAGGAATAGGAAAGAGAGATGGAGGAACGGCCCAAATCCGTCAAGACTCTTAAATACTCTTTGTGATCAATCCAGTATGCTGCCCCTAGTCCCCAGAGTCCACTAAGTTAACCTGTCTTTGATGGAGAGCTGCTGATAAGCATAGCTGACCTGGGGTCAGAAGAAGGGTAGGGTAACCTGGAATCAGGTTCTACGCGGTAGCTTCTGGAGGTATGAAGAAGAAGGCAGTACGTTTCCAGGGAATAAAATTTCAGACTCTGTTTGAGCAAGGCTAGCTGCCTCATGGAGAGAAAAATGATGTTCTCTTTGACTGTTTGGCTTTTTAACCTGCCCTGAGGAAAAGGTGTATGGGGCGTAGTATGAATTCCCTTCACTCCTGAAATCCCAGACAGGATTTGGGAAGAGCTGAGACAGCAAAACTCCCTTCAGGGACCTGACAAGGGGGAATATTTGGATGGGGTGTGTTCCCAGGAGGGTCTCTTTTCTGGGTGTAGGAACTTCTGTACCCTGTATTGTGTTGTGTTGCCTGCTGCTGTCCCTCCTAAAGTTTGCTGGGTCTTCTGCTTGCTCCCTGGCACCCTCTAGTGGAAGGACCACTCCTACTTAGTGACATCCCAGAAGTCAAGGCAGGATGCACACACAGGCTGGTTAATCCTCCTGCTGAACCTCATTCCCTCCCAGGTCCTGTCTAGGTTTTGCCATCTTGAAGAAGCCAGGCTGTAGGGTACACGAGTCCCTGTGGGTATATACACATGTGGGTACACGTGGGCACACAGCCCCGTCCTGAATGAAAGCCACTGGACAGGATACATTTCTAGTGTCAAGCAGTAGATGAATTATTGAAAGCGAAACAGCAGAACATGGGAGTCCTTTCCTATGAGGTACAAACTGTAATATAGTGCCTCTTAGACAAGAAAAATAAAATTCAGGGAAAAAAAAGAGGATATTTGCCCAAGATGGCATGATTAATAGAGGAGCCAGAAGACTGTATAGTGCAGAGGAAAAGCACTGAGATTCTGATGTCCAGAGCGAGTGACCTTTGCTATTCATGTTAGGACTCAGTGGTGCAGCATCGTCAAAGGGAACCTGAGAGAAAAGGGCCTCTCCTCTCCTCTTCCCCAGAAAATCAGAGGGACTGGGAACTTGATCCTCTGCAGGGATTTTCATATCCTGAGTGACGAGTATCAAACTCTGTGTCGCCTTTCAGACAACGCGGCATGTGGTTTGAAAAGCAGCAGAGACAGACTTGGGCGCTTGCCCAAGCTGCATTTCAGGCTTTGCCAATTATTAGCTGTGACTTTGATAACTTAACTCTTCAGAACCAGCTTGTGTACAAATTGTTTTATGAGACAGAGAGGGGGAGGGACGGGGGGAGGGAGGGAGAAAGAGAGAGAAAAAAAGAGAGAGAGGGAGAGAGAGAGAGAGAGAGAGAGAGAGAGAGAGAGAGATTAAACCGTTAGGAGCACTTGCTGCTCTTGCAGAGGACTGGAGTTCTGTTCCCAGCACCCATATTAGATGGCTCACAACCTGCTTTGACCGCACTCTAGGGAATCCAGTGACGTTATCTAGCTTCTGTGGACACCCGAATGCATGTTCGAATATACATAAATAAAAATAAAATAAATCTATTTTAAAAACAAAACAACAACAAGTCATGAGGTGGTAGCACACACCTTTAATCCCCGCACTGGGAGGTAGAGGCAGGCGGATCTCTGAGTTCCAGGACATCAAGGGCTACACAGAAACACTGTCTCAAACTACTCCCACACCTTATAAAATAAAACAAACAAACAATTTTTTGACAATATTTAATAAAATAACATAAACTCTTGGGGAAATTGAGGAAGTCTATGCTAGCTCACACTAAGTTCTCAGTATTTATCAGCTGCTAGGATCTGAGGTATTCACTAGGAGCTCAATTAACAGCACGAGAGATTCTACAGCCTGGGAAATAAATGCCTAGCACCGTCGTGTCCGTTCAGGGCCCAGTGGCATGTCCAATCCAGACGGCAGCCATGTCTGCACTGGGCCCCTCTCACTCCTGTGTTTCTTGTCTGTGCTAAGGATGCAGCCTTGCAAATGGAACCCAAGAAAGAAAGCCTGGAGCCAGGCCTGGGGCAGGACCAGAGACCCCGCCTAGACAGTGTCAGCAGCAGCGAGAGCTTCCCCAGCTCTGGCTTCCAGGAAGATAAAAGTGTGAGCGATATGGAAGGAGATGAGGGTACGTATCCACTCCTCCCTGACCTCCAGCCTGGAGTATTTTTACAACATACTGGACATGTCACACTTTTTTTCCTTTCTTATTTATTACCCTAATAAACATCTTGGGAAGTGGGGTAATGTTCTGGGGAGATAAGATTTGAATAAACAATTATCTATATTGTTGCTAATTTTGACAGGAACTGTTCACTTCTCTCTGCTCTGTCTGTCCTACCAGGTCACACCCATTCCACCCAATATCCATTCCCCTACCCTTCACCCCCCTCATGCTCCCCAACCCCATTCCCCCACCACGCCTGGAAAAAAATCTCTGATGTTCTGTTGAGACTCAAATTCTCTTGTCAGTGAACTGTGGTGTCTTGAACTTATTTCAATGAACTTGTTGATGTGTCTTACACTTTGTGAATATTGTTTCAATAAACTGGGATTTGGTGCAGTCACAAAAATCTTTACAAGAATCTAATGCTCGGTAGATTACAGTGAGATCTCCAAGCAGCCCCTCACCATGGAAGACCTGATTTCCTACAGTTTCCAAGTGGCAAGAGGCATGGAGTTTCTGTCCTCCAGAAAGGTTAGCCCGTCTCTTTACAGTTTTTCTGTTTCCTTTAACTTTATTTAAAAAAAAAAAAAAAAAAAAAGAATGTTTTTTAATACTGCAAATCTCTTATATATGCATATGTATACATGTACACACATATATATACACACACATACACACATACAGAGTGCTCTGTCTTCAGACACACCAGAAAAAGGCATTGGTTTCCATTACAGATGGTTATGAGCCACCATGTGGTTGCTGGGATTTGAACTCAGAATCTCTGGAAGAGCAATCAGTGCTCTTAACCGCTGAGCCATCTCTCCAGCCACTTCTTAACTTTCTTAATCAAGATAAAGATAGATTTTGAGTTTTTCAAAAGCGTTTGCTTTCCATTTTAAAATTTGTTTTTATGTATGTTATTAAACTTAGAACATACATGTAAGAGAGAACACACGTGTACCTTTCATTTTTCTTCCCTATTCCCCACCTCTCCACTTTTATTTTAATTTTTTAAAATGACGTCTGAAAAGATACAAATTATATATGTTAATCAATATATGTTAATGACGTCAAGTCTCAATACAAATGTTGGGTAATGTTTAAATCAGGTTGAATATATTTTTATAATTTAATGGTAAAATATTTGAAAATGCATTCCGCTACTGTTTTGTCTCTTTGTGAGGCCTGAACACACACCTCTGCTGTGAAGCTATTTTTCCAGCTTATACTTATGTGCTTAACTGTACAGCAGACATCACCACAATAACCTTGATTTGCTCTGATACAGAGAGGTACCAGGATGGTGATCCCTGGGCCCCTGTGAGTAGAATTTAAAGGTCAAGTCTTCATGGGTATTTTGGACTATACAAACACAGGAGTGCAATCTTCCACAGTGCCCTCTGGCACATTTCCAAACTTCCAGGTTCGAAGAAGCTGTCTTCAGTACACCTACATGCAGCTTCTCAAAAACCCTCAGCTCAAGCCAAGCCATGGCCATCCCAGTACCTGAGAGGCTGAGGCCGGAGGATCCCTGGTTACATGCTGACCTGGGTGAGTTCCAGGTCAGCATACACCACACCTCAGGAGTCTGTCTTAAACACAGCAAAACAGCAAACAAGATAAACAGCAAACACAGCAAAGCACCCTAAACCACGGCTCCCAGAGATCTGCTCTAAAAGGCCACAGGGAAAGCTCACTTGCCAGCAAAATTCAGACTGCCAGTGTGGTTGACCAGTGTGCTCGCCATAGAGCAGGAGCCTGGCTGAGTTAGAACGTGTCTTTTGGCCACCTGGACCCCATACTTGCACAAGAAGCACATTGTATTTATGATAACTGGGCGTGTGCTGAGAGATGCTCCTTCTACCACATATAAAATGGAACTTAGAGTTAAGAGTAATGATACTAGGGCCAGTGAGCTGGCTCAGTGGTTAAAGGTACTTGCTGCCAAATTGGTGACCTTTGATCCCAGGAACTCATATGGTTGCCCTCTACATGCATGCCATGGTATGTACATGCTCACATGAGTACTCATGCGTGCTCGTGCACACATGCACACACACAACACACACACACACGTACTTTTTTTTTTTTTAATAATGATCCAGAGTGGATACAGGAAATTAAGCAGCTAGATTCAGGAAGTGCATTCATTACATAACTGTTTTATTATAGTGCATTCATCGGGACCTGGCAGCACGGAACATCCTTTTATCTGAGAACAATGTGGTGAAGATTTGCGACTTTGGCCTGGCCCGGGATATTTATAAGAACCCTGACTATGTGAGAAGAGGAGATGTGAGTGAACTCGGGGGCTCATTCGATCCGTTTCTACCCTGTCGTGTTTAGACCACAGACTGAAGGCCTTGCAAACACTTACACTTCTCAGCAGTCATCCCCCCAAACGCCCATTGTGGAAGATGGGTAGTCCAGAAGAGCTGTGTACCAGAGAATTCTCAGGATGGAATCTTCTTCTGTCTCTGATCCCTGGCTGGGTACCTGTCCTCATAGCAGGATCCCCTGAGACTTGTTAACCTAAGCAGCCGGCTGAGCCCTGCAAAAGCCACATCAGTCTCTGCCCGCTGTCCCTCTGGGAGTCCCATGTCCCATTGAAAAGAACAACGTGGCCTCTTCCCCTCAGATAAACCCCAATGATTGATTCAGCAGGTGTCTGGACTTCCGGAAAGGGTGCGGGGAGGGTACACACTATCTCGAACCGAGGAAGCTGCGTACCTCCAGGGACGCCTTCCGTGGGACCCATCTCCCTTCTGGCTCACGCTGGCCTCTCTTCCCCATTTGTTTTTGAACATAATGTTATTTGTCACTTACTGGGTGACCTTTAGTGTCCTCTCTTGTCTGGCCTCTGCCAGGAAGGCTTCAGATAATAATGTCTGGGCTCTCTTGACTGTTCTGCAGCAGGGCTCTCAGAATGTAGGATCTGTACCCATCACCTAGCAGCTTTTCTGAACCAAAGCTTGCTGTCCTCACCCAAATCCCTTGATGCAGAAGGTCCTGAGGGAGGGTGGGGAGGGCAGAGGGAGACTGCTTGGAATCTGCATTTTCAACAAGTTTCTGGATCATACTGTTTGGACACCCCTGGAACACACTTTCAGAAACCCTTCTTAGTTACTGTTTCTTTCTTTCTTTTTTTTTTTTTTAATTTTACTTTATGTGTATGAGTGGTTTACCTAAATGTATGTCTGTGTACCATATGCATACTGTACGCAAGGAGGCCAGAAGAAGATGTCAGATCCCCCAGGACTAGAAGTATAGATGGTTGTGAGTCACCACTGGGTGCTGGGAACTGAACCCATGTCCTGTGCAAGAGCAGCCAGCTCTTTACTGCTGAGCCACCTCTCAGCCCGGCAGCTACTCTTTCTAATAGAGAAACAGCCCTGCTTGCAATGGAGCTCTGCCTACAGAGACTGTTTCCCCGTGTTTCAGTCTGGCCCTCTTTGCTGTCCTGGACTTCAGCATCTCTATGTTCCTCCACAGTCTTTGTCTCTCTACTGTCCTGGACATCTTGCTTTGCTTTCCCCACCCCCCTCCACCTCCCAGCTAACTCACTGTGGTCTCTGCTGTCAGAGCAGGTCTGCATGCTTGAAATCTAGCCAGATAGTCTCCTAAATGGAGAACTTTAATACAAAATCACCTTTCCTCATTCCAGCGATGTGGGAAATTGAATGCAGACTGAAGCCAGAACCTCAGACCTACCAAGCACTGCGTCACTCCTAGCCCCAAGTTCAAGGCTTAACAACCTGTCTTTTTACATAGGGATGTCTTTCAGAATCTTTCTCCTTAGAAAAAAATTCATAGGAATAGCTATCAATTTTCAGGTATTTCTTAATTCAGACATCTTTACCAAACCCTTAGTGTCCCTATGTAGGCAGAGAGGGGACCATGAGAACGCAGCTTCTTTAAGAACCATGGAACAAGGACCTTCTGAGTGTACCAGAGAAGTCTACTTGCCATGCCTGGTCTCCCGAGACTGGGGGATGCCTCTAATGCTCTCTTAGCAACCCTCCATGTGCTCAAGTTGTTTTCTCTGGTGGAGGAAACTGCAGGTGCTCTGGTTCTTCCTAAGTGTTAAGTGCAAGGGGACCCCTGGGCCCTGGGTGTGGACATTGCTTTTGTTTGCATATTCAAGGCCCCATTGCTGTCTTCCAGACTCGACTTCCCCTAAAATGGATGGCTCCTGAATCCATCTTTGACAAGGTCTACAGCACCAAGAGTGACGTGTGGTCCTATGGAGTGTTGCTGTGGGAGATTTTCTCCTTAGGTAAATGTGGGGGAGGGAGTGGTTGGAAAAGCCCAGAAGCAGACGTCTGTGTCCTGTGCAGAGCATGTGGTGGACACACCCCACCTTGAGGTCTGCCCTTGAACTCACTGCAAACCCAGGCGGAGCTGCCTGTAGGTGACACTGTTGGATGTACAAATACCCACTACCATAGAGAGTGTTTAAACCATTATCAGCAGAGTCAGGTGGCAGGAAATCTAAAGACAGAGCTGTCAGTCTGTCCTTCACTCCTTTCTCCAATTTCTCCAATGCCAGCTCTCTATGCATCCACTGCCTCAGAGTTTCTTCTCAGGACAGGCCCCGATGTACACAGCTGGACCAGTAGAAGGCATTGTTAGAGGCAGCTGGCTTTGTGTGTGTGTGTGTACATGGAAATACACATATAGTGTGTATGTGTTACACATGCACATAGTGTGTGTGTGTTGTACCTACATGTTATGTCTGAGCGCCACATGCATGCAGGCCGGGAGAGGGCACCAGATCCTCTAGAACTGGATAAATGTGAGACTGGAAATTGAGCCTAGGACCTCTACAAGAGCAGCCAATGTTCCAGCCCATCCACTCTGGATTTCTGGGAAACATCCTCAAAGCCCTATTCCTGCAGGTGCACACAGGGATGGTGTGAGGCGACCCAAGTGTGAAAACTAGCCAAGAATCTTTCAGGCTCTGCCAAAATGAAAAAAGAAAAAAATAAAGTCTTTCACAGCAAATAAAATCCATGCAATAACACCCCTAGGTTCCTGTAATGTGTAAAAAGCATTCCTCTGCTTTCGATGACAGGCACCTGTTGCTTGCAATCCTTGAAAGCAACACAGTAGCTCTAATGGCCTTGCAGTGACTCAGTGCCAAGCTCTGAGCGTCTCCCAGCTGCTTCCTATCAGCAGCCATCACTAGAAAGCGCAGGCAAACACATGCTCCGTGGCCTTGGCTGGAGGACGGCTGAGCAGAGTGTCCCACAATGCCTTACCCACCCTACCTAGCCCAAGCTACCCACAAGAGGATTGGCTAGGCACTGTTAAATAGGCTGGCAAGGACAGTACCCTCAGCTCTGCAGAATCTGGAGCAGCCCCCATCCACCCTAGTCAGCCTTGCCCTGGGTACCCAAGGCTCAATCCCCTGGACCTGTCATAACCCCTCATTCCCAAAGCCTCAGAATAAAGGCCAGTTTCTGAAAGGTCAGAGTGGTCCATCAGTAGCCTAATCCAAGTTCATTGGTTTTCCAAAGGGAGGTTATTAACTCGGGCCATGAGTGTCTAAGGACCAGATTTCCTTAGAGTTGTTTGTGGGGCAAAGGCAAGAATACTTCTTCAGATTGCATTCTTCCCTGACCAAATAAGCAAGTGTGTACACAGAGACAGCCATGAATCAGCCAAGGATGTACCTGCCCTCAGGAAGGACCTGCCAAGCAACTCCCTGTGTGGGGTTTACCTCAGTCACTGGGAATTTATCATGAAAATGTCACTGTCTACTTGTTTCTGGGTATTTGAGATAGACTCACTAGATAGCCCACACTAGCATCAAAATAACAATCCCCCTGCCTCAACCTCCGTCCCAAGAACTGGGATTACAGTCATGTACTATCTTTCTCAGACTAAAACATCACTTTGAAGAATTGAGGGAAATTCTGAATTGCCCCTCATGGTCTTTTGGGTAGGTTTGTTTGTTTGTTTGTGATGGGGTCTCACTTTGTAGCCCTCGCTGGCCTTGAACTCACAAGAGATCGATCCATCTGCTTCTGCCTCCCAAGTGCTAGAATTGCAAGTGTGCACCACCATGCACCCGCCCCACGGTCTTGTACTAGAAACCTTAACATGAATGTGTCTTTCCACACCATCCCCTGTAGGGGGTTCTCCATACCCAGGAGTGCAAATGGATGAAGACTTCTGCAGCCGCCTGAAGGAAGGCATGCGGATGAGAACACCTGAGTATGCGACACCTGAAATGTAAGCTCACACCTCCATCCCCCTCCTCCCTCTCACACACTGAGCGCTCATGGGGGCCCTGGGCGCATGGTAAGGGGCACAGGGTGCCTGGGGCGGAGTGTGAGTAAGGACACAGGTTTATTTTCAGCTGCACTCTTCAGGGATGCTGTCTCAGTCCCCACTGGGCTCTGCTGTGTTGGGAGTGACTTCCTGAGAGGGGATGTGCTCTGGATCTATCCCTGTTTCCTCTCTAATCCACTGATAGGGCCTCTCAAGGACTTTAGCTGGGAACTGAAGTCAGAAAGCCAGACAAATGATCAATTATCTATCCAATCATCAGCACCTAGGAACTGAAGGCAAGACTCATTCACTAAGCAGAGCCCGATGAGCCAAGCCACCTCAGGTCAAGGCTAGAGAGGCCTGTGTGGCACAGTTCTCCCTCTGCAGAGAAACAGGAGCTTGCTTTGTTGTAGTCCTTACCTGACATACACAAGGCCCCCAGCCCTGTGTAGACTGTGCCAGAAGTCATAGCACTCCAGAATTGGGAGCAGAAGGATCCAGAATTCAAGGCCATCTGCAGTTACGTATAAATATCAAGGCTGCTCTGAGCTACTTAAGAACCTGTTTCCAAAGACTTATATATAAATAGATGATAGAGATAGAATAGATAGATAGATAGATAGATAGATAGATGCTTAGATGCATAGACAGAGGATGGAGCTAGATGATAGATAAATGATGGATAGATGATTGGTAGATAGATGACAGAAAGATAGGTAAATGATAGGCAGATGATTAATAGATAAATAGATGATAGATAAATGATAGATGATCGATACATGGATATATAGATAGAGGATATAGATGATAAATGATAGATGGATAGATGATAGATGACAGAAAAATAGGTGAATGATAGATAGATAGAAAAATAAATGGATGTATAGATAGATAGAGTAGCTGGGAAGCCGGGAGAGCTCTTGACCAATGGGCTTGTGGAGGTGCCTTTAGGAATAAGAGGAGATAGACTCTGGGCAGCTTCTCCATTGTCAGCGGGCAAGCTTGACACTTGTGGGTACCATTTCCTGTAACTGTGCTGTTTTAGCACTCTGAGGCCTCAACAAGAATGTGATGACATTTGCAGTTTGGGTGAGCTGCTGACAAGGACTTAGGCCTCCCTGAGGTGGCGCCACCTTTCCTGAACTGGCAGGCGGCCTCTCCTCCCCACCCACTCACAATGAGATCCTGCCGAGTCCTGGGCTGGCCCTTGGGGAGGAATGAAGGACAGAGAAGGAAGTGTGGGCTTGGCCAAAGGGGCAAGGTCACTGTCTCTTTCTTCATTATCTCAGGACCAAGCTAGGTCAATGCCAAGACAGGGAACTGGATGAGAGAGGCACAGATTCAGACCTGAAGGCAGGGAAGGCACGGCGGACTCCATTAGTGTATTTTAGGGAAGTACAATGGTTAGACTGACCCAAGAATCTCTGGGCTATGGAGAGAGTTGCTTTAGACTTGGTGGGATCCTTAACCCTGCAAAGGGAGCTGAAATCACTCTGCATCAGATGCTTTTGCTGCTATACCATGTCATGTAGACTTCCCACAATCTTGAGTAGTAGGTAGGGCAGATATGATCATCTGACCTCGGAAAGTATCAAAATATGACAAGTACAGCAGCATGCTTACTGCCGGCTAAAGAGCAGAGACGAACTTCAGTTGCCACGTTAATAATAATTGCAGTAATTGTTGTTCATGATAGAGATAGATAGATAGATAGATAGATAGATAGATAGATAGATGCATAGATGTAATAGACATGACAGACAACACCAGGCCAAACGGTTCGACATGAGGCTTATTCAGGAGTTAGGGCAAAGGTGACAGCAAGAAGGGGCGGGGGGGGGGGGGGAGGGGGGAGCCAGGAGGCTCTGCCTATTTATATGGATAGTGATGTAGCCTCTCACAGGTAAAGGTGGGAGGTAAGCCAAGTGGATTCTGGGACTTTATGGCAGTTGCCTTGGCAATGATGTGGAGGTCTCCTAGATGTGATGTCACTGGGTTCGGAACCAATCCTGATACCAACAGTTGTTATAAAATGATACTGGTTAACTTACTATCAGTAGTGGTTGCAGGTAGCAGGCACTGTTTTAAGTGCCTTGAACAAGTTTAATGTATCTACTGCTCACAATAACCCCATGAAGTTTGTGCCAGCATCAGCTGTATTTTACAGACGGCAAACCAAGGCACGTGACATCTAATATGATCTGATCAAGGCTCCGTTGCCAGTCAGTAACCAATCAGAGTCCAGAACTCAGGGCCCCTGTACTATTTTATCATATTATATATTATCATAAATATTATATGAATAATTTTCATATTTATCAGATAATTCTAGAGAGAAGTCACTCAACTTTAGACTGAAGAATTGTCTAAAGCCAGGTGTGGAGGCATGTGCTATAATCCCAACACTGGCAAGCCTGAGGCAAAATCATGACAAGTTCAAGACCTGGCTGGGCTACCTTATCTCAAACAAACCCAAGATAAACAAGGCTCCCCCAAGACTTATCAAGGCTTTCTGTTTCCATAAACCTCTTCCAGGTAGCTCACAGGCCCCAAATAGCCGATAGGGTATGGTTCTGAATTTAAAAGATAAGATATAGTTTTGTAAAATATTTCCTCAAAAGGAAGATACAGGATAGCAGCCATGTTCTCAGTCAGCCATATTCTCAGTCAGCCATGTTCTCAGTCAGCCATGTTCTCAGTCAGCCATGTTCTCAGTAAGCCATGTTCTCAGTCAGCCATGTTCTCAGTCGGCCATGTTTGCAGGCAGCCATGTTCTCAGTTGGCCATGTTTGCAGGCAGCCATGTTCTCAGTCAGCCATGTTCTCAGTCAGCCATGTTCTCAGGCAGCCATGTTCTCAGTCACATGTTCTCAGGCAGCCATGTTCTCAGCAGCCATGTTCTCAGCAGCCATGTTCTCAGGCAGCCATGTTCTCAGGCAGCCATGTTCTCAGTCAGCCATGTTCTCAGTCAGCCATGTTCTCAGTTGGCCATGTTTGCAGGCATGTTAAGAATTGAGAGGATGAAGTCACAAGAAAGTGATATGCTAACACAGTGCAGCTCTACTGGACATCCAAGACCTGAGCTTGGGCTACAGTGATGTGTACCAGAGAAAATTAGGCTAATAGCCTGTAGACTCTTCCTACAAGCCCCTCAGCTGGTCTTGGATGCAACTAAATTCCCACTTACTAATAGCCCAGCTCACCCTCACATCAGCTTTATTTAGTGGATAAAACTGTAGTAACATTACATTGAGTGAGTTACCCCCAACCCAGTACCCGTCAATCAGATACCTATCACCCCACACAGGTGTCTGCCTTGACCTGTCTTGCAGGTCAGGGTGTAGAGTGAGAAAAGAACAAGCCAGGAACACACCAGGAGGTGGTTACAGGTCTCCCTGCCGATTTTACCCTGGAGAAACCAGGGAGGGGAAGGCCTGGTTAGTCGCACCTACCAGAAGGCTGCTCTCCCATCCCTGCTGTGAGATGGCAGTGACCATGGTGGCAGAAATGAGGCCTCTGCAGAATGAAATATGGTCCCTACTCAGTGGCTTGGGCCCCTCTGTGTTTCCTTGTTCCACTTTTCCTCCCTCGTGCTACCAACTTTAGAATACCTGCCAATATCTGATGTTCTTTCAGCCAACTTTGGAAGCCTTAGACCTTGAAGCTTGAGTGTGGCCAGGAAGAATCCAGGTTTAAGGTGTTGTTTGTTTGTGTTTTTAATTGACTATTTGTCTCTGTGGCATGTTTTCATATAAGTAAAACTCAGTAAACTGGTAACACGAATAAACGTATTTTAAACAGAGACTCATCTTATGAGGTAATATGGCTTTTGCTACTTCTGGCCTTTGACTGGCTGCATGCTTGCCCAGGTGGCCTGAGAAGTGCCTTTGAGCCACCATTCTAAGGGGCCATATGTCAAGAGTCTCCTAGAGTACAGGAACTGTGACCCAGACTCAGAGAGGCAGTTTCTGCAAGATGAGACTCAATACAGAGGTGGCCAGCATTCAGCCCAGGCAGTGACCTCCCAAAGCCTCCCCACCCACCTCCAGTGCTTGGGACCAGTGCACTTTCACCCCCCACCCTACCTCCCACCCCCATTTCCCTCTACACCCCACTCCCTTACCCCACCCCCTATCTCTCCATCCTCCACCCCCATACATCCTCCACCCCTCATCCCCCCTCACCACCCACACCCTGAGTGTATCAAGGTCAGGTGAAATTCAGTACACAGGAGAGTGCAAGGACCTAAGAGTCACCTTCCGAGGAATGTGTTAGCCCTTGGGCAGGGGCAGCTCAAAAGCAAACATGTGAAGCATAGATCCTTAGGCCTCAGTGTGATCTTTCTAAACTCTTTTCCTTTCATGGAAAACTTAAGTTGGGTATGGGGACACATGCCTATAATCCTTGCACTTGGGTAGCCAAGGCAGGAGGATTACTACTAGTTTAAAATCTGCCGGGTCTACATAGTAAAACATTGTCTCAAAAAACAAAGAGGGAGAAGACACCAGCTCTAGGGCCTCTCCTACCCCAGGAAGAGCTGTTTGTTTGATTTATAATCAAGTTTGTTTTCTTCGATTTAAAAAACAATGAATGAATAATGAATGAATGAATGAATGAATGAAAACAAGCTGAGGACCTCTGCTGCCCAGGGCCTGTGTCGGAAAGCAGAACCTGAATCGTACAGACCGCTCCTTTTAAAAGTGCTTAAAACCAGTTGGAGCTACCGTTATCCCAGGAACCTAGAACTGTGCCCTTGGACTAAATGGCCTTGGGCTAAATGGTCTTGGGCTAAATGGCCTTGGGATGAGTTTCTTTGCCTCTCTGAACTGCTACTTAAGAACACCCTTTGTTGCAAAGGCATAGGCTAAGGTTGAAAATCCTTGTACCTGATAGTCCAGTGATGTCATCACTGCCTGCTAGGGAGACAGATGGAGAGATGTCCAAGATGGCCTTTCAGAGGTCAGTGTGGGAACAGCCAGATTCCTTTTGAGTAGTGGACTGTTTCTAAGTTCTGGGGTGTGTGCAACATAGAATTGACACACCCCACCCCTTCTCTTTGCCTGCTGTCTGGAAGGTCAGAGCTGGCTCTGTTTGTTTGTTTGTTTGTTTGTTTGTTTTCAAGACAAGGTTTCTCTGTGTATCCTGGCTATCCTGGAACTCACTCTGTAGACCAGGCTGACCTCAAATTTAGAGATCCACCTCCTGAGTGCTGGGATTTAAGGCTTACACCACCACTGCCAGCCAGAGCCAGCTTTGATAACAAAGACCTCTGGATACTGGTGTAAATCCTGCAGGGGAGTTTGGCCCACACTTTGGCCTCTTTGCTTGTCATTTTTCCAGTTGCTTCCTGCCTTAGACCTCCCTGTGCCCTTAACTGCTTTGTCAGGTACTGCATGTCATAATACAAGAACAAGTCCCTGAAGAGACACCAGGGACTGTCGGGGGCAGTCTATGGCACTTATGTAGCAAACGGACGGGTAGAATGATTCCCAGGATCCCTTGGGCTTTTCCCAGAGCTGCCCTCTGCTGCCAACACTTGAAGTAACAGTGGCACCATGGACTGAGGACTCAGAGCAAGCACAGCCTCTCAGTGCTAGTGTGTGAAGCCTGTGCACGGGGTACACAGGCTAATTGTGATGTAGTTCTGAGGTCCCAGTCCATTCCGATTTGGATCTGGATCTGATGTAGTTAGAGTCCGCTGTGACCCAAAGGCTCATCAGGAGAGGGGGCAGGAGGGAACATGGGGTAGTGAAGGTTTGCGGGGCACTTGGCTCAGTGTGTGTAGGGTTCCCAGCATGTGCTCTACACAGGGAGTAGACATGACTGAGAGAGGAACCCGAAACCCATGCTGCTAAAATAAAACCAAAACCAAGCACAAAAAAGCCTGTTGATGTAGGAGCCTGAAGATACGATTTGGCCTCTGTGATATGGAGACCAGTGTTTCCAACTCACAAGCCTAGCCTGATTTTGCTCTGGTGGCGAGAGGCTACTTTGTCATAACAGGGGCTTTGAAATTCTGGGCAAGTACTAAGCAGCCACACACTAGAGCCTTGCACACATACCGAGTGACTGCTGAAGGGTACTGCACATTGACCTGCCTTGGAAATGACTTAGGTGGTGGACCTAGTGTCTTTACCACCAGGTTCTATTGCAGAACCTTCTCAGAGAAGTATAAGATCCCTTCAGAGACTCTCAGGACCACCCCAAGGAAGTCTGGGGCTCTTCCCAAAGAAGGGCAAGGACTTCCCCCAAGAAAATGAGGGTCTTTCTATAAGGAAGAGTCCATATATAAGACTGACCTATAAGACTCAGTCCTGGTTCCTAACGAAGGTGCGTCAGGGGTTCAGGAGGGTTATTCTTTCACAGTGTGCGCCCCTGCTAAGCAGGACCTGACCCACACAGACTGTTAGATACCAATGCTATAAACTTAAACATAAAACCATGCCACATATTATAAAAAGCATGGTTTGGGATGAGAGCTGACAACCCTCACTGAGGAATGTGCAGGGCAGCCTATATCGATCCCACTGTTCTCCAGCTTTGTCTGTGTGTGCTTGATCAACAGCTACCAAATCATGTTGGATTGCTGGCACAAAGACCCCAAAGAGAGGCCCCGGTTTGCTGAACTCGTGGAGAAACTTGGTGACCTGCTTCAAGCCAACGTCCAACAGGTAAAGCGAAGTTTATCTGGATCAGAAGGCTGAGTGTGTTCCTAGTTGGGAAGAATAGGGATGAAGTGTGTGTGTGGTGTGTGTGTGTGTGTGTGTGTGCGTGTGTGTAAGAGACATGTGTGAGTGTGTATGTATGTGAGAGAGATTTGTGTGTATGTGTGTATGAGAGAGACGTGTAAGAGAGATACATTTGTATGAGAGAAAAACTGTGTATGAAAGAGATGTATGAGAGATTGTGTATGTGTGAGAGAAACTGTGTGTGAGAGATGTTTGTATATGTGTATTGTAGTGTGTGGTGGGGAGAGAGGTGTGTGTGGGGGACAGAGGTTTGTGTGTGTGTGTGTGTATGTGTGTGTACTCATATATGAGTCCTTGCAGAAGAAACTTCAGTGATCTCTCTTCTGAGGTTACCTTCGGTATTTTAGGATGGTAAAGACTACATCCCCCTCAATGCCATACTGACTAGAAACAGTGGCTTCACGTACTCAGCCCCCACCTTCTCTGAGGACTTTTTCAAGGATGGTTTTGCAGATACACAGTTTCATTCTGGAAGCTCTGAGGATGTGAGGTGAGATTCTGTTCCTGAGTTTTATTACAGAAAGAAGAGGGGACAAAAGAGGAAGGGGAAGCGTGGGGGAAGGAAAGGAAGATAGAGAAAAGGAAGAATTGGGTATCTATTCTGCCCCTGAATCCTACCTTGTTAACATTCTGCTCTGTTCATCGGGATGGGTATGGCCCTCATGCCTCACTGGACAACGACAGGAGGACAGGAGCCATTACAAAGTCCCCTTCAATTATTGGAGTTCAGGCCTCTATCCCCCCTTCGCAAGATTAGAATCGCCAAGGTCCTTCTATACTTAGAGAAGGGAGGAGATGTCAGGGGCAGCCCTGCTTATACACTGAAGGCCTAAAATCAGCCATAGGCCTGACATACATACATGAGTCTCTGTGGAAAAACACTGAAACAGCAGGCTATAAGCTATTGTAAACAGGCAGCTTCTGTGGAAACTTACCAGCCTGAGTAGTCATAGATCTTATAAATAGGCAGCCTCTGCGGATAGTACCAACTTAGATAAGGACAAATGAATCATAGGCAGAATCATAGTGACCTGTCCCCTGAACCTTCACCCAGCTGACACCCTGTTCTGAATGGTATCCGTACTCCCCCTGAACACCTATGCTCCGGTGTCATTCCCTTCCCCACATCCTGCCTTTTTGTGTTTATAACCCCTGTGTGAATAAGTAAATTAAGGTGTGATTTAAATAATTTAATTAATTAATTTAAAAAAAAGAAAAGCATGACACTGCCATAAAAACAAAACAAAACAAAACATTCTGCTCTGTTTTATCCATATGTTCTGTAAGTTGGAGGGGAGGGGATTTCCTTTTTTTTTTCTAAGCTTAGAAAAGAATGAAGAATAAGACATTGTGTTTTTCCAAGTTATCGTATCTTTAGTCTAGAACTACAGCCTGATTTTCATGACATTAACTGTGATTAAATATATGTGAGTCCATAAAATAAATCTAACCAAGAGTGGGTAGCACAGGACTGTAATCCCAGGATTCAGGAGGCCAAGGCAGGTGAAACTGTGTCTCAGAAAAACAACAGCCAAGAAGAAAAGTTCCATAAAACTAAACAAAACCAGCCCTCGTTTCTGTTTTTTATCCTCACCTAAGGAATTTTTACATCTTGCCTTACTGTAGGGGGACACTGGACAGAAGCTGAAAGAACCAATGGTTATGGGAGGTGGGCTGGCCAGCCTGAGTAGTTACTAGTTGGTTATAGAAGCTCATGCTATGTACAGTCTGTCTGGTGCTGTGCTGGCATTTTGTACATATTGACAACTTTTGTGTACAAAAAATCCTACACTGATGTACAAAGCATCCTACAAAGCAGATATTATATTATCTCTGACAAATAGGGACTTGTCAACTGCAGAGATGAGAACTTAATGAAATGTATGGCTATCAAATATCAGAATTGAGTTTGTAGCCCAGGAAGTTTGACCCTCTCTGTCCAGGTTCCTAATGTAGTCTGAGTCCTCTTAGGACAGTTAGACTGTCCTGGGAGCCTTCTGGTATCATTGCCTGCAGTGGCCATTGCTCTCAGGCTTAACCTCGCTTCCGCTCCCAAAGGGAAAGCACAGGATAGAGGTGCAGCAGTTGGAAAACATGGACAGCCATATCTATAACAGGTTTTGAAGCAGAAAACCCAGAGCCATAAAGGTGACAGGTTGACGTCACTGCTTATACCTGACATCCAGTCCAAGTGGCTGACGCAGACCCAAGTCATCCAGTTTTAAATGATAAAGCCTGGCGGGGTAGTAATGGGGTAGAAGGTGGGAACAGAGACTCAGTAGGAATCTAGCTTAGGCTTTGCAGCCAGTAGGTAGGACTATCGGACAATGAGTAACCGATGAGCAGGTTTGCCTCATAGCAGCCATCTCATGGGATATCCCATCAGGCCTTTCCAATAGCTCATCAATGAAGGCTGGCAGGTGGTCTTTGAGAAGCCTCACAAACATCCCTCTTCCTTCCCAATTGGATACTTCTCGTCCAGAATATACCAGGTGGAGCCTCCCCTCAGCTGTACACTTTTGTCAGCTATGAAGTCTCAGCAGGACATTTTGTTACTCCACATCCTTTTAGGAAGTTGACAGCAATAAGTGATAAGATGAAGTCATATCGCCTTCTGGGGTCTCTGTCTCTTATTTGTGCCATTAAGACACACTTGAGCCAGATGGGATCTCATGTCTCCTCTATGACTGGCATGATTTGACTCCACAAGGAACTAGAGTGGGCCCTCCTACGGTTTTCCTGAAGACTATATATCAAGTGTGAATTGACTACATAGGGGAAGTGACGTTACCCTGAGGGTCCCTAGAGAGTATAAAGGAATACATCTGAGTTAATTGGTATTTTTGGGTGGTAGGTGGGATTCACTCATGTTCCAGAATGTCCTGATTCACGAAGGTGTGTGCATTTTCCTACCTTGATTATTCTTTCTCCTTCTTCATTAGATACGTAAATGCTTTCAAATTCATGAGCCTGGAAAGAATCAGAACCTTTGAGGCGCTTTCACCAAATGCCACCTCCATGTTTGAAGTAAGTCATGACAATAATGACGTGGTGCTCCCTGTCGGGAATCTCTTCCTGTCTAAGCACCCACCCCAGGCAGTGCGTAGCCAGTCAGGGCCAGTGATCAGTAGAGGCCAAGATTACGGTATGGGGAGCCAATATGAAAAAGAAGGCCACAGTCTGAAGATCTTCTGGAGTTCACCCCAGGGCCATTCTGTTCACCAGCTCTCCAGAGGGGAAGGGGTGGTTCCTCTGCATGTTCCCTAGGGGCTCTTGTAGGCTATCAAGGATGCACTCTTCTTTAAGATGTGTGAGTACCTGGGCCTTGTGATACAACAGAGTCCTTGTGCAGAGGTCTGGAAGAAGTCCATGTAGACCCTAGGCCCCTTTAGAGGAAGGCTCTGCAGCTGAGCAGCCTTGGTCCCACCCAGACACACTGATCAAAGCACACCAGAGTAACCTGGCCAACCAGCAGCTTCTGTCAGCAAGTCTATAGAAAGGCCCTTGGATGGGATCAAGTGGGCACTACAAACACAGTGCCGTAATTCAAGAGAACCTTGATGCTGGGGGCTGGAGCGACAGCATAGTAGTTAAGAGCACTGGTTGCTCTTCCAGAGGATCCTAGTTTGGTTCCCAGCACCCACACAGTGGTTCACAGCTATCTGTAACTAGTTCCAGGGTACCTGAAGCCCTCATCTTGGGTACCAGGCATGCATGCAGTGCACATACATGCAAGAAAAAAGATATCCGTACATATAAATATGACCTGAACCTCATCAGACACACAAGATCAAGGAGTCACAGCGACTTTAAACTATAAAGACATTTCTATTGTAAGAGGTAGGATGCTGTGATCATTCATTAGAAATTTTGTGTGATGGCTCAATAGAGGGGTTCAAGTCCCAGGAACAGCACTGAGCAAACCTCAGAATTTCTCAATGCCTAAAATGTAGCAAACAATGAGAGCACCTTCGCCCACCTCAGGTCCTCACTGGTGTTCAGACAACCCGGTAAGAGCCTCAGAGGGAGGCAGAAACAAAGTGTGGATTCTACTTCCTGTTAACAGGACACAACACATTGTAGTAATGGTAATGAGGAGTGAGTGGGAAACTCCATGATGAGGATGACTGAACCACAGTTCCTGGAAACTATGGCTAATAGGGCATAGGTCATATGCAAATATGCATGTGAAACATGCATATGTAAATATACATATGCAAATATACACATATGGCAAAGGCCAGAGACTGTCCGAGAGAAACTTACTCTACCACATCTAGAATTTCCTTGAAATTTTATGTACAACAGCAGAGACATAGCCAGACACTAAGATTAGTTTTAACATATGATACTTTGCATACATGATAATTTGCATATATAATTTAACATATCTGATAATAAGTTTCACATGGAAAATACTAAGCAGTTACATGCAATTTTCCATTCCATGTATGTGTATGTGTGTGTGTGTCTGCGTGCATGCTATGTGCCTGCCACTGAGGTATGTGTAAAGTCCATTGGCCAAGGTTGGGTGTCTTTTGCAACTGTTCATCTTACTGGGGTTTTGGTTGGTTTAATTGATTTGTTTTTAAAGACAGGATCTTTCAAGGAACCAGGAGCTCACAGTTGAGTTAGACTAGCAGGGCAGTGAGCTCCAGGACCTACCTGTCTCCATCCCACCTCCTACCCACCCCCAGGGCTGGGGTGACAGACATGGGCCACAATGCCTGACTTTTCTGGGGACTTTGAGGTTCTCGTGTGTGTCCGGCAAGCGCTTAATCCACTGAGCCATCTCCTCAGACCTATAATTTCCTTTTTATTTTCTTCACCTTCTGGAAGAAGGACCTCAAAGTTGCCCACAAAAGGCACTGTTTTGTCTCTGACAAGCTCACAGATGCCAGTGCCAAGAAAATGCTCGGTGCTGATGGGCAGGGGCTCTGTTTGCTGAGGGCAGCACCGGAGCACACCTCAGACGTGTCTCCCAGTATCTTCCCAGAGGCACTGTGGAGCCGCTGGGCCAGGCGCGTGAGTCATCCTCCTCCTTCCTCCCATAGGACTACCAGTTGGACACTAGCGCACTGCTGAACTCGCCCTTACTGAAGCGATTCACCTGGACCGAGACCAAGCCCAAGGCCTCGATGAAGATAGAGTAAGGAAGCGGGGTGGGGGTAGTGGAGGATGCTGCTACAAAAGATGGCTCGTGGGTGGGATGTTTAAGGCTACCTGGCCTCCTAGTGTTCAGGCATGGCAGAGAAGGAACCATTCCCCTCCCCCCAAGAGGGACAAGAAAGGGGTCATAAAATTAGACATATGAACCCCAGGCTCTGTGACAAGGAAGACTGGGGCTTCTTGTAACAGCCAGGCTGAGCCTGAGAAATACAGGGCCTTGATGGAAAGGAGCCCGATGGGTCCATCTATGAAGGAAGGGTTGGGACGTGTTCATAGACTCATGACACAACACTTCTCAGTTCTGGTCCTTGGGCTAGCAGGGTCTACACAAGGAAGCACAGTCCTGTTTGTAACCCTGAAAATTCAAACTTCTACAATCAGGATTATCTGCATCCTGCTGAATCCATTACCCATGTCTCACTTGTAGATGTTCCCACAATCCCCTGGGGCTTGATCCATGAGGCAGTTCTTGCTTCCATTCTGTTATCATTCTGGAATCACTGAGCTCCTGCTGTACAGTGGACTGGTAGAGATGACCTCAGTGGTTCTCTATGCTGAAGGCTACCACGCCTGGCCACTTACCTTCCTACCTACCTTTCCTGGCTCAAATGCCTGGCTCTCAGGTCTGAACCTGTGTGGACTTTAGCAATGAAGAAGAGCACTGACTGCTCTTGCAGAGGACCCGTGTGGCTCCCAGCACTTACATGTTGGCCAGCAGCCATCTGTTAACTCTAGTTCCAGAGGCTCTGACAGCCTCTTCTGGTGTCTGGAGGCACCAGGCACACATGTGGGACACATAGATACAGGCGAACAAAACACCCATACACTTAACAAAAAAACAGATTGCCAGCCCACATGCTGTAGTTGATTGAGCTGTAACTGAACTCAGAAACTCCTGCAAACCCCACCGATTGATGTGATTTGCACAGTCCACCTGGCCATTGGAAAGATGGACATTCCCAGGCAAACATTTGCCTTTTCCCTGTGATGTAGTCTCAAAAGTAGGCCCTAGTATTGAAGTTGCAGATTAATGGGCCCCAGTCTCTACAAAGGAGAGAGTAGGCTAGCTAATCTTTCGTTTTTTATTAAGGAGCATGTGGGAGGAAAAGGGTGTTTTGTTTTGTTTTTTAACTTGATCTTTGATGAGGAAAAGACAAACCCTAATTTATGTCTTCTACCCTGTAATTAAAGATTAACGATCATAGCCAGGCCGGTCCAGGCCAGTCTACCTCATATGGCTCATGGGGTTTTCTCCATCCCAGTTCTCAGTAAACAGTGATTCCATCCCAATATTACAGGGGAGGAGAAGATGCCTTCCTTCCTCCCGTGTCCATCTTGGGCTCATGTAATGTATGGTACCCGAGAACAACAGTCTCCCAGACCATGATGAGCTCAGGGGCCACCTATGATGACCCTGCACACGGTCTGTCTGTATTTCTTGAGATCATTAACCATGGATGTGACTATAAGGAGGAATCTATTTCTAGAGGCCAGAAGTCCAAAGTCTAGGTGTTGGTGGGGACGCACGCCCTTTGAAGGCTTGTGGGAAGGGGTCTGTCTGCCTCTCACAGTGTCTTCATGCTTTCCTCCGTTTGGGCTGTCCTCAAGCCTTCTCTCTGGTTGGTTATGACTGCCATTTGTGGGGTCCACCTGGCTAATTCAGAATAGCTCCTCCTCTTTAAACCTCAGTTTAATTGTAGAGTAGGTCAGAGGTTCCCAGAATTTGACATGATATTGGGGGAAGGGCAGGTAGGTACCTTCCACCCCGATTTAGCTGATTACAGGAGCTACCTGATTCAAGAATAGGACAGGGCTATCCCAAGTTTTGTTTCCAATGAGAATCCCATCTCGTCAGACACTCCACTCCTATCCCCTGGCATGCTCGTTCCACCCAGCCTAACCGAGGTAGTGTACATATTCCGAACAAAGAACGTTTGACTAGAGACAGACGGGATTCTAGAACAGGTATGGACAGGGGACCCACTTAGGTAGGTAGGCATTAGTCCTTTCCCAGAAAACACCTGGAGATGTTTGATTGACTGCTTGTTTCTCTTTCTCTTTAGCTTGAGAATAGCAAGTAAAAGCAAGGAGACAGGGCGGAAAAGCAAGGAGGCAGGGCTTTCCGATCTGCCCAGGCCCAGCTTCTGCTTTTCCAGCTGTGGCCACATCAGGCCTGTGCATGACGACGACGACTCTGAGCTGGGGAAGGAATCCTGCTGCTCTCCACCCCCAGACTACAACTCCGTGGTGTTGTACTCCTCCCCACCTGCCTAATGCTTCTCACAAGCCCCAGACAACCAGCCTCTGACAGTATTATACATATATGAGTTTACACCTATTCCGCTCCACAGGAGCCTGCTGCTTTTTGTGACTTTTAATCGTGCTTTTTTTTTTGTTGTTTTGTTTGTTGTTGCAGTTTTGACTAACAAGAATGTAACCCCAGATAGTGACATGTGAGGAACACTACTGTTAGAGAAATCCTAAGTCCAATGGCCCACCTGCTTCAACCCCCCAAAAGCCTCAGGGTCGCCTGGACAGGAAGGTGCAGGTGTCCGCCGGCCATGGCCCTGCCTACCCTCCCTGCAGCTGTGGGACCAGACGCATAAGCCCATTAGCTCACAGCTGCATGCATGCACTGACCTGCTCCATGTCTGTGTCTCTTACGGAGGAAAGGGAGAACAGAGCAAACAAGAGGAGGCACAGGAAAAGGCCTTGGGATGCGTTCTGTGGAGCCGCTGCAGGAGAGGGCTCCACTATGGCACTTCATGACTTCTCACTCCTGGCCTCTGCTTTTTCAGGGCCCCTTCTAAGATGGGGGCGGAATGTGAGGGACGTTTCCTAGACCAGGGCACATGATCTCGGGAATTGCAGTAAATCTTAAATCTTTTCCCGGGGGTCTTCTGTTGTCTGTTTACCATCCAAAGCATGTTTAATATGTGTCAGTGAGGGTGACGCTTGGCTCTGAGGCCAGACTCACCCACCATCAGTGCCTCTAGTGAGATGTACCGAGGTCGGACCCAAGCTTGGAGGCCTGACCTTAGCATACTGCTCACAGGGATTTAAGTGGTCCAGTTTGGCCTAGTAATGTTGCCTACTGATGGGCTCAAAAGCCACATTTTAAACAGATTCTATTTCATGTATTAATATATAGACAAGACACTTTTGCATTATCCTGTTTTATATAGTTAGCTATCCAAGGAAGAGTAATGGTCTAGAAAAGGGTTATCTCTGTACCCAAACCCGGCTTGATGGACTAAGACCTGGTAAGGCAGAGTGGATGGATGCTCCATGTATAATCGCCAAACCACTCACCCAAAGTTGGGACTTCACTGTCTTCTCTTTACTTCATCATGGATTTTACCATCTCAAGGCAGTCTGAGAGGAGCAAAAGAGCATCAGTCAATGTTTAGTAAGCACTTTATGCTCCTTGGCAGAACAGGTGATGTGTAATTTATGCAAGCTATCTCTATGCCTGGGACTCAGGAGATTAGTCAATGAGCCATCAAAAGGAAAACAAAATCTTATTTTCATCTGTTTTGGACCTTGCCTGGGGTCTAACGATGATGGCAACAGGGTAGAAATGGGAAGACAGGGTAGAAAAGGGTGCCTGCTCTTTGGGGTCTTAGAGATTGTGAGCCCTGGGTCTCTAAAATGGCTCTCTTAGACGTTGTATGTGCAAATTATGGTCTTGTGGTCTGTGTGTTTAGGTTGCGTGCACCTGCTGGAGCCAGTCACAGCCGGACAGACAATGAATAGCTGCTTCGGGAGAGCAGGCCATGCTTGCCACTTAATTCTCTGGCCTGAACAGGAGCATGTGTACCTGCTTCCCTGTGTACCACATCCGTAAGGTTTTCTGTCTGATGAGACTGGACATGATCCCCAGAGACAGTGTGCAGCCCACAGCCACAGCGGCCAGGTTAGACAGCTTAGGAAAAGGCTTCCAGCCACCCTGGAGAAAAGGCAATCAGGTAGGGCTAGGCAAAGATATCCTATTCATTTGCAAAAGCTTGTTAGGTGCCGTGTGTAAGTCAGGCAGTTAGACAGAGAAACAGACGATGCCAGCATCCTGTGGTTTCTCATCCAAATATCCAGTAATTAGTAGAGGGGGAAAAAGAAGACCATAGCCAGTCCTGTATTATTCCGATTTTAATAATCTAATTCATAAATCATCAAGAAACTTTAGTAAATGTCCCTTTTCCACAAAAGTAAAGAAGACATATTGGGATTCTCTGGTTCTGTTTAGGACTTAGCTTTGGAGCCATGAAAGTCAATCAGCCAGGGGAAAAAAAAAGGAAGAAGGTGGATCCTTCTGAGTTTTTAAGGTAGGAAGAAAAATGGAAGCTTATGACAGACATACCTAGGGCACTGTGCTGCTCACCAAAACCAGCATTGGATGTCAAGAGTCTTGACAGTGACATTAAAGCTGTTTGCCATTCAAGGCCAAAGTGGTTGGCACTAATGAAGAACAAACATTTTCTCCTAGTTTTTGAGGTGGCCAATGTGTGACTAGAAGCTGAAGCCTCAGGCAAGCTAAATTAGCCCGAGATGGATCCTCAGGGGACAGATCTGCTCAAATCCTGTTGCACAGGTCTTTGAGCAGTGCTGTGGTCCGTCTATAAGTCAACTCAGTGACGGGGGAGAGCAGCCTTGACCCACGGTGGTAGGAACTATATATGTATGTTGTGTATCTGTATGTTTTGTGCATAACTATTTAAAGAAACTGGAATTTTGAAGTTACTTTTATATGAGTCAAGATTATATGCTCCAGACAACTAAGGCATGATCTGGCCTCGCCTTTCTAGTCATGATGAATGTATTTCATATATTATCTTCATTTAATAAAATTAACTTTCAAAACCAAGGTTTTTTTTTTTTATTTTTATTTTACTTTTTTTGGTAAGTGGGGGGTCAAAGGGGTGGGAGGGAGTCCTAGGTGTGCCTCTGGGTAGGGTGGGGACTGAGTCCTGGGATGGCTTACAAAAATACCAATGATCAAGCCTGGCCCAAGGAAGATTACAGCAAGCACTATTGGAGCAAGGGCATGCAACACTCTACTGGTCCCATACAGTGGCTGCCTAGGCCACAAGATGCGGCACACTGCACACTGCCAATGAAAAGCAAGTTCATGTAAGGCGATGCAATGGGATTCCCCAGGAGCAGAAGCAATGGAATGAAATTATACAGACTATAAAGGGATATATTATCGGCTAGAGAAAGGCTCAGAGGGGAACAGCAGCCCTTGTTGTTCTTGGAGAGGACCCAGTTGCCAGTACCCAATGGCAACTTGAGACAGTCTGAAACTCCAGTTCCAGGGCACCCAATGCTTTCTCCCGGCCTTCTCAGGTACCAGGCACCCATATGGTGCATATATAACATGTATGCAGACAAAACACTTGTACACATAAAACTAAAACAAAAATTAAGCAAAAAGCTACCAAGTTGGTTTATGTAAGATGGTCAATATAGTCCAATGACTACTGTCTTAAACCTAAGATGGCAATCACCTGGCTGGTTGTTGGTCACTGGAGCTGGATGCTTGGACAGTCAGAGCTGCATAGTGGATGTCTCACACCGAAGAAAGTGACTTCCAGACAGTTGGTCCATGTTGGCCACTGGGAAACGCTAGGTCTCAGGGAAAGAAATGAGCATCAATAACGTAAAGGAACTCAGTTGCAAAGGGAAGGCCAGGCAAGCGAAGGCTGAATAATCTTTCTTCTGGGTGTTTTTTATCTGGGCAGCTACTAGAAGTTAGCCTTCCCCAGGTTAATTTACACAGCCTAAGATAATCCCTCAACTCAGGCTCCCTGCTCACATCAACCTAAGGTATGGCAAGTTGATATTTCAAACCAACCATCACAGACAGCTTGCCCAGAAATACCAAAATGAAACGAGTAAATCTTGTGGGGGGACTGCCCAGGAAGAACCCGCAACTTACAAATAGGCAGTCTCTCCTAAACCTAATTTTCAACTGATAAACAATTACCACAATTACAGGGTGTGTTACTGTTGTACACATGTGGATTAGAGGGGACATGCGGGAAACAACAACAAAAGCAGAAAACAAAAGAAATTCCCTGGAGAAGAGAACTCCACTTGGCTCTGTGGCTTACACCCTGGAAGGGGAGACAATCCAGGCAGACACTAGATATAAAGGATATAAACTGGCTACTCATTGATCTGGCTGATAATATCCTGGAGCTAGCTAGGAGGAACAGGAGGTGCGAAATTTGACAAACATTCTTGGGTACAAAGGCAAGAAAAAAGAATAAATCGCCAATCTCAACAAACTTGAAGAAGACATTTAGTCTTCAAGAAACTGAAATACAGCTGGGCAGTGGTGGCACATGCCTTTAATCAGAGGCAGAGACAGGAGGATTTCTGAGTTCGAGGCCAGCCTGGTCTACAGAGTGAGTTCCAGGACAGCCAGGGCTACACAGAGAAACTCTGTCTCGAAAAACCAAAAGAATCTGAAATACAGGTCAGGCAGTGGTAGCACATGCCTTTAATCCCAGCATGTCAGCTTCTACTTCAGGCCCAGTCGCATTTCCTGGCAAGCATACATACCGACATCCTTCTTTTTGTACAATCTCTGGCTTGTCTCAAGTTCTCTACTTGCCCCTGGATTTGTTTCTTTCATAGAACTAACTACAATTTTAAAGTTCCTACTGTCAAGACAGGTGGTGGTGGTGCACAACTTTAATCCCAGAACTCTGGAGGCAGTGGGAGGTGGATCTCTTTGAGTTTGAGGCCAGCCTGGTTTACAGAGCTAATTCCAGGACAGCTAGAGCTGCACAGAGAAACCCTGTCCTGGAAAACCAAAAAAAAAAAAAAGTGAAAAACTTTGTTTTGAGCTTACAAGGTAGCCTGGGGGGTGGTGGGTTCTAAGAAAAAGTCTGGTTTCATAACAAAGTCACTCTTTTGGGAAATGATTTAAAGAATGCCTCGGGAGTCAGCCTCATGGCAGAGCACAGATATTTTCTCATGACTCTGGGAAATGACAGGACATTTGAGAATTTGTTTCTTCAACAGTGGGATGACCTAGCAATGTTTCTTAGACTTCCACAGCATGAAAACACATTTCCAGATTTAGGGCTTTCAGAGATCAGGAATGCTGAAAAAAATGTGCTGGGTCCCAACACAGGGATGGCCAGCTTTCAACTTTGTGGATTATGGACATTTAAGGGAGAAAAATAAAGAGCTAGTCCCCAGACCCAACCCAATTTGGGATCAATGAGTCCACCATCACAATTCACTGTGTGGCATTCTGTTTGTGAACTTTTACATATATAAAAATGTGTGAGAGCAGATGGATGGGAGAGCAACCTCACAGAAGCAAGGGGAGGGGGATGGGATGGGGGTTTGTGGAGGGGAAACTGGAAAAGGGGATAACATTTGAAATATAAATAAATAAAATATCCAATAAAAAATGTGCATGTGTGCTATCCTTCAAAAAGAACTATTAAAAGAAAAAAAAAAGCCCTATTATATAGCACTTTTCTTTTATTGTAGCTTTAGCTAGCCTGGAACTACATAGACCAGGCTAGCCTTTGCCTCCCAAGTGCTGGGATTAAAGCACCACCTCTAGCCACATAGCACCCATTTAAAAAGTGGGGATGTATCTCAGGAATGGAGCACCTGCTTCATAATACATACATACATAATACATGAAGACTTGAGTGCCAAAAAAACAAAGCAGAAAACCCCTAAGTAAAATACAAAAAAAGAAGATGAATTGTATTAGTAATCTCTAAAATTCACTGAGACAGATGCTCAATTTATTTTGAGGTTACACTAAGAGAAACCCATAGTGAATTGATGTCTTAAAAAATTATTTATTTAGGGGGCTGGAGAAATGGCTCAGAGGTTAAGAGCACTGGCTGCTCTTCCTGAGGTCCTGAGTTCAATTCCCAGCAACCACATGGTGTCTCACAACCATCTGTAATGGGATCCAATGCCCTCTTCTGGTGCATCTGAAGACAGCTACAGTGTACACACATATATATAAAATAAAAATTAATTAAAAAAATGATTTATTTTTATGTATATTGGTGTTCTGCCTGCCTGGGGTTGTGTCAGA
Organism: Mastomys natalensis; assembly: GCA_021653895.1. NCBI lineage: Eukaryota > Metazoa > Chordata > Mammalia > Rodentia > Muridae > Mastomys > Mastomys natalensis. The sequence goes on along the minus strand of JAJTUV010001315.1, from coordinate 231,244 downwards.
TTCCTTGGAACTAGAGAGTTGTGAGCCACCATGTGGGTGCTGAGAATTGAATCCCGGTCCTTTGGAAGAGCAATCGATGCTCTTAACTGCTGAGTTCCCTGCTCCCCCCTCCCCATACGTTTGTGCACCACAGTGTTGTGGACAGTAGTGAGCTGCCATGTGGGTGCTGGGAATTGAACCTGGGTCCTAACCGCTGAGCCATCTCTCCAGCCCTCCCAATCGAAAGTTGAAATGACTATAGCTTGAACGTGCATTGAAAACACCTGGCCTACAGAATGCCCTAGCTCCACAGCACAGGCAGGGCACTGCAGATGTATTTCCTAGTGGTGAGAAGGCCAGGGGGACTGGGGTCACTATTGCTGCCCAATATCTAGAGCGACTCCCCCCAAGATAAGAATCCAAATTCAAAGGTCCAGTTTGAATTCTACACTATGTGCATTCCATAGCAACTGTAACCGCACCAGGGACCACGTGTTCCCCCATCCCACCCCTGCTGGTGAGCAAATACCATTCCACACCTTGGCATTTGGCAGCGGCTTGTAATTGCTGTCATTTGAGTACTTCCTGCATGGCAGTTAAGTATTCTAAGTGCTCTGAAGGACTAAACTCATTTCCAGTACCATGTACTGGGACATGTACCTGTCACTTCAGTGGGGAAATTCAAAGAATTCTGAAGTCCCTCACATGTCCCCACCCACTTGCACTTGTGTCCATACACCTGGCCTCACCCTCGAATGGCTCACCCCAAGCACAATGGCAGTGCTCTTGTTGGTTCTCTCACCAACTTTCCTCCCCTCCCCCCTCTCCATTTCTCCATTCCTTGGGACCACACAAACATGCCTATCTCATCTCTCATCCCATGTCTCCCTTGTCCTTCATGGCAGACCTCTGAATGGTTTTGCCTACGTAATTGGTTTCCAACTCCTCTTCTCCCTCTTTAAAGCCAGTTTAGCACTGCAGTGTGAGCCAGGAGCTCACACTTAAGCCACTCTGCAGAAGCTCGTCAGCCACCAGGTGGTTTAGTCCTAATAGTCCTAATCCAGCACTAGCCGTTGTACAGTTTCTGAAAAAAGTCTTTGGGGCTGGAGAAATGGCTCAGTTTGGTTAAAAAATAAAATAAAAACAAACAAACAAAAAAACCCACCTGTTGCACACACGTGGAGTTCAGATCTGTAACTCAAGCACGTAAAGTCCAGCCGAGCAGTGCACATGTGACCCAGCATTGCAGTGGAGGAGATCCCGCTGGGGCTTTCTGGCCAGTCAATCTAGCTGAATGGTGAGCTCCAGGTCCACTGAGATGCTGTGTAGTGGTTTGAATAATCACAGACTCAATAGGTTTATATATTTGAATGCTTGGTGGACCTCTTTGGGAAAGAATGGAGGTGTGGCCTAGTTGGAGGTGGTGTCAATGAGGGGATGAGCTTTGAGTTTTCAAAAGCACAAGCCATTCCTAGTTAGCTTTTGCTGCCTAGTGCTTGTGGATCAAGATGTAAGCTCTAAGCTACTGCTCAGCACCATGTCTGGCTGCCTGCTACCATGCTCTGCCTCATGATGGTCACGGATTCAAACCCTCTGAAACTGTAAAACCTCAATAAACTCGTCTGTAAGTAGCCTTCATTGTGGTATCTTATCACAGTGATAGAAAAGTAACTAAGACACCATGTCTCTGGATGGATGGACAGACAGACAGATAGACGGAGGCTGGGGAGATGGCTCAGCAGTTAAGAACACTGGATGCTTATACAGGAGCCGAGTTCAATTTCCAGCATCCACATGGTAACTCACAACAGTACCTCCAGTTCAAGGGAATCTGATGCTCTTTTCTAGCCTCCACAAGAACCAAGTATACACATGATGCACAAATTACATGCATGTGTGTGCATGCATACATGTCTTCACTTTGCAGAAAATATTCCCTTCTCCCCTTTCTCCTTTGTCTCTGGCTAGCGGAACCTAACTTCTCTGACCTTTGAACATTGCTCTGGCTGGGAGCTTCAACTAGGCTCAGTATCTCAAGCAACACCATGACTTTAAATGGCATCTGTCTGATGAGGATCTTCAACACAGAGACCAGTCCTGGGTCTTGAACTCCTATGTGCTATGCTGATGTTTCATCTTGGTGCTCTGAGCCTGTATCTTTCAGCTGGCCTCAACAGCTTCACTCAGTCTTTCCCAAGTCCCCTTTCCTCAGGAATAGCATTGTGACTGGCATTGTATACCGTGACTTGGTAGGCCAGTCAGGAAACAATCTATTTTCTGCTCACCTCTTGTTATTCATTCTCCAAAAGCTCCACTAGGTGCCAGGCCATGGGAAGATGCTGAAACACATTCTCAGCAGAGATAGGCCAGCTCCTGTTGCTGTAACTCACTCAGCTAAAGCTCCAAACTTAAAAAACCTAGCTGTCATTCCTGCTGTGTCTTGTCTAAATCCCAGACCCACAGAATCTGAGATAGGGTAAGCGTACCATTAACCTTGGTGCAAAATAGTAAGCCACTACAATGTGCAAAAATCTCAGGCTCCAGGACAAATTAGATCCCCTTGACCTCCTATCAAAACCCTATGCCATTTAGAAATCTTCTAGCAATCCCAAACCTCATTCTTTTCTTCTTTATTCTATGCTGGTTCTGCTTTTAAAGTACAACCAGAATCCAATGCTTTGCACCTTCTCTGCGGCCACCCTGGCCAGACGCCCCCTTTCCCTTGGAAGGCCACAAGAAACTCCCTAATCTTGCTCTAGCAGTGTGGCTGGCATGCCTCTTCCCTGGTTGGTCCTTGACACAACAGCTAGAGTCATCTCTAAGTGTGTCACATTCCTCTTCTGCTCACAATTGTCCAGTAGCCCTTTCACTGAGGGCAAAAAGCAAAACAAATGATCCACAAGTCCAATCCTTGTCTTTCCTAGAAGCTTCTCAAGGTCTTGACTTAGTCTGCTCTAGCTGCATTTGTCTCATTTGTTCTACATCCCCACTCTTGCCTTCGTCTGTGGGACTGGTAACTCCACGACCTTCAAGTCCTTGCTCACATCAGCTCAGCAAGACCTCTCTGTGCCAGGCCACCCTCTGAAACTGCGTCCCATCTAGAGGGGCAAACATGGCCACGTAAATGGGAATTACAAGTAATCTTTCTGGTATTAGTGTTTCCCATGTAAGAGGCTAATGCCAAAAATGGTTATACTAGCTGATATTTAGATTCAACTCTTTATTTGCTAAATCTGGTAATAACTGGTTCTCCTAACTATAATTACCTTCCAAATACTACATACAGTTGCCAGTATCCAAGGGGAACTGTTTCTAGCATCCTCTCACCTCCAACCAAAAGTCTTCACACTCTTCTGTATAGTTCAGAGCATGCCTAGGAGACTCATAATTAACTCAGTGTAAATGCTGCGGAAGTAACTGTCCCTGGAATGACAAGGAAAAACGGAAGAGCTAAACACTAGGAAAGTGTCTTCCTCGGTGGTTGAGTGAACTACACTTGACAGTCTGTTGGTATCTGATGAGTGAATTCCAGTCCATTCCACTGTGGCAACTGAGGGTGAGCTGCTTGGCCAAGGTCACAGACGCTTAAAGTGCTCAGCAGTGGGGCTGATACTTCCAGCCCCTGGTCGTGCTGGATTCTTAACGACCTTGCCATACTGCTTGTTAGCAAGATTTAGAGGCACAGGTTTTTTTTTAAATAAATAAATAAACAAACAATCAGCCTTTTTGCTTCTGGCCCAGCAGTCTGTGTGGAGGGAGATCGCATGGGACCTCCCGTGGGTTAGTGCTGATCTAGAACAATATGCTGCCTTCAGAGCTGTCCGGCTGCAGGGTTAGGAAAACAGGGGCTGTTCCATTGCTTTTGTCCCGTATCACCAAATATACCACCGGCCTGGCTTTAACATCGTGGCCTAAAGACTCTTCCAAACTAGTGTGCATTTTCACTCCTATCTGGATCCATAAATAGCTACACATTTCTTTTTACATGACAGTTCCCCTTAAGCCATCTGCCAGCCCTCAACTGGCAGCAATCTCCTGTTGCTGATCCTTCTGCCACTCTTGCCTGAAGCCTCCTGCTCCCTGACCATTTCCCACTCTATGCTTTCAACTCTTCAAATCACAGGAATTTCAAACACACAGGAGGAAAAACAAAACAAACAATAACACAACAACCTACAATAAACACTATTCAGGCTCAATAAATGCTAATAATTGTGGGGCAGCGAGCTGTGGAAAGTCAGGCGCCTGGTTGAAAGAACTTTCGAACCTCGGCACCCTGGATATATCCACTGGGATGGAAGGCGTTTGAGTTCTTCCCAGGCCTGGCTGCCGCCCCTCACCCCCCTTCAGCCCTCCACATTCCCTCCCACAGAGAGGTTCATGGCCACCGGTCATGTAGGAATAGCACCATCATGCAAAGGAGGCATTCCCAAGCTCTCAGTCCAAGTCAATAGGGGGTTACCTGCTGCCTACCTGCCCCCGACCTTAACCCACCTCAAACTGTATATATTTGGGCCTGACTCAAATAAAGTACGCACAAGATTCATCTCGGTGTCTGAGAACTTCTGTTGCGGGTTTCCCCGCTCTTCGCCAGCCAGCCGGTGCCTCACTGAGGCCCCTCAATAAGCAGAGCTGTAACACTTTGGAGCTGTAACACTTTCCCTCTCTCTGCCGCCACTGCTGGCGGCAGAGGCGCAGCAGGCAGTGGCCAGGCTTCCCCTGTCAGCACTCTATCTCTCCAGACCGCTCGTGGGCAGAGGCAGCCGCCGTTTGCACCCGCCTTCGGAGACCATCGTGGGATCCGGCCCTGAGCCGGTGCCACAAATAATATTTTTGCATAATTTATTCTTCTGGAATGTTTTTGGAGAAATTGGAGAAGTGTCTCTCTCTGCACATGGCACAGGCATGGACCCTGAGGTACACTTAGCTACATGGTCAGCTCAAACAGAAGAGTGTACAGCCAGCTCGTGTGAGGCCCTAGTTTCCTTCCCAAAGAGGGGAGGGAACTAGCTCCATGTTATTTCCTACCCTGTCAGATAAGTAGTTTCTTGGACATTCTGTACATAGGAAATCCTCGTATCTGTAAGCCTCAGCACAGACCCAAGGACACAGGGGATCCACAACCAACAAATAACTGCCAAATCACTGAGCAAATCTACTACCATTTCACCCAAAGGCAGAGACTCTTCCAAATACATGGGTAACAAGTCTTCAAAAATCTAATCAAGATCATGTATGAACTGGTAATAATAACAGAGAAACAAGTTTATCTCTGCAATTCTTTATTAAAAAATACTGCTATACACATAGAGACTGAAAACAGGGTTAAAGATGAGCAACAGGTACTGGGATCGTGACATTAGAACTTAAACATACTGGTGCTTTTTAGAGACAATGTTGCTATCCAAATGACAGAACCAAGGTCAAAGCAGAATACAAGGGCACCCTCAAAGGTATCTGCAATGAAGTAAATACACTAACAGGATTGGAGATGGGCACACAGCTGAAGTGAGCGACGCGACATGATTTCAAGGGTTGTCCTTTCCATGTTGTGTCTGTCATAACCAGAAGTTATGGGGAGTTCACATCCTTCATTCGATACTCTCAGATATTAAACTCTTCCTATGCACTAAATAGTAACTTTCAGACAACCTCCTATATGGGTTTACACTGTGGAAAAGAGGGCTCCCGGGGGAATGGGGGGAAGCAAAGAAAAACAAAATAAAAACAGAAATAATAATAAAAAAAAAGAAACCCATCAAAGCAGAACAAGAGTTCTTTTGAAAACCATTCCCAATAAAAATGAAATGAAAAATAAATATAAAACAAAGCTAAAAAATATGCATCACCTGACACCAACTGTTTTCTGGCTGACAATATTTACTTATGAAAACTTTCAGCTGACTACCTTTTATACCCAAACCAAGTCCTGAGGTTACTAGGGGCTGAAGCAAACTAGCACTTCTGATGCAGACACTCTGGGGTTTGTGATGTGAACCTGACTTGCAGAGGGGAGTTTGCTGGTCTATGCGGAACGAGAGATTCAAGCCCTATTTTTGACCTCTGCCCTTCTTTAGCATTCACATAACATTGGTCCACAAATGAAAATTTTCAAAAAGTTCCCAGACCCCCAAAACTAAAATAGATGATCCCCTTTCATTTTCAAAGAAAACAATATTGGAAAAAAATCTCCAGCCCACTTATAAATTAAGCATTTCATATTTCTTCTAGAATACAAGTAGTTCTTTTTTGTACAAAAAAATTACAATATGATTTGTCAAAAAACATATAAAAAGACAGCTGCTCTTCCTCAAATACATGAGCAAATGATAAAGACTTTTGCGTGTTACATTGAAAGTTCTTGTTCCCTTTAAATAAAAGGAACACCATGGTGGCAAATGTTCATTATCCTTTGAATATTGAACATTATGTTCTTTTAAAATCCATCCAGATCAAATGCAATAATTGATTTTCTCGTTAACAACTGATGCTACCACTTGTGGATGCAGACGTGCTTGTTAGACGTGTGAAGTGTGTCTAGTCCTCAAAGCTTTCAGTGAAGAGAGGTGCTTTTTCTTGATGCAAATTTCAAGGCAGAGAAAAATCATTTTAAAGCTTATAAAAAGTGGACAGAGAAATGTTAAAAACTTCTCTGAAATATACAAATACATATACTTGTTAAAAATGAAGACAGTAACATCAGTTGCAAGTGCTTGGAGTCTGTCCTGACCCTCCAAATCCCCACATTTTCTTCCCAGTTATGGGGTGCATACCCAGTGCACGCTGAACACTCGGCACTGGGAAGGAGATGAAGTCTTCATGGCGGCTGTTAAGAGAAAATCCCAATGTATTTGGCAGTCTTCGGTATTGAAGTGACCACAAATCCCACAAATACTTGAGTTTGGCGACAACTGCATGTCTAATAGTAAGAAAGTTCCAAGGAGAAAACTGCAACTTTTGAGATGGCCTTCTCAGGTGACTGACCCTACAGGGTGAGTTTTATCAAAAGTCCTGTTACTTTGGGTTAAGCAGTGAGTGCAAAGGCACAGCAGGAAAGTGTCCCTCCAGAGTCAGGCCGCAAAGCATCAGGCCGCTGCTGTGCTCAGCTCACCTCTCAACAGTGTCTGAGTCTGTATCCAGTGTAAAGTACCATTATAAAGCTGTAGTTCAAAAACAAAAACAAAAAAACAAACAAACAAACAAAAAAAAAGCAAACTGGAAAGACCCTAAAGTATTATAACTCCTCAACTTTTAGGCCTTCAGCACAATTTCATTTTGCTATTAAAAATTCCGTCAATATAAGTGTGTCTGACTGGCAGGCAGACGCCTCTGTGAAGACGCCTCTGGATGAACCTGGAGAAGAGCAGCGCCTGCTCCTTCAGTTACTGTTCCGATCGTTACCTGGAAAGGATTTAAATCAACAAAAGGGGAATTCATATCTGACAACTCAATGATATTTCTCTTTGCGTGTTCTTAAACACAATACAAGTCTCAATTTGAGCTAACAGTGGGTGGCATATGGAGCTTGCATACAATACTCATAAAGACTATGCACTACATAGCATTTCTATGAACTACTGACCTGGCCCGATACCCAGAAGCAAATTCTGCACCTCTCAGTGGCGAACAGCTGCCCCCATTTTGTTTCCCAATGTCCTTGCAAATAGTTCCCTTAATAAGTATACAATGTGGCAAGAGGTCAAAGATCAGGAAAAAAAAAGTCTTTAAAAAATTAAAATTAGTGCATACACAAGTGGAAAACCATAAGCAGGAGCATCATTCACAGAAAGGTGACCTTAGTCTGAATAAATTCTTCGGAGGCCTGTGGCAGCCAGAGTGCGTACAAAGTGAGACATTCTTCCTCTCAAGTAACAGTGCACCTGACCCAAGTGCGAGAAGCTTCACTCCTTCCTGCTCATTGCCCTGGTGGCAGGAGATGGAGGACAGTTCAGCCGTAGTGCAAACTGGCTATAGGCTTGGTCCTTCACCATGCCCTGTCAACATTTTTAGCAAATACTACAACTGACCATTTGCAGCCGCAATCAGTTCTTGAAAGGTATTTTCAAAACAGCGTTTCAGGTCACTGTACGTCACCACCAGGACGCTCTTCTCGTCCCTGGAAATCAGGCTTATTTTTTCTGGCACACCAGCATCTAGCTGAAAGAGGAGAGGTATAAAAAAAATATGCAGTACATTCCGTGAGGACGAGAGCTGATCTAATCTATTTTTGGACAACATTTTTGACGATGATGAATAAAATACTATAATAAATGAAAGTATTTCTATCACATTCCCTTTCAGATTTCCATAAACAGCTTACACCATGGGTCAAAATTTCTAAGAATTCAAAGAAATATTGCTGTTTCCCCTGCCTGTCCTAGTGTTTCAAACATGTTTGATCACTATCTTCTGTCAACTTGACACTAATTATTTACTCAATAGTTTCCACTTTGTATATTATAAATACCAGGACAGAATAGAATGCATTCAGTGTATTATTTAGGAGACAAACTTCAGGGTACTATCGAATGTGAGTATGAATGTCTTCACAGCTTGGAACAGTCAAACTGCTCTCCAAAGAACATCAATGAGTTATAACACTCTCACAGTAACTCGGCGTCAACAAGGACCTTCCTATCCTTCTATTTTATTTGTTTGTTTGTTGAGACAGGGTTTCTTCTCTGTGTAGCCCTAGCTGTCCCAGAACTCTCTGTAGACCAGGCTGGCTTCATAACTCAAAGATCCTCCTGTCTCTGTCTCCTGAGTGCTGGCACCACCACATCTGGCCTCTTCCATTTTAATTTAAAAAATGTTTTTCATGAATATACTTCTGTAGCTTCCTTTATAGGTACCAGTTTATGATCTCTGTCTACCTACTCCATTACTGGGGTTTGGCAACAATATGGTTTTCATTAGTTTTTTTAAGTAAGTTTCTTCTTTCAGTATTCCACTAATTGATTCATTAAAAAGTTTTACATTTCACTGGAGGCTTAAAACTTTCAAAATATTTTATCAACAATTTGTCACCATAAAAATGACCTTTTGCAGACTCTCAGACTTCAATCAATCAATCGATCAGTTTCCTTTTTACCATACTCTTTAAATCTGGGAAATCGGCATTTCAGATTTGAAATAAGATTTACTCTTTTATGATATGAAATATACAATCTTCTCAAGACAGCTTACTGTAAGTACCACTGTCCGTATTTTTCCAAAAAGCAGTTTGAACTACTAACTGATCCTAACAATAGTAGACTATTAGATCTGTTAGCAATGTCTCCTACTTAATGACCACCCCCACCCCCGTCTTCTCGGTTAAGAAGCTGAGAGAGACGGCACATGAGGTGGAGGACCGGCATGCAGCACTGTGCTGTGGAGAGACTCAGAACTGTGGCACATAGCACTGAGCAGCACAGCTAAGCCTGGGAGTCAGCAGGTCTGCACATACTGTTTACCTACTCTGCTACTTCAAGTGTAGGGACGGTGGGCAGGGGCAGAAAATATTTCCACAGAGATCTGAGGGGGAGCAACATAAATATACTCTCCTTCCACATTTTAAAAACAAAACAAAAAAAGAAGGAAGTGTGGAACAGATCTGGCCTCTGACCATCACTACCCTGTTTAATAATAACATGCCGGGCGGTGGTGGCGCACGCCTTTAATCCCAGCACTTGGGAGGCAGAGGCAGGCGGATCTCTGAGTTCGAGGCCAGCCTGGTCTACAGAGTGAGTTCCAGGACAGCCGGGCTACACAGAGAAACCCTGTCTCGAAAAACCAAAAAAAGAAAAAAAAAAAATAATAACTTTATACAAAGACTATGATTTACTCTAGAATACACTTCCCCCATGAGTGTGCTAAGGTGCATGTTGTGAAGGTCAGAGGACAACCTTGGGTTTCAGCCCTTCCCTTCCCATTTTGTTCTCTTTTACCGTATGCACACATGTATCTACATATATACAAACATACTGAATGCATGCAATCATACTATTCAATAAAACAAAATGATATGTCAACAAAACAAAGTATAAAAGAGGGACCATGGTCTTCTTGTGATGCTTTTATCACAGTAAAAGGCTCACATACAAAAACCCTACATCAGTAGTTCTCAACCTGTGGGTCATGACCGCTCTGGGTCACAGATCAGATATCCCCTTTGGTCACTTAAAAATCATGTATTAAATATCCTGACAGCAGCAACATTAGAGTTATGAAGTAACAACAAAAATATTTTTATGTTGGGGGTTCCCACAACATGAGGAGCTGTATTAAAGAGTCACAGCATCAGGAAGGGTGAGACCCTCTGTTGTAGATACTCCTGCTTTTGCTTCCGTGTGTTGAGATTAAAGGTCTGAGCCACCATGCCCAGACAAAAAATTCCCACTTTAGAAAATGTCCAGCAAGTATACATTCTGTCTTCTTCAGTATCCTAGTACTTGTATACACTACAACTCTAAGTTGTAATAGCTATCCCTGTCATCTCAAAAATCTAATTACAAGGCAGGTGAGATCTCAGTGTGCTACCAAGCCTAACATGCCTGCAGAAAGGACGGAATGAGCTCTAAAGTGTCCTCTGACCTTGTATGTGCACAAGGGGCATGCGCACACACACACACACACACACACACACACAATGACATAATAAGAACCTACCTTATTAAGACAAGAAATGATGTGACTGAGGTCGATCCAGGGAGCACCTGCTTCTGTCACCTGGTGAAAAAGATGATCCCTAAAGAGTTTCAACAGATAGCGGTCTCCAGTCTCTGACCAGGTTGGATCCTTCTGAAACCTGGGGAGTTAATATTTGACCTCAGTGACTCAGTCTTCATGCTGCACGGCCGTACTTTTCAGACTCAAGAGTCATCTCAATTTTCCCCAGTTAATAAGAAATTAGAGGAGCTCTGAAAAGTGCTTTAAAAAAAACTCAACTAACACAAAACTACATAAATCATACTTCTCAACATTTAAATCACAGGAACAGTTGCCCCTTATATGCTACTGCATCTTTATGATTAATACAAGTAGAAAAAAAAAGAAAAAATGTCTAGACATCTCTGAGCCAGGGCTGTAAGGCTCTCTCCTCCTTCCATGCTCCAGGTTACAGAGATTTCAGCTAAGTTTCCACTTTACCAAGGAGCATAAAGGGGGGAAATGTTTAGAAAACTAAACAAGGTGGCTTTTAGTCCTCCACACTTCACCAGAAGGTGAAGCTGTGGGGAACTGAAGAACCAGAGACCACTGATAGTTTAAAGTGACCTGGTAGGAAACATGTCACTCTCAGGGATTACCCAGGTACACAGCGCTCTGAGAAGAGGGTGGACAGAGCTGAAACATGAGCCTATCCTGGAAGGAAGAAGCTTCTTATCGTGGAAGGAAAAAGCATGCTCTGTAGTTAGCAAGAACTAGATAGCACTGAGCAAACTAGGCAGGGCCAGAGGGTCTAGACAGGGTTAGGAGAGCAAAGAGAAGTCAGAGAACCAACACTAATGGACTGGGGAAAAGAAGTCACAAGCATTCTAGAAGCAAGCATGAGATCATTCATTCATTTCAAAGCATAAAACAACATTCTTAAACTGAACACAGAATGATAAAAGGTTTGATCAGTTTGAGCAGACACACAGATGTCAACAGAGCAGGAGCCTAAGCACAGTCAGAGGTGACCAGCCCCCAAACAGACAATCTATAGCAGGCCAGGACACAAACCAACAGCACAATAGACAAAATCCTAAGTTTTAAGAAAAGTATTTTTCGGTCAGGCCCTCCCAACACTCCTGGCATCTGAAGACTCCACTGTTGCTCTATGGTGACCAGGTCCCCCTGTAGCTCCTGCCTGTTCCAGACACTACACTGGAAACAACATGTAATGTGCAGGGCATAGCCCTGGAAACACCCTGTCTAGACTGAGTGTGGCTCATGGTAGCCACAGTCCACGACTAGGCAGCTAACCTGTCTGCCTCCAGTTATCTCACACAGGAGCAATGCCTGCAAGGTGGGGGGAGGGAGAAGCACAGGAGGCTTGGGTATCATGGAGGAGTCTGCCTAATTCCAAACAGAGATGAACAAAATGATTTCTAACACTAATACTGAGAGAAGTGAAGTTTATGTATTTTAAAATGGAAGACGAACAATGTATTTATACTTGTAACTGTGGAAGTATATATAAAATTGTTATCAATAAATTAGTAAGGGTGAGGACAACTGGAAAGACTGAGTATGTCAGGTATGAAAAGAGTGATGATATTTTTTACTACACTACAAAACTTTTAAAAATTGCGTATTAAAAATGTAAATAAAATTGTATAAGGACAGTTTAGAATTTTATATATATAATCATATATCAATAATGTATACAATTATAAAGTATTTTAGATTTGCAAAGGATTCATGAATTCACCTCTCATGAAAGGTATATGCTACAAGAGGGTATGCTCCACTGACAAGGAATAAATGATAGAAAAAGAAGAATCAATAGAGCACCTACTCCAAAGAGAGAAGCAGAGACTCGGAATGAGAGAAGACATGCCAAGCCTAAAGTACTCATGTGGCAGTCATGAGGCACAAGCAGCCTAGACAAGAACAGAAGGTGAGAAAAGGAACTGTCAGGCTACCTATTTTTCTAAGTATTTTGTGACTCTGTCAGAAAGTTTACTGTTGGGTGCTGTGGAATTAGCTGCATAAGTTCATGATATGAAACAATGATCACTCCAAAGAGCCTAACTGAAAAGCGACAGAAGGAAGCACTGTAACCAGGCTTTTCTTCTGGGAACACTGAGAATGGCATGTACCTCTTCACAGCAATGCCGACCCTGAGAACGGACCTCTCGGATGTATGCATTAGGACAGAGTGAAGGAACGAGTGGGTCACCAGGTGAATCAAATTCCAAGAAAAGTCACAGAAGAGTCACATTTTTGAAGTACAGGAGTGAATAAATGAAAAGGTTGAAACAGGTCTCCAAACTGGCTCAACACACATCCTCTTATCAGGTGGATGATTATTAGAGATGATCCTGAGACTCATTTTGAAAACAGCCAAGTGGGGCTAGAGAGATGGCTCCGTGGTTAAGAGGACCTGGGTTAGAGTCTCAGCACCCACATAGTGATTCACAACTGTCTGGAACTGCAGTTCCAGGAGATCAGATGTCATATTCTGCCTCCTCAGACAACAGACATACATGCAGTGTACAATACACATGCAAGCAAAATACCCATATACATTAAATAAAAATAAACCATAAAAGAAAATCCCACAAGCACCTGTCACCTACCTCTATGAGAAGTGAGATAATCCTGATGTGTAACTTACACATTTTAGTCACAACTGCAACTCTGTCCAGCCCATCTCAACAATTACAAAGTATAGACATCAACTCTGCATATGGTAACTCTTAACTTAAAAGATAGAACTGGGACAGCATAAAATGATGTCGTTTTATTACCAATAATGACATCTATAAAAATCCTTTTTTTTTTTTGGTTTTTCGAGACAGGGTTTCCCTGTATAGCCCTGGAACTCACTCTGTAGACCAGGCTGGCCTCAAACTCAGAAATCTGCCTGCCTCTCTCTGCCTCCCAAGTGCTGGGATTAAAGGCGTGCACCACCACTGCCCGGTTAAAAATGCATTTTCATAGAAAAGAATACACAGGCTACAACCAAGACGTTTCTAGTATCTCTCAACTGACAAAGATAAACTCATGAGATCAGGCTTCCTACAGGAGACAGAACATTGGCTTATCTCCTTCCCTTATCTGCACACGGAGACCAATTTCCAGTATGGCATATACATTCTTAGGAACGGTCACACCCAGGCTGTGGTTTGAAACAGCTCTTAAAAGCCAGTAGTTTTATGGTCACTTCATATGAGAACTTCTCTTTTCCAAATAAAAATATTAAGAAGGTAGTCCGCTCATTCCTTATACAAATTGGCATCCTTGGTTTTAAAACATGCTGTAAATACTGTAAACCCTTACTCCGGCCTCTCGTTGATTGTTCCCAATTTTGCTAGAAGCCTAAACAGTCTTCCATTTTGTACCTCCTATAAAACATTTTAAAAAGAGAGAATGTTAGTGCCCAGCTAACTGAATATGAACCAAGTCTTTTAAAACGGTACTCTGTACAGACATCATTCTTATGTAGCAAGTACTAACATCTACACCGCTGGGTCTGCTCTTAAACATATGACCACTTTTCTGCATAGTTGTACTCAAAGAGATTATGCAACTCATCGAGTCTAGGAATTATTTAAAATACTAACATGAAACAAAACCAGTATTTTAGACACAATTATGAATAGGATATTAGTGACTAAACTAATGCCTAGTGTGAACAAGAGCATCACAGTCCCAGCCAACCAGCTCAGTGAATACTGTACTTCATACCAATTTACATAGTAACTAGATTCTACCTTAGCAAGGTCTTCCTCGATAACATCATTTCTCATCTGAGCAGCATCCAACTGAGTGTAAAACCGAGCACCAATCATGGGCATGATGTCATTCACACTCCGCATTCTGTTTTGGTCAGTCAACAAGTACCTACCAAGACAGAGAAGAATCCCATTAATGGTCAGCATGGGTTAATAACAACACAGCCACAAGCACACAGATGCTTTTATCACTATAATCTGGCACTCACAATTTGAAAATATACTTTTCATGCAAATTAATTAAATTCTGAAACTTGAGTACTCCTTTCTCTTCCCTGAAGATGTAGCAGTCCAACATCTCTCCTCTATGTGCTCACAGTTAGAGATGTGGAAAGAATGCCACGCCTAACCATTTCCACCCTGTAGCCCCTTGTGTCAACAGTGCTACACGAAATGACTGTGAAGAATTCTGAGGGTTTAAACACTGGAAGGCTGAGGGATGGGGAGTTTTCCCTCCTGTTCTTCAAAGATAAATTACTGCTCTTTTCAAGACAAGCTAGCTTTAAACTGCTGGGTTCTACAGGTAGATGTCACCACACCTAACCAATAATTTTTCAGTCTAAAATGAATCTTAAATTGTGAAAAAACTGCATTAGCCCAGAAGAACTATCCTCTGTTCTATGATTTCATATGTCACCTGTTATTTCTGGGAAATCTCTACAGACTAAGAGAGCACAAGGGACCAGTTCGCCTCTTTTTCTATCATCATTGAGGCAGAAAGTATTGCTATTTCCAGAGCTGCCTGCAGAATACAATGACTGTTAATACTTAGCCTCTACTTACTCAAAAGGTTAAGTCCTTTTCTCATCTCCTTCTAACTATGCTTCCATTCAGGAAACTGTCTTCATAGACCTCATCTCTGCCTGCACACCACTTCCTTGCTTTTATGTCTGTCTTTTTAAATTTAGTTGTGTGTGTGTGGTGGGGAGTATGACAAGTGCACATGCCCATGGAGGTCTCGATAGAAATGTGATGCCCTGGAGCCACAGTTCCAGGTAGTTCTGAGCTGCTGGGAACTGAAGTGCTCTGCAAGGGCAATACTCTCTCAGCTGGTGAGCCATCTCTCCAGTCTTAAATGTCTTTTGTAAGCATCTAAAAGATGGATAAACATTTTGCTAATTTTATTAAAGTCCTCTCAGATTTTGGCATACAGCAAGCATTCTTTTTTTTTTTTTCCCTAAAGATTTATTTACTTTTATGTGCATTGGCATTCTGTCTGCATGTCTACTAGTTGTGAACTGCCATGTGGGTGCTGGGAATCGAACTAACTTGGGTCTTCTGTAAGAGCAGCCAATGCTCTTAACTGATGAGCCATCTCTCCAACCCCCATGTAAGCATCCTTTCGATGGGTAAATGAATAATTACAACCACACAAATTATCTTAGTTATCCATTGTAACCACTAACATTTACAACGTTTACCTAATGATACTGAAAGCTATTACCAGCTATGTGCCCCTTGACAAGTTATTCTACCTTACTGTGCCTCGCCTTTGTTATATCTAAAATGGGACTAATGATGACACCCCATTTGCAGATATACTTGAGAATTAAGTGCAATTCATGTCAAATGGTCTTATGTAGATCTAGTGATAATTATTGTAACTAATGAAAGATGACTTTTTTTTATTGGATATTTTATTTACATTTCAGATGTTATCCCCTTACCCCTTTCACCATCCCCCCAAAGATGACTTTTTATGAAGGACTTTTTTACTTATTTACTTTTTTCTAAGGAAATCTTCAAGTATTTAAAAAGAATAGTATATGAAGCCTCACATATTATCCACTTTCAATAATTATTAATATAAATTTAAGAAATATCCTCAACTTTTACTTTTTAAAAAAAGGAGTATCTAGAGATTACATAGTCTGTAATTGTCTAGAACAATATGGATATTGAAAACTAAGGCTAGAGTCATATACAAAGCCTTTTTTTCCAAAAGCCCTATCATCTTAACTTACTATTTCTAGGTTCCAGGCAAGCACTGGCTTCCAGTGTCTCACAAGCAAGACAGTGAAGCCAATGTAACAAAGAACAGGTGGGCAGCCCCATCCTCCATCCCCCAGTTCCATACCCCAGGGCTGGTCCAAAAAGAAACTGGATCATCCAGGGCTACACAGAAAGAGCAGAAAGGATCACTGGAAGCTAAAAGAGACTATTGATTAGGATCAATAAATTCTAATGGCTTCTAGAACATAATAGGGAAAATTTGAAGAGTTTTCTTAGCATCTTTCCCCCTAGATTAAACTCATAGCTATAGGAAAAGTTGTGTGCCCCCCGCTTGTGTCGGAGATAGTAAGGAATCCTTCGGTGGTAATGGTAGTCCACAGTGAAAGTCAAATTCATCCCAAACTTATATTCAAAGACTTCTTGGGATCTTCCATTGAATTGCACCCCTGGACCAGAGATTAATATACACAACTGAACTTTGAAGGAGGCTGTATTACAGCATCTCTCACTATCTAGAGCAACACTGGCCAAGGGAACTCAAAAGATGATAGAAAGGTTTGTCTGTGTTATCCATGCCTCGGCTGGGAGCTACATACATGGCTGTGGAGCTCCTCACTATGACTAGTGTAACCCAAGAGCTAGCAGCGAGTGGGTATCAGTACAACTCAAGAGGGCACTCTTTGACCAAGTGACTAACAAACTGGTTAACAAATCCATCCTGAGAAATACATACTTATCAATAAAGATTAAGAAATCAACAGCTGCTGTGTCTGCTAACTTTAAATAGTGGGATGGCTCCTATGAAAAGTCCTGTCTTAATCACAGAGGACCACTCTGCTTCATGAACTATTAAAACTTACAAGATGAGGTTCTTCAGGTCAGAGGAGTAGTTGATTGTCACCAATTCCATGGCTTTCTGTACATTTTCTCGCTGAATTCCTGCCAAAGAGTTGCAAGCCAAAGCCAACACAACTTTTCCTAATGATATCAGATCTGCTTGCTGACATGAGAAAATAAACATAACTTTTAATTTCTACTTTACAAGTATACTTTCAAACACATTGAACACATTACCTAACAGGAACAGCATATTATGGGAGGGGGGGAGGAGAAGAAGAGGGAGAGAGAGGGAAAGGGAGGGAGGGAGGGAGGGAGGGAGGGGAGGGAGGGAGGGAGGGAGGGAGGGAGGGAGCTCCAGAGAGAGAGAACTCGAGAACGGTTATTTGTCAGAATCACTATGACTTTACTGAAAAGGATTTCTTTTACAGTCTCATTTAATGAATAGACCCCAAAATTTTAGGGTATTCAAGTCATCCTAATGAAAGCATTTCTAGGACCATACTTTTAGGAAACATTACTGTAAACAACTTACATTCCAATTATGGAACTGTTGTTTTTAAAAGCTTTTATGTTATCACTGGGGGCTCAGGGGAGGCACAGGAGGGGTTGAGACAGGTACCAAGACAACTCTGATGTCAGCTTTCTCCTCCCACCTTTACATGAGGATACAGGGACCCACCTCAAGAGGTCTCCAGGCTAACATGATAGGTGTCTTTATGTGCTGAGCTATACATCTCACTTGTCCCAAAGTTTGTATTTTTATTCTGAAATTTTAAATACAAATGATCTTTCCCTGTTTCACAGAACTGAGGGCTACTACATGCTTGCTTTGCTAAGATCACTGTGACTAAACACACATTTCCTGAGTTCAAGATAGCCATGTGAATGTGGAGACAAGACAGCCCACTACAAGCAAGCATTCAGAGCACAATTATCATAGAACATCAAAATGGCAGACATCAATGACACCCTGTGTCTTTGTTTTCCAATAGTGAGCTATTTTTTCTCATTGATAGTAATAGATCTTTGAATTCTCCCCCACCCTTTTTTGTCTTAAAAATGATTCATCACCATGAGGCTTTCCTTCTCAGTGTTCAAAGCCTTCCCAGTGTTCTCTTTAATACAACAGCTCCTCATGTTGTGCTAATGCTTACCTATAAAATTGTATTTTATTGCTATTTCATAACTGCCATTTTGCTACTGTTGTGAATTGTAAGAAAGGGTCATTTGACCTTTAAAGGGGTCACAACCCCTAGACTGAGAACCACCGTTCTAAAAGGATTTGAGCGCTGATTACAACTCAAGCCAACAAAATGGTCCCTAGCAATAGTTTGTCTGCAAAGACAATCATCACGTGCTTAAAAGATTGTTGTTGCTTTAAGCATGAAATACATTTGAAGTAATTTTTAGTGAGGATTTCTATAAATGCTTAGGATGAGATCTCAAGTCAGTTACTGCATTCATCTTCTGAGCATTTTTGTTGCTTATAGGAGTTTTCAAATCTAGCCATACATTAAAAACATCCAAAGAGCCAAAATACAAACCAAACAAAAATGATGTCTAAATAGCCTCCTCCTCACCTGAGTTTTGGTGTTACCCATTAGTGATAAAGTCTAGGGGTTGGCGTCTCTCAAAGTCCCTACTGATAATGTTCCTAGTGGCTGAGAAGCACAGGGCCTTGAAATGGTATGAAATGGGCATGTAGGGAGCTGAAGATTCTAAGGCAATCACCAGTGAATTGCAGCAACAGACGGCTATCCCTAACATTTTATCTAAATAGAGCTTAAGCTAGATTCCATTACTAAAACACTTAACTGTTAAAACTCAACATTTTATTCAAAACTACTAGTGTGGACCTGACATTTTACACAGGAGTTTCTATGATCAAGAGAAAACTGAGTAAATTTACAAAATATGTTGAATTTCTTGAAGGAAGCCAAGGATTAATATCAAGTTTTGGAGCCCTGACAGCAGCCTGTTTGGGGAGGGTGTGAGTTGGTGAGAGGTGTCACTGTTATCCCTGTCCTGGCAAGGGCACTACTGAATGTCAGGAGTCCTTCAGTCAACTTAAGAACAAATAAAATCTCCCAAGTTGTGCCGATGAAAGTACAAAACTTTTGGCTTTGAGAAATACATAGTATTTCACATTTCTACATGGTTTCAATACAAAAAAGTAAACTTCAGGCAGTTATTTATCAAGTGTGTAAGCAGTTTGTACCATCAGAGAGTCTCCCAGTCTTTGAAACAGAACAAGTCTCAGTCTGGCTTCACCCTGGTTTGATGCCTTCCTCCTAGAATATTTCATATCTTATGTGAAAACAAAGGGCACACAGGAGTGCTATGTGGGCTTAAAGAAAACTATCTGTTTGAGTGTTTCCACCTCTCTAAAGCTGACTCAGGAAGCAAACATCCACTTCAGAAATACGATATACACACGATATAAACCAGTTTAGATTACAATTTACTTTTAATAAAAGATTAATAGTCTTCATTAGTTAAGAAATTTTAGCATTAACAACTCTAGCAACTTTTTCCCCCATATTTTCCAGCTAAATAATTTTCCATTTATTTTGCTTCTTACCTCCATCTGGTTTTTCCCCCCATTTGTTGAATTCAGGAGGTTCCCCCCAACTCATTTTCAGTGTCTTCCTGATTCTTGGTTTCTTGTTTCTTTCTCTGATTCTATCTATGGCTCTACTTATGTCCACTTTACTGAAAGTCAGTCTCTAGTCACGTGTCTGAAACAGACTATGAGAAATAGACTACAAGAAACAATGTACTCCTCTCTCCTGAGCCCTCTTTTCTGTTAAAAAACAAAACAAAACAAAACAAAAAAAACAAACCTCCCCTTTGGATTGTCTGTAAATCTCTCCTAGGCCTTGCTATAATAATCTATATAAAAATCTCCTACATACATACAACAAAAAGAGAAAAAAAAACCCTGATATATCCATTTTACTGAAAAGTAAAGAAAGTGACAATTGGTTGAAAGCTGATAGTTTATAAACAAAGGCACTTTCTAACTTATAAAATGGTTGCCCAAGGCTTGTAAAAAAGTTGGTTGGTTATAATTCAAGGCAATCTCTCCTTTTTAAAAGAGTCTCATTTTACCAGGTATTATTAAAAAAAAAAAAAAAAAAAAAAAAGTGAAATAGTACCCATTTGCAAAAAACAAAAAAGTGACTCAGAAAATTAAAACTAGTCTTATTTTGTAATAACAGGTGATATTTTTAGTGCTGGAGGTTGATCCCAAGGTTTTGTGCATAGCTCCTTAGTTAAACACTAACTTTAAAACGACAATTCTATCCAAAACAGAACAGTGACAATTCTAAGGCACTAGTTTCATTTTTTAGCCTGGACAAGAGGTTTCTAGATTCCTGGTAGTAATGGTTTTAAATATTATCCCAAAATGTAGTGTAGCTTTTCTTAAGACATATTCAGATCACTGGTATTTAGTAATTTTCAGTCACATTCCGGCTGCCTTACAAAGTAAAGTAGCCTATTCTACCTTCAAATTCACTGTCCTGCCTTCAGCCCACTCCCTAGTGCACACCTAGCTCATTAGTCACTTTTGGATGAAGACAAAAAGTAGGTCAATTAGTTACTAAGTATAAAGCAGCAGCAACAGACACTAAGAAATAGCATCCCACGAAAAGAGAAGGAATAGATGGAAGAAAGCTGCTGCTGGAGGTGCGCTGTGCTCGCTGGCATCAGGATTCTTTCCCACAGTGCCTACTAGATCGCAGTATTAACTAAGGCAGCCTGCTAAGGTAGGCACAGCCAAGGGGAATTAAGATAGGAACAGCATGCATACAAATGTGTGCTGGAGTGCCTCTAAATCCCAAAGCAGCATGGCTTGCGGTTCAATAGCCAGACTGTTGTATGAAGCCAAACACAGAACACTGCCTAGGACTCTTAGTCCTCATCCCATCATTTCCTTCCTTTTTGTTCTGAAACTTGTCCTAAAGGAAACTAAACTTCTTTTGAAACAAACCGAAGTTGAACAGTGGAGGGCAACAGAACAGTATCTCCTCATATGATGAAACCATTCTGCCTTGCATCAGACCTCAGGTTAACAAGCAGCTAAACACAAATGAACAAACCTCCCATGGCTTCTTACACAAAATAACTAAAATCAGCTTTAGAGATAGCTATACATCCCAATGTGAAGCACTGCAAGGCGAACCGGCTAACCCAGGTTACTTACACACAGTAATCAAAATGAAACTATCTACTCCTAATCCTTCCCCACAGGACAGTCTCTTTGTTGTTTTTTGCAGTACTGGAGCACGGAGAGCAATGCAGAGCCTGGAATATGCTAAGAACTGCTCTAGCACTAGCCTATATATCCAGGGATAGGTTCCTGTATTTCTATATGGTAGCATGTTAGTAAGAAAATAAATAACAAAATAGCTAAAAACACTATGGAGACAGAATCAGAAATAATAGAGTGAATTTAGAGAATAGTAAGATTCTGGCAATATACAAGAAATGGCAGGCTTTATAGCAACAAAGGATAAACACAGAACAGGGCACTCTAATGTCAATCCTTGGAAAACAATGTAGTAGGACAAGCATTCTACAGTAAAACTAGTAGGTATGAAACAGTGAGTGGGGAGACTTAAAAGCCCAAATACTTTAAAACCAAGTTTGCTTAAGAGAAAACAAAAACCAAATAAGCACCCGTACTCATTCTTACTCACCTGGTACTGAGCCATTAATGCCAAAGGATTATTATTCTGACTGTTATCAAATGTTAAAACATCAAAAACTCCTACACAATTTACTCGTAACCTGTAAGGATCAGGAAAATTTAAAGAAAATAATTACAACAGGACCTAAAATGTTAATGACTAACTTCCATCTCCATCCTTCTCACCCACAAACCAACCATTTCAGAGCTCCTGAAACCCAGCTTGAGAGACATTCAACGGTGTGACTCCAGACATAAAAGTTAGTAACTGCTTAGAATTGGGATGGTGACACTTAACATATCACGCTTGTCACTTACTCATGAGAGGAAACTACTTACTTCCCAACACTTGCTAAATAAAGATGCAGCTGGTACTGTGTCTTATTTGTGTTCCTAGTGTCTTACTTGTATAAACTCAAACCTCTTAATAAATTTATCAGACAGTCACAGCACTGTCTACTGGCATTGCTGAAGCTTAGAAAAGCCCCAAACCTCCTCAAGCATGTACAGGCAAGTAACAGCAAGGAAATGAACCAGGGCACTTTTGGACCTTTGGGCCTTTGGGCCAGGGCACTTTTGAGCACTTCGTTGGTTTTTACTGTGTGTGCGCGATCTCTCTCTATGCTGTAGCCCAAGGTAACGAGACTGTATTAACACCAGGGTCCAGCCACTATCTCTACTTCCATATGCTGTACTGCCCAAAACAATTCGCAAAATATTATGGCAGCTAAAATGTAAGCTGAAGCTAAGGTCTCTGTTACCTCACTGTATTATCCTCCACACTTAGACCCTAATCAACAATCTTTTAACAACTTGTTAACAATACAAACTCTGCAGACTTCCTACATCACCAACTGTGCAGGCAGAGGCCACCAATCTGAGACTCTGACTTATGGTGCCATTTAAGAATAATGGTTCTGTATGAGAAAGTGGCTTTGATTCTTTGGTCTTTATTCCCAAATACCTTTGTGACCCTTGCAAACCTTTCTAACGATGGTTCACAACCATCTGTTTGTTAACTCCAGGGAACCCAATAACTTCTTCTGGCTTCCATGGGCACCAAGCACATGTGGTGCAAATACACGAATGCAGGCAGAATATTTGACACACACACAATAAATAGATCATTTAAAAAAAAAAAAAGACAGAAACCCAGATTCAGAACGTTCAAAATGCTAGTACCTTGTTTTGCTGGTTATCAGAATCTTCGTTGGGTCCATTACTCTACATGCTAAACCTGCTGTATGAATGGTACGAAGAGCAGAACTCAGCTGGACAATATACGCCCAGATGAGAGATTCTGGTAACAATCCAGCATGCTGCCTGGGCAGTGGTCCGTCATGCTGCCCTAGAAGGCAAATGAATATTCATTCATAACAGTAAGGACTTAACAAGCAAGCCCAGGTGTCTCTAGAATTGAGATTACAGGTTTTATACTGTTAGAGTAGCAGAGATCTTACTAAAGGACTCTTTCCTTTGACCAAATAAATGTTGAACAAGAACCAATAACTTAAAAAGCAGTATCCTTACCAATGATGAAACAAGCAAGCTACCATCAAAGTAATTGTCTTTACCCTAACAACTTAAGATTTATTTATTTTATGTATATGAGTACACCACTTCTCTCTTCAGACACACCAGAAGAGGGCATCAGATCCCATTACAGATGGTTGTGATCCACCATGTGGTTGCTGGGAATTGAACTCAGGACTTCTGGAAGAGCAGTCAGTGCTCTTTAATGGTTGAGCCATCTTTCCAGCCCCAACCCTAACAACTTTTCTAAGTGTTTTTGTTTGTCTACTTTGTGGCACTGAGAATTTAACCTAGGTATTTGCACTCTAGACAACTGCTCTGCCACTGAGTTCCATGTCTGGCTTTTAAACTGTTTTTTCATTATACTTTATGAGTCAATGTCAATATTTAACTAAATAACAGAGACATAAGAAGTTAATCGGTATTTTGTTATTTATATAGTTAGTTATAACTATGGCTTGGGACATTTTTAACAAGTGCATACACAACGAACCATTTCCTCTCAATTTGGACAGAATAAAGACATTACATTCTATAAAGAAGTCTTAGAAGTCTCCAAACAGCTTTTAGCAGGAGCTGCTAAGACCACGTTGGAGAGGACCCAAGAGAGTCCTGAAACACTGTGACTTGAGGGGTGGAGGAGCACAGCTCAGCACGCATGAAGGCTGCAGGTCAGCCCACAGCACCATAGCCAAAAGGAAAGATGTTTAAACAAAACTACGCAAATGATATGATCATAAAGAAAAGGAGTACTGATTATCCTGTTTTGTTGTTTTTGTTTATTTTGAAACAGGATTCCACTATGTAGCTCTGGCTGTCCTGGAACTTCTCACTATGTAGTCTGGGCTGGTCTTGAACTCAGATATCTGTCTAAATCTGCCTTCTAGGTGCTGACATTAAAGGCATGTGGCATTACACCCAGCTACTCTTTTTCATTTTCTGAGACTAGAATCTTACTCTGTAACCCTCCAATTTGTGGCATTCCTCCTGTCTCAGCCTTTGAGATGTTGAAACTCTGAGAGTGAGGATTAACAGCAAACACATAGGTCTTACTTTCCATCAGCTTCGACTCTAACTGTGCCATTCACTTCATTTTAATCTCTATAATTTCTACATAAATACAATTTCAACATCTCACATCATCTCTATCTTCTAAATAATGTACTTATGACAAATGTGCCTTTTTAAAGAAGTTGTTGCTAAAACAATAATTATTCAGTAAGAAAAAATAGTAAGACATTCATGTGTGTATGGTATATGATGGGAGGTTATAAAAGTGTAAAGCATGGAGGAAGTGATTCTGAGAAAACGTAAACATTGAGATATATGTTTTCAGTACTAGAACAAAATACAGATTTTTAACATGGGTAAAATGCTGAGTAGTTCTCAACAGGGACACTGGCAGTGTATGTAGATATTTCTGGCATCAGAGCTGAGGTAGAGGGGTATCCAGTAGACAAGTACCACTGTCCAACAACCTGCAATACAGGATAGCCACCACAGAACAAATGATGCAGCCCAAGTGTCAACAGAGCTGAGGTTAAAACAGCTATAAATTAAAGCCAACAGCCATTTCACAAGTGTTGTTACTAAAATAAATATGAGCCACAACCACACATCTTTAGGGAAAGCTGCACCACATCCTCCAAAAAACTGCCCATGTCTATAGATGACACGACAAAAAGAGAAATGACCATACTGCCCGACAGGCTTTCAGTGCCATTTGAACAACTATGTTGTAACCGCAACTGCTTTCAACTGTCAGAATACAGAAGCAAGGTTATGAGGGAACCAAAATATTATGTTTTGTGTTCAAGATTAAAAACTACAGCTAACAATGTGAAGCTTCATTCTTGGTTCTACAACAAAATCAAGACTGCCTACAAAAATATAAATTTGACATCTCAAAATGGATTTATGTTTTCTGTGGTATCATTTTCCTTCTAAATAAGCATGTTTTAGACTGCAATTATAAATTTTTAGGTTCCTTGAAATATTTGAATTATAAAATAACTGGCTAAGTAAATATTAGAAAAGAAGAACGTATATTCTGTCTTAAAGTAAAGTTGCTTTTTAAAAAATGACTTGATATTTAACTAACAAAAACATTTTTTTAGGGAAGTGATGTCATAAACGATCATACAGTCACACTGGATGGTAAAAATATCAAATTATGTTCACAGGTTTTTATATTCTATGGGATATATCCAAATTTTTCATATCTTATGGTAAATATCCAAAATAAACCAAAAATACTGGTATAAAATCTGAGTCAATACACACATTTTTCCTAACTTGCTGCAAACCAACTCCAACTCTTTGAAGTACTTTATAAAAACCCAGTAAGGTCCTTAAAATGGCAAGAAAAAGTTTAAGTTTTAATAAGAAATTACTCCCTAGGTCAAAAGTATGCATCAAAACAGTTTGCTTGCATCTCTTTCTTACCCCACTTTCTCTTTGTAAAGTAGGCATCAGAATTCGGGTCATTAAAGTGTCTGCTCATCATAGTTTCTCCTCCAGCATGGAAATCATAGGCGAACACAAGAGCTTACAAGGAAACAGAAACACACATCACAGAAGTCAGGTTCCAGACAATGAAACCCTTGAGCAGGACCCACATGACTGGTTACTTACAAGGCTCGGCAAATGCTTTAGTGGTAAACACTTCACGCAGAGTTACAATATTTGAGTGCTGAATTTTTTTCCACATATCAACCAACACCATGCACTTTGTGTTAACAAGACGAAAACCTAAAGAAGAAAATTCTCTACTACAATCAACTGTAAATGACAACTCAGGAGAAAATTGAATTTTAAAAAATGGTCTATGTTGGCTGTAAAGTATCAATCTCCAAATGGGGACCAAAAAAAAAAGGAAGAAGGAAAATAAAAAAGAAACTTTGTCCTCCACACATGCATGATAATACTATAGCACTGTTTATATGAAAGTATGAATAATCTTAGCAAAAGTAATATACTTCTGAGGAAATCCACCTGCCTTACCATGTATCCTCCGAAGGCAATATGGCAGATCATCTTTGCTATTTACAGCTTTGTAGCAAGATGTGATATATCCAAAATTACTTGATTTCTGTATCCGGTTGGGGGGTGGCAGTGGTTCTAGAGGGAACAGGCTATGGTAGCTGTCAACTTCTGTGGGGACTGCTAGAGTAAGTCACAGAAAGATAGTTGTCAATGATAGGGATTCATTAATCTCTCACTGGAATAAAGAAGAAACCATATGTATCAAAATCCACTGACAAATCCTAACAGATTTGTGTCGCGAGGCACTGTTGTTTGATAGACTTGTTATAAACCCAACCAAAGCTTTAGTATCAACAGACCAGCTTATGGAGCAGCCAAGCACAACTGAAGCTCACATTCTCCAAGTTATTTCCATTTCTTGGTAGTACAATATGGAGATTTTTGTTCTCAGAAATAATTACTAAAAATGAGTTATTGATAGAAATACTAAACATTTTATTTTAATATTGCTAAAAACCAAGAAATATTTTAATTATCTTTAGAGCATAAATTTAAAGTAAGTTGTATTAAATTGGGAAGTGTGTTTATCCATATACATGCATGCATATCTATGTGTGAACCTATGTGACATATGATATCAAAACTCTTACAAATCACCCCTGGCTCAACTAAGTACAACTAAAGAAACTATGCTTCTCCCAAATAATCAAAGAGGTGCAGCTAAAGCAGTGCTGACAGTGAAAATTAACAGTCAGGTGAAGGCACCAGAGGCAAATTAGCTATGATATGTGCAACAACTTTTTTGATGACTACCATGGTTTTTAACAACAAGCAAATATACAAGGTAAAAGATAAATTCTGCTTAATACACAAGGATCTCCACAGCAAACACTATGTAGCTTTAGAAGCTGGACACCTTGAATCTGCATGCAACGGCTGTACATGATTTGTTTGAAAGAGGTCACGTACTATGAGGGTATGAATATAGGATTTTTAGCACTGTCCTTCATTCAATCTGCTGCACTTGTGACACACCGCTATTTGACGTAATGAATATCAAGCTCCTGAAACTTCCTCATGATTCCCCTGGAACACAGCTCTCTGAGCTGGGGTCCCAATCTGGGCCCTATTTACTATTAGCTGCTGGCTTGTTTTATGAGTATTTTGTGTTAAGATGTGTTCCTTTTATGTCTGGTTGATTTAGTTTTTATCATAAAGGGGTGTTGAATCTTAAAAATAGTATTATTAACTATTATTCTTTGTGTTCAGCTCAGTCTAATAAATCTACATACTTATTCATGACTAAAAGGGTGCTTAGTATTAAAATAATGTAAAAAAATATACTGTAGAAATAAAAGCCCAAAAGAAAATCAAATGGAGACTACAAACTCTACAGCTCAATTCCACCAGATCATATTGAAAACAACAGAGGTAAGGAGCAGAAAGGGAAGAAGAAAAAAAAGATGCCAGGGTGAATTTACAGAACTCGCGGCAGTAAGCCTATGGCACATCCCTCAACCTTAGCATAACTAACACCGTGAAGAACTGCCTGCACACTGCAGGGAGCTCAGAGAATTCCCTGCCTCTATCCACTGCATGCTGTACAGCACTGATTGCAGTGATGATGACTGAAAAGGTTTTGGACATTGCTAAAGTTTTCTGAGATGTAAAACATACTTGGCTGCAAGTATTTAGTCCATACTGATGAGATGGAAAGATAAAGGACAGTAAGAACAGATTAACAGATGAGCCAACATGAGACTGTAAGGCTAATAAAATAGTGAATTCATAGGCACTCATCCCAGCATTCAGGAAACAGAAGCAGAGGCAGGCAGATTTCTGAGTCCCAGGCCAGCCAGGGCAACACAATGAGACTGTCAAATAAAAGACTAACAAAAAAATACATATGATGAACTGGAGAAACAAAATTCTGTTACAAAAATGATTAAGACAAGTTTGAACACAGCTGTACAAGACTAAATTAATAATAATCTTTAGTTTATATTACTCAGGTCACTGGTTCATGCCTATGCAACACTACAGAGTGTTAATTTTAGTAACTTCATAAAAAGGTGCATGTTGGATGTAGTCAATTTTTAATTGTGTTACTAAGATTCTTCTGGGCTGCTGTCTATTAGTATACTTTCTCCCATAATGTCCTACTAAGTCATCCACTATTCTTCAGATGAGCATTCAGATTGCTTCAGGTTTCCACTGCCGTGTGTACATTTATGATCATCTTGTATATCTTCCAGTTGAAATGACCAAAATTTACCTTGAAACACTAGGTAAATGGTATATAGTTTTGAGCTTTCCAAAGCAGCTGCATGTTCAACAATTTAAACTACAGTCACTATAGAGAATATAAAGACCTGTATCTTGTCATTATAAGGTAGCAAAGTGTTAAGTCATTTCCTCCTTGTATTTCCTCTTGAAACACTTATTGTCTATAAGGATCATCTATAAAAATGCTCACATTTATCTTCAGCCATTTTCCCAGTGAACTGTTTGATCAGGTCTTTTTCTCTTATTTGACAATTGTATAGATTACAAATATCTTCTTCCAAGTTTTAGTACCCCCCCACACACTTTTTTTTTTTTTTTAATAAAAAATTTACTTATTTATCATATATGAGTACAATGTTGCTGTCTTCAGACACACCAGAAGAGGGCATCAGATCCCACTACAGATGGTTGTGAGCAGCCATGTGGTTGCTGGGAATTGAACTCAGGACCTCTGGAAGAGCAGTCAATGCTCTTAACCACTAAGCCATTTCTCCAGCCTGTTTTAGTTCCTCTTTAACAGCAGGTGTCTTTGGGTCATTTTTAAATTTTAACTTAGAAGAATTTATCAGCATTTTGTTTTTGTGATTTTAGCCTCCAGTGCTGGGGAGTAAATCAAATTACCAGTGCTTTCCATTGAGCTAAATCTATAGTCCAGGATGTTCTTCACAAGAAAGAAAAAAGCTTCTTTCAGTCTTGTATAGTAAACCTGTTTATATCAATTTACAGGTATACATAGTAGGAGTTTTAAAGTTTCTAGGCATATAAACCATTAATCTATTAATTTTTTTTTAATGTGGCTTGAGATAGGATCCAGTTATATCCTCCTTTCTTTCTGTTTTTTACTCTTTCTTTTCTTCTTTTTTTTTTGAGACAAGGTTTCTCTGTGAAGCCCTGGCTGTCCTCAAGTCCTCGAACTTGTTCTGTAAACCAGGCCATCCACAAACTCAGAGGTCTACCACCTGCCTTGTCTGAGGGTTGGAAAGAAGGTATCATCATGCATTTTACCTGGCATATCTGCTTGATCAATTTGAGCCATTGTTATTAAATGTCTGTTGATCAGCTCCTAAGAATAGGAAATAAGTATATTGATAACAAATTCTAAACAGAGGTTCTGATATCTAGATTTTCCATTATACCTAAACACTTTTCTATTTAAATATTTATATATATTTTAATACTCATATCATAACATTTCTAGGTGCTACTATACATAAATTCCAATCCTAGATATACTATCTCCCATAATTAGTCTGAATCTAAGTAAAAAATAATAATTAAATAATTAAAAAAAAAAGATGAAGATGTGGTGCACAGACCTTTAATCCCAGAACTCAGGAGGCAGAGGCAGGCAGATCTCTGTAAGTTCTGAGGCCAGCCTGGTCTACAGAATGAGTTCTAGGACAGCCAGGGTAACACAGAGAAACCCTGTTGTCAAAAAACCAAAAAAGTTATATAAATCAACCTGAAATATGTAAGACCTATTAATGTAGGCAATAATTCATTCTAAAATCATTACACAGAAACTGAGGACATAGATCAATGAGACAATGTTTGCCTAGCATGCACAAGGTACTGGCTCCTATCCCCAGCACTACAAAAAGAAATAAGATACACATGTACAAACACACACTATATGCTTAAGTACACCGAAAAAAAATTTCTGAAAAACAAAAATACTTTTGAGAATGTACATATAAGAAGCTATAAATGGCAAGAATATCTAAAGTTGTTTACCATAACAAATAAAACAAATAAGAAAGTAAATTATTTTATAAAACCTACTTTAAGATTTTTGTTGGGTTAGTTAAAATGAAGCTTATTCCTGTGTCAAATTAACAGCAACAATTTAAAAGTTAAAAGGCACTTAAATTATATATGTTTTATTTAAGAGCCCTTCCCATTTGGGATGGCTCAGTGAGGAAAGGGCCTCACTGCCAAGACTGATAATCTGAATTTTGTTCCCAGTACCCACATAGTAGAAAGAGAGAACAGCTCCCACATATGCTCTCCCTGACACATTCCAAATGAGTATGCATGTACATACACACATACAAATAAATAAACCCATGTAAAGAATCATTTCTGTACAAAAAAACATGAAACACAGAAAAGCAGCACATTTAAATAGTAATTCTGTATTTTATACTCTAGTACATTATTTAAGATTTCCTTAAAATGCTTTTCTTAAACATAAAACTTTCACAGTCTAAATCTCTTGCTTCGGAGATTGTGTGTGACTGCACACAAGCACTCTGTATATTTTTTCCCACTTTAAGGTACAGCCAATGGTCAATGTCTGTGCTAGCTTCTGAAAGCATACCTGTCGGAGCTCGTCGGCCATAAAGAAGGAAGGTGCATTTGCTTTTGGTTGCATATAAGCAACATGAGGTGCGGTTGGAGGATAAATATGATAGTTTGGAAATACCTAAAAAAGGCAAGAAGGCAGAAAATATGATTATCAATATTTCTCAATTAGTAAGCTTTATCATTTTCATAAAAGTTTAATTTTTATTTGATAGTTAAAAAAATTTGGTATATTTAAAATACAATTGTTATAAGAATACTTTCTGAATAAACTCATTTCGTAAATCTATCTCAACAATTTTAAAAACAATAAAATTTTAAAAAGTCAAAGAAGAAAATATTTATTCAGATATAAAATTTCAGCCCCACTGAGAAAGCAAAAAGTAACTCTTTGACACAATATTCTCTTTCCAACAGTTCAGAAGTGGATTTTAAACCAACTGGAAGAGAGAAAGAGAAGATGTCAAGCTCTGCAGGGTAGAGTGAGTGAGGTAACACTAACAACCCCTGGCAGCATTCTTGTGGCTGACCAAGGTCCAGTCTGCTAGCACACCTGTTCAACACTCTAAGCTGAGACCCAGCAGGTGTCAGCCCCACCCCCCAGCACTCTACACATGGTCTTCCAGCCGCTTTGGTCCCTCCTCTCATTCCCCCCACCCTCAGTTCTTCCCTTTGTCTTATCCCGTTTCCAAGCTTCTCCTCACATCCACCCCAATGTTTTTTTCTCTTTCTTAGAAATAACTTTAGCTGTTTTTTGTTGTCCTCAGATATTCACCTGCTGTGTAATGCAACTGAAAGTAGTTTTATAAAACACCTGGGCCTGCAGAGAGAGTAAAATTGCCTTTTTCTTGCCTTGGTTTTCTTCTATCAAAGAGTTAACTATCTCAGGATTGCAAAAAATAAAAATGAAAAACATTATTAATATGGCCAGAAGACTGAAAACATTATAAAATATACTGATCTCTGCAAACAGCAGAGGCATTTCTGTGACAAACAAACCTCTACATAGTTAAGTGCAATTTCTTCTTTCTACAAACAAATTTCTTTTCAAGTACCAAAAGTTATTAAACCAGTAAGATGTGGCTTAAAAGGAACAAGTCTCTACCTTGATCATCTGACCACATTCATTGTTCCATGGTTTATGATGTCACAACACCCAAAACAAAACAAAGCAAAAGACCTCACCAAACAGTTTTCTGAAGTATATACAAGACTTATAAATTTTCACATTTATTTCGACAAGGCAGTGGGTTACTACTCTTCTCGTGTTTCAAATAAGAAAATTATCTCAAAAGTACAAAGACTTGAGTGTAAAAAACACAGCAAGGACTAAGCTTTCAAAAGAAAGAAAGAAAGAAAGAAAGAGAGAGAGAGAGAGAGAGAGAGAGAGAGAGAGAGAGTGTAAGGGGGAGGGAAGGGAGGAGGGAGGGAGGGAAGGAAAGGAAGGAAGGAAAGAAAGGAAGGAAGGAAGGAAGGAAGGAAGGAAGGAAGGAAGGGAGAGAGAGGGGAGAGAGAGAGAGAGAGAGAGAGAGAGAGAGAGAGAGAAACCGGTTTTCCTGTCACTCAAAAAGATCTTTTGCAAAATATTAAGTCAAACTGCATTTATTGAAACCCAGTCAGATGTTTATAGTTTAAACTCCCATCATTTTAATAGAATTTGGTTTTCTTACTCAAGAGCTATTTACTAATTTCTTTAGGTTTTTTTTTTTCTTTTTTCTTTAATGTAGACCAAACAGTGAGGCCAAAAAGAGGACACTAAGTAACACAAGGGTGTCCCAACCCTACCCCTGGCTCTTGTCCTTTCATCCCTCTCTCCTGGTGTTGGTAATTCACCCTGAGACGTGGACATGTCTTCTGGACATGTTCTTCCTCTCTTGATCTTTGTAAGCAAGTCTACCCCAGTATACTGTTTACTTTGTGATTCTCTTCCCATCACCAGTCATTTGGCTGCTCACAATCATGGCTCCCTCTTGTCTGAATCCTTTCCCTCCTTGACAACGACCACACTACCAGCCTTTACCACTGCATGCCATTCTGCCAACTACAGCCCTGCCCTTTACAGTACTGCTTTATCTGAATCAACAGTGACTCTTCAATTTGCTTTCAATAATAAAGATACAGCCTAAGTACTTTCTTCAACATCTTCCCAAAGGTAAACCTACCTACCCAGTAACTAGAAACAAAAGCCAGAGAACGAGAATATCAACTTAACTAGCTCAAATGCTAACGAGGTAACCCTGCAGTGCTAGCTCCAGCACACTAAACAAAGTACAACCACAATCTGATTTCTGAGTGAAATTAGGAAGGAAGAACCATACCAATTCAAAGATATGAGAATAAGTTAAAAGGTACAATACTTTTTCATGTCCCTAAAACCCTTCCAGTGTTGGGGGACGACCTCACTAGTTAAGGAGGAGCTTTTCTAAAGAGCATTGATTCCCTCTTTAACAGAAGCCATACCATTCCAGTCAAAGGTGCTGGAGTTGTATCTGTATAGAAGTAAGTCGTCCCCCCGACAGTCTCCTTCTGGATCACCTGACCAGAGGACGGAGTCTGAGGAACAGGGTTATTGGCAGGAGTGGAGGCACTAGGCGGCACCATGAAACTTGCTGGGTTTGGAGTGTGGCTTCTTCTTCTAGGAGCAGGAGAGGTGTGTGGAGTAATTTTGGGGAATGGAGAGGGAAGATCCAGCAGACAGTGACATTCCTGGGGAAGATGCAAAAGAGGGTCTTAGTGGAATAGCACACTGGTTTTAGAGGGAAAAACACTGGAAAATAAAATGCAAACACTCATGTGAAAGAAACATCCATTTTAAGTGCAAAGGAAAAAAATTCATTTTAAAGCAAGTGCAAATAAGTTTCTTTTTCTTAACTAACGAAATCAGCAACAGACTTCTCCTTGACAACCTAGCCCTACAGTAAGAATAACCAGAGATTAACAAATGAATTTAATGAAATAACGAAAACTGCCAGAACTGCGACTCTTGAATAGCTCTTTTCCTCAGTCTCTTAGAACTGTTACTACTGCTCAAATGACACAATTACGCAAATATTATATTAAAAAAGTCAAGTAATAATCACCTACTAAATTCCTTCAACAAATATGAATAGCAAAATTTCTTGGGGGAAAAAAAAGGCTGAGACTATGCTAAAATACACAGTGGCAGATTAAGCACCAAATCTTTGCAACTCAAGACATATACTAAACATCTGGAGCTGCTGCAGATGCATGTCCAAGTGCAAGTCACTCAACCACAGCCAACAATGCCACTTGAACAATGGACTCTGTCACAGATGCCATGGAGAAGGGAGAACCAGTATTTTTACCCTATTCCAAGCCAGCTGAAAATATAAGACCAATCACATGTAAAAGCATAAAATGATTTCTAAAACACTCAAACAGACATTACACTGACAACCACGTGCATAAATGCAGATACAATGCAAATTACTTAAAACTAGATGAAGTTAGTCACGAGTTTAAGGTAGGTGGCTTATTTAAGCAGAGATAAAACAGGAGACCTAGCTATAAGGAACACATGTATGGGAACCGTGTCCATTTGGGGAATGTTTAAAACCTACACAATTGGGGGTGAAATTAGCAAATACCTTTGGCCATAGAGCTATTATTAAAGGGATATTTTTCAATTTTCTAGTATCTCATAAAACATCAAGACTTTGCTTTTAGAAAATAAGGTGAACAAAACTGAGCTTAAAACTGAGACTAGACCTTGTCTCTGGAGAGCACCTGCACTTCTAAAAGCCTCATCACAAGAATGGCATCTGAGTCTCCAAGCACCTACCAGTCAGAACCTAGATGCAGTTTATGTCACTTAACCAGACACATGTACAGTGTCAACAGCAGAGCCAAGACTCAAACTCAAGCCAACTTCAAATTCCCAACCCAGTGTCCCCTACACTTCTATGGTATCACTACTGAAGTAGGCCAGAAATTTCAAATGTCAAGAAAATAGGAGGAACTTTAAAAAAATCTATCATTTTTTTCCAAAAAGAAAAGTTTAAAAAGAAAAAAAAAAAAAAAAAACGAAAAAGCTATGAGGTCCAATCACTGTGCTTTAAGATGAGCCATATTTTATCTTGTTTTTAACCACTATGGGGCTTTGTTTTTATCCACCTCTGCATTTGTACAGTTAGCTACAGGAATCTACAGGAGTCTACTATATTACTTAAAATAAACTCTATTCACTTAGCTAAAACTATGGGCTATATTTGCATAGTTTCCCATAAAGTTAGTGTCTAAGTATCCCTGAGAGGACACTGCTGGAGATCACCAAAGATGAATAAATTAGTTAACTATAGTTCCGTTCATTAACAGCAATAGTATAGCCGACCCTGCTCCCCACCCTGCCAGGCCCCAATCTAAAGGTGTCCAGAGCATCAGTTTACTTCATCCTTATACCACCCTGTGGGGCAAGTATAGCACACTCATTTCACAGACGAGCAAACAAGCTTAAAGCACATACTCCAATTTCTGTCTCTTATGAAGTACAAGAAAGAGGATCTGTAGCCATTTCAATAGCTTCAGCAATTACTTGGGTTATGTGGGGAAGACATAGCTAAGCTAATGGGAGAGTCTTGGCTCTCAGTAGGTATAGAAATTAATAAAGTACAGTCTGTAAGACTAAATACATCATCACCAACAATGCAAGGTGAATGAATAGGGAAAGCTGCTCTGAAGCAAGACTTCTATGAACCATTTTCAATTCTGTGAAATTATTTTAATGCAAAGTTGTAGTTTATACAGGTAAGCTGTAGTTTCCGAGAATTACTCAAATACACTAAAACTAAAACACGTTCAACAATGATCATTAGTACCCATGTGGATACTTACTCAGCTAAAGGCAAAATTACCTGCAAAACTGCTATACAATATCTAGGAAAAGCAACGTGTCACTCGCATAATCAGTAGAGTATTAAAGAATGGGGTGGAATTCCCACACAGGTGCATAAACAAAGATGTACCAGAACGTGCTTGTTAGAAAGCACAACAGAGTAGAGAATATTATATAAACAAGTGGTTACACACAAGGGGCCGAATTACAATTAAAAGACTGCCTAAATCAAGGGACAATGACCCAAAGTATGTGCCCTTAGTAAAGCCCACACCTATAATTCCAGCTTTCAGGAGGCAGAGTTAGGGGGATAACTCCATGTGGGAGGCCACCTTAGTGTACAAAGTAAATTCCAGGCTGGCCAGGGTCACAAAGAAAGATGTTGTCTCAGACAACACTTTAAGGGAAGGAAACAAAAGGAAAAGAAGGAAAGGCAAGAGAAAAAAAAAGAGAGAGATATACCTAATTGAAAACATTTTCCTTCTACAGCAGTAACCATAGAAATAATTTTCCAAAGGACTCAGAATTCACTTGATCCAACAAGTTTCCGACCGATAATGATATTGACACATATAAGAATGAAAACATGTATTTTTAATACCTCAAATTAATAATATTTGCCATCACAATTTCTGTATTACTTTTTTGAGAAATATAAGTGACTATAAGGATAAACTAACTACTGTAAAGTACTGGAAAATGTCTATCCAAATAGAAGTGAGCAATAATACAAAGGTATTCAGTAGAGAGATGTACTGGTCTTTGCTACTTTGTAGGTTCTTCCTTTTACCACACCACTTATGAGCCTCCCCCTGGTTCTACCCTATAACACTAGATAGGAGAGAAAAAGGATAGAGGAGGAAGAGAGATGACAGAGGGGAAAGAGGTCTTGAATCTAATTTCATCCTTTTGTTTCTTCTTTGATCGTAACTTCAACCAAATTCCCTAAGGAACCAACAACCACCCATCTCTCAGGGTCCTAGCATTTATGTACTGTCTGAAAAGCTTCCAGAATTCCAAGCATCACACAACCACAGAAATTATGTGCAGATGGGAAAATCATGCTTCTGCTAGAGCATGAGGCAAATCATGTTCAGCTGCTGTGGACAGTCTGAACCAGCTCCACATCCCAACACCTGGGATTAAAACGCACATTCTTTTTTTTTTTTTTTGGTTTTTCAAGACAGGGTTTCTCTGTGTAGCCCAGCTGTCCTGGAACTCACTCTGTAGACCAGGCTGGCTTGAACTCAGAAATCCGCCTGCCTCTGCCTCCCACGTGCTGGGATTAAAGGCGTACACCCACCGCCCAGCTGAAACGCACATTCTTATATTTCTGTGTTTTTTAAGAAACCAAATTCAGAAATCTCAAAATGTCATGACATCTCCCCTCTTCTGTTTTAAGACATTAACTGTGCTCTGTGTAGTGGAAAAATATAAACAAAGACATTTTCAATAAAGTAAGAGCTTTTGGGGTAAGTGGCCAAGGTTTTCAGAAGATCTATAATTTTTTGTTCTGTAATTTTTAACAGTTTTGATGGTATCTATCCACAGCTTGTGGTTTCCTGTGGGAATATAATCAAATCCTCATCCCCAACGCAAAACGTTTGCTGGCTTCCATTCTAATGTTAATGCATCCTTATAGGCTGATTTAATTCTAGAGTGTTTTCTATAACCCAGTATCTCTTAGCTGCTGTTGATCCTTTCTCATTTACATTCTGAAAATTTAAAGTTAGAACACTATTGACTCTATCTCTTTGTCTTATAAGCATTTCCCATAAGTATTTCCTTTAGGAGGGATTAGACCTTTCTACAACTCCTTGTCCTGTAGGATTGTGTGGTACACTGATAAAAATATAATATGCTAAAAACCTGTTTCAATTTATTAGAGACATATGCAGAGGCATGGTCAGTTTTAATTTGTGGAGGTATCCCCATGATAACCATTACAGTAAATGTGTAATTACAGAATCAACCTTTTCAGAACTTGAAAATAGAAGCCAATTAAAATCCTGAATATTTATCAAAGGCATGGTATATAAATGTTAGTTTTTCCAAGTTCTGAAAAATGAAACACATCTATTTGCCAGAATTTAACTTCTTTTGGTATGTTTAAGGTTAACTCCAGTGTACAATGAGGTTTAATTATATAAGGGAAACATATGACAATTTTTATAATTTCCTTGGCTTGTCTCCAAGCAACAGATAAACCTCTTTGGGCTTCAGCTGTTTGCATGATGCTTTTCATGAAACTTTGAAGCTTCTAATATACTTCCTACCAACAACTGGTTAATTTCATGAACCTTGCAGACCTATGTGTGAACAAATTTGGTATATAATGAATAGTTTTTATTCCTAATTGTTGCATCTGTATAAAAAAATAAGGTTAATTCTAAAATATTAGGAATAAATTCAGAAGTTTCTATATGCAGAACAACTCTTTCTGTGAATTTAGTCAGTAATTATATTAAGAGGTTCAGGAAAATCTAATAATACCATAAGAATTCCATATGGCTATGATCTTTTAACTGAGACATATAGGCTTTGAATTATTTTGCTCATTTGGTCTGACTTATAGCCTGCCATTTCCACCTTATTTGCATCAGTATAGAATGTAGATGCTTCAGAACTGGTGTTTCTTTTACAATGTGTGGGAGAATCTTTTTATAAACTTGTTATTAGGATATCTGCTGTTAATGTCTCCCTATTAGTTGCTACAAGCTCTTTACCAATCTTCATTGATTACCTATAATGACATAATTCAGCATTAGTACATAATTTCTTCTGGGTTTGTTCCTGAAAACTGATGTAGTCTTATTCTTTTTATGATTAAATCAGAAATGTTTCTATGTAAGTCTTTAATTTTGTACTTTGTATGCTAAGAATTTCACAGTACTATCTTCCTAGTAGGAGAAAAAGTTGAAGGCACAATAAGCAAAATACAATCAAGTTTGGGATCTATGCAATCCTCATATGCATCTGCAGTCTCTGTTCTACTAGAGTTAACGCTCTGCTTCAGCACTAACCATCTTGGACTTTTTAAGTTGAAATCTTGTAATATTTAAAAACAAACTACTTAACTCTTGAGTAGTTAACCCAATGGTAGGCCATA
This sequence comes from Mastomys natalensis, assembly GCA_021653895.1. Classification (NCBI taxonomy): domain Eukaryota; kingdom Metazoa; phylum Chordata; class Mammalia; order Rodentia; family Muridae; genus Mastomys; species Mastomys natalensis. The sequence goes on along the minus strand of JAJTUV010001315.1, from coordinate 192,287 downwards.
GCCTGTTAACATCTCTCTCCTGTTTTTTAAAATCATTAAAAATTTAATGATTTTAAAAAACTCATCTCTTCTGATCTGTACTTTTTGTGGTTGAATTCTCTTGTTGTTGTTGACTTATTTCATAAACCTAATAGTTAATCAAATCTCTTCATTGTGGTTTCTCAGGTGCAATCTGTAACTCTCAGTATGGCAGAATTCCTTGTTCCCTTAAACATTTTCTCTTAAGTACCTGCATCTGAATTAGCCAACCAAATATCCATATAGTAATAAATAATGGATATACAAAATTGCCTACAAATTATTTCTAGCAGTTGTTGCACAAAATATTGACATAAAAAGTTAGACTCTTAACATTCCTTGCAGAACAACTTTTGACTGATAAAGTTTTATAGGCATTGAGAAAGCAAATTTTTACTTATCTTGCTCATACAAGGGATTACTAAAAAACCAGTCTTTTAAATCAATTACTATCATAAGCCATGCCTTAGGTAATGAAGAAAGGACAGGAATTCCAGGCTGTAACAAACCCACTCTATTCACAGTTCTTAAACCTGTAATAATCTCCAACTTTCTGATTCCCTTTTTTTTAAATAACAAATATTGGCAAATTCCAAGGACCGATAGACTCTTCTATATGCTGAACCTACAGATGCTCAAGTGCTTACATTTTTAGTTTTATTTGTTTGTTTAGTTGGTTAAGGCCACTGCTTTACCCTTAAAGGCTTGTTAGTCAACCATTTTAAGGGTAGAGCCGTTGATACTTCAGCAGTGCACCCTCCCTACCTCCATAAATTTGGATACTCGATCTCTGTTATGCCCCATGTTTGGACAATTGGCACAGCCTAGGGTTGTTTTTGATGACACATATCAATACCTTCCCCAGGAACATCTACCATTTAACTGCTTATTTTCTTATGGACTATCTCTGGGAATGTAGGAATATTAATCTGAGTACTCCACTGTTGTAAAAGATCCCTTCCCTATAAATTTATGGGTATGTCAGCCACATAAGGCCTTAACTTTCCTATTTGACCTTCCAGTCCTACACATTTAACCCACCATACACTTTGTTCTGAGATAACTTTCCAATTCCTAGAAACTAAGTATAAACATTTTGAAGTGGTAATTCGGAATTCCAATTTTTTTGCAAAATGATGGTTGTTACATTAGCTCCTGTATCCATTAAACTTTCTACTGCAATACCATTTACCTGAAATTTTAATTTTGGCCTCTGATAATTAAGAACTGTTTGCCAAACACATGTTTTTCAGTACTTCCAAAGGCTCCTTTTTTCCTACTGGTGCAGCTTTGCCTTTGATGTAGGCAAACAGTCGCATCTGAGCAATCCTATCACCTGTGTTAAATTGCATCTCTCTTTTTACACAGGCCATAATTTTAATTTCTCCTTTGAAATTTTCATCTATAATTCCCGATGTACAATGAATCCTTGGGATGTCAATTCACTCCTTCCTAAGATCATCCTTATTGTTCCTAAGGGGAAAGGACCATAATCTCTAGTAGTTATTTTATAACTTTGAGTTTGTGGGGGAGTAAGATGTTTATCTGTGGCCAACTCTAGAGCAGCTCCGCCTATAGTAGTGTTCATAAAATATCCAATGCAGCTGGGCAGTGGTGGCGCACGCCTTTAATCCCAGCACTTGGGAGGCAGAGGCAGGCGGATTTCTGAGTTCCAGGCCAGCCTGGTCTACAGAGTGAGTTCCAGGACAGCCAGGCTACACAGAGAAACCCTGTCTAGGAAAAAAAAAAAAAAAATCCAATGCCAAGTAGAAGTTTTTTAATCTTCGTGTTAATCCTCGGCTGAAACTGCTAGTAATTTTTGCTGCAGGGCTCTAAGCTAGGCCCCCAAGGTATTTCCCAAAGGTAAGAAATTACTTTGAATCTCTTTGGATCTAAATTCCTAATCCTAATGGTAGCTTTCCTTATACTGCACACCAATAATGTCACTACTCAAGAGGCATACGTAGAAATTCCAGTTCAAGGCTGGCTTGTGCCATATAGCAAGACCCTGTTTCAGAAGTCAAAAAAGTAACAAAACTAAAACGCACAGAAGTCATGAAAATTCACTGATACTAAGTACCCCAGATAACAACATATAAAGAAGAGTTAAAAACAAACAAAAACCAACTCATTACTAAAACAAAGGACACAAAAGTGACAAACAAGGTATTTGTTCTTGGAACAGAGCAAGTAGGCTCTCTAAGAGTAAGAATTGTATAAGCATCATCAAAGAGAAAACTCTTAACAGGTCAACGAAAGCAGATGAAAACAAGCAAGAGTGAGAAACGCACAGAGACTAGCTAGAAATAAAGCCAGAGAGGACAAAAACTCAAGTAAGCTTCCAGGAGAAAAAAAGTTTTGGAGAAGCAACATTCAATTAGAGAAAAAAACCCAACAAAACAAAATACACTTCATCAATAAATTCTGAGAGCAAGGGGTCTGAACAGAAAAGAACTAATCTTTCCTGACTAATTATGCAGTACTGTGATGGCCAAAACCAAAACATACTGGGAAAACAAGTTATCTAAGAGCAGTATGAGGAGAGAAGAAAGAGAGAGGGAGGGAAAACCACGGGTAGGTTTGGGGAACAGTGTGTGAGTAACGGAGGCCACTACCTGAACTGGAAAACATGACAGAACACTAGTTCAAGAAGAAAGGTAATTTATCTCTAAAAAGGGAGTGTGGGGGAGGGGTGGAGACAGTTTTAGGACTCATCATTGGAATTTCAGGGGTGAAAAACAATTCAACAACCAATTCATTAGGGAAAAAAAAAAATCAGAGCTGGAGAAATGGCTCTGTGGTTAAGAGCATGCTCTTCTAGAGTTCCTGGGTTCAATTCTCAGCAACCACATGGTGGCTCACAACTATAATGAGATCTGATACCCTCTTCTAGTGTGTCAGAAGACAGTGACAGTCACGTATAAAATAAATAAATCTAAGAAGACAAAATCAAAAACAAGAAAAGGAAAAAATTCATTTGCTGAAAAGTCCTGGAACATAAAAAAAGGGCTGGATTTTTTTTTTAAAGTCCGTCACAGTTTAAAGCACAAATGCAGTTAAAATTCTACAAAGCTGTAATACTGAAAGGGAGAGAGCTAAGGGTCATGTGACTGCCTAGTGAGTACAAGCCTCTGGGCTCTACTGCCCTGCACTCAAGAGCAACTGGGGAAATAGCTTGTACTTTTTACTTAGGAAAACATGTAAATTAAAAGTCTTAGTTTGACCACTACACAGAATCACAAGAAGTCAGGTATGATACATGTGTAAGTACGTCCAGGTACTGAGAAGGGCAGAAGTAGGAGGATCACAAGCCAGAGGCCAGCTTAGGCTACACCAAGAGCCTGTCTTGTGGGAAGAGTAATAAAATAGAAACAAAATGCATCATGTTTAGTACCTATTTCATACCATAGGCAAAACAGCTTTTAATATCCTAAAAATAGCTAAACCCATGAAACTGTAAGAAGAAAACAGGTGTATACCCCATGCCCTTCAGTTGAGCAAAGGCCGCACAAACAATAAAGGAAGACATTTAAATGCTTTATGTGAGACAAAGAGGAAGTGAGCCATTTGTATATTTTGTAGGGACCAATCATGGTGGGCAGGCTGCAGTCTAGTCTGTTCAATAAAAAGAATGCCTAGAGCACACAACAAAAACAAGTGCATTAAACAACTAATCAAGCAATGTGACCAGAAATTTCTTCAGAGACATCATACAAATGTCAACCAACCACATGCAAAGAAACACAGTATCACTAGGGGCATGAACATAAGACCCACAAGGACATACTGTATCATTCCCTAGACTGCGTATAGCCAAGAGCATAGCAACAAATGCTGTTAGTGAGGAAGGAAGAAATCAGGTCTTATTCCTTCTGGCAGAAATGTAAAGTAGTACAGTCACCTTGAAAAAAAGTTTAGCAGTTCTTCAAATTGTTAAAAGTTACCAGATGTCTTGGAATCCCACTACTATGTATATTTCCCAGTAGCAGTAAGAACGTATGTCCACACAAACACTTGTATATGAATGCCCAGAGCACATGATCATCATCACTGTTGAATAGTGGAAAAAAATCCAAATGTCTACCAACTGAGAAATGGCTCTGTGAAATACACGGTGCTTCGAGGATTGTAATGAACATGAACCCACACTACTATGGGAACCATACAACGTTAAGTGAAAGTGGCCAGATACATAAAGGCCACTTAGTACAAGATGCTATGTACATGACATGCACAGACTGGCCAAGCCTATGAAGTAGAAAAGCAGAGTTATATATAGTCCTAAGGGTCATAACTCTTAAGTTGTGGAAAAGAGCAAAGCACAGACTTATACAAGGCACACAGTTTATCTACTTAGTTCATGGTTATAGCTGCCCAATCTAGTGAATACACCAAAGTCAAGTGAACCACATGTATGTACACTTAAAGGTCCAGTCTTACAATAAATATGTAAACTAAATACCAGCAAAAATACTTAATATCCAAAGCATTCCAATAGCCCAGTTGAAGGAAACAGGAGAGCAATGAAATAAAACACACACAAAACCCACCTCATTTACATGAACTAGGGATAAAAAACTAAGATAAGCATAAACTTACACATAAACAAGTAGACTTTGGAAAAGTAATTAAATTCTCATAGACAAGATAATTTGAACACAGGTTAGTATCTATACTTATCTACTATTCAGATTCTACCTAAATGAACCTAAAAAAAAAAAAAGACTCTAGTTCAGCAAAGGTAGCAAGCATTATTTAAAAAAAAAAAAAAAAAAAAAAAAAAAAAATCGCCCAAGCTAAATAAATATGTGGAAAAGTATGCATTGAGAAAGCCAGAAAATAACACTTAAGAAACACAAACAAAAAGGAAGTGAGAAAACCGAAACAAAGTGGGGAGGGTGTTAAATCTTATGTACATTGTTGTTTTGCCTGCAAGTATGTCTAAGGGTGTCAGACCCCCTGGAACTGTAGTTTCAGGCAGTTGTGAGCTGCCACGTGGGTGTTAGGAACTGAACCCAGGTTCTCTGGAAGAGCAGCCAGTGTTTAATCACTGAGCTATCTCTCCAGTCCCACAAAAAATAGAAGTTATTACATCAGTAATAGTAAAAGGTGATCAACACTGTAGTCCTCAAGATGTTCTAGAATTTTGTAGGAATATATCAAGACAACAGGGCTGTTCTTGCAGAGGACCTGGGTTCAGTTCCCAGTAACCACAAGGTAGCTAGCTCACAACCATCTGTAACTCTTATTTCTAGGGGACTCAATGCCTTCTTCCTGGCCTCCATGGGCACTGTTCAAATACAGTATACACACATGCACGCATGCACTCATACATGCATACATACACACACATACATGGAAAATACTTAAACATATAAAATTAGGTAAATGCACCTCTAAAAAGAGACACATGGCACCAAAAAAGGAGATCAAATATACATAAAAAACAAATATTAAAAGGTGGTAAAAATAGGCTGCAGAAATGGCTCAACAATTAAACAGTCCTGCTTGTTCTTCCAGAGGATCTAGGTTCAATTCTCAGAACCCACAGCACAGCTAACAATCATATTAACACCAGCTCCTAGAGATTCAAAGCACCATTAGGGCCTCTGTGGTTACTGCATGCATACTGGGAAACACCCTTACACAGGAAATGAAGAAAAAAAAAAAGATGATAAAACAAACTTCAGGGAAAATGTGACTAAGTAACCAGATATGACAACTTGCTAGGCATAGTTAGGAGCCTCAGGAAATAAAAGGTATTATGGTTACTTGGAGAAACAACAAAGTGATTCTCTGTCATTCCAGTCAATTTTAGATGAATACTCAGGAGTTTAAAATGAAAGGGAAAGGCTCTGATACTATTTTTAAAAAGTGTGTGTGTGTATATCCACACATATATGTATGTTGTGTGTGTGTGTGTGTGTGTGTGTGTGTGTGTGTGTATATGCACAAAAATACAAATGTCAAAAAGGATGTTAACTAAAAAAACCTGTTTGCAACACTTTATTAAAAGAGCTAGTCAGTCCTCAAAAGGCATAGTTTTTAACACTCATTAGGGAATACAGAATGTTGGGCATGGTGGCCCACCTCTAAACCCAGCACTGAAGAGGAAGTAGCAGTCAGATTTCTGTACTAAGGGGCCAAGGAGAAATAGTTCCAGACCAGCCACCACTACATACTGAGACTCTGCTTCAAAGAACAAAACACAAAAGAACCAGTAAAAAATGAACAAGTTTTATATATGTATGAATATATACCAAATCCCTCAAATACAAATTATTGTTATTTGTATGTGATATATACATATTTGTACATGTTGTAGATACCATATTCACATGTGGTGGTCCAAGGTCAATGCCACTACACTGACCTTTGTGTCTTCCTCTATCGCTCACTCAATTTTATTTTTCAGTTTAATTACTGGGGGGTGGGGGTGGGGGTGAGAGAGGAGACAGACAGACACACAGACATACAGATTGCACTTATATTAAGTACCTATGGGGGCCAAAACAAAGTTGGAATCCTTGGAGTTGGGAGTTATAGGAGGTTGTGAGCCACCGCATGCGGGTTCTGGGACTGAATTCAGGTCCTCTGAAAAGAGCAAGCAAGTGCTCTTAACCACTAAGATATCTAACTAACATCTCCACCTAATTTCTTGAGGCAGGGAATCAACTCACTAAGACTAGCTGACCAGCAAGCCTCTGAGATCCTCCTATCTCTACCTCCTACAACTAGGATTACAGGCACATGCCTCTGTACTTCTGCTTTCTATTTAAGTGTTTGCTGAGGATTCAAACTCGAGTCTTGAAGCTTGTGTTTAATCAGGGGCTAGCAAGCTAGTTCAGTCAGTAAAGACATGTGCTGCTAACTATTATGACTTGAGTCTACTCTCCAGGACATGTATGGGGTAACAACATCACTAGATGATCTAGCAGTTAAAGGGGTTTGCTGTGAAAGCCTGGAGACTAGAGTTGGATCCCTGGAAGCCATGGTAAAGGTAGAGAAGTGTCTCATGAGTAAATACTAAAGTTATTTTAAATTTCATCCTAGAACAATTATAAAAATAGTCTTCTCAGGATGAGTAAGACAGCTTATTGGGTCAAAGTGGTCACCTGAAAACATAATAATCCAAGTCTGATGCCCAGAGCCCATGTAAAGGTTCAAACTCCATTCCATGAAGTTATTTCCTGACCTCTCGTTGTTCTCGGTGGTATGTATGTCCACACACACGGAGGGAGGGGGAGGGAGGGAGGGAGGGAGGGAGGGAGGGAGGGAGGGAGGGAGGGAGGGAGGGACGGAGGGAGGGACGGAGGGAGGGAGGTCAAAAATTTTAAAAAGTAGCTTCTTCAGTGGAAAAATTTTAAATAGCTCTTTCCTCAGAAACAAATGCATCCAAGATCCCCAGAATGATCATCATATAAAGCTGGAAAAGACTAATTTTAAAACTGGAAATAAGACAAAAATGTCATTGCACCCAATTCTATGATATCAAACAATGGGCAAAGCTAGCATATGTGAAAGAAAAGCCAGAAATAAAACTAACATTTATAGAAAATATACTGGTTCTTATGTATCAGCTATACAAGGGAAAGAGTGAATGAGAGAAACTTTACCTCTTTACAGACATCACTTATACTACTTGAGAAGAAATCTGACAACAATGTAGAAGACCCAAACACAAAGCTATAAAAGTTCTTGTAAAGTTTTAAGCTAAATGTGTTAAAGATGATTTAGAAGAAGAAATGGAGAGACAGAACTCTCTTCCAAACAGACAGTCACTTCTTGGAAGCTTCAACAACTTACACCTACAGATGCCAACCCTCCTAGTCAACATAAAATAATCTAGGGAGCTGTACAGAATGGTTTCTAAAATAAGACATTTAAAAGTAACGATACCAAAAACACACTAAGAACTCTTTATGTTGCTGCTTATAAGTAAAGCTGCTTTACAATATAATCCTTAAATTCCTCAGTAAATTTAGTGACAAAACCATCTTGAGTCTGAGACAATTCCACACATCTAGAAAGTCACTAGACTGCATACTGCTCAGCATGTAGAGCTACTAGCTAAGATTAATCATTGTGATGCACAATCAACTATAAGAGAAAAAGACACAGCTAGAGTCTAAAGGAATTAATGATGTGTCATGGTGTGGTCCATGAGTACACTCTGCCCCCAGCTATGTGTGCAATTTACAGACAAGGAGAAGCCTATGAAGACTTGGTGCCCAAGATTTACCATGGATTGGTACCTCGGGTGATGTTCTAGCACAACAGAATTATAAGTATGGGAAAAAACAGACTGTAGCAAATACCACTGCAGAAGAGCAAAAAGAAATCAGTTGGAGAAGACTGAAAAGTTTTCAACCTTCTACTTCTCAGATACTAGCTGGGTAGCAACCCACTACGAAGGCCTTAGGAGCTGCACTTTGAGCCTGACTTCTGCATACACACCACAAACTGCCTCCAGGATGGCTATCATTTGAGGAGTGCCACTCTGCTCTCCAAGGATTATAACAGAAAAATGAAGAGCAATGTTCTGATCTTCCTGTCTGAATACATTTCTCAGGAAACAGAAAAGAGGAAAAGGCTTTGTTTGTTTTTCCAGTCAGGATTTCCCTGTGTACCCCTGGCTGTCCTGGAACTTGTAGACCATGCTGACCTCAAACTCACAGAGTCCCCCTGCCCCTTACTTTTGTCTCAAGTGTTGAGATTAAAGGAGTGTGCTACTACCACCAGGCTGGAAAAAGCTTTAAAAAAAAAAAAAAAATCACAATAATGAGCTGAGAATACAATCTAGTAGCAGTCTTCACTAGCTACTAAGTCTGATCACAAGATCGTAAGTTTGAGACAGAGCATCACCCCACCTCCCAGCCCTCACTCAGGTTACAGACATACATGCTGATTATAAAAGGTAGCCCTGGGATTAAACAGAGAGATTGTGGTTAGGAGCACCTACTGCTCTTCCAAAACACCCACAGTAGGTGGGGCTCACAACTACTCCAGCTCCAAGCGACGAAATGCTCTCTTCTGGTCTCACAATTCACTCACAGACACATACATATAGATAAAAATATTTTTTTAAAATATTTAAAAGTAAAGGATAATACTAGCATAAAATATTCAAGCCTCTGAACGCAGACTCACATCAGAAATGGGGAAAGGGGAGTTTTAAAGGTAATAATGACTCAATTAATAGACAAAACTGTCTTTTGCTGCCTGACAACTTAAGTCAAAGCAATGTCAATTAAACAATACAGTTATTTGAAATTGAAAACACCGAAAAGTTGCTGGAAGACTTTAACTTAAAGACTTACTAAAATAAAATAGATTTCTTACTATCACTTTGTTTTGTTTTGAGAGATGGATTCATTATGTATCCAAGTATGGCCTTGTGCTCTCTTTGCAGCACAGGCTGGGCTTGAACTGACATCAGCCCTCACACCTCTTCAGGCACTTTTTATGCTTATTCTTTGTGTAACCTTGATCATATATGTTTTAATCTAGTAATCAGTATCAGAATAAACAAAAAATTCTGAATTTAGAAATCCTCAGTGCCAATTAATAGACACCCTTGAGTTATCGATTAATGCAAGATTATTGTTTATACACTGTGAGAATCTAATTCATTAATTTAAAGAGAATGCTTTTAAGATTCCAATTTTAAGCTAAAAGTAGGGGAAGTTTCCCCACTCCTTACACAGTCCTCAGCTACTACTGAGCACAGTTCAGGTTTTTACAATTAGTAGTGACAGAAATGAACTCGTGTGCTAATATATGCAGTGACCTACACTGTCCAATTTAACCTAAATTTAAATCCTTTGTAAAATAATATGCCTAAAAGCAAAAGTTATAGGACAAAAAGGAAAATACCATAAAACGCAAGTGAGTTGTTGAATTTCACAAGATGTCCCCAGAGACTGAGGCACAGAAGACCAATCTCAAACATTTACCTCTCCAAGTGCCTGGTCCTCTGCAGTAAGCTCCTTTGTTACATGGTTGGTGGTAAGGTTTAGGTGCTGGAAACCTAGTTTATGCTTCAGACAAGAAGGATTCAGGAGGGTTTAAAATGAAAGGGTTTCTGGAGAATCTAAGCAATGTGGACACCAAAATATATGAGCTATCCTCCCAAAGGATATTATTAATTGATGGGCTACATTTTACTTTTTTAAAAAAGGAGAAAGAAAAAAAGAGGACCTTAGGAACCAGGAATATGATAAATATTTGTGGTCATATTTGTATCCATGAAACATGATAATACTTCTGCAAGATCTGGATATGGGCTTTCTAGGGGGCTTACTAAACTTTAAATTATGATCGTTTTGGTATTTTATTTAAAGCTACAAAAGGGAGTGGGAAAAATAATCATTAAATAATGAACATAAATGAAGAATTAGGTTAAGTATCATACAGTGTGTGGTTTAAAACTTTTCACTTTTAGGATTAATTTGTTTTCTGTTTAAGGGTGTTTTGTCTGCATTTATGCTGTGCTCGACATACACCCACTGCCTGTGATAGTCAGGAGGGCACTAGATCCCCCAAACTGGAATCACAGATGGTTGTTAACTGCCATGTAGGTGCTGGGAATCAAACCCATGACCTCTGCAAAAGAAGCCAGTGCTCTTAACTGCTAACCATCACTCCAGCTCCATATGGGTGCTTAAACTGTGGATCTAATTACAAGGTAGACGATATAAACACATCACCTTACCATCAAATAGTATCAATGGAACTCGTTAGAAAAGGATAGAATAATATTAGATATTGTTCCACCTAATAAATTTTTTGTTCAATCAAATTCAGTTTTGCAAGTAATTCTTAAAACTGGCTTAAAGTATAGTGAGTGCCATGTTTCTGGTCATAATAATAACCATGCTGCAGCTAACACATCCAAAGTTGAACTGTATATAAGTCCAAGTTTCAAACTGTCATGTTAGATAACTTAACACCTCTAGCTTCTAGTCTCAACAATAAAAGATACTGAAAAGAAATTTACCTATTTTCTAGGTTAAATAAAAAAAATAATCCCATGATTCCTACTTTTAAATCACATTAGCTTTCGCATAACTAAAATTAATCTCGACCACAGTACATTTCAATCCTTCAAAATGACCATTCAAAAATCTCAACATAATGTACTGTGCCTAGAAAATTGAAAACAAAGATTTTTCCTTCTGAAGCATTTTTAAATCCTCAGTACAAACTAAAAATTTATTTAATTAAACATATAATTATTCTCATTTCCTTTAGAACTCCTTACACAAATTTCAAATTACCTTATTACTATTTTTGACAATTACTGAAAATCACATTGAAACATCAGCCCTAGTCTGGAATACTTATTCACTGATCTGATAAAATATTTAACCATCAAATCGCATTCCACTTAACTACCAGTTTCAAGCCACGAGTGCATATCCTCCCTTAGCAAAAAATTAATATCCAAGTGCCAAAGATTTACTCAAGACAGCTTATAATCCGTGTGAAAAAAGGGTAATTAGGATTTTTGAGCCACAAATACCCTATGCTGACCGCTCAGGACATATAAATTCCAATTTCTTCATTTTACAGAATTATTCTATGAAGTTTTGTGATAAAATGAAAACAGAGTCAATAAGAATATTGATTAATTGCCAAAAATTGATTCCTTCACAAACCCTGTTTTCACAACAGCAACCCCTTATCATTAGGGGAATTAAAAGTTGCTGAACTCAACAATCCCTCCAGTTAAACAAACAGACCCCTCATAGAGCTGTCCAACGCTGCCCAAACTATCCATCCTTTAGTCGAATCAGTCAGTTTCATGAATTGTAGGATTTATCTTCAAGTCCAGTGCTGACTCAGAGGGTAGCTTGTTCCCTAGAGAAAACAACCAACAAAAATCAGAACAGCTACTGCTCATAGGCTCTTTCAACACCCAAGTGGAAAGGACATACTTATTGGGTCCAAATAAAAATTAAAAAATAAGAAATAAATAAAAGAGAAAGAGAGACAGACAGAGACAGAGATCAACTTCCTTTCAACTACAGAAGGAGTCAATAATTGAGGGCATCTATATGCCATGGCAATTGCTTGAAGTATTCACTCCATTACAGCAAGAATAGTAAATAGCCAACAACGTTTATGAGGAAATCTACCACACAGAACATCTGGTTCCTGATAGAGAAGGCACTATAAATGGCACGTACTACAAAGGCTAAATCTTGTTTGGTTTATCTTTAAAAGGCTGCCTTAGAATATTATGGTAGAGAACATTAACTTCTCCATTCCGAAGTAGCTTTGCTTCAGGGGTGTTCCTTAAGTGCAAGGCTCTATTCAGCAGTTTACTGCTCTCACTAAAGTGGTAAGAAGAGTTAACAGGCACTCTTCTTCAATTCTGACACTGTGACCTGCCTTCCTTGGTATGTCTAAAACAGAAAGGAGAAAAGTCTACATGTAAAGCCCTTGAGCTTCAGAATACAGCTCCACAATGCAAGGCAGCCTTTCCATCCCAACAGTTAGTAGTGTTTATTGCAATACTATGGTACTATGAGTAAGGGAGTCACAGGAAAGGGGAAGGAAAAAAAAAGCCAAAAATGTAAAGAAACACAACAGCTCAAACTGATTCTAAAACACTGAAATGACCAGAGAGAATCATAGAATTGACCAACACAACTTTTTGTTCATTATTTTGTGTGGTGGTAGTGGGGTATTGCCTACATGTATGTCTGTGCGCCACGTGTGTGCTTAGTGCCCTCAGAGGCCAGAAGAGGCTTACAGAATCCCTGTAACAGGGATTAGAAGCAGTTGTGAGCCAGCACTTGAGTGGTGGGATTAGAACTCATGTCCTTTGGGAAAGTATCAATTGTTCTTAACTGCTAAGTCATCTCTACAGGCCATAATTTTTTACTTTTAAAAACTTTATCAGTGTTAGTAAGTAATCAAGTATGTAAACATACCTTAATCAAAAGAACAGTCCTCATTTCCATGTCATAATCTCAGTGCTTTAGATCTCTGATTTGTGGCAGAAGATATATTGGTGACTGTATCCTGAAAGTTGTAGTCATTTAAACACAGGTACTTGGCATTTGAGCCAGTTTCTTTTCAGTATTTCGTTGAGTCATCATTTTCCCAACTGGTGATGTATATGGAGATGTCTAACAAGCTAAAAGTCCTTTGAGCCAATAAACGGTATCTCTTATGTTCGATCCTTGGGAAATAACTTGTCATTCCTGTATTCTGTGATTCAAATGAGGAAGCTCTCTTGTGAAGTGCTAAGACCTCTCAGTGCCCTAACAGGGTATGGTAATTCCCTCCTATCAGGGAAACAAGCATTCTTTGCCAGTGGTTTTCAAATAGTATTTAGTACTCACAGGCTTCTGTAAGTGCTTCAGGACTCTCTGCCAGAGCTCAATTTCAATTTTTAAATTTAAATTTTTGAGCTATTTTCCCACTATCTACTACATCAGCAAAATAATTTTGCAGGCCAAAATTAGTTTCCATTTATATTTTAAAATACTGACACCAATATAACTTGTGCTGAGCTGGGGGTATTTTCATGCAGACCACACACAAATGCTTCAAGGCTTACTCTTGTCAACTGTGTACTTTCCATCCACATAGTTACAACTGTAAGGTAATACTCAGCAGTAACCTTTATCTAAATGTACAAAGACTCAGAAGCAAAGCACACACAATTCATCCATAGACCTATGATGCTCATGTGTCAACCACATGTCAACACAGAAAGGGAGACTGAGGAGTCCAGAGCAAATGTTATCTCTCACCCACCATCTGAAGCCACTATTCAACAAAATAACCTTAGCTTCATCCTTCTAACTGTGGTTGTTAGTGTAATAAATCTGACCCTGTAAATGCCAATTCTGTCTAATTTCAAATCCAGAGGCTATTTACAGACTTCATGAGAGCACTGCTTGAAAACCCTTCTGAGCTCTAAGTGCAATTTTGCTTCCCAGGTTCTAAAGGGGCAGAGGTCCAATCAGCTTTGTGGCCATCTCCTGCTGCAGGTGCTCCAGGGTCCCTTCTTAACTCTTTCTTCCTCCTGTTCTCACAGTTCTGAAACTTTGGGGGTTTCATATACAGTGTGCCCAACTTTGAGGAATTAAAGGCAAAATTGTTGAAGATACAAAAGAGAGGTGATCATGTACTTTTTGCTTTCCATATTGCACAGCCTGTTTTAAAATAACAATTTGAAAGATAAATCAAAAAGAAAAGCCATTGGTACTGTCAAAAAGAACCATCTATATGAACTAAATATTAGCCAGTTAGAATTTAGCTAATGAAATATTAGCAAAATATGAATGTACATTATAAAAGTATAACTTGGTAGCAAAGAGTTTAGAAAGGAAAGGGGAAGGGAAAAGGAAAGGGAAAGGAAAGGAAGGAAAGATGAAGAAAAACAGACAACAGGCAGACTGACTTTGCCTTGGGTATTCCTAAGAATTAGAACTCTTCATGATCAGCACTTAAGGATAATAGCTATTGCAAACAGAGAATCCTAAGCCAAGCCTAGCCTATAGCTCAGGACCATGCCTAAATGAGAATGTTCTTAAAGTCTTGCCGGGCAGTGGTGGCGCATGCCTTTAATCCCAGCACTTGGGAGGCAGAGGCAGGCGGATTTCTGAGTTTCAGGCCAGCCTGGTCTATAGAGTGAGTTCTAGGACAGCCAGGGCTATACAGAGAAACCCTGTCTGGGGGGTGGGAGTGGAGGGGACCACCAAGTCCTGATGCAAATCAGACTACAGATTTTGTTTTGTTTTTTGAAAGTTCACTGGGTTCTTTTGTTGTGTTTGTTTGGTTGGCTGGTTTTGAGACAGAGTTTCTCTGTATAGCCCTGGCTGGCCTCCAACTCAGAGCGCTGTCTACCTCTGCCTCCCAAGTGCCAGGTTTAAAGTCATGCACCACAATGCACAGCTCAACTGTATTTAAAAGAACAAATTTAAATTTGATCAGTGGTGATGGGATTAAAGCACACCTTTAATCTCAGCATTTGGGATATAGAGGCAGGCAAATCTCTATTATTTCAAGGCCAGCCTAATCTACAGAGCAAGTTCCGAGACAGCCAAGGCTACACAGAGAAACCCTGTCTTGAAAAAACAAACAACACACACACACACACACACACACACACACACACACACACACCGAAACAAACAGTACCCATCCTCTAAAATTCATCTCAAGTATTTTCTTTTCCATGAAACTTTATTACTGCACATACTTATAAATCAGTAAAATTCAAGTTTCTTTAAGTTTTCTGACATCTTGAACTTTTCCCCTCTAGAATTAAAGAGCTATGGTCAGGAGTTATGAAAATATTAAAAATACACATAAAAGTGAATGTTATCAATTTGAGGTTTCAGAGTTAGGTCTTGGATGGGAGAGGGAAGCCTGTGTTTGAACACAGTCATCACAGGTGACTGTTATCCCTGCTCTTGAAAGCTCCCTGGAACTTCCAAGGAAGAACAGGCATTGAACAAGATTTAATGTTTACTAGTGGTCTATGTGTGATTACAATAATGGATTACAATGACAAAAAGTCTCCAGAAGCATTGAACTTTAAAGGATGAAATACATATAAGACAAGTAGATACAAACTATAAAAGTCTGATGAGTGAGTCACAACACCACAAAAGCAGGGAAGTGAGAACTAGCACTGAGAACTAGAGTTAACAGAAATGGTGTTGAGAGAAAAGGCATTTAACCTTTATCAATGAAAGTAGGCCAAGAGCTCAATAAACAAGATTTTTTCCAAGATTCCTTAAAATTATATATTTAGTGTTTATGTGCATGTAAGTGTGGAGGTTAGAGGACAACTTAAATAGTCAATTGTTTACTTCCCAGGGGTCAAACTCAGGTCACCAGATTTGGCCCGAAGTTGGCCATGGAGGCATCTTGCCAGAGGCAGAACAATAATAAGCAAAGTCCAGAGCAGAAGGAGGTTTACCTGTTTGAATATACAGAGTGCAGGCTCTAGTCCAACCTATATGATGTAAACATAAGGAGACTTTGTTAGAAAAGAAAGTGGTCCTCAGTGGCTCGTTCTGGACATTACTAGTGGATACTGGAAACTAGGGGCAGCATTGAAGCTTTAGTTTCACGTCTCCACCCTCTTCATAAAGCTCATGCTGTACACTGTGGCTGGAACTCACACAGCTTAGTGAGACATCAACGTGATCCTGAATTCCTTCATCCTGCACAGCTTCACAGGCATGGTCATTCCCACTCTACATCTTTATCAATCCTATAGTTTATTTCTTAAATTGAGAATTCTCACAGTTTCTCATTGGCACGTGTCACACCTTGTGCTCTGGGTCATGAGTAAGTTTAGGGATCAGTTGAACACATTTCAATATTCACACTGATAGATATCTTCTACATGACAAATGCACAGATAGTATATACAGAGGGGACCTGATGGAACATAGCAAGATGCAGAGATATTTCATCTCACCATTCAGAATGGTAGGGAATTACTTCTGTCAATTTATAATTTAACATTTTTATAAACATATTTGACTAACAGATCAGAAATTGGATATGCTGGGAACTGCTGTAAAATTTCAAGAGATTTAGTTTGAAAAATATTCAGTAAAGATCCTGTTACAAGGAAAGTTATATGTTCCGATAGTATAAAAAGAACTTCCCCAAAGATTCCTAATTCAAATTTAAATAAAATGAATCATAAAGAAAAATAAAAGTTTAAACAGTTCTGAGAAGGAATTGAACAAGACAGTATATCACATACAGAGTCAAAGCACAGGGGAACTCTGCAGAGACTATACACCAAGGAACTGATGTAATAATAGAACATATACACAGCCAAACTGAGTGCAACAGAGAAGAGTGGCTGGTTGAAGTGACGGACAACCAGAAAACAGACTGCAAAGGATGTTGTAAGAGTGCAGCCTTTAATGACTACTGAGAAGCCACAGTGATAGTCGTTCTGGTAAGTATATGAAAAGCTAACTGCAAAGGCAAACCAGTCCAAGTGCTAAAACAGTACACAGGAGGAGCCATGATTGTTTGCTGCTAGGCTGGTGTAACAGAAGTGCACACTAGTAAACTGTGTGGCAATATATAGCATGAAGGCAGACAAGATTACTACAGATATGACATGAAAAAGGCAAGAAAAGAAACTTTAAATTTCTTGCTCAAGCAATTATCTAAGAGTGCTGTCAACTGTTTAAAGGACAGATGAGAAAAGGCTGTAACTCAGACAAGTTAGAACATAGCCTTCACAGTAAGGAGAGATTTTCACATTGATAAACTACTTAAAGGAGAAACTGAGGCTGGAAATATGAACCACTTAATATCTTTGCTACCTATAATTTTTATAACATTACAGAAACTATACAAAAAAGAACCTCATAATAATCACACCCAAACCCTGTACTAAGACTATATTAAAGACAATTATAACAAAAAGTACATAGGGGCAAGAGAAAGAAGCCCTACTTCCCTCAGTGTTTAGAGACTTAAGATTCCGACCACCGAGCAGGCTATGTTCTTAGGCTTTGGTTCCTCTTCAGGATTGACTGCAGAACTGCCGGAAACCCTTTCTATAACAGTCATGTTGAGATGAGCAGAAAATAACATGCTAAGGTACTGAGTGAGAAATTAAATTATTAAGATTACAGTGGGTCAGTCAAGAATGCACTAGTTTTTGTTTATTTGTATGTTTGTTGTTATAAACAGTGTTTTACTCACTACTATTAGGAGCTGGCCTGGAAATCAGAAACCTACCCCAGGTTTCTTGTGGCTTGTCCTGGTGCTGTTTAACTTTTGGTGTTAATTCTGCTTCCTCAAGAGGGACTGCCCTGATGAGGAGTAGATGTCGAGGTACTCAGGTGATTTATGTGAGCCTTCTCCCCATTTTAACTAGTCAAATATAGGCACCTGTGATTGGGCAGTGGGAAGGTGTGATTGGGAAAGGTGGGGCTGGAGGTTTTAGAGAGTGTGGGGAGAGAGGGGAAGAAGACGGAGGAAGTGGAGGTGGAAGGAAAACTGAACAAAACTACTTGACCCAGAGAAGCCACAGGAGCAAGGGATCTCTGGGGAAGAGTAGTATAGTGGTAAATCTGCCCAATCTAGGCATACAGTTTATAAATATTGTGGCTGAGCTGTGTGTTTTATGCGGGCCTATTGGGATTAGAGATTTACTGCAATACCTTCTGAAGGCTGGGATTACAGCCTTGTACCACCATGCCCAAAAAGAAATTTACATTGGAGAGAGGCGGGGGAAGGGAGGGAGAGAGGGGGAGACAGAGACAGAGACAGAGACAGTCTTTAAATTGGACAAAGGGGGAAAATGTGGGGTATGCGGCTCCTTGGTAAATTGCTCAAATATTAGAGCCATGTTAATTTTCATAAGATTTCAATTAGGCCTTTCTAGTACTAATAGTTGAAAGCAGTAGTGCCTTCTTACTAAATACTAGTTTAAATTATTAAACTGGAGATGAAAGAATTCTTTACGTAACTGCATATAAAACAAACCCTTCCCTCTTTTGGAGGGGGACATGCTCCTCAACTAACTTTAGTATATACAACAATTGTACACCAAGATCAAGCCTAAACATCTGCTTAAAGCTTGTACACAAAATTGCCCTCTGATATATTATATTACTCATGAATTCAGAATCATTTTTAGTAGTTATATATGAGAAGCAAAAAACACTTGTACTTGAGCTAACTTTAACTTCCCCAAATTTTCAACATTTAAAATACTGGGATGTGCTGATATTTATTTTAATTAACATTTACTTTAATGTCATAAAATCTAAGTTTTTGTTGAATAAATCATTCTTCATGACACAGAGCAGTTTCCTCTGTGTGATGAGGGAGGTCTGTGCATATGTGTATAAGCTGTGTGTACACATGCAGGGAGATCTGTGCATGTGTGTATAAGCTGTGTGTACACATGCAGGGAGATCTGTGCATGTGTGTATAAGCTGTGTGTGCACATGCAGGGAGATCTGTGCATGTGTGTATAAGCTGTGTGTGCACATGCAGGGAGGTCTGTGCATATGTGTATAAGCTGTGTGTGTACATGCAGGGAGATCTGTGCATGTGTGTATAAGCTGTGTGTACACATGCAGGGAGATCTGTGCATGTGTGTATAAGCTGTGTGTACACATGCAGGGAGATCTGTGCATGTGTGTATAAGCTGTGTGTACACATGCAGGGAGGTCTGTGCATGTGTGTATAAGCTGTGTGTGTACATGCAGGGAGATCTGTGCATGTGTGTATAAGCTGTGTGTACACATGCAGGGAGATCTGTGCATGTGTGTATAAGCTGTGTGTACACATGCAGGGAGGTCTGTGCATTATGTGTATAAGCTGTGTGGTGTGTACATGCAGGGAGATCTGTGCATGTGTGTATAAGCTGTGTGTGCGCATGCAGAGAGGTGAGCATCTGGGGTTTTCCTCAGTTGTTCACCACTGTGTATTTTATGACAGGGTTCTCAATGAACTTGGAACTCACCAAATGGCTAGACAAACTGGGCTGCAAGCCAGAGGATCGCCCTGCCTCTGTCTCCCAGTGCTAGGATTACAGGAGCTTGTAATCATGCCCAGGGTTTAATGAGTGTTAGGAATCCAAACTCAGATGTTAACTTTATCCACTGAGTCTGAACTTATATCTCAAATGTGTTCTTTTCATAGAAATAAAGATAGAAAACTCAAGAGCTCTCACAATGGAGAGATTAGGTAGATATCAGAAAGAAAATGTGTGCTCGGAAGACCATGAAAAACCAGTATCACCTTTACTCTGATTTTATAACATCCTCAAGAAACAGATATAAAGACACAAAATCTACAACATAAAAAAATACATAATTCACAGAATACTTCTCATTTATAGAACAAAAAAAAAAAAAACACAATCCCAAGAATGAAGTTATTACAGGAAACAATATACATGAGAAAAATCCCCAAAACTTGTACACTTTAGAAGAGATCAAAATGGATGACTTTTATCTAGAGACATGGTCTTGCTGTTTAGTTAGCTATCCTGGAACTAGTAATCCTCCTGAGTTAGCCTCCCAGGAGCTAAGCTTACAAGCATGAATCACCAACTCAGTACAGAACCAAGTGTTGAGTAACAAGTTGGGAGTGAAGGTGTAACTTAGTGGATGAATAGTACTTTAATTCAAATTAAGATTTATTTTAACATTGTTAATTTAAGAAAAGGCCTGCCGGGCGGTGGTGGCGCACGCCTTCAATCCCAGCACTTGGGAGGCAGAGGCAGGTGGATTTCTGAGTTCGAGGCCAGCCTGGTCTACAGAGTGAGTTCCAGGACAGCCAGGGCTACACAGAGAAACCCTGTCTCAAAAAAGAAAAAAAAAAAAAAAAAAAGAAAAGAAAAGGCCTGCGAGGAGGGTGTGGGTATACCATTGGTGCACAAGCAGAGTTCAGAGGATACTTGTGTGGGTTGCTGTTTTCTCCTTCCACCAAGTAAGCCCCAGGTATCAAATTAAGGTTGTTGGGTTTGGCATCAAGCTCCCTTTACCTACTGAGCCATCTTGCCAGCCCAGAAATAACATTTTACAAAATGTAAATAATTTTCTATTGTTAAGACACACAAAATCTTGATTCACAACAGAACAATGCTAGATCCAGACTTTCCAGAGATTGCAGTATCTGATTATATTCTTATTTTGAAAACCTTTAATAGCCAAATAAGCAGCTTTCAATTAATCAGTAAATCAAGAACTAAAAATTATGAAATGAGACCATAAAGATAAATTTTGTTGGGGAATGGAGAGATGGGTCAGTACTTTAAGAGCATTGGCTGCTCTTCCAGAGGCCCTGAGTTTAATTTCCAGCAACGACATGGTGGCTCAAAACCATCTGTAATGGGATCTGATGCCCTCCTCTGGTGTGTAGGCATACATGAAGGCAGAACGCTGTATACATAATAAACAAACAGATGACAGGTGTGATGACACATGCCTACAATGCCAGCACTTGGGAGGAGGCGGCAGGAGGACTATTGTAAGACTGAGGTCAGCCTGAGAGGTGCATACCAAGATCCCTGTGCCTTGGGGGAGAAGAGGCAAGGATGTCTTTCACAACTGGGAGCAAATATAAACAAAAACTATAAGATGTTCCATATTAATCAGGTATAACTATCTACTAATCTTCATTATATCATACAAAAAGTGGTATTTCTGGGAGGCATAGGCAGGTGGGTCTCTGTTGAGTTTGGGGTCAGCCTGATAACAAAGCAAAGTCCAGGACAGCCAGGGCTACAGAGAAACCCTGTCTCAACAAACAAACAAACGAATGAAATGAAATGAAATGAAACAACACCAAACAACTGACGCCCCCCCCCCCAAAAGTGGTATGTGTTTTTACACACTTTCTCAGACCTTTGTTAACTTTTCCTAAACTGTCAAAACCAAACACAAACAAAAACCTTTCATAGAAGATATGGTATTGTGGCCAAAATAAATGTGATTCCACCTATGTCTGGTTTTCCTATTAATAACTAGAAAATTTTTAAAGCTGATTTATATAATCATACTTCCCTTTGGTTAAACTGCATCAATGACAGACAAGATACATGGACATTAGAAACATCCATGTATAAATTCATAAAATGATTATGAGACCTAAGCTTCCTCTCATACTGACCTACTAAAATTTTATATTGTCCACTCATAGCATAGACTGACTGAAGTTTCATCAGTCATGTACTTTTCAGTGGTTTATGGTGGAGACTACCATCCATGATTACTTTCCTTTCTACCTCTCCACATACTGATCGTCCCTTTGACGTACTTCAGCCCTGCCTCTATAAACAGCAGAATTTCCAGACGAGCTGTAATTAATTCAACCTTCAACCTTACAATATTGATTGTGTATAAGACATAGAAATTAAATCCCTAAAATTCTGTGTAACTCACCCACCTTGTTCACTGTCCTATATGATGTTTACCTTTCTTTTGCCTCTAATGTTTGAAGAAAACAGAAGAGTGACCTGGATGTCCCCAAACTTGCCCAAAGACCGGCAATGACAGGCTCTTCTGTGGCTTTTCACTGGTAGTGATCTCTTAAACCACAGCATTCAGATTACTTCAACAGAACATCAGAACAGAGTGGGGTGCTTGCTTCAGCAGAACTCCTAAAACTAGACTATACAGCAAAGATGGGCACGCCCCACACAGCATGACACAAGTGTGATTAACCAGCCTCACCAACATGGGCATGCCAGTGTTTTCTCTCACAAGCTGAATCTAGATTTTTCAAGTAGTAGAGAGGCAGTGAGCGACTTGGGGGAAAAGGACAGAAAAGGCAAGAGAAGTGACAAACTTAACCTATCACTTTGTGTGCTTGTGTTCGTGTGTGTGTGTGTGTGTGTGTGTGTGTGTGTGTGTATAAAAATAAAAAGATTTAGTGTTAAAATGAGCACATGAAAGGCTGGATACTACATTAATTTTTGGAAGCAAAAAAAAAAAAATTTGTTTTCCTTCTCAGTTCACTTAGGGCTAGGTCAGTTACTGTAGCTGCTTTGATAGCCTTTTATCAGCAAAAATAAGGAGACAGAAGTGGGTTACAAAATTAAAATACAGACTCAAAATACATAAATAATACTTCAGAGTTTTTAATTGTTAATACTTTGCATCTAAAGAGACAGAAGTGTAGCACAACTACTTAAGTAGTGTAGTGTAGATCCTGACTGGAGAGAGGCCACAGGAAAAAGTCCCAGGGTTCCCACTCACGCTCTTCCACTCATGCAGCTTCTGGCTGACTAGAGAGACGTTGAGAAGAGATTTGAACGCCTGCCCTCAACTATTTTATAACCAAGAAACGCACTTCTGTTCTATGTAGTCTCTGCATTTGGGATGTGTTTCTGCAGCTTAACCCACACTACTGCACACATTGTGAAGCAAGATGACAGACAGAGCAGTTACCTGAAGCATCATCTCCACCCTACTGATCTACACAGTTGTTTCAACAGCACATGGGCATACTGCCCCACCCCCAACAAGTGACCACTACTAGTAAAAGTTATTTATAAAATTGGGGGGGAGGGATGGTTCATCCAAGGGCGATCTCATTTTAGTAATGTCAGTGTGTACAAGATTCATGATCAAATAACCTAGAAGTAAATGCTCAGCATAACCACTCAGCCCACATCAAAGGTGTTGTTAGGATTCTTCACTGAATGTTTATGTATAGTAGCAACAAGAAAGGGCTGCGTCTGTAATTCCCCTTTCACTAAGACTCTTTACATGTGCCCTATCCTCTAAGATAACTATATGCACATCTAAAAGACAAAAGGAGTAACAAAAATAACTCTAATATGAAGCTAAGATTGAAATGATAACTGAACAGAAAGAGCTACAACCATCCAGATGACTTCTGCAGAGTGAGGCCTGCCCCTAACTACACAAGCAATTACAGCAGCAACTGTGCTCTGTGTTCTCTCTCCACTAGGTGGCTACAACAATAAGCTGAAAAGTGACAAGAAATGATGATGCCTGGAGCTGTAAAGTTATTTGATTTGAAGCAAGGAGAAGGAATGACTTTTATCTCTTCACACTCACACTAACCTAAGACTCACAAATGATCTAGGCTTTTGTTAACATACGTTCTCTCTGCCTCTCAGTTCAGTCAGAACAAGTAGAGTTCACTAATGCAGCAGGCTCTTGCCAAGACAGAACTCCCTTAACGTCTACCTATAAAACAAAGGTAGACTGGGTAGATTTTTTATTTCCACACAAGTATAACACGGAAGATCACAGGACATTAAAATCCTTTTCTAATATAATGGAAGAATCACCCTCCTATTTTTGCTATTTCTCTTCATAATCTTTATTTCTATAATTGTTTTCTACACCTTGAATGTCACTCAACAATACCATTTTAGATTTTAAACTGTCTTCATACAGAAACAAAGTAGTATATGGAAGGCCATAGGACTACTTCAGTAGAATTGTCTAGGTTTCAAATGTATCAAGTCATATTCATTCTCAATAATACAATTTTATTGTTACTACAGAAGCTTTGCTATAGATGTAGGTCACTGAAGCTGCCAATTATCATTGAAGGGAACCTACCCCTTCCCATTCAGCCCCTCCCCTCAGCTCAGGGACACAAGCAATATAACGCAATGCATACTGGAAAAGCACAACTGAAACTTTTAAGTCTAACAGGCAAATAAATCAGGGACTCCCCAGCCAGTAGAATCTTATCTACTAGTAGCTAGTTAAGCCTTACCTGACATGACTCCAAGCCAGCTGCAGCAGCCACATCCCCCTCTGCGCCAAAAAACGTCTTGCCTCAGTTTCCTGAAATTCCCAAGTAGGACAGGAATACAACCAGATGGCATCCCCAACCTGGGTATGGTCTAGTTCCACTGCCAGCAACCTTCCCTGGGATACCAGCCTGTGTCTGCACCTGCATTCATGCAGCAGCCCCTTTTTGGACCAGCTCAACATTAGAGGACAACAAAATGCTCCTCTGCTCAGAAACTCTGAAGGCCCTGACCTTACCAGTTAAACAATTGTTAACTTTTTAAATTTGTTTCTAATTAAATAAACACTCAAACTAGAGAACCTTAAAAGATTTGAAAGATTATGCTGAACATACCTGAAAAACAAAGTAGTTACAAAAAGATGGACACATGCAATTTTAAAATAATACTTAACAAATCCTTTAAAGCTGCTTATAGGAACAATCAGTACCTCACCACAGACTTCTAGTTCTGATGCTGTTAAAACTTTCTTGAGATTCATTTGTTTGACTTATTCAACTATGTAAATTAAACATTAATTCTTAAATGTTCTTCAAAAATGCTTATTGAATAATTAAAATTCACTGTATTCAAGAAATGAGCACCAGCTAAGAAATTATTTCCCAATAAAAAATAAAAAATCAGGGCTTTTTTTTGAGTAAGCTTTATTAAGCATTGCAAATACTTAAATTTGTGGTAGATTAGAAATAAATTAATAACCTGGTCCTTTCATAAGGATCTGAAACTTGTAATATTTTTTGGAAATCTAGATTAATATCTAAAATAATTATAGTACTTTAATCAATAATGATCTCTATAGCCAGGCAGTGGTGGGCACGCCTTTAATCCCAGCATTTGGGAGGCAGAAACAGGAGGATTTCTGAGTTCAAGGCCAGCCTGGTCTACAGAGTGAGTTCCAGGACAGCCAGGGCTACACAGAGAAACCCTGTCTCGAAAACAAACAAATAAACAAATAAACAAACAAACAAAATCTCTATTAATAGAAATATAAAAACAATTCAGAGAAATCAATTCAGACTAAAATTTGAAAATAAATTTGTGGTAGAATTACTTAAGAATTTAATAGAATCCATTTTAAGGTAGCCTTGAAAACCAATTACAAGGAAATGTGTTTAAGAGTTCTCTCCTGCTCAACATGATCATGTTTAGAACTCATCAATCTATGACTTTGCAATAGTACATTCTTAATGGATACAAGACAATTAAGGTTGTGGCCTCTGAACTTTCGTGCTCTAACTCAGGGATTCTGGAAACCTCAGGTGCCCGCTGGTGGCCATTTCCAGCTGAGCATATCCTTAGCTGGATATCCGCATACTAATACAGCCAGACACAGCCAGGCAGGCATAGCTGTGGGTTTCATTTTACTAACAACATTCTTTCATCCTTACACTTTATAGAAGGTATTTTTTTTTAACCTATACATTTTGTCAATTTAATTATTTTTCCTGGTTTACCCTCCCTCTTACCTTTTAAAGAACAGATCAGTTTTATAGATATATACATACACAAAGTAATGTAAGGAAAGTAATTAAAACTGTGTGGAGAACACTTTAAGAGCATCTGACAATGGATAAGGAAGTAGTAGCAGTTGATGAGTGATAGCCAAGTACAGCACAGTTCAACACAACCAACCATTTCTGCTTTCATTCCTTCTGTTGACATGTGAGCTGAGCTGCCTCGGTTAACCACCAATGCAGTCCACACACTCCAAGCAATGTAAGCAGAGATTTCACAACTTGTCAGGCGTGGCTGCTGTAGACAAGAACTATGAAAACTTGCTTCCATCTACTCAGATGCCCATATCAGATTGCAAAAGAAGCCAAATGTTCTACAATTTAGCTGAATTAAATCTCTCCCCTTCCTTGGCTCTGACAGAAAACACAGACCTAATCAACTATACAACTTTATTTTTTTAGCACAGAAGGGATCTTCTGACCCAAACCCTTAAAAATCATTAAGGTTTGTAATGTCCACATTTAAAATTTTCTCAGCATTAATGAGCAAGAATGATGAATCAGTTCATCCCATCTCTTCCTCTTCACTTCTCTCCTAGACTTTCCCCGAGAGCAGAGTAACAACAGCAATATTAGCCGTTCTGCTCCTCTAGCACCACTACTTCTGAGACTGTGCAATGAGCAACTGGCACTTTCCACGACACTGAATACCTTTTCCTTCAGTTCACGCGAATCGAGGCAGAGTTAAGTATACAGCTTAGTGACAGCATACTTGCCTAGCACATGTAAGGCTTTGGGTTTGAGCCCCACTCATGTAAAAGCATGCAAACAAAACACCTAAAATAAAATTGGTAATAAATGAGTATCACTAATAATGCTTACCACAGTAATTATCCTTTTTCTTATATTAAGCATATAAAATTTACCGTATGATATACTGACTAATCAATCCAAAAGCCTGAAGGAATGGATGTTTGGAAAATGCTCAGGTCACTCTTTTTCTTATTTATACATTAAGAATCATCTTTTCAAACTCAAGAATTCTTTCATTAAGCAGAGCAAAGTTCGCAGTCCCTGAGTCACATGTGCACATGTCACACACCACATAAGAATGAAGAACACTACCCAGAAATGTATGTTGCTTCTATTACTCTCATCACTTTTAAACACGCTGTGGTTGTGTCAATTTGTTAATAGCTAATTAAAGTATGCTAATCCTTAGCTTATTAAGTCTATTATAAAATCAAAACGCCATTAGGAAAAAGTGTGATTTTTAAAAGTCAGCAAATGGTTTTCATGCTTAAAATAAATTATTTTCATGGCACAAAAGCATTAAACTATCATTTCATAAACTTAGCACTTTCAAAACTTCCTAAAAATCAGTTTAGGAAAACCTTTGCTAAGAGATCACTCTCTGGACCAGCTATATAAAAGTATTCTTATTAGACTGTGCTTGAAAAGTCAATTCTGAAAAAGGTGTTAACTAGTGAGTCTTAATTTTTGAAAGGCTATGAGTCTCTCATAATAAAACCTGTGACCAGAGGCAAATGCCTACTTAAAAATAAAAACTATGAATAACTGTAGGGATTCCGAAAGCCCATGCTAATCCTTATTCCTTAAATTTGTAAACCACAACCCAGGACAATTAAAATTGCAGCTCATGCTCACAGGTTCAATGTGCACACAGCAACGAAGACATCAGATATTGGATTATAACCTAATAAACACTTTCCCGAGACTTAAAATATACTTGTGGGGGAAAAAATAATAGAATTGAAGGGTTTTTAATATAATGTTCTGAAAGTAAAGCATACCTCAGTTTTTCTTTTCTCATCTCAAGAATTAAATCATTAACAAGGTGGTAGAAGGCAGAGAATTACTAAAAGTGCTTTGCCATCCCAGCACTCCTGGAAAGTATCTAGCTCAGACGACTATCATCCGAACAAGCACTCCTAAAACAACAGCTGCTAGAGTCCAAGAATTTATATTGGTTATGATACCCTGACCTATGCCCAAAAGCCCCAGAGAAAATGGTTATGTTATTAATAGGAAGAAGTGTGACTAGTCTAACGTAATTATGCAGGACAGTAAGTTAAAACTAACTCACCCTAGAGGCTCTGGTCCAACCTTTTGTAACTAACTGTAACTAGATATCATCTACAAAGTTTGTGCTTGAGAACTGTTAATTGGGTTATTAAAGGAAAAAAGAAACCCATAATGCTTTAAATAAGTATGAGACTTTGTGAGGGGCTGTGGACTTAGCTACAGCTGCACCAATGCACTATGGAACCTCTACAACAGCGCCTCCAAGTTACTAGAAAGCTTCAATAACACAAAGTGGTCAGGATCTTTTATAAGCTAAATGCTTTCAAATTTTAAATTCTTTGTAATAATTTCACCTCCTAATTTAAAAATGGTACTGCACCCACAGCCCTAGCACATATGAGAAGCCTGAACTCCTTACAAGGGCAACCCTTAAGTAGTCTCATCAACTATGTGCATATAATATTTACTTCTGATACAAGGCATTAACTAAGAAAATGTTTTATGATTGGCTCATTACTGTTGATTCTTTATCAAAACATAATGGTAATTTATGAAGCCACACAGAAGCACAGAAATCACTTTAAGAATTTCTAGATGAATTACCAGACTGATATATAGATTATGCTTTTGTAAGGGATGTGAACCCACCTCATGGGGAGGTTTATATGCACTTTTACACTACCAGACATTCAGTTCTGACACCACATTCCAGGGCAGAGAATGTTTGCTAACTGAACTGCAAAGACCCACAGGAGAAGCCATGGGAAGGAACCAAATGGAAGGAGCAGTGGCAAGGAAGTGGGCAAGTGTGGGGAAAGCAAGAAGGGGGCGCGGAGCTAACAACCCCTGGCAACACAAGCTTACTATTCCAGCTCTGAGTTACTCCATGCTGAGAGACTAAGACAGATGCTCTTTGTTGCAAAATGAATCATTCAAGTATACAATTTCAGTTCTAATAAAATAAAAAGCCAAAAACAAACAAACAAACAAACAAAAAACCCACAATGCTTACAGATCTGATACCTGAAACTCACTAGAAAGTTACTCAACTTACCTGGTGCTAATCCAGCAGCAGCAGGACTTCCCATGGATGGTGAGAGAAAACTTGAGAGAAGGCAGACATATTTGACTGGGACACGTTACTCAGCCTGGAGGTTGATCCTCCTTTAGGTATAAATTCGCTTGCAGTAGGATTTGGTGTCTATTTGAAAATCAAATATAGGAAGTTAACACACTTTCGGCCCCCAAAAGACATTTGACCCTACTAGGTATTACTCTTCAGTATTTTACTCACTAAAAACTTTTACTCAAGAGTTTAAGCCTTTTAGTTTCAATTTTTTAGTATAATTAACTTTCTTAGTGGAAATCTGATAATCAAATCCGAGGTAAAAAATTTTTGTGTGAAGAATTTAAACCTCCATAAAACGTAAACTGTGCATGCATCATTTCTAAGTCATCCTTATTCATTTTTGAGAACTGGAGGTTGAGTCTACTTCAAAACTGAGCAACAACTTTCAAACTTCTATCTTTAAACCACTTCACAGAATAAGGATCAAAACTGCCTTTCTTTCTAAATTAATCACTTCCTTTATTGTAGGAACAAACATTTCCCCAATATGGTATTATGCAAAGTCAAGAAAACACTTAGGGCAAACCTAAGAAGCAAGGGACAAGAAAAACACAATGTAAAATGTAAAGGCCCTGCCGTGTGGCTTCACAGTGACTCCATGGCACTTACCACGGAGATCACACATGGGCAATCCTCTCAGTGGCACTCCCATACACCTGCTTACATATTCACTTTTGGCTTTAAGGACTACCAAAAATTATGACACAATATATTAAGTTCATAAAGCCTGTTTCTGTCCACTTGAAATTCTAACAAGATAGAAAATAAAAAGATGAACTAATTATTTTAAAGCCTACCACAACTTCCTTATTTGATATGAATGATCTAAGAGTTGAAAGTACTAGATCAGAAAGGGAATAAGCCACAGGCTAAACAAATTACAAACTTTAAAATAATGTTACTGGTAACTAAACTTCACTTCACCTAACTTAACTTGAGCTAACCTTCAGCTTACTGTGACCATCATGAAGTACACAGTGAAGTACTTCCCATGCCATGGCTAAGAACTGAAATTCTGTAAGGAATAGCCAGACCTAGTCCAAAATATGTTTTCCAGAAAATTCCCTTTTTAATCACATAAAGGTATTAAGGAAAGAAAAAAATCTCCAAATACTGAAGTTTCCAAAAATAGTGGCATATTCATGAAGTGGATGGACCAAACTTCTAGAACAGAAAGCAAGCCAATGAGAGTTGGTGGTACAGAGCCTCCAAGTCACAGGAGGCAAATGACCACCAAAACGCACCAAGCATGGCAGCCCCAGTCTGCACCAGTCAATCCCAAATCTAGTTTAAAAAGGAGGGGCAAAAGAAGCTACCTGACATCTTATGTAAGAGTCCAAAACACACCAGACATAGTGATGCATGCCTTTAATCCCAGCACTCGGGAGGCAGAGGCAGGTAAATCTTGAGTTTGAGGCTACCCTGCTCTACAGAGAGAATTCCAAGATAGCCAAGGCTATACAAAGA
Organism: Mastomys natalensis; assembly: GCA_021653895.1. Lineage (NCBI taxonomy): Eukaryota > Metazoa > Chordata > Mammalia > Rodentia > Muridae > Mastomys > Mastomys natalensis. Next base: position 161,908 of record JAJTUV010001315.1, on the reverse strand, counting down.
AACACCCTGTCTCAAAAAACCAAAATGGGAGGGGAAAAAAGTACAAATGCCTAGGAAAAATGGCAACTTCAAGATTACAAGTTTATTGTGAGACAACAAAATTAGATAGGGAAAATCATATATTTAGTGTATTCCTAAAAAATAAAAACCACCCTCTCGATTATGTTGTAATTATACTGACTGAAATAGGCTACCAGATTTCAAAGTTGAGTTTCTCCAATTTAAATCCATTTTTACTTCTTTCTAAAGCTTGTATTTCCTGTGTATGTTGGAAGAAGGAGGTGTTTGTGTTTGTTGTTCTTATGAGAGTGAATGTGCCATCAGAAGTCAACATCTGCTGTTTGACTCTGTTAGTCACACCTTATTTTTAAAATGGCTTCTCACTGGACCTAGGATTCACTGACACAAGCTGAATGAGTTGGCCAGTAAGCCAGGAACCCTATCATTCTAGAACCCTTACACTGGGACCACAAAAGCCTGTCATTATCCCTGGCCATTATGTGGAAGCTGGGGAGCCTCATGCTTACATAGCAAGAACTTCACCAACCAAGCTATCCCCAGTCCCATGAAAGCCTATGTTTAAAATGGAGAGGGTTCAATTCACTGTGCTTACAACAGTCAATCATCTATCAAAGGGCCCCAAACTCGTTACAATAGGAATTATTAAAATTAATGTAACTTAAAAGTTAACATACTCAACTGCAACCATCAACCACCGAAACCAAAAGCCCACTCACTGTTAAACAGGTGAAAAGATCTTAAAATCTTCATCTTTCCCATTTCTCCTCTTAAGTAGGTGGCTTGTGAGTTTAACTGTGAGCACCTGAGCTCAGAAATAAATAAACTCAAAGGAATATAGAATAAGCACATGGGAGCTACTGACAGATCGTGTTAGACAGGACAGAAAAGTATCATGTCATGACAAAGCTCAGGAAGTCAGTCAATATAATAAAAGAATACATTCAGGATAGTGAAAATGTGGTACCTACACACAATAGAATTGCATAGATTTAGTAAAGGAAAAATCAGGAAATCTGAAAGTAAATGGATGGAATTTCAAAGAATTAATTATACTGTCTGAGGTAACCCCAAACCAGAAAGACCAAGGCCGCAAGCTCTTGCCCACATGTGGGTCCTAACAGAGATCTCTAGATATCAGTGCTTAACGTGGAAGCCAGGAAACTAGGACGGGGCACTGGGAGTATGAGGAGAGTACAAAGATTTTAAAGGAGGTGAGATAGTAAGAATATGGATGCTATAAAGTGGAAAGAAAATAGGGGAGAGGGATGAGAAGACAGAGGAGACACGAAGGTGAGGAAGCAATAACTAATACTAAATAGGTAGGGAAAATGGATGTGGAAACCTATTTTGAAATGCATTCTCCTCTCTCTCTCTCTCAACACACACACACACACACACACACACACACACACACACACACCTACTGCCCTTGACCGACCGCTCACCAGAAGTTAAGTCCCTATTGCTGAAGACAGCACACATTTTGATCACAGGTCAAGCTAGTACTGACCTAGAAGGTAGTATGTAGGCTGCTGGGGAAGAAACATCATCCAAAGTTTTACCCCACAAAGGATCCTGCATGTTATAATAACAACTAGCCTGGAAAAATATGTGCATGAGTACATTCACAGAGTAGCATGAATGTTGTGGAATAATTGCTTTCTGATTGGCTATATGGCCCACTCCCCCAGGAGAAAATCCATGCTAGGAACTGTAGATCTATCTGGAGCTTAGAGTCCCCAGAGGTGAACTTATAATCTCGATACAGTATCAAACTGCTCTGTAAATGAGTATCTCTAGCTGCAGATTAGTGATGCACTCAGTCCTCAGAGAAGTATCTCTGTGTAGTAGATGTAACATAATTAACACATAAACTCAGAACTGGACAAAGTGCAGCAAAACAGTGGTGGTGGGGCGCTCAGCCATAAGTAGGAGGTCTACTTCACACCATCTCCTCCTCATCTCAAGAGCAGGGGATGAAGACTGGGGAGAAACAGTGTCTTCTGGACAAGACAGAACCGACGCAGACTTACTCAGGACCTCACCGTAGCTATGGCGACCTATACAAGACCAAGCCATTCAACATTCCAACAAAAGGGGTTCACAAGCCTCCACCTCTGGCTGAGGAACTATGGACAGCTGATGGCTGCTGGAAGAGGACGAGTCTATTTTCTTTAGAAATGGGCTTCAATGAATTGCCCAACACCCATTTATGTATTGGCAGCAAAAAACTGGACTCAGTGTATTATTAAAAAAAAATAAAGGACATTGAGATGTAACTGTCTTGGGGAGGGGCTCAGGGAGTTGAAAAGGGATTAGAGGGTTGTATCCATGATGAAATCATCATAGAATAAATTGTATAATAACATTTTTAAAAAGATTTAATTCTTTTTTTAAAGATATACTACTTAAGTCTATTTAGAATATGAAGTTTCTTCTTTTATGTATTAAGGGCAAATCATCTAACCCTTTTTGTATCAAAGTAATTACAGCCAGGTGGTGGTGGTCACACTTTTAATCCTAGCATTTGGGACACAGTGGCTCATGGAGTGGATCTGAGTTGGAGACACCTGATCTACAGTGAGTTCTAGGACAGCCAGGTCTACACAGAGAAACAATGTCTCAAAACAAACAGACAAACAAAATAACCAAAACAAGATAACCAAATGGGGTAGTTGTGGGAAGGGGATAATTACAAAGTCCATTTCTAGGTAAGTGTGGTGGCACAAACACTATTAGCCTGAAGCCAACTGCTCTACAGAGCTAGTTCCAGGCCAGGCATGGGTACATAGTGAGACACTGTCATACATACTAAACCTAATTCTTTAATACATCTAAATAATTTAGTGTCTGTCATTCAGATACTGTCCACTTCATCTCGTTAAATTCCCCCCCACATGTGTGTGTGTGTGTGTGTTTGTGTGTGTGTGTGTGTGTGTGTGTGTGTGTATAAAAAGCAGTATGCCCCACACATCCACATTTGTCTTTTGTTTTTAACTGTGTGTGAGTAGATGGAGAATGTGACATCAGAGTGGGTGCCAGCAGAGGCCAGAGCATCAGATCCCAGAGCCAGAATTACAGGTGGCTATGGGCTGCCCTACATGGGTACTGGTACTTGTCCCTTAGCACTTTACAAAAGCAGTAAGTGCTCCTCTCTTAATCATTGAGGCATCTTTCCAACCCTGTTCCACCCCCCAATTTTCTTTTTCCTATTCATTTCTGCTCTAAGTTTGCTTTCTTTGGGTGTGACTTACCATTTTGTTCCTAGTTTTAAGGCTGAAGCTACGATCATTTATTGTAAAAACCCATCTTTCCTAACAGAGACATTTGTTTAGTAAACTCCCCAATTATTACCAGCTTAGTAGCATCCTATATCTTTTGATGATGTATGTCTATTCAGTTTGAAACATTGTCCAATTTCTTTTTATTTCTTCTTTGACCCCTAATTAATTAAAAGTATGTCACTGATTTCTAATTCCACTACGGTCAAACCATATCACATGTACATATATACATGTACTTGACTGTTGCCAGGCAGAATGTTCTATAAGTGCTAATTAGCTCAACTTGGTTTTTAAGAGTTGTTTAACTCCCTTATCTCCCACGGCCTTCTTTCCCTATCATTATCTGTTTCTCCTTGCAATTCTATCAGGCTTTGTCGTCTGTTATTAGCTAAATCAACAATAAAGAATGACATGTTCATCCTCTTAACAGTTAAATGATATACTGCACTGCATCTCTTGGTGTTATAACCTTTAGCCCTGTTATTTTATGCTCCAAAGTCTAGCTTGTACCACATAATGTATAAATGTCCTAGCTTTCTTTTGAGCAGAATAGTCAATCTTCTAACATATATCTAATATAGGTCTCTTTTTGTTTGTATGTCTATGCTGAATGTGTGTGATGTATTCTTAAGCACCTGGGGAAGAGGGTACAGGGTGGACACACCCACATGGAGCACAGAAGAGATGTATGGACTCTTCCTTTACTGGTCTGAAATGAAATTCTCTCATGAACCTGGAGCTCATTGTTTTTTGGCTAGGTTGGCTAGCCAGCAACCCCAGCTATCCCATTAGCCCCAGTGCTGAGGCTTCAGGCAAGTCCATTATTTTTATGGTGGTGCTTGAGGATACGATCTCAGGTCCTCATGCTTGCACAGCAGGCACTCTTTATAAACAGTACTAACATTGCTAGTCTCTCTAAAGCAAGGTTCTTACAGCATCATTATAGCTTTTAATATCCAATCTGAAACACTGTCCATTACTGTGATATTCTGACAATGTAGATTTGATACCATTAGAAATAGGGTTGGGTTTAAAGCCATCACCTGACTTCTGGTTTCATCTGAGCAGCCCCCACCCTGACCCTGAGTATTTTTTCATTTATCTCTTGATGAATTAAGTTAAAATTCTGTTCTATTGTTGTAGTAATTCCCTCAAGTTTTCAATTATCTTTAGATTTTCACAAACTGTCTTACATTTGCTGAGGCCGCCATAACCAAACACTGGACACTACAAACAGAAATCATTTTCTAAGTCTCCTAAGCTGGACATCCAAGATCAAGGTGGTACCTACCACCAGAGGTTTCTCCTGAGGCTCTCTCTCTTCTAGACAGCTGCTTTCTCATTGTATCTCCCCAGATCTTTACTCTGTACATCAGATCTCTGGTACCCATCCCTTTATATAAGACTCATAATTACACTGGCTTTGGGTTTCACCTTAGGACCTCATTTAGCCTTAATAATCCCCAAAGACCTCACCTCCACATATAGTAATGTGAGGAGTTAGGTGCAACATATATGAGTGGAGGATAGAGGATAGAGGGACATAAAGCTCAGTACTCTTTGTTTACTGTTTTTTGGGTTGTGGTTCTGGGCTAACTTCATCTATAGGCTTAAACTTTTTATCAGCTTCAGGAAATGCTTGCCCAATAATTCTCAAGATGATTATTTCTTTACAACTCCAGCTCTCTTCAGGATCAACAACCAAGTACATTACAGCAGCTGATGGTGCCTCATATCTCTTTTCAAAAAAATATGTATGGTCTTGTCTTTAAGTCCATTCTTCTATAAACTCCAATCGCCCATCATTCCTATCCAATCTCTAACTTTTAATGATTTGTTGAGTTTCACATCATGCACCCCATTCCCATTCATCTCCCCATTCCCTTGTATCAACCCTTCACCCTTGCAACTTACTCAGAAACAATCAATCAAAACAACAACAACAACAAAAAAAAAAACCAAAACAAACAAACAAACAAAAAAAACCAAACAACAAAGCATAGAAAACAGCTCATCATGGAGGTTACAGTGCGTCAGTGTGTCCCACAGTATATATCCCGCTGTTTACACATCTTCACTGGAAAATGTTCATTGTAATGACTCATTGGTCTGGTTCGAAATCTCTGGTTTCTGTGCCATCATCAATATTGGATCCTTATAGGAACTCCTCCTGGCCATTCTACTGTTGCCCTGTGTCATGAAGATCCCGCAGCTTTGGAATAGCACAAATCTCAACAGTTTACACATGATAGAGATTCTGGGGTGGGCCAATTAATTCAGAGGCCTGGATCGGGCCTGGGTGGTAACTGAGCTGGTCAGCCTGACAGCTCTCCACACAACCAGAGCAGGTTCTCTACCACTGCTCTCTCTGGCTAGGTCACCAATGCCACCATCATACTGACAGGAGACAGTGTCACCTCTCCTGTTCTCATGCCCTCAAGGCCAGCTCACTGGCACTCACACCTCCAGAGCCAGCTCCACTGTGTTGCCCAGTCAAGGTGCAGGGCATACTCTCCAAACACTGTAGCCTGCAAGGAGCTTCTCCTGCTCTCACACCGTCGGGACTGGCTCACCCATGCCTTTACCATCAGGGCCAGGTCCACTGTGTTGCCCAGGTCAGGTGCAGGCCCAGTCTCTCCAGTGCTACAGTCAATAAGGGGGCAAGGACAGTGCTCCTGTTCTCATGACTGCAAGGCCAGCTCTCACTCCCACACTCATGCCACCTCATGCTAGACTAGCGGCAGGGCCAGTTCTACTGTGCTGCTCAGATGAGGTACAGGGCCCACTCTTCTGAGTGCAGCAACCAGCAAGGAACAGGGCCAGCTCACCCACTCTCATAACCTCAGAGCCAGGTCTCCAGATTGCCACAGGTGGTGGGGGAGGGGCATTACCCCCACACCCATGCCACCTCATGGCAGATGAGTGGCGGTGACAGCTCTCTTGAACTCTTACCCTCTGGGCTGGCTCACCTGCACCCCCTCAACCAGAGCTAACCCTAATGTGTTGTACAAGTGCTGCAGCCAGAGAGGGGCAGGGCCAGCTCACCTACTCTCATGACCAGCTCTATCAAATGCCTCAGATGGCTAGGAGTGCTGGAGGGAGGGGGATCCCCCTCCAACAACGTACCTCACAGTGGAGGAGTGCTGGAGCCAGCTCTCCTTCGCTCTCACCATCATGCTGGCTTACCTGTTTCCCTACCACCAGGGTCAGCTCTCCCCAAGGAGGCAGCTGGTGAGAGGCAGGGACCCTGTGAGCAGCTTTCCCAAATGCTGGAGGTAGCAAAAGGTGGACACACACACAACCCAACTCTGTACCCATGCCACCCAATGGCAGACAAGCGGAGGGGCTGTTCGCCTACAACCCTGACACCAGGCCCTCAGTGGCAACTTGGGCTGGGACCTCACCATGGCCTCAGTTGGTGGGACTAGGCACTTACAACAGGCTCCTCTTCTCCACCCAAGTCTCCAGTCCCATTTCTCTTCATACTGCTCAGGCTGCTCCACTTCTCTTCCTCTCCCATACTACCACATGCATGCAAATTGTGTTGGCTCCCACTACAGGCTGGCTGTGCAGCTGGTGGGCCTCTGGGTGACATCCTCCATCTGTGCGGTGTAGTATGACAACAATCAGATGTCTATGGCCCACCTGTGCTGTGCTCTGGAAAAGCAGGTCTGTGGTGGCATGGCAGTTTGCAGGTCTCTGTCTTCCTCCCAAGCTCTCCTGCTTAGATTTGATTTGATTTTTATGATTCCTAGGCATAACACTACATTGGCCACCAAGCCAGGCATCAAGCTAGGATGAGCAAAGGACTGCCATCTGCTCTGCCTCTGACTAATAAAAGAATGCTTCCACCAATGAGGTGTCTCTTTGCCCACTGGTCAGGTGGGCAGGTTGTCCAATCTCTTTTTCACTCCAGACACTGGCTTTAAGTTCCAAAACTTTTAATTTTCTTATCTGGAAGTTTAACTCATCTTCCTTATCTGTACTGACATGTTCTGTCTTCCCTCTAACTTTCCAACATTTGAAATGGGATTTAATAACTGTTTTGACATTTTGTTTTGGTAACTACTTCAGCATCACTTCTGGAGCTTTTGATCACATCTTCTCTGTATGAGTCTTTTTTACTCTGCCGTTTGTGTGGACAGAATGATAAATTATTCTTTTATCTCGTTTGGTGCTATATTCTTAGACAACTTTTAACTTGTGTTTCCTGTTGTGCTTAAATTGCTTAATATGTAGTTAGACAGGACCTTTCAAGTCTTGCTTTAAATCCTGATTAGTGGACTTGGGATAGCATTCACTCTAAGCCCAATTTGGTCCCAGGACTATGGTGAAAGCCCTTACCCATTCAATACTTGGTGAATTAACAAATCTTCCTTATGTTGCCTGGTGAAATCAAAATCTTTTCCAGCTTCATGCAAGCTCTGAAAAGTATTCTTTTGAGTACATGGGGGGGGAGGGGGCGGGGAGGGGACTGGGAAATTTTGCCTTGATAAAATGATCTTTGAAAGCTTAAAAAGATGAAGCCTTGAACAGAGGATCTGTTGAGTGCTGCTCACAGTCTTTGGTTTTTAGAAGTAAAACACACACAAAAAGTAACAGAGTAAATGGAAAAGAGAAATCAAGGCTAACCAAAGCCTGCAAGTCTACACTGCCATAAGATGTTTTCTTAATGGTTTACTATCCATTATTACTTAATGGTTTTTTCCTTGTTTAAAGCACATTCAAATATGGTTAATTTAAGATTATCAAAATATACTAAACTTGTCGATTAGTTGAGTCAAGTTTTACCACTTAAGCAAAATGCAAGGTGTCTCTTTACAGCAATAGCATAGTAACTAAGACAGAAGTAACAGGTATTTCTCTCCCGTAGTCCCTCCAACTTTTCCTTACTAAGCCTATATTTACTCTGCTTTAGGAAAGAAAAAAAAAAAAAGTAAATAACAAATAAATACCAATGGGGATCTGGTAATAAGGATTATGGTATAGATAGCAGTGTGTAGCACGAAAAATTATGCGGGCTGATACATTTCTAACTAGCATGAATAGCAGAAGTAAAACAAGATTAAAAAATTTTAAAACATAGGCAATGATAAACTGCTGTGTTTTAAAGTGGCTTGCTCGTGCTTACAAAGAGGAACAAGACTATATATACAGGCAGATATATGAAAACTTTAAGGATTCATCATTAAAATATTAGCAAAAATGCTTCCCCTGGGTTGTGAGAAGGCTAAGAGCATTTTTTAATTTCTTTTTTGTACTTCTCTCATGTCCGAATATTTTCAAAAGCAAACATGCTTTGGAAAGCTGTAAACTGTAGTTTAAGATTATAAACCACAAAGCCATTCAGACTACTCTATTTTATTTGCATGTCACTAAACAATGGTAGTGTCCCAGCAATCCAAATACAATAGAACAATTTAAATGAGAACAGTAGCCTCACTCTACATACAAGAAAGAACTTCGCACCAGGAGGCCATTCTTACTTCAATGCCTCTGTGGTTACTTACACATCATGTGGTTACTTACACACCAATGTACTCCCAATTCTAACAGTCACAAAGCATGCCACCTAGCTCACTGTCAGGAGTCTCAGTAGTATGCCATCCAGGAAGTACCAAGTATTCAAGAGAAGAATGTTCCATGCAGGTACTTCCTCTACAGGAACCGTGTTTACATTCGATATATTCACAATGACTAACAGTTAACACTATCTGCCTCATTCCACAAAAAAAGCAAATTTATTTAGAAGCACTTTTCCTAACCAAGAATTCCACATATTTAATCCACAAAATATATTAAGACTTTCAATTTTTTTTACAATGACATTTTGTCATAAAACTATACTAAGAAAAAGGTTAACAAAATATATAAAGCTCTACATTTTAGAACTCACAGGCCAAATACGCACCTGGCTAACACTCACTCATAAGGGTTCGGTCATTCAACAGTACAGGAGCCATTCTGGGCCTTGTGGCTGGCACTGCAGGCACAGACACAGGTACTGTGTTTCAAAGCTCACAGGACAGAACTTCACAGAGAACTCATTCCAAATGGAGGTCTATATTCCCAAGAGCCCAAAACATCGATGGCTCTTAACATAGGTACCTACACTGTACTACCTACAATTTGCCTATATGGCTGTAATATAAATAATTAGTATAGTACAGTTAAGTTCTAGGGGAAAGCAGGTGTCTAATGACCTCAGACTATAGCATGGTTTGAATATGAAAGAACAAACTAGTTAAACCAAGTTGAACACAAAGGGTATGCCACATGTCGTCCAAAAAGGAGGCTCGAAGGCAGAGAGCAGCCTGAGGGGCATGGTCTTTCAACAGGCTTTGGTAGTATGGGCATGGGCAGAAGACCTAAGTGTCCTGTTACAGAATCTCAACTTTTCTTCCTAATAATAAACAGATGGGCAAAGATAAGAGGAGCAAGATCAAATAAAAAGGAAGGAACTTAAGAGTAAGACCCAAGAGCAGGAAACAAGGTAAGATACCATCAGTAACAGTAAAAATGAAAGTAACTTAGAAGGACACAAAAGAGTTCTTAGTGGAAGAAGGACATGACAGATAAAGGCAGCAGAGTCTAAAGGAAACCACAAAGGAGACCCAACTGAAAACTGACAGGTATTTATAAACAAGCTAGGCAGTGCACACAAAGTTGTTTATGAGTGTGTACAACTGTGCTGAGAGTAGAAATGTGTCTGAGGAAGACTGTACTGGAGTTTGCTTTTTATACACTCAGTTTGATGTTCTGAGTCATATAGATAAACAGTTCCTATAAGCAGCTAATAATATACTACTTAAGAGTGGCTACAAAGGACTAGAAGGAAGGATTTGGGAATCAAATTTGACTAGAAAACAAGTCAAGCAATTAAGGTATGCGATCTGTAAAGAGCTCTATGAGGAGGCAAGAGAATCAAGTTGGGCAGGGAGAAAACACTACACTATGTAACGCTGTTCAGGAAAAACTTAATGGTGCCACCAAGTCATGTGCTACATGCAAGGCTGCAACTACAATAAGCACCTTTTTTCTTTCTCCTTGCCTTAACTCTTTGCTCTTCTTTGTTGTCACCCTACATAATAGTAATTAGCAGTGACCAGCGCCACACTCAGCCACTACCATATCACTTTACTTGCCCTCTCCTGCAATTACACGGGTGACACTCTACTTCCCTTAGTCTGTTCTTCATTTGCTTTGTACTTGAAAATCCTGTCTTTTCTCTTTGCCCTGGCCCCAAAATCCTTCTTCCACTTCTGACAGTAACTCATCTTTCTTCCTCATAGCTGCAGAGAGAAAGCAGAACGAGCCCAAAAAGAGAGATGCATGTTGCAGATAACGAAGGCAGAAGAGGAATCATCTAAGTAAGTCCTTTACAACTGAATACCCAGACATCAGGCATGGAGCTACAGAATTTTGTGTTTGCCCTTCTGGGTTCCAGCCTTATGTTAGTGCAGTTTTTCCTGGCTGTGCTCCCATTTCTTATGGTATATTCTATGTCATTGCATGTTGGAAGTATATAATTTGTTTTCTAACTTTTTTAAACAATGACAGTTAAGAGATCATTGTGTCAGAAGAGACTTTGGGGCTTTTTTGAACAGTGTTGAAATTGTCAAACACTACAAGGGCATCTAAAATTAGCCTAAATCCATCTGCATCATGATATGGCTATGCTTATGAAGAATATGGAAAAGAATGTAGTCGATAGAATAAGAGATGTTTCCCTAGAGCAGTGGTTCTCAATCTTCCCAATGATACAGTTCCTCATGTTGTGGTGACTTTTCACCATAAAATTAACTTTGTTGCTATTTCCTAACTGTAACTTTGCTACTGTTAAGAATCGTAATGTAAAATATCTGATATGCAGATGGTTTAAGGCCACCCCTATAAAGGGTCCTTCTGCTAAAAAAAGACCCCCAAAGAGGTCGAGACCCCTAGGTTGACAGCTGATGCACACTACAGGCTTATGTACTTGAACACTTAGCTCTAGCTAGCTGGTGGGACTGTTTAGGGGTGGGAGTTATAGAACCTTTAGAAATTGGAGCCTTTGATGATGGAAATATATCACAACGGGCAGGCTTTGAAATTTTATAGCCTCACCACGATTCCTGTTCTCTGTTTCCCATGTGTACAGGTGAAAATGTTATATGCTTGCTGACTAACATGCCCTCCTCACCGCTAATGTACTCTACCCCTCTAGAACCATAAGCCAAAATTAATCCTTTCTTTACTAAATTGCTTTTGGGCATGGTATTTATCACAGCAACCAAAAGATAACATACAAATGCCATTAATTTCTGACCAGTAGGTAGCCTTATCAAAATTATTTTCAAGTGTCTGGTAAAAGTGCAAACTTCAGCTAAGGGATGAATGAAAGTCATGAAAAGTAGCTCAACACAAGAAGGTACTAGGCCCCCAAATCTGCTCACAGTTGCCTAGACATATGAATTCTTTTCCTTATGTATTCTTTCTTGCTGGTTACCAAGATAACAGAAGATAAGCATGGCACATTTATAAGGTAGAAGGAAAAAATCTTTATATAAGAAGTTCTTGAAAAGCCAAATGAAAGGTTTCCAGTAAAGACAGATTCCAAGGCACACAGTACAAGGAGAAAACACAAATCATTGCAACAAAGGGTCTGAATAAGAGTCTCACAGGTCCACCAGCCATTACTTACCAAGAAACAGCAAGTTAGGTAGAGTCAGGAAAACGAAATAGGTGAGGTGGAGAGGGTGCTAAGGGGATGGAGGCAAGAGAACACTGCATTCACTTCAAGGGACTGCAGTTACACTGCAGTTCTCTACCTCTCCAAAGTCCCAAGGACCCTAACCTAATAATAATAACCTAATATAGGGCAAAGTCTTGCATTTATTAATTCCAATCTATTTCATCAAATCTACAATGTTCCCATTCCTAGACCCTAAAGACTAAAACCAACCTGAAGTAGCACTACAACCTAGTGAGTAATTGAAGACCTCCCTCCCTAAGCATATCTAATGAGCTTCCAAAACTTCTCTGAGCTTCTAAAAGAAGCGCTAGTTAGAGAAACCTAGCATTCACAGAAGGATCTGCGATCCATGAGACTGTAACATGAGCCTTCTTATGAAGTACTTCTCAAGATGGTGAAGTGACATCAAAGGAGATCCTGACAAGTAAACAAGGAAATCAAGTGGATCCTCTCACAAACTTGCAGAGGTCCAGCCTCAGTGTGAGGAGGGTCCTGAGAAAGGTGGGAACAGGAGCAGCGCTGATTCAATAATGACTCGGAGTCTGTAGTAAGCTGCTATCAGTTCAAGTGCTCTCTGTTCCCTGAGATTTCTCGTCATTTTCCTTCTTTTCCTTTCTGACCAGAGAGCATAAATCCAGTCTTTTATTTTTAAAATTACATCATCAAGACGTTGGGCATTGTTAATAATATCTAAAAATTCTCAAATTTACATAAATTCTATGAATCGCAGATCAATAGTCCCAGCCCTCGCTTCCTTAGAGCAGAAGCACAGTTCCTCACAGGTTTTACAGTCTTCTTCACAGGTAGCTGGCAAAGCGCTTGCCGTTTCTTGGTATAGCACACAGCAGTCTTTAGTAACTATTTCCATGTAAAACAGAAAGATGACATACTACTAAAATTAAAATGATTCCTTACAAAGTTCTAAAATTTACAGCTAGCTCTCTAATCTCTCCAGGCATTATCAACTCTAATTCTTCCAAGTAACCAGAAGAACAAAGCACTAACTTTTTATATGCTTATCTGTCATCTTCTAATTCTCTGACCTTTGTTTCCTCATCCTAGCAATTCCATGGCCTCGTACTCTCCTTCTAATACCATTTGTTTCTAAATTTTATGTGTTTCTCCTATAAGATAAACCCATCTATCATTCACTTGTATTTTATAGATTCCTATTTTTTTTCTTCTTGACATCACTTTAACTCTCTGTCCTTGATGTCCCCAAGTTCACCCTGGATAATTAATGCAGCAATCATTGAACAGGAGGATGCATGTATCTCATGATTCCAAATTCAAGGTCAAGTCTGGCAATGAACTATTTCTACAAAGGACCATGTAGGCTTTTATGGCCTTTGTGGTTGTCTAGATCCTTCCCATGGCCCTAAAGGCCAAGCAGAGAAAAGGCCAGCTCCTCGTCCTCTACAGCCTCATGACCACCTCCATTCCTCAATCCTGAAAACCGCATCTGTTTCATTATATGGCATGATTGGCTCTGCGTAATGGGGGAAGCATATTCCCCAGAAAGAGAGACTGAAAGTAAAGTAGTAAGGATAGCAGATCAGTTTAAGGGCAACCATCAGCACATGTGGGAGCCATGAAGATCAATGGCCAGGCGATGCTCCAGGTGCAGGAACTGTGTCACATGTCCCCTTATGCAGCCATGCCAGATCCAGCACAAACCCAACAGTCTTCATGCATTCCATCATTTTACCAGGTAAGCAACTATCACAGTAATGCACAAAACTTATGGTTCATTATTTTAAAACTTCTGAGGCAGAATGAATATGGTTTTAATACATCAGTACTTTAGGCAAATTCTAATCTCTAATACCATAAAAATTTTGTAGAACTTTACATCTCTCAATCCTGTCTTCAAGTAGGTACCAGATTCTTACATGGTACACAAGCACACAGGTGGCACACATCCATACATGCAAACAAACAACCATACACATAAAATAAATCTTTAAAAAACTAAAATAAAGCAAACAGGTCTGAAGAATGAGACCAATGTCAACTTCTGGCTCCATAAGCATATACATAGGTGTATATACTCATACATGGATTGATCTCTCTCTCTCTCTCTCTCTCTCTCTCTCTCTCTCTCTCTCCACACACACACACACACACACACACACACAACGGTTTAGAATAATTACTACAAAATTACACATACTGCTCAGTAAAAGAAAATCAAAGTGATGTTTACAAATGACCAAAATAGTCTGAGAATAAAAAAAAAAAAAAAAGTATAGTTTCAAATAGTGCACAATCCAATAGAAAAGAACAAGCAGATTAAAGCAAATCATCCAAAACTAGAAAAACTTTTAACTTCTTTACTAGAGAACTAGAGAACAGTGAGATATATCTATTTCCTCCAGATTGAACAGTGACCATGGGGAAGGCCACATTAGCACCATCTCCTGAGAGAAAAGAAACATTTTCAGGCTCCACTTATAATGATACAGGGTAGCAGAGGTACAGAGACTCAGTAACATGTTTCAGTGTCTGTGTGTTATGAACCACCTTCCTCCCAAGAAAAGCAAGAGCCCATCCAAGTAAAACACAATGTATGTAGGCAGACAGGATGACCCAGAAAGGGAAACCAGCAACAGATCTTAAAAACATCCAATAAGATGTTCAGACACGCCGGGCGATGGTGGCGCACATCTTTAATCCCAGCACTTGGGAGGCTGAGACAGGAGGATTTCTGAGTTCGAGGCCAGTCTGGTCTACAGAGTGAGTTCCAGGACAGCCTGGGCTATACGAAGAAACCCTGTCTCGGGGAAAAAAAACAAAAAAACAAACAAACAAAAAACAAAAAACAAACAAACAAAAAAGATGTTCAGACACTTAAGTGAAAGGTGTAAGTAGGTCAGAATCATGAAAAAAAAAAAAAAGGGAGGGGCAGAGAGGGGGGAACACAAGCAGACTATCAAAGAGCAGGGATAAAAGCAAACAGTATAAGAAAAAAAAATCTCAGCATTTAGATCTTGATTAATTACAACTGTTTTTTTTTTCCTAAAGCAGTTTTCCATTTGTCAAATGGGGAGACCTCGAGTGTTATATTTAATACAACAGTAACATATACTGCCTGATTTTCCATTCTTCGGTTAATCAGCAGGAAGACCTCAGTAGTTCTCATCCCCTAAGTAGCACTATGCGCACAGTACTAGAAGGCAAACGTTTACTTTTGCCAGGTGTACTTGTGCACAGCTTTAATCCCAGCATCTGCAGTGTGTGGCCATCCCAATCCCCAACCCATGCTGGGAACCGACCGAACTCAAGGCTCAACCTCAAACAGGTTCAGGGTTGGGACAACCAAATGATGAGCAAAAAAACCAAAAAACAGACTACAAAACATTTGCTTTAAAGAATGGGAAAGCAGCTGAGCTTGGTGGCACTGGCCTTTCATCACAACACTTGGGAAGCAAACACAGGTGACTTTCTATGAGTTCAGCAAGTTTTAAGTTCCCACACAAGAACTTCAAAAGCGAAACGAGAAGAAAAACCTTTACACTGAAGCAACAGCAACTTGAGTTGCTGTTCACTAAATACAGTGAACAAGAAACATAGGCAGAAACACAAAAACTGAACTGTTGGGAACATAGGCTGTTTTGAGGTGTGATAGTATCGTTTACCTCCTGAATATTTGTTGGGGAAAAAAGATCTCATTATAAGATCTAATTGAAAGGCAATGCTCTGTCCTAACTTGAAATGTAACCAGTTACTCTAGAGCAGTGGTTCTCAGCCTTCCTAAAGCTGCTCCTCTTTAATGCAGTTCCTCATGCTATGCTAGCCCCCAACCATAAAATCATTTTGTAGCTGCTTTATAACTATAATTTTGCTACTGTTATGAATCCTAAAGTAAACATCCAATACGCAGATGGTCTTAGGCGACCCCCGTGAAAGGATCACTCAACACCCAGGTTGAGAACTGCTGCTTTAGAGCCTTTTCTCGCACAGGCAAAAACCTGATAAACCTGAACACATGGAGAAAAGAAAAAGTCAACTTCAAAGCAGGATTCTTGCTGAGAAGTGTTTGAATTCTGCTCTCAACTGGTTGATGATGGAAGGTGGGGAGGAAGAGGAGGAGGAGACTTACAACACAAAGAAATGATGATGGTAAGGTGATGATTAAGTGATGTAGTAGAAAAGAATCAGTCTTGAAAGATTCAGCACAAAGGCTTTAAAGAAAGATGAGAAAATCTAAGCAAATCTTTTTTAAGGGTGGGGCAGGATAAGAGAGGAACAAGAAAATGGAGCCACTGACAAAGTCCTCTGATGGAAATCTTTTTAGAGGAGAGGGTCTGGGTAAGCGGGAAGAATTAAAAAAAACCAAGTTGATGAAAACTGACCAGCCAAGCCTAAGTGAAAATCTGCTAATTAGGATATTATTTGTCACGTTGATTCTGGAATGGTCAGTTTCTTTCAAAACAGAAATGGTACACCCTATGCCTTCTCTTCTGATTTTAACTATGTCTTGTATTACACTCAGATTAGATCACCATAAATTTAAAATGATCACTACAGAAAATGACTGACTGCTGAGACTGCCATCCCAAGTAACAAGTGTAATGGCTTTTCTAGCTTTCTGGCTTCAATGGTCATGTGTTATTACCAAAAACACCATAAATGTATATTTATAATATCCTTCACTTAAATGAAGAGATGACTCATGGATCACTGGCTGCTCTTCCAGAGGAGTTCAGTTTCCCATACCCACAAAAATGGTTCTCAATCATCTGTGATTCTAGTTTTCGGATCTCCAATGCCCCCTTCTGGCCTCTATGGGCACTAGCAAGCACACAGTACACATACATACATGCAGGCAAACACACATAACATTTTTTAAAATGAAGGGGACTAGAAAGATGGCTTATGAGTTTAAAAACATTTGCTCTCAAGAAAGACACAAATTGCCAGGCAGTGGTGGCGAACGCCTTTAATCCCAGCACTTGGGAGGCAGAGGCAGGCGGATTTCTGAGTTCAAGGCCAGCCTGGTCTACAGAGTGAGTTCCAGGACAGCCAGGGCTACACAGAGAAACCCTGTCTCAAAAAACCAAAAAAAAAAAAAAAAAAAAAGACAGACACAAATTGGTTGGTTCCTAGAACCAAGATAACCACCCACAACTCCAAGGAATACAGCTCCAAAGGCACCAGATATAAATACATAGATACATATACACACAAAGAGTCACAGACAGACACACACACACACACACACACACACAAACACACAGTGAATGCAGACCCAAAGAGATGTACCTAAAAAACAAAAAACAAAAACCCAAAACCCTTCTGGACAAGACATAGCTATTATACTCATGGATTCAATACAGCTATGGCTACCTACACAAAACTGGACCTGCTAACATTTCATCAAAGATAAAGAAAGGGCTCAGGAGTCCCCACTCCTTCCTGAGGAACTATTGGCAGTTAATGATTGCTGGAGAAAGGAATGTCATTTTCTTCAGTGACATAGCCACTGAGAAGTAGGACTATACCAGTAATGACCACCCAGCCATGCTTAGGCAAGCAATCCCAATTAAACTCAATGGTTCACAACAGAACAGACATGGAAAGAGGAAGGAGACTATTGGAAAAGAGGGATTCAATGGAAGAGAAGAGACAGAATAACAGGAGTAAAAGTAACAAAATTCACTATATACATGCATAAAACTAACAACGAATAAAGCAGTTAAATTGAAAACAAAGCCTCAAAACAGAGACGTTATTTGGTTTTCATAAGTGAAAAAAAAAAAAAAAAAAAAAACCAAGTCAAGATCAATAAATGAATGAAATGTTTAAAAATCTCAGGAAGATAGCTTGATGTCACTTCAATAAACCACACCAAAAACATCTAGCTTTTCAAAAGGCACAAATTATGTCTAAGCTATAGTCCATTTCTACTAAACTATAATCACTAGCATTCTCAAACTGAAGATTCCTGGCAGAAGCTCAGTTACACAGTTACATCAACAATTATACCACTAATTCAGATACAAGAGTGGAGAGACAGAGTCTGAAAAGCATGGGTTCCCCTCTCTACTGACTGTACTATGTTACTTAGCTTCTCTCAAGATGGGTTTCTTCATGAACTATAACTTTAACCAAGACAACAAATGCAAAAACAGAGTATCTATCAAGCTTACCACCTACGGCTATAATTTTTTAAAATAAAATATGAATAAATTTTTAAAGTGCTCTTAGAATGAGAAGACCTAATAGTTTAAAATGAAACAAAAATGCAAATAATGAATCTGGCTGTAAAATTGTTTTAAAATTTTTATATCAAAAATATAAAACCATATTAAAAGGTCCCAAAATGGTATGAAATTTATTTCTATTACACACACACACACACCACACACACACACACACACAACACTATATAAAGTACAATGACCGTCTTGGTTCAGAACTACTACAGGTTCCTGGTTCAGGAATCCACAAATACAGTAATGAGAATAGATGAGTATTCTTCAGTAGTTCATCATGTGACTCAGGTTGGGAAGCATTTTCAAGCTTACAAGTTCTGAGTTGGGAGAACACTTCCATGCTTGAAAAGGAATGTGAAGCATAAAGTGACAGCATTGGAAATATGTTAGGTTCAAATGACACGAAGTTGATTTTTCACACATTAATGAAACTTTTTATTCATTCATCTGTTTGTTTAAGAGGGTGTTGGGGACAGCCTGGAGCTAGAGTTATAGACAGTTGTGAGCACCCAAAGCTCTCTTAACCTCAAGAGCCACATGGTTGTCCTAGCAATTTTAAGAATTCTAACTCAAATGCGCATTCTCTGACTAACCTACTGTCTTTACACCTTTACCTGAGAGAAGGAGCTCAGACCATATGCGGTGAGAGAGCCAAGAAGGGAGCTGAACCTCCGCCCTGGCAGTGTCCCACTGATCCCAGTTAGCTGGCTGGCCCAGCAGATTTTCAGAATTCCATTTTAAAACTGAAAAACATTTGTAATAACCCAAACAAAATAGCTTTTTCCACAGATCTCAGATAAGAAAATTTCTTTAAAACTATTAATATGTTTATTCATAACATTCAAAACCTTTCAACAAAATTGTTTTAAATATGATTTTGTGAAACTCTCTAGTTGGTTGGTTTTCTTTAACTTTGAAGTTTCAGTTAGGGAAAATACCACACTTTGCAATATTTGTTGGAAGAAATTATTCTTGTGCCAAAGTCAACATAGTTATTGCTACTAAATTAATATTACAGAGTAAAATGCTATAGGATCAAATTTAAAAACAGAAGTGAAACCAAGTTATTAAGTTTGCATTATCTTTTTGTATACAACACGTGGGGCTTGAAGCTAAGAATATATTTTAAGTACTAATTAATCCAAAATTTGGAAGGAAAAACAAATTTCTAACTAAGGTTATAATTAATAGTACTATCCCTATCATATAATAACTCCAAATTTTTAAGAATGAAAATATAAGTCAGGTGGCAATGGCACATGCCTTTAATGTCAGTACTTGGGTGGCAGAAGCAGGTGGATTTCTATGAGTTCAATAACAGCCTAGTCTACAGAGCAAGTTCCAGGACTGGGTGAGAACCTGGGTTTGACTCCCTAATACAAAAAAAAAAAAAAAAAAATTATATTATCTATCTATCTATCTACCACCAAATAATAAAATTGAAAAGGAAGTTAATATAAAAATGTAAAAATGAAGAAATAGAGCCAACAAGATGGCTTGAGCCATCTTATTAAGTATCCTTATTGATAAGGATACTTGCTGCCGAGCCTGAGACTCTGAATTTGATTCCTGGGACCCATATGGTGGGCTCCATGGGTTGTCCTCTGACCTACACATGTGCTCCAAGACATACACATGTACAGACATGAACACATGTGCAGCACACAAGTCAATACAAAAATTAAAAAAAAAAAAAAAAAGGCAAGTAAACATTCCTAAGCAGGAGGAGGAAGAAGAGAAGGAAAAGGAAGAGGAGGGGAAAGAAGAGGAAGAGGAGGAGGCAGCCACCAAACAATTATCATCTGTGAGGCACACACTGTGGCATATACCCTTAGCCCTAGTGCTCAGGAGGCAGAGGCAGGCAGATCTCTGAGTTCTGGATCAGCCTGGTCTACAGAGCAAGTTCCAGGACAGCTAGAGCTACAGAGAGAAACCCTGTCTCAAACAAAACAAAAATAATCTATAATGGCTCGTTAATAGACTACTAACCTTCTTTGACTTTAGAAAAACAACTGAATGACTTAAGTGTATCAGCTAGGTCAGCCCATCTTTTCATATCCGCCAGCCCACAGACAGAGAAAGAAACCAAGAATCACTTTCAAAATATGTCTAAGAAAAATTATTTTTACCTGTAAATTGTTTTCTGTGACTCTGTTCCACCAAACCATATTGATGGGTACTCCTGATTTACACCTGTCAGCAAGGCAGCCAATAGGGTTCTTTGCTTTTCGTGCCTTTGATCCCATCGGAACTAGCCTCTCCTCCAGCATCCCCAGGCGATACTTCCTTGGCTAGGAGAAAGAAGGAAAGAAACCGAGCCACTCCTAACATCCCCACACTAATCTAACCTAATATGATCAAAGTGTTAGGAAGGTGGGATAGGAAACAAGCAAAATTGCTAGGAATGTTCTAAGTTTATAACCACCCACCATCTCCCACCCCACCAGACTTCTCTAAAATAATCCACAGTACTCACAGGCTGGACAATGTTACATAAATAACCAATGCTATAGAGAATTATCTGATCTTATAACCTCATGAATAGAAATGAACTTAGTGAATGTTTAAGTTTCCAATGAACTTACCTATTCTCACTGAAATATGGAAAAAATGTTTTCAGGGGCACAAAATAGAGATTTAAAAAAAAAAACTCTCAAATCTTCTTCAGCAACTCATTTCACTATCTTATTTCCTGCTGAGAACTACTCCAACTAAAGGAAGCAACTGATTGCTAATCATTTTGTAAATTATTTTCATTCTGTGTATGATAGGCTAGAATATGGCAGTTACTCTAAAAATAGGCAAAGTTAAGATACTGAAAGAACTGAAGTAATATAGACTAAAATTTTAAGAAAACAGTACAATAACAAAAAATTCACAGGTTTTTTAATTACAGTAACCTGAACAGACTAATAGTGAATAAATTGTGCAACAAAATAGTAAATTCATCTGTTAACAAATATAGTATGCCATCCTCACAGCGGCTAGCAGAGCTGTATGAGAAGATGTTAGAGCCTACCATCACCCCTTAATATAGCAAGTACAAACTACATTCATTACACCTTAAAGGTAACGAGCAGAAATACAACTTATATATACATGTATGTATATGTGTGTCCCCTTCAGGAAATAAACTGATACATGCTTGAAAAGGCATCTCCTTAAAACACTGAACTAAGATCTACATATTTATTGTTATGCCCTGATATGTAATATACTAAGAGTACTAAAAATAATTAGAATGCAACATCAAAGTAAGATTTTTTTAAATCTAATATAAAGGGAGAATATTTTTGCTGTGCATATTGATGCAAAAACCTATAATCCTAGCACTGAAGGAACAGAAGTAGAAGCATTCTTGGTCTTGAGCCAGCCCAAACTACAAAGCAAAATTTAACCTTAAAAGAATCTGAGAGAGACTGGAGAGTTGACTCAATGGTTAACTGGCTGCTCTTTAAAAAAAAACCCAGGCTCAATCTCCAGCACCCATGTGGTACCTTATATACATCTATTAGCTCCAGTCCCAGGGTTTCTAATACCTTCTTCTGATTTCTACAGGCAACAGACACACACATTGTACACATATATACAAGCAGCCAAAAACACTCACACATAAAATTTAAAAGGACAGAGGTAGAATCACTAATTTAAAAAACAAATACACAATTTCTAAATTTCTAAACCCTGGAAATGCCTATAGAAATGATTCTATGTAACACAGCTCTCTTCATAAGACCTATACTGATAAGGTGACTAAAAAACTAATCAAAGTTGAATTAAGAAAGAATTGACTTTCCCTCCCTACCCAATAATCTCAATGTAGAGGTTA
Source organism: Mastomys natalensis (assembly GCA_021653895.1). Lineage (NCBI taxonomy): Eukaryota > Metazoa > Chordata > Mammalia > Rodentia > Muridae > Mastomys > Mastomys natalensis. Next base: position 139,822 of record JAJTUV010001315.1, on the reverse strand, counting down.
TGAGGCTAAAGCAGCTCCTTGAATGCCTAAACCAGAGAGAAGGTCTCTGGATGAAAACATCCTATATGCTTCCTGGCTCATGCCACAATCTCATTTTAAGTGGAAGAATTTTAAAACAAGGACATCATAACCCCTTAGAAAAAGTTAAGATTAAACTCATACATTTTTGTGTTCAAGTCAATTACTGTAAGGCTTTGACATATAGTGAGAATAACAACCTTAATAAAACATTTACTATTAAAACTTTTGTATTTTAGAAAAATCCTGGGGTATAAATTCTTCTACCTCTATCACAAATATCAAAGGCCAATTAGAATCATAAAGGGGTAGGGGGAGATGGCTTACTGGTTAAGAGCACTGGCTGCTTTTCCAAAGATTGTGGGTTCAATTCTCAGCACCCACCACCATATGCAACTACAGTTCCAGGGCTTCTGATCCCCTCTTCTGTGTTCCATAGATACTGCACACACAAGGTGCAGACAAAACACTTGTACACATAAGCAAAAATGTTTTTAAAAGTCACAACTGGCCAAAACACTTAAGACAAAGATACTTCAATTCTAATCATATACTGAAATTATGAAACTTTAAATGTTCTATAGCAATTTAAATTCACTTTCTTTTTGACCCAGTTAAAACAGTCAATATAACTTATCTTCCATGTAGCACACTAGTAATATAGAAAACAATTATATCACTTTTTGTCCCCAACAATTCTCATTATAATTATTTCTTGGTTCTTCCAAACACTTCTTACTCCTTTCCCTCAATTCCATACCCAGTGCCTGCAACTAAAGAGATCTGTGGAACGGAGCCAACAGATACAAGCTCTTCAAATAAGCAGCCAACAAGCCACATGGTTCTGTAGGACACTAAAAAGATCTAAAGCAGCATCATTATTTAAAATAGCAGAAGTAGCTGGTGTGAGGCACATGCCTTTAATCCCAGTAGTTGGGAGGCAGCCAGAGCTATATAGTGAGACCCTGTCTTAGAAGGGGTGGCCAAGGGGTGAGGGGGTAAGGTGAGAGGGAGAGAGGAGGAGGCGGGGAAGAAAGATTAAAAAAATAAAGTACCAAAAGCAACAGGTTACAAATTTACAAAGCAAAATGACATTCAAAAAAGAAATGGCAGCAACAGGGAGCATGAAGGTAGAGCAAAAAAAAAAAAAAAAGAGTATAGAGAAAAATAGAGGAGCTTCTATACAAGCCTCACTGCACAGAACAAAACCACAAGAATGTTTCGTCTGTAAGCTAATTCCAAGACAGCTGGGTGAGTTCTAGAAAAACAAAATTAAAACTGAACATCTGAGAAAGGACTTTGTATTGGAGACCACTGTAGGTGCTTAGACTAGCATGCACCTTTCCTTGGAACAGAGGCTGTAGTGTAGGAAGCTCTACAGGGAAGTATAACTCATTGCCACAATACAGTAGTGCACACATGACTGAGCAACCAAGAGAGCAGAGACAGGCACTTCACAAGAAGGCAAGTGCTTAAGCAGGCGTTTAAGAATACACGTGCCAAGCCAGGAGAAAAGGAGGGAGAGTGTGGGTGAGGAAGGGAGACAGAGTTGGCGGTGTGGGCTGACTATATTTGAAGTTGGAATGGAGACCTAGGGAAAGTGCAACAGAAGATCAAAGCATGGTGGCACTGAGCTCATGCATCCCTAGAGAGTTCATAAAGAGACACAGATGGAAGCTTGAAAACAATAATGAAACATTTATTGTATCATAACCTATGATAACAAATTTTCACCTCAATTGGCAAAGGAAATGGTTAAGAAAGAGTTGACAGGAGTGGATGCATTTCAGAAAGGAAGTTCTACAGCAATTTGGAGGCTGTGTAGACATGAAACTGGAAGCAAGTGACAAATCACTGGACTCTGCCAAAGAGGTCTCGGGCAAGTGTTCTCAAATTCAGCACTCCACCCTGGATAGATCTTTCCAGTGGGGTGCCCAAGCCTTATTTATAAAGACTTATACTGTCTTCCCTAGTAGATCCTACAGCAGCACTCTTACCACATTATCAACACAACTATCTTCAGAACTTGCCAAATGTTCTCTCCACTCCGGGTGCACTGCCTCTGGCTAAGTACTATGGCAGAACATGGGGGTGAATGTAACAAATGCAGAGTGCAAAAGGACTACTGGGAGGCTAAAAACTACTGATTAGCTGAAAGCAGAGATTGATAGAAAAAGATAATCAAGTGGATAGTGAAGAAGAAGAAGGGAACAAATGTCATGTGAATTGTGCTTCAGCACAAGGCAAACATAACCGCTCTCCTTCCCCTTAGCTTCTAAAATCCTCAGACAATCATTGAAAATTGCAATTATCAACAAAAAAAAAAAGGGGGGGGGGGGAGCAAATACTTAAACTGATCTTGTTTCCAAACAGCCTGAGCACCCCTCTCTTACTAATTATTATGAAATGTGGTCTTATATGCCCTCTAACAGACAGCTTCTTCCCTTAGTCCCCCAGCAAGCCAGCGCACAATAGAGTTCCCCAGTGCCCTTGTCCTGGGGTCAAATACCCAGTGGTGCCTACAACATCCTACTCTTTCCTTTTTCCCTTGCTCTCTCTAAGACATACATTTTTTTTTTTTTCCTTCTCAAAGCAGTTTATTCAGGAACCTTAACTTCATGCAAAAAGCCCAACATACATTTTTTTAACCTGGAGTCTCAAGATTTTCTACAAAGATGACTGATTTTTATAGCTTACAAAGTTTAAGAGTTAAGACAGTGAGATGGGGTAGCTGAACACTGCCCTACTTTTTTGTCAGGATTTAGTTTTAAAGGCATCTTGAGCACAAGTTTTCAAGAGAAAAAAGATTGAAAATATATTCTAGCATAGAGGTGTAATAAGCATGAGGATCTTCGGGAAGTATAGCTTCAGTGGGTCACTTGCCTGGCATTTCCAAGGCCCTGGGTTTCATCCACATCACCATAAAAGACATTTTGAAACAACTATTCTGATTCATTCAACCAGAAGTGAGACCTAAGCCTCATTTCTACACAGTACCCAGCACTGCCAGGCACTGCTCATCTAAAGACCACACTGGAAAGGATCAGGTTCTCAAGAGTGAAAAGCAAATGAAAACAATTGATGATAGATAGATAGATACAATGAAGACAGGAGACAACCTCAAAACTGAAGACTTTATAGCATCATAGCTTTCTGCTACTTTGAACCTTGACTTAAAATTCAAAGCCTTCAAAGGCACTACTTAACACCTCCTCCTACCCCCATTTTACAAAACCATTTCTTTCCTAAGGATTTGGCCTGTGATTTAAGATTGAGAGATAGCTACTCTAATCCCTAACAAGGCAGGGTAAGTCTACTTATGCACTTTTACATTATTTGGGATATGGTTGTGGGGGAGAAGAGTTGCTTTTGAGACAGGGTCCACGTAGCCAGAACTGCTTCTGAACTCACTGTGTAAGTGAGACCCTGAGCTGCTGACTCTCTTATTGCATAGCCACTCACTCAAGATTTCAGTATCAGCCTTTCTGTCCTTAGAAATAAATGAACAGTAAAATCTGTTCTTTTTTCAAAAACATTTAGAATCTAGAGAAGGAATGATGTCCACTTGTATAGAAAATGAAAACTAGCAACTAACAGGCCAGTGTTCAAAGCACGGAGTCCTTAGTGACTACAAAGCAATACCAAAGCACTGCACACCACTCTCATCAACAATGACAGACCAGAGAACAAAATGCTGTGCCCAAACAAATGTTTCTCTTACCTCAACTTACAAGAAATCCCTCTAAATATCAAATTCATAAGCAAGGATTTCTATTATTTGTACTATGAAACAATGGCTAAAAGACACATGCTCAAAAGTTAAAAGTCATGAGCACAGGGCAAACACTTATCCTTCACTTGTTTAGGGACAGTCCAATCCATTATCTTCTGCAATAACAATCCAACATCTCTCTCCACAATTGATTGTGAAGTCCATTGACTAGAACCTGAAGTGTACTGCACACTTATTTCCAAATAAGCATGCTTTTCTCCCAAAATCTCTTCTAACTCCAGAAGGGCATCCCTTAGTTAACTAAATGGCCTAATTATTTCAATATATCTTTACTTATACAAAATAATTATAAAATTTTAATTCCATTAATGATCAGTAATTAAACTCATTGGAGTACAAACAGGCCACTAAAACTAATTAAAGCCAATTTTGTTACACAGGCCTTGCCTTGGATGACCATGTATGTAGACCATGTATAGAGACACAATTCTCTCTCCTGCATTTGCCTTTGGGATGCTGGGATTACATGTAGGCATGGGTCAACAAATCTGAGGTCACAGGTTTCAACACAACCATCTCTAAGTGGTGCGGGGATTACAATCGGGTCCCCAGGTCTGTTACAGTAAGCATTTATACACTGAGTCATCTCTCCCCAGTCCCTTGTTTTGTTCTTTGTGAGACACAGTCTGAGGTAGCCCAGACTAGCCGAAAATTTCTGATCTTCCTCATTTCTCCTCCTGAGTATGAACCCACATTTGATTTATGCAGTTCTGGGGATCAGATCAACCCCAAGCATCATATACGCTTGACAAGCATGTATGCAAGACAAACACTCTACTAACTGAACTATTTCACCAGCCTGACTTTTTTTTTAAATTTAACTTATATCTATATACTTGCTTAGTTGAATCTTTAAATGAATCTTTAAATGAGTATCTTCAAAATTGTCCTATTATGATTTGAAATGAGAAATAATGAGAAGTAATCTTGCTACATACTCAAGAGTTTCTAAAGTGCAAAATCATAAGCTATAAAAGACTATCTGACAAGCTCATGACAGTACACCAAACATCTTACATCCATAAATGTGTTTAATATGCACGATTTTATGAAGCTAATGTCCATTACTACATCAACTTTATGGATTCGGAACAAAGCTTAAAAAAGGTCAAAATAAGTTTTCTACACTCTCACCACTAACAAGGTCAGGCTCAAAAGCCTGTTCTCTTAAACTACAGTACCCTGCCTCTAAGAAACACATCACAGTCCAAATGTCATTTATCTAAACCTAAAACTCTCTCTCATCTTACCAGCATGAAGGAATTGGTAAGAAACAGTAAGAGATGATAATCAAAGAAATAAACCCTTGAAGATTAATTCACTATCTTTCTTCAAAAATAAAGGAAAAAATTAAGAACTCCAATTATCAGGTTGGTGAACACAACATGGGTTGGCTAAAATCATCTTTACTAATTCATTCCCCCACACATAAATCCTAGGCAAGCAAAATGAATCATTAACAAGGCCACATTCTTGGTAACAGGTATACTTCATAAATTCAATGACTGCAGTAAGGTACATTAAATTCAAGTAGGTAATCTCACAATGATCTACTACCTCTAAGGTCTGAGGTAAAAGCACCATGTATTTATTAAACAACTGTTGCTATAAAAAAACTAAGTCAAAAATCTCTAAAGTTTGAAGACTGGATGACAAGTATGTCCAACAGTGTTATATACTGTGTAAAAAAGGTACATACTTCAGTTCACTTGTTTGGATATGATGTTTAAACTACATGCTACACGCTACACACACACACACACACTTAACCTCCAAAACAAAATGTGCTACCTTTGGGGGGGGGGGGGAATCAAAGACAAAATTCTCTTTCAATCATGAATTTGAAGAAATCTTTCTTAGAGGCATATGCACACCTTTAGTCCCAACACTTAGGAGGCAGAGCTAAGTGGATCAAGGTCAGCCTGGTCTACATAGTGAGTGTCAGGCCAGTCAGAGCTATGTAGACGCCCTCCCTCCCCATTCCATCCTACCCCGACCCCCCCCCCCCAAAAAAAATGAAAAAAATTTTTTCTTAGTTCAACACAAATGCTCACCTCACAACCAATTAAAAATAAAGTATTCCATAGAAAACAGGAAATACTTTATCATCAGTAAGCTTTGTGATAGGGACAGTACAGTCTTAAGTGGCACGAACCAGGAAGACCAGAACTGGGCTCAAACAAAGCAATAATCAGGGAGAATGCTGCCACTGAATTGTACTCTCAAGCAAGCAAAATAATCCACGAGGATCTCCCACCACCCACATTACATCACAAATCACAGCAGGTGAACTATCCCCCTGGGTCTCACTTCTCTCATCCTAACTATAAGCTTTAAAAGCAAGAGAATTAACATTAAAGCCTTTAAAAGTTGACAGAAATGAACACATCTCTCCACATTAGAACTGCTGTGTCAGTCTTACTGACTGAAATTCACTAATAAGTAGACCAAGGAAATGTAAACAGTAAGCACCTTAAGAGGGTTCTTATTCTGGGAGAGGGAAAAAAATGACTTTAAGTGACCAATGACTCTGCGAGAGAGAAAAGGGAATCCAAGAACATCCAAATGCTCAGACCGCTCACCAGCCTAACTTACACCAACCACAGGTAGTGGCCTGTACAAAACTACAGCATGGCAAGAACGACATCAAAGCCTGGAGCACCGCAATCATCTGTGTTCCTGTAACTTTCATAAAAGAATTATTTTGTTTTCAAAAGATTTGATACCCAATTTTTACATCTGTGATTTAGTAACTCCACACCAGTAACCAACTTTAACTGTACCCTCCTTGCTGCTAAGTTTCGTTTATTAATCTCTAATCTCTAGTAATTAAACTCTCATTTTTTAAAACAAAAGTCATAGGTAGCATTTTTTAGGGATTTAATTCTCCATAGACTATAAAATTAAAATTTATTTCTTCTAATATCTATCTTGCCGAAGAATAATTACATATATTTCATACTATAACCTTTTCAATTTATATTTATTCTTAAATCAAGAAAAGCAAAAATATCAATGCTTCTCAAGCATAAATATACAATCATTTCTTGTATATCATGGTTCTATTGATCTGTGTAAAATTAAAAATTACAAGAAAAGTAATTTTATTATTTGATGCCACAGTATTATCAAGTTGCTACAGGCGCTTCTAAAATCCACTGAGGCTGGCTCTGGTCCCTGTGGTTCTATCTGTAATGACCAAAATTATATATATGTTCATATATGGAAATGTTTATGGATCTTCTCACATATCTAATGACAGATGATGGCTATGAACCTTTTCATACTACTTTTCACAGCACATTTTACTTCAATAAGCTCCTAAGAATATTAAGATGTCCAGTTCTAGGCCCTAAGTTTAATATGTAAATGGCAGTATAAGAGATTGCTGAGGCCCCTTCCTTTCTAATCATGGGTACCTTCTACCTAGATGGCTTAGGCTTCTCCAGTCTTCAATATCAAACATCTTTTCCTTATGTGCGCTCATGGATCTAGAGAATTTTCTGCTACTTTGCAAGCATCAAATATTTTAAGTTGACACTCATTAATAAGTTCACATATTGTAAAGACATATGACTGTTGGGATCAGCCCACCTGAGATTTTGGAAAGTAACCTACCTTTCAGGCTATGAAATGATAGTGAATGTCCTACTACCTTTGCTGACATTAAAGTATCAGTAATTATGCTACCCTGCTTAAATAAGCATGTAATTTAATTAAATAATTATAATTTGTATTAACATCCATGGAACTGCATCATGCACACACCCACAAAAATAGTACATACTCTCTGAAACCACTGAAAGAACCCCATTGTCTGTCCCTCCCTTTCACATGACATTAAATGTCAACAGCAGCAAAGAGGATTTTCCAGTCAGACCCCAGCACTTCCGACTTACGGACACTGCAGGTTTCTAAGAGATAAAAGATAAGTATCTATTTAGAATGTGCCTATTGTTTCACAAATGGAAGATTACAATCTATGAAGGACACGGTTACAGGGTTAGAGGTCCAAGGACCTCAGGGAAGTGTTTCCCTCTATTATTATTCTGCTACTATTAAAATACATTCTAATACTAAAGGCCAGGCAGGGCAACTCAAGCCTATGACTCTAGGTCTCAGGAGGCAGAAGAGAGTCCCTCCAAGTCTGAGGCCAGCCTAGGCTACAAAGCACATAAATCACATACTAATGTTTCCTTTACCGTTTTCTTCTAAGGAAAACACAAACAAAACAGACAAAAAAAAAAAACAGCCATGTGCTGTATTTTCCCCTTAAAATCTCCATTAATTTTTACTATATTTTTCAAAAAATTGTTATAAATAGGATATTTCAGCTGTTTAAGATATAGCCAGTTAGTTTAATTTTCATAGGAATGCTTTTAAATACTCAATTACCATCCTACTCAGGTATCAGAAACAACCCTTACTATAACTAACTTTTTTTAACTAAGAGAAAGCTGTTAGAGGGACCAATAAGACAAAGGAAGTCTTCCCTTTTTCTATATAGAATGCTAGATAACTCATTCCCAGGTAGTGCTGCTTTTCCACTTTCCTGCCATGACAGCTTTCAGTGCTCCTCACTGCCACCAACATAACATGTCTGCTTGTGTCCACCTCTACTACATCGAAATCTGTGAGGAAAGTGTGGAAAGCAAAACTTGCTTTATTCTTGGTGAAAACCATCGAGAGATCTATTAAAAAAAAAAAAAAAAAAAAAAAAAATCAAGCCCAAACACTGCATCTCTCAGGCCTAGTGTTAAGGCATTTCCAATCACCTTCCTGCTCTTGTCAAATTCTCAAGATGGAAAGAACGCAATGTGCACCAAGTGCTCATGTGATTATACACATCCTATAATGTCTTTGAAAACATCCAGTCTCCTCGAGTTTTGTAAGTAACTTATGACTAACAAAAGCTCAGTGTTACACACCTGTTTCATACATGCAATTCATCAAGTCTGGAAATAAGCTTAGTTATGAAACATAATCACCTCCATCTACCAAATACTCCATGCTATACTGCCCTCTGCCCAGACACCTGATCCTCAAACTCTTGTTCAGTTCATTCTTAAAAAAGTCAATCCTTAATTTGGGAACTTTCTCTCATTAGTTATGGGTAAAGAGTGTTTAAACATCACAATAACGACCATCAAGATTCTACATCTAGCTGCTACTGGTCCTAACCAAATGACCAGCTTCTCTGACTACTCACACCAGCATGGCTCTCATTAAAACCCAAAGGCATCAAACTATTCAAGTTGCCATAAAATCAGTCCTTACAAAGTTCTACAATAGTCTATAACTTCAATTCCGAACTACATCAAATTAAATCAAATTTATAACATAAACTTAAGCATGGTGGCACAGAGTTGTAATTCTAGCACTTGGGAAACTGAGAAAGAAGTGCTGTGAATTCAAGTCCAGCCTGAGCTAAGGAAGATTGTTGTCCCTGCCCTCCTTCCTCCGCACCCCCTCCACAAAGCAAAATAACATCAAACAAATCCACAGTTTTAATTAAAATTTAGTTCTAAACAGTTGGGTCAATTATAAAAAGTTATAAATCTTAGGTTTGTTTTATATCGAGTACAAATTATGAAAACCCTTTGAAATTTAGTCCATAAAAAGTGTAAAAAAAAAAAAAAATCTAAAATGTGGTTAAAATGGCCGACACTGCTTCATAGTAACAGCAACAGAATATATTAAGAAAAATAACAAAAAACAAGCAAAGGATTTCATCCCTTTGCATAAAATTTTCACCCCATGCATACAGACCAAAGAAAATTCCACATAAGAGAGGAGCCATTAGGCATGGTGGTACTGTATGCCACAATCCCACCACTGAGGAGGCTTAGGCAAGAGAATCATCATAAATACAAGGCCAGCCTGGCTATGCAAGATCACAACTCAAAAAGCCAAAAGCAATGACAGAAAGTAAAAAGATAAGGAGAAATTTAAGAAAAGGCAAGGAGAACACAAGCCCATAAAAGGTCTTATGCCCACTAAGGAAAATGCTAGTACTCGGTACCCAATGTCACCTCAAAACCGCATTTAGTTGTACTGGAATTTCAATTTCACCTACCTTCCTTCTCTGGGAGATGTTGAGGGCACCGAAGTCATTAAACAAGGATGAAGCAGATGAAGTCAGAGGATCTGGAAGGCAAGTCACACAGGTTTCCAGACAACTCAGGCAACAAGCAAGGCTGACACACGTTAACCTGGCAGTGCTTCCACAGCAGCACAAGGCTGCCCAGAAGAGCAGCAAGCTCAGTGCTCACACAACCTGCATGTTCAATGCATGAGACACAAACTGACAATACTTCATCCAGCCTATAGTGCTGTCAGTTACCCAGTCAAGTATCTACCGCTATGTGAGAAAGTATCTGCTAGACTAAAACAAGAGAAAAGTAAAATACAATAGGTAAGTCATTTCAGTCACATGACTAGGGGTATGGTTTTCAGGGAAGGAAGTCTAGTTATAGTAAACACTTGTGTAAGACTGAGTCCTTGGGATAATAAAGGTAGTCCAAGAGACCAGGCTCAGATTAGACAGAACAGCTAGGCTTTCAAACCATCTACTCTACAGACTATTCCACAGTTCTAAGTTTATCAACAGACTTCTAACATTCTTGTTTTTATTTTAAAAATGAAAATATTCAATGTTACAAAACAAGCAGAATCCAAAGGTTTTATAGGTTCAAAGTGCCAATGCTCTACAAACATTAAAACTCTGAATTATTTCCCACTTTACAAATCAGAATTTTTAAAAACACAAGATTTGGAATAAAGTACTTCATCTTCACTTCTGAGCACTAATAAATCCTGTATTTTTTAATCTTATTATGTATGAGATCCCAAAACCTGTATTAAATGCCCTCACAACACAGTACACAAATATTTTCACTTAATTTCTCTGCCTTCTTCTAGCTGGAGTTTTGTGGTGAAACTGTTTGCTGGAGTTTAAAAGATTTAATATGAAGTAAGTAACTGTAAAAAAGAAAAAAGATAAGCAGCAAGACAAAATGATTTTATATGATATATAAATTTTAGGCATTCAAAGGGGCACAATTTCTTATATATCATTTGGCACCTTGCATAGCATTTAAACAATATGGAATACTAAAATACAGGAGTGCTATAAAAGTACTATCTTTCTTTCTTTTTTTTTTTTTAATTGACTTTTCAAGACAGGGTTTCTCTGTGTAGCCCTGGCTGTCCTGGATGGAGCTCCATAGACCAGGCTGGCCATGAACTCAGAAATTCGCCTGACTCTACATTCCACTCTGGGATTAAAAGCATGCACCACCACTACCTGAATACAAAGTAGTTTCTAACATTAAATCTAACGTTAAAATGTTCCTTTTTTCTCCACCAAAGACTGAAATTCCTAAATAGTATAAAAACTTTATATACAAAAAATACCTATCACAGAAAATAATCAACATGCAAATTTTATTATTAATTTTTAACATTTTATTGATCTATGTTACTAGCATATATGTGTATGTGGTCACTCTCTCTGCACGTGCACATATATGCACACACATATACTTTTAACCAGGGAACACGTTTGAAAATAAAATATAGGAAAAATATCTGGAAATATTATAACAAGTTACTTAAAGGCTTATAATTTTTAAAATAATTCTACTAAAATCTATCCAAAACAAACGATTCAAAGTACTGACAAAAGAGACAAAAAAAAAAAATCTTTTAAAAACTATTCACATATAGTCCACTAGAGTGTGACACTTCTTGTAAAAGAACTATAAGAGCTATGAAAATAAGCTATAAGGTTTAATTCATATTAATCAAGTACCATGATTAAAATGTTTAATGTAATCTTAATTATTCTATTTATTAACATTAAAAGAAAAATAGGTGATTTAAAATCTTGATTAAATTTTTATTTTTTAATTAATACCTGCTAATAATTTCTAAAATTATCTACTATGATCATATTACTTTCAGAGTTATACACACAAACTCATAAATCGAATCTTACCGTGGCCTGTATATGGCTTGGCACTGTCATTTAGAAGGCTTGGGGAGCTGCTACTACTAGTCATTCTCTGAAAAATAAAATATGTATATGGAGCCATTGAGGAATAAGGAACTAAAAGCATTCAACAGTAAGACTGACTAAGCCAGCTTGTATCTTCTCTTTCCTTTTTAATGGTGCAGAAACTGAGTAAGAAGCCAAGTGATCTTTCATATCACTGACAAACTAATCTTCCCTCCTACACATGCTAGTATTACTGCTTAGATTACACCTCCAATACAAAGACTTCCAGGAAGTACATCAAATACTTTCTTACTAGCAAGGTATTTTAAAAAGATGCCATAGGCCTATTTTGAATTACAACTGTGTAACTCACCAGCATGGGCAAGACAAGTGAGTTTCCCTCTCCATAAAATATAAATTCTAGTACTCATTGAAGAAGGTAGAACATAACTATATGAAGTTAATACATGCTCTAACATCTGTCAATTTGTATTTTCCCCTCATACAACTTCTGTTTGCCAAACATATTCTCTGCTTTTCTACCCCACTGCGTCTATATCTAATCTAGGTCTTTAAAACCAACAAATCTTAAATATGATGTTAACTCAGTCTCTGAAAAAGTAATCTAAGAATTTCTCAGCTCTAGCTTAAATCCTGTGATCCCAAATTTAAGTCACTTGGCTTCTTACTCAGTTTCTGCATAATTAAAAAGGGAAGCAGGAGGACAAGTTCTTAAGACAATTTTAATATAAAATTATATATGCAACATTCATGGTAATACATGTGGTGTGATCCTAGAACTTATAGAAGCAGTTGTGAGGTGATCATTTAAGTTCAAGGTCATCCATCCTTAGCTATGCAGCAAAATTTCGACTAGTCAGAGCTACATAAGACCCTATCTCAAAATTACTATACATTATAATTGATCACTAAAAAATAAGGCATTCAGGAATGGGTAGAAAGCTCAGTGGCTAATCTCTTACTCACCAAGAGTGAGAGCTTAAAACTGAATCTCCAGCACCTACATCAGACATGGCTTAGCTTACTGCAGCCCAGCACTGTGGGATGGAAACAGGTGGATCCTGGGTGCACTGGCTGGCCAGCCTAACCAGAACAATGAGCTTCTAGTTCAGTGAGAGATCTCATCTCATTGCAGTAAGGCAAAGTGCAATAGAGGAGGCAAACGACTGGCACAAAGCTCTGGTCTCCATGGGTATACACACCTGTGCCATGCACATACACTAAACATACACAAGGAGGGAGAGGTGACTCATGTTCATGACTATGCATGCTTACTTAAAGGCTTAGAGTCAAATAACCCGAAAGGAACAGAGTAACACCAAAACATCAGCTTTTATTAATTATGTTAATCATCATTCAAAAAGTATGGACTTCTTAAATCAGTCCAGCACTAACAGGAAACCAAAGGGCCGGTGTTTTAGCATCCTATTACAGTGGGGACCAGGAAGGCACCACAGAAACAAGGAAGGGCACAAGCCTACTCTCACTATTGTGACCAAGTTTTCCAAAAAAGAAATTAAAAACATGTCCAAGTTCATTCTAATTCTACAAAATTCTTCTTCATCTATCTACAAAATGTCGTCAGTGTTACACACAGCTATAACAAAGAGAAAAGTCAGCTGCAAGAAGCAGAATGCATTTTAGAAATGCAAAATAACATCAACTTCACTCAAGTACTCTGGCTTCAAATTTAACAGCTTTAATGTAAATTCAGAAATGTGCAGCAGAATCCCCTAATAGAAAGCAAGCTCAGGAAACTGTAACAGCACTGCTAGCTGTCTGAGAACTTTAGCAAGATGTTTGTTGAGTGGAAATAAGAGATTTTTTTTTTAACACTGATAGCATATGCATGTATTGTCTATTAAGTTTTTAAAATTTTATGAGCATTATCAAACTTTAATTAAATACATATTACACACATGCAACTAATCTCCATCTATCCTCTACACACCCCACTTTCCAAACCCTACCTGGAAAGCTCTGATTCCACCTCTAATGACATCCTGCATTTCACTGTTAAAGTCTCTCACCTCTTAATGTCTGCCCTCCCACCCCAACAGTTTTAAGAATGGAAGCTGTCTAGATCCACCCTGAGAATACCTGCATCAAGGGATACTTTGTTTCTACAGGGCTTCCAAATCCATTGACTCCAATAAAGCTGGTGCTGAAATAGGAATCTGTGAGACTTGTGTCAGTTAAAGCACCTCCATCCATTCCAGGAACTGAAAGAGAAGGGAAATCAAGTATTTAAAGTTATTTAAAAGGATAAGACATAGATTTTTTTTTTCTCTGTCTCTAAATAAATTTCTGAGTTCCATAATCTGTCACATGTTTGTTTGTTTACCAGGTCATAACCCAAGATAAGATTAAAACTCACTTGACACTAAAAAGCTGTTTTAAAATATCCACGTCTGCTACCTCTTCCCTGCCTTCAGAAAAAAAAAAAAAAATATTTTTCCCCCAAGACAAGATTTCCTCTCTATAGCTCTGGCTGTCCTGGAACTTGTTCTGTAGACCAGGCTGTCCTCAAACTCAGAGATCGGCCTGCCTCAGTCTCCCAAGTGCTGGAGTTAAAGGTGTGTGCCAATGCTGGCCCAGAATGGTATTTTTATACTAATCACCTAGTTCACCTACTGCACACACAACATGAAAAGCCCACACTTGTAGCTTCCTAGTCAAGTTCCTTTCCTTTAATTTAGCAAAGGACTGGAGACTCCTAATCACAATCTCTGGAGTAATATAAACAGAGACCAGTTTGTCAAGTCTGTTTCTCTTTCACAACTAATCTGAAACAGTCTTAGAATTCAGAGAGAAACTGTGAAGGCCAAAAGGGACTGCAGTACAAAAAAAAAAAAAAAAAAAAAAAAAAAAAAAAAAAAGGGCCCAGTGTTCACTCTGTGCTGACTTTAAGGAAGAAATGTAGAAGACGGTCAAACTAGCTGGGCCACAAGTACTGGGTAAGATGTTTTCATATTCTCGGAACTCAGCATGCAAGTCTTTCTACAATGCCTTACGGGTTAAACCATAAACCTGAACTGATCTGAACAGAGTCATTACGAAACTTAATAGTCCCCACCTAAAAAATAAACTAAAAAAGTCCACAAAGCTAAAAATATAGCTCAGTGATAGACTGCTTGCCTAGCATGTAGGTTGCCCTGAACTCTATCCCCTCAACTGCACAAACCAGGCACAGTGATATATGCCTATCATCTCAGAACTCCATGAGGGGAAGTTGAAACCTGAGAATCAGGATTCAAAGTCATCCTCTGCTACATAGTTAAGTTTGAGACCAGCCTAGGATTCATGGTCCTGTCTGGAATGGATGGATGGATGGACAGACAGATACACTTTAACAAAAGTAGAAAGTGTAATACATCCACCAAAAATTATAATAAATGTTAACATATCCAGTGAAGAATTACCATGCAATAATTTAAAATAATTATGACTGATGGGCAGGATTTATTTAAAATAACCCTGGCATTCCAGGTCTGGCAACACAGGTCTATAATTTCAACTATTTAGGAGGCTGAAGCAGAGGGATCACAAGTTCAAGGCCTACCTAGAACTACAACAGAGTGAGCTCAAGGCCACAATGAGTAACTCAGTGGGATGCTGGTGTCATACTTTAAAGGTAGTCAGTCAGTCATGGTGGCTAATACCTATAACAGCAGTTAACAGTCTGATGCCTCGGGGTCATTATACTCTCCTCTATACTTATACAAAAGTTTAAAGTTTCTCTTTTTTAAGGTGGTAGACAAGACTGAAGCAGGTCCCAGAGTCTTCAGGGACTACTCTATGTAAAGCTGAAGAGTAATAAACCCTCTACTAACAGTTGGATCTCAGCCAGGGCAGCAGCAGTATCAGCAGAGAGGTGCTAGGAGAATTCTCTTCTCAGAGTGAGGTGCTCACCATGCCAACTCACAGCAGAAACAAGATGCTACTTCAAAAAGACTTCTGTTGCTGTGGCAGGATGGCAACCCAAGACCCACTGCGAACCACATACACAGAAGCTCAGACAAAACTATCACAGGAGGTCACCACAAAACCTGACCAACACAACACTGCAAAGTTACAGGGAGAAAAACAAAACAAACAAAACCCTTCAGGTCAGATCTATGCATCCCTTGGGGGATGCCAAAAATCCCAAGAGTCACCAAAGTCTGCAGGAGAACTCTGGATATTGGAAAAAGCTGCAGAGTCAGGGCCATTGTGCTCAACATGAACCCTGAAAAAAAAATTGTAGGGGTATAACCATCTGAGACTCTCTGTGATGTAGCAGAGAAGTCCAGCAACCACTAGTGAATTTCATACCCTATTTCCACCAAGCTCTTACCTCCTACATATTCTCCTTCATTAACACCAATGTCAACTGTTCAGGTCAGCTCACTTCTATACTATCCTAGCCTATAATCACCTGTTCATCTCCTTACTCTTTCCTTTTCCTTTCTCCTCTCTCAAGGAATGTAGACTGGCCTAGTTTGCAAGGGCTCTTTGGCTCAGTTTATAAGATGGCACTATTTTACATTACTTGAAAGTCTGTCTGCTCTGGTTCCACTGTCCTCTTTCTCTTCAACGAGGCAGCCGAGCAGACGCAAACATGCAGATCTTCGTAAAGACCCTGACCGGCAAGACCATCACTCTTGAGGTCGAGCCCAGTGACACCATCGAGAACCAAGGCCAAGATCCAAGACAAGGAAGGCATCCCACCTGACCAGCAGAGGCTGATATTCGCTGGTAAACAGCTGGAGGATGGCCGTACCCTGTCCGATTACAACATCCAGAAAGAATCCACTCTGCACCTGGTGCTGCACCTGCTCAGTGGCATCATCGAGCCATCCCTTCGTCAGCTTGCCCAGAAGTACAACTGTGACAAGATGATCTGCCACAAGTGCTACGCAAGCCTGCACCCCCCCCCCCCCCCGTGCAGTCAACTGCCGCAAGAAGTGCGGCCATACCAACAACCTGTGCCCCAAGAAGAAGGTCAAATAAAATTGGGGCCATACCTAGCCTGTGACCCCCGGGACAAATAAAGTCCCCTTCCATCGGAAAAAAAAAAAAAAAGAAAGTCTGTCTTCACCTCTCTTCAGTCTGCCTTTGGCTAACACCCATCATCCACTGTTTGTTGCCACTACATCTTGCCCTATATATTTATGTGTCCTTCTTCAATTCAAAACTAATCAACAGTCTTACCATTAATTTTAATTGTTTTTTTTTTCATTCACACACTAACTGTGAGAAGCTCACAGTTTGAGCTCACAGATAAACACTAGAGATCCAGGAATATTAAACACGCAGGGTTGTCCTTCAAAGGGAGGAATGTTCAACCTGGTTTCTGCCCAAAAAGCTGGGTGGGAATGTGATTAACAGCCTGGTGACCTCTGTATGGCTCAGACCACCGTGAATCCTCCCCAGACACTTATTAATCTACAGAACAATCTTTATAGAAGATGTCACATGTACTTTACAAAGAGTTCTAGTGTAGCCATGTCTAAAGTTTATTGTGCACCCAAAATTGAGTTATTTATCACCAGGAAAGTTTTCACCAAACCGTGCTGTGCTAAATATGCATAAAATAAACCACTTGGGGTCAGACTCAGGAAGTTTGACCTAACATCAGCTGGTGAGTCATACTGAACTGAAGCACCTTCTTGCCTCCCACAGATAGTTACTCTGCTGGCCATGGTGGTCACATGAGACCCTCACAACTAACATGACTAGACAGTGCTATCATTATCACCAAATGATTGACACTTAAGAGATGATGTTTTATACCAATTACCCTAGCTCAAGGAACAGTACCCCTGAGTTCTGTGAGCTGTACAGCAAATTCTCAAACCCAAGGAGGAAGTCATAGGAACCCCAAATTTGTAGCCAAGTCAGACAGAAGAGACCTAGGGACCTGCTACTTGCAATAGATGTTTGAAGTTCGGGGGCAGAAGGAAGAGATAGCCCTGTAGGGACACAGATAGGTGTCTTCATCACACCATGTCCAAGGAGAGTGTAAAGCTGGAGGTCGGCTGCTTTAGAGTGATCGTGTTAAAGTACAGAACAGAGAACGCAAGCTGGTGATTTTTCCTTTTAGCATACTAGCCACTTATAATAATATCAAGTGGGAGAGGAACACATCTTACAGCATGATCATGCATTCTTACAGAAACACAGAAAGTCTGACTGAATAAAAAGGCCAAGAACACCATCTAGTGTTGTAAACAAAGAGGTTGTTTCTTTTTTTTACTTTTCTACAATGCAGCTATTTCTCATGCTAACGATGACAAGAATTGAGAGCCATCATGATGAAGCTCTTCTAATCCACCAGCCTTTGGAACAGTACTCTTCACCTCTCCCTAATAGGATAGGATGTAGTAACAGCACAATTCCACAGTGTTGATTTTTTTTTGTTTTGTTTTTTGTTTTGTTTTTTATTTTAAAGATAGGGTTTCTCTCTGTAGTCCTGACTGTCCTGGAACTCTGTAGCCTAGGCTGGCCTCAAACTCAGAGATAACAACTCCCACCCCCACCCCTTTCCCCACCACTGTGCCTCTGGAATGCTGGGATTAAAGGCATGAAACACTATACACTGGCTGAGTCGAATTATTTTTAAATAGCATTTTTATTCCAAATGATTTTCACTACAAATGACTTATACCAATTTTTTTGTGTGTGTTTTTAATTACCAAATTTGGGCTGGAGAAATGTCTTAGCAGTTAAGAGCACTTGTTGCTCTTGCAAGGGACCCATATTCAGTTCCTAGAATCCACATGGTGATTCTCAGCCATGCAGACTCCAGCTCTTCTGAGCTCCTTGGGTACCAGGGGATGCATAAAACGCATATACATATATTGCAGGCAAAATACTCAAAAAATGAAAATACATCTAAATTTTCTTTTACACTTTAAATTCAATTTCCTCTACTTATTTTCTACAAGCCAATAGAACAGAACAATCTTTAAACATGCCAGAATTCACATATACAGTACTATATGCTCACATTTGCATTTTGTTTTAGAAAATTACAGTTTAGAGATGAACAGACGTGAATATACACTTCAAGCAGTTAGAGGAAAAGCATTAATCCATGATACATAATTCCCCCTATATAGATTATGAAGATACTAACTTAGTAAAACTTAGTTTAACTTAGTAAAAACAAAAACAACCCTACTTCAAAAGGTATCAGTTCTGGTTTTATATTTAAATTAAGGGCAGTAAATGCTACTGGTCAGGTAAGATCTTTTCACCCCTTCAATTCTAGTTTTACAGTCAACCATTTGCAATCCACTTAAAGCTTTTTGTCTCCACAGAAGCCCAGTGCCATCTCAGTTTTTACTCTTCTGTGAATGTACCAGCAAATTCACATGTTTAAGTCTCATCTGTAGCATGTAGCATTAGGAGGTCTGGCCTGAGGTGGTGGTTCAGAAACTAGGGGTTTGTGGGAGAGCACTCAGAAAACCCATACAGAATACCCAAGGAGCTGCTCCTTCTCTAAGTAATGCTCATCAGCATGCCATTTGGGACTTAAGCTCTTACAGTAGGCCCCAGACATCAAGTAAATCTAACCTGTTTGTTTCTAAGAACTCAGGATGGGGAAGGGGGAGGATTGTGTCCCAATCATCCAATTTCAACAGAGGCTGTAAATTACATCTGATTAAGTCATTACCAAAAGAAAAGATAATCTCAAGGCATCTTATAGTAACAAATTAGCTATTTTTCTATCACTGTTTCCTGGCTCTCATTTACAGGGTAATTAACTTAGAAATGATCAATCTGCTCTGTTCTTTTGTTTCGGCTTCTTCAGCCTCTGTCTATAAAAAAAATCAAATTTCTGTACATGGCCCATGAACACTTTTATTTTCTCAAATGAAGTGTTACTCCAATTCTAGAGCTGAAAAGAAAATCAACTCAATGTTCAATCACATTGTTCTCTACCTTTGACCTCTTCTATCTCATTCACCAGGGAAAGCCACATCACTGAACAGAGAGCACTCCTCACCAAAAAACAAACCTGCTGGCACACTGAGCTCCAACACCTCAGTCTCCAGAGCTATGAGGAATAAACTTCTTTTACTATTGCTGCAGAAAAAGACTTATTAAAAAACTAGTACTCAGAGATGGGATATCAATCATATCAACAACGGACAAAAAATGTGGAAGCAACTTTAGAACTAAAAAATACACACAGGGTGGACTATAAAAGGTGATTCTGGTGAAGGGTCAGTCGATGGAAAGCCACAACTAGAAGAGTCTTTTTAAAAATGGTGGTTATTTAAAAAAAAAAAAAATGCTGGTAAAAGGATGGTGAGAAGAAGGCTAGAGAGATGGTTCGGCACACTTGCCACTCTAGCAGAGGACTCAACTTTGGTTCTCAGCATCCATGTCAGGCAGCTCACAATCCAATGCCCTCTTCTGGGCTCCACAACATCCACACACAGATACAAATAAAAATAATACTAGAGCTTGTTCTGAGGTCTTGATTTGGAATTCAGAAAAGAAGATACAGATAAGAAAGGAGAGAAAAGAGCATCCCATAAGGTGATAAAGATGGAGCACACCTGTGGTCCCAGCACTCAGGAGGCCAAAACAGGAAGTTTACTGCAAGTTCCAGGCCAACCTAGCTATATATATATAGTTAAGACGATGTCTCAAAAGCCATGTAAATAAATGACAAAGACTTAACTGAATTGTGTCCTAATGTTTTCTAAACTTCCAAGCAGAGAACTGCAATGTTTGATGAATGCAAACTCTACAAAAAGTGTTGAAGATGCTAGATGGTTTATCTTAACTGTTCACAGGGAAATGTTTAAAAACAATCTTAAGATAAAATTTATAATCAAAAGAGAAAGAATTTAGAAAAGAAAAAATCTATTATCTGACAGTTTACAGAAGAGAACATTAAACAACCTTTAATACAATCAGCTTTGCTCAAAGAATGAACTCGAGGGCATTCTAGTTATCTTCCAGTCTGCCACTCCCAAGGGCCCAGAGCCTTGTAGATAGAGAGCTCTTTCAGGGGAAGGCCCAGAGATGTCAGGACCTCAGTTCTCCTTGCCCTGGGACACCTCAAGTCTCTGTCCCATTGCATTCTTGTGTAGTGTTCTTGGCTGTTACTCCATCATGGCTCTAGTGAACCCAGTTGTGGCTCACCTGCCTATAGAAAAGGTACAACAGTAAACCTTGGTGGTATCTATATGGTGTTAACAGCAGGGGTGAGTGCAGGAGTTATGAAGACATAGGTGAAGACCTACATTTCAGTTTTTTGGTTTTTTGGTTTTTGGTTTTTTTGTTTGTTTGTTTGTTTTCAAGACAGGGTTTCTCTGTGTAGCCCTGGCTGTCCTAGAACTCATTCTGTAGACCATGCTGGCCTTGAACTCAGAAATCCACCTGCCTCTGCCTCCCAAGTGCTGGGATTAAAGGTGTGCGACACCACCGCCGGCAAAGACCTACATTTCAAAGGGCATTTGGGCTCGAAGATGATTCTCTAGCCTCAGTAGCACGTGCTACCCCTTGTCCTTCTACTTCTCCCTTTTGAAATGGAAAGGTCTATCCTTTCCCATTCACCAATGGAGCTAGGAGGACTTGTCTGAAAGAACTGTTTGTCTAAGGATGAGTCACACCCTGAGTCTCATCTACATCAGGTAAGATTCTTCAAGACTTTAGCTGGTCCTGAAATTTAGTCATTTTTGGAATTACTAGGACAGAATGAATGTGGCTTCTATGCTTTTAAAAAAAAAAAAAAGCGGGGAGGCTGGGGGGAGGAAGAGACATGGGAATTTGGAGCAGAATGCTATGATCTGAAATGTATTCATTCAAACTCACACATTGAAGCAATGCTATAGTACTAAATGGTGGAAGTTTTAGAAGATTAAGCCACTGTGAATGGGATTCATACCTATATAAAATAAATGTTACATTACTGTCTGCCCTTTCTGCTTTTGTGAAAGCACAGAAACAAAAAAGGAAGACTTCATGGCCAACTCCAAACCTGCTTTTGGCTGGATCTTAGAATCCCAAATCTCCAAAACTATGAAACAGAGCTCAGTGGTAGAGCACTAGCCCATCATGACCCAGGTCCTGGGTCTAGGAGTCAGCAACAGAGGAAGAAGACTGGAAAGCTTGTCCTATCTTCCTACAGTGATGCTCCTGGACTTTCTAGTCATGAGCTAAATCATCATGTCAACAGAACATGTCCTAAAACACTGAACATCTTGAAGAATGCAAGTGCACAGAAGACACTTTACAGAAAATGCCCAGCGGAAAATACCATGGAACTCTCCTTTGCTAATACTTTACAGACTACATGCTTGTTAGAACTCACTTGAAATAAGATCTGAACTCCTTAATCTGTCATTATGAAGTCCCAACAACCACTCATTGATAACCTGCTGAAAAAGTTTGAGTCTCAGCTCTGCCACTCACTAGTCAGTCTTGGGCAAATAGAGATACAATGAAGATGGCATTACCATTTGTGCTGCAAACCTCAGCTACATTGTGAAAAAAACAATGAAAGACTATCTGTAGAGCAGTTAGAAACCTGCTGGCTATACAACTGCATATGCTCACCAAAGATAACTGAAGTATGAACCCACAATTGAGAAGTTTAATAGTCTTTAAATGAGTTACATTTTTTAAAAACTGTATAAAGGGGATTGCTAAATAAATGAACTTAAAAACAATGTAGAATTTATACAGAGAAAAACTTAATACACCAGTATTTCTGCTGATAAATGAATGCTGGGGTATTCAGTTTTTCTAAGATAATGCAATGGTTAGTGCTGTCAGCTTGATAGACTCTAGAACTGCCTGGGTGGTGGGTCCCTAGCATGCTGATAGAAAGATGGTCATGATTACATTGATTAATTCTTGGGGAGGGGAGTGCTCATCTTTGTAATACTGGTAGTTTGCTTCTGCATGCATGTGCACTCATGCAAATTCCAAGTGGGTGCAGGTACCTACAGAGGACAGAACAAGAGGGTTAGATCCCCTGGAGCTTGAGTTGTAGAGACCTAGAAATGGGTCCTCTGCAAGAGCAATGCACAGTACACACCCTTAACCCTAGGGAGGAGCTATCTCTCCAGCTCCTAGTTGTGGGCAGGACCATTCCTGGTCAGGGAAGTCCCATGCTATCTGGTGTGATGTAAGTGAGCAGAGCTGAGGAATGTATTCCTCCCTCTGTTTCTAGGCTGCCGTGCAATGTGACCAGCTTTCACAAGGTCCTACAGCTCCGACTTCCCCAAGAGGATGGACTGTAACCTAGAACTGTTACAGAAATGGAGAAAAATAAACCTTTTCTCCATTAAGTTACTTTTGTCAAGAGTATTTTATCATAGCAACATGGGAAAAAAAACCTAAAACAATAGTTTATAAATATTTTTACATATACTGAAGTGGTGGCAGGGATGGTCTTGCCTCTGCCTCTGGAGTGCTGGGATTAAAGTCCTAGTAAGGAAGCCATTTGCCATACATCTTATTTCCAAGCCTTCACTGTTAACTAGATCAGCAGAAATGAAAAGGAATTATGTTTTGATAAAACAAACAGATCTTCTGGATTTCAAATAAAAATCAAGCACGTAAAACATACCCTGACAGATCCTGGCTACTGAAACTTGAGCACCCACTAGAGTAAAGCCATCTTGAAAATCTAGCTACTTGAAAATATAATCCTATCAATACTTGATTTAAGCAAAAACCAATTTAAAACAACTAACTCCAACAGAAACATGACTATGAAAAAACAAGTGCCTTTAAATTACATCATCCTAACACCCTGTCAGAACACGCTATTATCACACTGCCAGGTCAGCAGAGCTGGAGTAGAGAGCCTTCCTACACTACAGAAAAACAACAAACAAAACCTACTTCCCTGACAAGGGTGAGACATCATGGCAACTTAATATACTAAAGCTTCCCGGCTCACTCTGAAATGCCTGAGAAGGATAAATTTTTCCCTTACACTAACTTCCTAGGTTATTTTTATCCTATCTGAAACAGTAACGAAATATTCCGCTAAAGTGAAATACTAAAGATCCATGTTAAGTCACATCTCACATAAGGCAGGGAGCCAAGCAAAATGGAGAAAGTCTTACCCCATCAACTAGCCTATACTCCACACAAGATAGCCATGCACTTTTTAAAAAAACTCTGTATTTCCCTAATGTATCTTGTGATGTTATTAGCATTGACTAATTCGATTAATCAATATAGACATTTAAAAAAAAAACAGTATTATGCCATACATTCTAACCAGTAGAATAGCTGCACTTATAAGACAGACAATGCCAAACTCTGAAGAGAATGTAGAATGAGCAAACTCATAAGCTTCCCAAGAGAAAGGCAGCATGGGTCACTGAAGATGAACAGATGCACCCTACTGTACCTACCAACCCCACCCTTAGCTAACACTAACCTAAGCAAGGCACTCTCCAAAAGACACCTACAATTCTTGTTATATTTAGATTTTTAGTTTTATGTATGTCTATGTACATGTGTGTAAAAGGTGACAGAGCCGGGTGGTGGTGGCACACGCCTTTAATCCCAGCACTTGGGAGGCAGAGGCAGGCGAATCTCTGAGTTCCAGGCCAGCCTGGTCTACAGAGTGAGTTCCAGGCCCCAGCCCGGGCTACACAAGAGAAACCCTGTCTCAAAAACCAAAAAAAAAAAAAAAAAGGTGACAGAGAGGTGGGAAATGGGCATAAAATCCCCTGGAGCTGGAGTTCAGGTGGTTGGAAGCTGCAGGCAAAGGCATGAGTGCTGGAAACTGAATTCCAGTCACCGAGAAGATCAAGTGTTCCTAACCACTAAGCCATCTGTCCAGCACACATACATAACTGTTTTTCTTCTCAGACAAAAAACTGAAACTTATCCAAGTGCCCACTAACAGTATTAGAAAGCAAACGATGCATTCTATAGTGTAACAGTATTCAGAACTGAGCTAAGAAGCTCTTCCTACACAAAAGCAAGCAGCTCTTCCATCCTGTTACCATGTCAAAAACTGGCCAACTTCTGTCCCTGCCAGGAGAAAGCTGCAAAAGAACAATGAACTAGACTATCTGGCAGAAGTTTCTACACAAACTACAAAGGAACTGCATGACTGTCTTTTACTGCATACAAGGTCTGAAAAGCAGAAAACGCAGAGAGAATGTGCAATTAAAGGGGAAGCTAAACAATAGGATTTCGGAAAGCTGCAGCCTCACCATGTGAAAGAATGAAGAAGAACATTTAGGACAGAGCTTCACCTTTCTACTCAGCACTGCTGCACCAGCAACTTACTCCACTTAGCAACACTGGCCAGTCACGATTTCTTGTTTAATGAGCAGCAGTTAAGGCTGACACACCTAACTGCTGAGTATTTAAACAGGATACTCTAAACAGGATCTGTGACACACACTCAGGCACACTCATACCAACTCAAGGCTCTGGGAATGTTGGGGACAGGCAGAAAGAATGTACATGTAAGAGCTGGAGGTTGGGGACAACACTGTTGAAAAGCTTTGTCTTCTGACATGACACAGTCATGGAACTCATGAACTCATTACCTGCACAAGATGGAACCTGTCGACATTCAGCATGAATTGGGGAAGAGTTCATGAGGCCCCTCCTCTAGCCAAAGAGCTACTGGAGGAGCAGAAGTCATTTTTCTTCAGAAGTGTAGCCACTGGTAAACTGTCCATGCTCCAGTAAATAATCCCACACCAATGCTCTTGCAGGCAGCCCTACTGTAACTCAGTGGGTTATTTTTTAAAAAGCTAAAAAGATCTAAAAGTAGGAGGGGAACATGCCAGGAAGAAGCGTCCCAAAGGAAATAGGAGTTAAAAAAAATATATCTGGGAAATACATTATAAACACATATGAAGCTGTCAAAAGAATAAAGAATTAACAGGAAGAAGAAGAGGGCTGGGATGGGTCACAATGACACTGAAAACAACACTTAGGGTATTTACAGATATCTGACATTACTGTCCTATCCCAGGACTGACCCAGAAGTCTAAGAAAGCAAAACTGTCTGGGTGCCCAGGCCAGATTGCCCTTTTAGGTTGGTTGCCAAATCACCTCAGGACTCTTCTCTGCTTCCAGCAGCTACTGCTCAAGCAAAGCCAAGTCCAGGAAGCATGACCCACAGAAGGAAACGGATACAGGATGTATGCCACTGACTCTGCCACACAATGTAAAATCTAAGGGGCCTTGACAAACACACAACTCTATTTCAAAGAGTCTCCTGACAGCTTGGGGGCCTCACAATGGATTAGAGCCACACATTCACAAGTCCCTACTTAGACAGTACCAACCTCTTAACATCACAAAACTGTAAAGTCACCAGTGTCCACGTAAAAATAGAAAAAGCCAAGGTAAGAGATTTAAAAAGTGAGTGCATAAAAGCCACAGGGCTAGGGCAGCCTGAGGCTCTGGGGGCCAACTCCCAGCCCAGAGTGAGCATAGGCTATAAATTCTCCACTAGATTATGTACTTGCTTGAGACCAAAAAAAAAAAAAAAAAAAAGAGGAATGAAAAACATTTACCCTTCAACTCTGGAAGCATGTAACAATTTCACACTCAGGGATAAAGAGGAATACGCCTCAGAAATCATCATTCACCTATCTGATTTAGATGCGGCTCTGGACTTTGCACGAATGAATGTTTAAGCTGATAATGGAAGGAGTTGACAGTCTTGTGACTACTGAGATGGAAGGAATGTATTGTGAGGACACCATTTGAGAGTTCAGAAGCCAAATGCTTCCATCTGAATGTGATCCCTAACCCCAGAGTCTACATGTCAAAAACTAAATCCCCGCCGGGCGCCGGGCGGTGGTGGGGCACTCCTTTAATCCCAGCACTTGGGAGGCAGAGGCAGTCGGATTTCTGAGTTCGAGGCCAGCCTGGTCTACAGAGTGAGTTCCAAGGACAGCCTGGGCTACACAGAGAAACCCTGTCTCGAAAAAAACAAACAAACAAACAAAAAACCACCTAAATCCCCAGTGTAACAGAGGTAGAAAGGAAGGCCTAATAAGAGGTGATTCTGCCGGGTGATGCACCAGCATTCAGGAGGCAGATGGAATATTTGTCTACACAGTTCCAGGACAGCCAGGGCTACACAGAGAGACCCTGTCTTAAAAAACAAACAACAACAGGTAATTCTATCACAAGGTGTTCTCTCTCATGAACGGACTGATGTTGCTGAAAGACTGGAACAGTTATCTCAAGACCAGACTTACAACAGACGCAGTCTGGACCTCCTGCTCTCTCACACTACACTCTTGTTCTTTCTGCTGAGGATGGTGCCACAGGAAGGCCCTCGCCATACAGCCTAGTACTTTCACAGTGGACTTTTCAACCTCCACAGCAGAGACACAATTCTTTTCCTTTTGGTTTCCTGTAGTTCAATAAGCCCTAACTCTCCTGTGACAGAGGATCGCCCTGAACTTTCTGATCCTCGTGCCTCTATCTACCAAGTGCTGGGATTAGAGGGCTGCAATCCTTTTCTTCTTTTTAAATATGTATTTACTTATTGGGAATGCAGTTAGTCTGAAATCAGAGGATTTGAAGGAGTTGGTTCTTTCCTTCTACCATGTGGGTCCTGAGGACTGAACTCAAGTTATAAGGTTTGATAAATGCCTTTACCTTCAAAGCCATCTTGCCAGACCCTGAAATTCCTTTTTTTTTTTAATTGTTCAATCTGTGTTTTTCTGTTATAGCAATACAAAACTAGACTATGATTCTTTTTTTTTTTTTGGTTTTTTCGAGACAGGGTTTCTCTGTGTAGCCCTGGCTGTCCTGGAACTCACTCTGTAGACCAGGCTGGCCTCGAACTCAGAAATCCACTTGCCTCTGCCTCCCAAGTGCTGGGATTAAAGGCGTGCGCCACCACCGCCAGGCTAGACTATGATTCTAGTTTAAACAGGAACTTCAATTAAAAGCCTAAAAGTATATACAAATACTTTATGTTTTGTATATACAAATGAACATATAATTCTACAGAGGTCAGACAGAGAGAAGCATGAAATCTATCAAGTAGCAGTCCTACTATGTGATCTCTTGCTGACAAGAGACTGCCCAGTTACATTTAAAGATTCACTCGAAGAATGCTCCAATATCAGATCAGCAACTAACACAATCTAGATGTTTCTAAAAGGCAATATTTGGAATGTGTTGTCTATTTTAATTTCCTTTAACACTTAATTAGTTGAAGGCTATCTTAAGAGGCTATTTGAGCCGGGCGGTGGTGGCGCACACCTTTAATCCCAGCACTTGGGAGGCAGAGGCAGGTGGATTTCTGAGTTCGAGGCCAGCCTGGTCTACAGAGTTCCAGGACAGCCAGGGCTATACAGAGAAACCCTGTCTCGAAAAAACAAAACAAAAAAAAAAACAAACAAACAAAAAAAAAAGAGGCTATTTGAGAACAGATTGGACAGCTAGCTGTACAAATTCAGAACAGCTATTTACTGAAGTCTATCACAGTGGAAAGGCCAGAGAAAGGAGGATGGTGCCCTATCATGTTAAAGAAATGTCACGAGGCCAGACAGAGTGACACAAGCCTTTATCCCAGCACAGGGGAGGCAGAGAAGGCAGATCTCTGAGTTGCAAAACAGTCAATGCTACATATTAAGACCCTGTCTCAAAAAACAGAACAAACCAAAGAAGAGCCACAGGATCCCAGCTATTTAATCAGATGATATTCAATGACAGTATTTAAATGTCCCTAGCATTAACTGCTTATCTTCTAAAGACTCTATCTCAGTAGCCTTCAGTTTCTCAGATAAGGATTGCACCCTCCTGAGAGGCACACCTAGGGTTTAGTCCACCTAACACAGCTCCTTCAGCTCCTCCCTTCACTTGGTTCTATCCTGTCTTTCCTGTTCTTGACCTTAGAAAAATCACATTAAGGACCAACACTTTTAAGTGTCCTCATTTAGAAGGCAGTTACTGTGTTGGTTAATTTTTGTCAACTTGACACAAACCAGTCACACAGGCAAGGAAGAACTACCTCTAATACACTGGTCTGTGGACATTTCTGTAAGGCATTTTCTTGACTGCCAACTGATGGAGGAGGGCCCAGTCCATTAACAGAGGTGCCATCCCTAGACAGGTGGGCCTGGGCTTAAGAAAGGTAGCTGAGCAAGCCAGATAAACAGTAAGCAGCCTTCTTCCTTGGGCTCTGCTTCAGTTGCTGCCTCCAGATTCACATCTTAATCTTGTGCCTGGATTCCCTCAATAATGAATTCTAATATATAATAAACTCTCCCTCTTCCCCAAGCTTTTGGTTATGGTGTTTTAAAACAGCAACAAAAAGCAAACTTGGGACAGATAGTGTTCTTTTTCATTCCTTACCAATCAAACATTATCCTTAAATTAACTGGAGCTACAACTTCATAAAATTTACCTTTAACACAAAAGCTCCACTGGGCATGATGGTAAACCTATAATGCTAGCTCATGAGGCCAGGCAGAGGCAGGGGGATCTCCAGTTCCAGACAAGTGTGGGCTACAGAGGGAAACCCTGAAAAAAGAACCAGAGAAGAGGAGGAAGGGGACAAAAACAACACTTGCTTGTTAAGCCATAATAGTTAAAGTGTCTACTGTCAAGCCTGACCACTTGAGTTCCAGCTTTAGGACCCACAGTGTAGGAGGCAAATGACTCCCCAAAACTACCTCTACATCCATGCTATGTGGGAGCACACTGACAATGACACACATACAACACACACATAATTTTTAAAAAAACTAACAGCTACATCCCACCAGGAAGAAAACTTTTTTACAAAGCATCTAAATTTATTACCATATAAGCTTCGATAAACAGAGACAAAAAAAAAAAAAAGCTTTTAAAAATAAATCATCCCAGCTGGGCGGTGGTGGCACACACTTTTAATCCCAGCACTTGGGAGGCAGAGGCAGGTGGATTTCTGAGTTCGAGGTCAGCCTGGTCTACAGAGTGAGTTCCAGGACAGCCAGGGCTACACAGAGAAACCTTGTCTCGAAAAACCAAAAAAAAAATAAAATATAAAAAATAAAAATAAAAAAGCATCCCGGTAAGTAGTAAATCACTTTATCAGGTTGTTTGTGTTAAAGACAGACTGTTCTTAAGTCCAAGTTAACCTATCAAGTTATTACAAGATCTAAAACCAGAGGAAATCAGGTACCTAATTCTAATGTTCAAATCGTTTACAGTAATAGCAAACTCCACTTAACTAAAAAGCTATAACGTACACAGCCCTAAATTATTCTCACGAAAGTCTTCGGAGTGCGAGCCGCGAGCCGCTTGAGGCACAGTGCTGAGAAAAGTTCACTTAATACGTGTCATGGGAAAGACAAGATCCCTACAGACACTCAGTTCACTTACTCTAGGCTTTCCAGAAGACTACCAGAGTGCAGATCTTGGGAAATTCCTAGTCTAAGCTCTCTATTAAACCTGTGCTCACTTTAAAACAAAACAAAACACATCTTCTTACACCTCTCCTCCCCGCACCCCCATCCCTCACCCCGGACATCCTTTAGAAGGCGTTCCCAGCCCGGAAAACCATCTACAAAACTTTTTTTGCGTCCTTTTTTCAGCAAAGCCAACATGCCTTACGCCCGCCCCTCACCTCCCGCCTCCTACCCACATACACACCCACTGGCGAACTTCAACCTTGGGCAGACCGCACTCCAGACGAGCACGCATCCACACGTGCTTACAAACCCAGCCCCTTTCCACACATACACACCCGGAAACGACACCCCCTTACCTACACTCCGAAGCTCTTCCCTCCCTCCTCCCCGCACCCACCCCCAGCGCCCCCCAACCCCAATCACCAAGACCATCCACCCACGCTCCCGGGAACCCGCCTCCCCTAGCTCCGGGGTTTGCCCTGAGCGGCGCAGAGAGGAAACAGGAAGAAGGAAGGAGGGCTACGCAGGGCCTAGGCCTCTCCCGCAGCTGAGGTGAGGGGAAGCGGGCAGGCTTAGGCCTCCTCCCCGCGCCCGGCCCGCCCGTACCGCACCACCCCGCCCCGGCCTCACTCACTCGCCACCCGCGGTCCATCGAGTCCGCTGCCCGCTGTCGCCGCCCCCGGGACGCCCAGCTCCGGCTTCTTGGGTCCCGCGGGCGGCCCCGCTCCCCCGCCCGGGAGCGCTCCAGGAGGAAAGCCGGCCCCCGACGCGGCCGCCAGTGCCAGCGGGACGCTGTTGCTATGGAGGCCGAGTCCCGGGGCCGCGCCGGAGGCCGGGTCCTCGTGCAGGAACTGACACTCCTCTCCGTAGAAGCACGTCTTGTCCTTGGCGTAGTAGCGGCAGTACTTGAGCTTCACACCCGCAGCCGGCCCGCCGGGGACGCCCCCGACGCCCGACGAGGCCGCGACCGCGACCGCCACGGCCGCCGCCAGCGAGGAGGACGACGGGGAGGCGGCGGCCGAGGGGGGCGGAAGGCCGCCGCCACTGTTCATGGCCACGCCGCAGCCGCGTCCCCCGCCGCCGCCACCATAGACGAGGGCGGGAAGGAGCCGCCGCCGGAGCCGGATGGAAGCCGGGCGGGCGGGTTGGGCCCGCTGAGGAGCCGGAGCCGCCCGGGGAGGGGGAGGGGCAGGCGGCGATAGGGATTCTCCCTCCTCTCCGCTGTCCTTAAAGGGGCCGCGCGGGACGCCGCGGTGGGCGCGCGGCCGGGGCTGCAGGGGACCCTGAGGCGGCGGCGACCCGAAGCTGTGGGGAAAGGCACGGCGGAGGGAGCCGGTTTGTTTTTGAACTCTGCCTCCGCTCGTCGTCTCCCGCTTCGGTTCCTCCGAGTTGTTTATTCCATTTTCCTCTTCCTGAGACGGTCGCCGCCTCTGCGCCTGCGCGCGCGGCGCGGAGCCTTATGGGTAAAGGCCTGGCTGGGGGCGGCAGGCGTGGCCCCCCGGGGGCGTCCTCGAGCTGACCGGAGGCGGTTGGTTCAGCCGAAGCCCTCCGTGGCCTTCCCACGTTGTCGCGGGTCGGGTGCTTAAGGCCTCACGAGACAGGATACCCCTCCTAGAGTCGCCTCCTTGAGCCAGGTGGAAGTCAGCTTGGAAGTGAAAACACAAAATGACAGTCCGTCACTGGTCCTTTGAGGGGACGCGGCCCAACCTCGCTCCCTGGAGAGTAGCTTTACGTTCCGTTTGTCACATTTCCTCTCCCTTTCCCTTTGCTCCGCCACCCCTCTATCCTTTTTTTAATCCTCCCCCTCGAAGGTGATGGACTACTGGCCAGATAGCCTTAGCTTCTGGGCTCTTTGTCAAAAAACGGAGCCAGAACCGTTGATGTCAACAAACCCCCCGCTTAGAAAGCACCTGTTTCCTCTGCTTTGATGGCCGGTGAATTTTTTCGGAACAGTAAAGTGCCACCTGGGACAGTGCCGCCTTGGCAGGATGGGAAGACCCAATTCCAAATATGCTAGAATGTTTATCTACTCTGCATTCGAAATTCACTTCTTTAAAGTTTTCCCCTCACTGATTTCCAATTTGTTTCCATTGTTTTTTGTTTGTTTGTTTTTTTAAGGAGAGAGACATTAAGAGAATTGAGGAACCGCAGTGAAGTGAATTTTCAAGGTTTTAGAAATCTCTGCAAGATTTTCTCAAAAGACAAATACCTGTTAAGAAAGGATGGGTGTGGGCAGTATTTAAGGAATCAAAGTCAAGAAGTACCACACTGCAGAAAGGGTGAGCTGTAGATCACAATCTGCTAAGCCTAGTGATGTTGCCTAGGTAAATTCTAAACTGGTATCTTTGTGTGAACACAGTTCTCACTCATTTAAATACCCAACAAGTATTTGTTAATGTTCACTACATGTTCCAGGAACTGGAACGAAGCTGGGGATGCAAAAGTGAACAAGATGCAGTCATACCTGAATTCAGAGGGCTTGTTTATCCTCTGGCTAATGAGGCAGAAGGTGTGAATTAGTGCCTAATGCTAACATAGCACATCAGCTGTTAGAGAAGATCGAAGGATGTTGGCTTCCTAGAGAGAACTAATAGGCCAGCAGGAGATTTAAGAATCTGGTTGCTTCTCTGTGCCTCCTTTGTACACTTGAGATAAAGAGTATCAGCTTCATAGTAAGTGAACTGGTCCATGTGTGTCCTGTGTTTGGGAAGAATTCAGTAGGGCTTAGCAATTGTTTTTTATTGCTACTAGGTGTGTAGAGAAAGAGCATTCCAGACAAAGCAAACAGCTTGTGAAACAGGCCTCGAGGTGAAACGGTAGAGTTTTAGGAGTATGATGATAGCAGAGTTCACAGAAGTGCTTTTCAGGTGATATTAAGGGATTCAACTTTTTCTCGAAAGCAATTAGAAATTATTACAAGGTTTCAAAATGCTAAGTAGCAACATTTACATTTCCTTTAGGAAGAAAAAAGATCCCCATAAGAACTCTGAAAAGCAAGAAAAAAAGGCAAATTGTCCCTGTGCAGGGAAAGGCCTGAAATTGCCCAGTTTATTCATCCCAATTCAGGGTGTATCTAGTGACAGCATGTGTGTTGTTTGTATTATGTGGCTTCATTTAAATAAAGACGAGGAAGGTGGTGTTTCTAGTGACACAATCAGGGCTTGATAAACTTAAGCTACATTCAACATACTGTTCAAACTAACCTTAAATGAGAATCAGCAATGCATTACATACCAAGCAAGATCTATGCTAGGCTCTGACATAAGACCTGGCCTGAGGATGGTTCAGTCAGGAAAATACTTGCCTTGAAATTAAAGAACTGAGTTCCATTCCCCAGAACCCAAGTAAAAAATACTAGGTATGGTGAGTGTGCTTATAACAGCAGTACTGGGAAGGAAGAGGCAGAAGAGTCGCCTGTGCTAGCTGGTCAGCCAATCTAGCCAGTGAGAGACCCTATCTCAAGGTAGACAACCTTTCCAAGGATGACCTTGAATTTGTCCTCAGACTTTCACATGCACCCTGCACACACATGCACATACATTCATAAAAAAAAGTTTATAGATACAAAAATAAGATGTAAAGATTGAGCCTCAGAAGTTAGCAGGTAGTCATTAGAAGTAGCAATATTAAAGTTTGTCATTCCTCAGTACTACATTTAACAAAATTATATTAAACTCTTCAGAACAAATTAGAGAAAAGTGGACTGAGATACTCAGGCAGCTTCAGTGGTCTCAGTCAGAATCAAATGTTGATAGTTAGCCCTGGAGATCCTTGAATATGCAAAGGGTGTCGAGAATGTTACACGTCCAAATACCCTGTCCTTCACTAATGAATCAGAATTAAGTTGGAGGAATGGGAGTACTTTAACATATCACCGATAGCATACTCCCCCTACACACTGAAAGTAAATTGGCTATAATTTCCTTATCTTGTAAGATTAGCAGTTTAAAATACTATTGTTCTTAACAGAGAAACACCAAGAAGATAGCTCTCCTAAGTTGTATATTCTAGTGTGTTCTTTGCAGTATTACTCAAGAAAGCCAACAAAGAAAGCTGCAAATAACCCAAACTCTATAAACACAAGGAATAATGAAAACAGTAGTGGAGTGCACACTTGGAATATTATGCGGCTATAAAAATAGCCGATCTTGCCGGGTGGTGGTGGTGCACACCTTTAATCCCAGCACTTAGGAGGCAGAGGCAGGCGGATTTCTGAGTTCGAGGCCAGCCTGGTCTACAGAGTGAGTTCCAGGATAGCCAGAGCTACACAGAGAAACCTTGTCTCCAAAAAAACAAAACAACAAAAAAAAGCCATCCATGAAAACTTGTATTTATGATGCTATGATTATTAAACATGATACAACATGCTTTATAAGTGATGTTTTTTAAAATAATAGAATAAGGATCAGTCATTGCTTTCAAACATTAGCCATAGTTTTAGTAAAATGATAGAATACATAGATTTTGCCATTTCTCTCTTGATTTTCTTTGTCTGGTCAACAATATTCTGTAATAGGAAAATAAGCATTAAGATTTGTTGTAATTTTTTTTTTTTTAATTAGAAACAGGGTCTGTCTGTCCTGGAACTCACTGGATAAAACTTGACTCAGAGGCTGGTCTGCCTCTGCCCTCCAGATGCTAGGATTAAAGGTGTACACCACTCCCCATCAAGACTTGTACTTTTGCCGGGCAGTGGTGGCACACTCCTTTAATCCCAGAACTTGGGAGGCAGAGGCAGGCGGATTTCTGAGTTCGAGGCCAGCCTGGTCTACAGAGTGAGTTCCAGGACAGCCAGAACTACACAGAGAAACCCTGTCTCGAAAAACCAAAAACAAACAACAACAACAACAAAAAAAAAGACTTGTACTTTAGTCTTTCAATTCTGAGAAGTGGGTATGTTGTATTCATTAAATTATTCTCTCTTCTAGGTTCCAAATAAATTAATTAAAAACAATTGAACACTTGTTGGCCACTTCACTCCACATTTTCACTATTTTTTGTCAAAGACTGGTTCAACATACTATTAATTTGTATGAAAATTTTTTTGCTAACCTTGGGAAGGTTTGAGAAATAGTCTTTTTCAGAACCTTGACTGTGTTGACATTAACACTGAAGTAGGACATACTATGCATGTACCAGGTTTCCAACTGACACTTCCTGCCAGCTTGTTGCCAGACTGTGCTTCCAACCAGTGTTGTAGTAATTATTTAAAATCAGCCTCTGGCTCAGGCCAACGATCTAAGCTGCAGCCGCTCTGCCTAGCCCAGCTGCCATGTTTCTCGGCTGGAGGCCACGTGCATGCTGCAGCTAGAACCAGCCGCCAGAAACACCAGCCCTGCCACCCACTAGATGCCAGTGTGAGAGATGGCTCTGCCAATCTTCCATGCTGTCTCCACAAGGCAGGGCATTGCCCAGACCATTCCGCCATCCATGCGGGCCCAGTAAGAGAATGAGACTCTAATTCTTGTAGATTAATCAAAGCTTATATATTTGATAATGATCAGTAACAAGATACCCATACAATCAGAAGTGTAACCCAGCCGGGCGGTGGTGGCGCACGCCTTTAATCCCAGCACTTGGGAGGCAGAGGCAGGCGGATCTCTGAGTTCGAGGCCAGCCTGATCTACAGAGTGAGTTCCAGGACAGCCCGGGCTACACAGAGAAACCCTGTCTCGAAAAACCAAAAAAAAAAAAAAGAAGAAAAGAAGTGTAACCCAATACCCAACCTAGATATACCAACTACCTTTGACTGCTACAGACACATGAACTTCCGTCTAAATCACTCCTACGTCTCTGTGCTCTCTCTCTCTCTCTCTTTCTTTCTGTCTCTCTCTCTTGCATGCTCTCTCTCTCTCTCTCTCTCTCTCCCTTTCCCCCTCCCCCTCCATCTCCCCCTCCCTTCCCTCTCCTCTTCCCTCTCCCTCCCTCCCTCTCCCTCTCCCTCTCCCTCTCCCTCTCCCTCTCCCCTCCCCTCTCCCTCTCCCTCTCCCTCTCCCTCCCTCCCCTCCCTCTCCCTCTCCCTCTCCCTCTCCCTCTCCCTCTCCCCCTCCTCCCTCTCCCTCTCCCTCTCCCCTCCCTCTCCCTCTCCCTCTCCCTCTCTCCCTCCCCTCTCCTCTCCCTCTCCTCTCTCTCTCCTCCTCTTCTTTTTATCTCTTCCTCTCCCAACTCCTCCCATCCTCCCACCTTAGCTCCTCCTACAACCAAAAGCACGTTCTCATGCTCCCAGTGGAATGGATTTTAAAACATGTTCCACAGTGCCCTAGCCTCTGCCTTCTACCAAATACTTTCACAGAACAAAAACTAAAGCTTCCTCCCTTAACATTTCCTCAAGTCCTGGTTACTCCCTGTAAGTGTCTTCTTTCTTCTTGTTTTTTGTGTTAAGTATACAAATCATTTTTAAGACATCAGTTCTTTCCTATGAACTTTTTGTAATTGAGTTGCTTTGGAGGACAGCTTGACACCATACACAAATGTGATCTATAGAATACCTGTACCCTATATCATTTGTGCTGTCTATGCTATGAAACACTTGGGAGAGGCAGCTGTCTGGATACTGATTGGATTCAAGGTCTTGCCCATACTAAGCATGTTTCTCCTGAGCTATCCTTTTGTGTTCTAGAAAAACATTCCCAAAGATAGACATATAACTTTTATATGAAGAATTGTTTATAATAATGTCCTGGTTTGCTTTTTGTTTTTTTGGCTTTTTGGTTGGTTGGTTGGTTAGATGGTTGTTTAAGACTAGGTTTCTCTGTGTAGGTGTGCCTGTTCTGGAACTCACTCTGTAGATCAGGCTGGCCTCAAACTTACATAGAGAGGCCTCTACCTCCCTGATTGCTGAGATTAAAGGAGTATGCTACCACCACCTGGTCCTAGGTTGCTTTCTACTGTAGCAACACCCTGACCAAAAGCCAGATGGGGAAGAAAGTAATGTCAGTTTACAAGTTATAACCCATGATAGGAAGTTGGAGCAGGAACTGAAGCTGAGGCTTTGAAGAAACACTGCTCACCATCTTGCTTCCCCTAACTGCCTCAGCCGGCTTTCTTATGCCACTCAAGACCACCAGCCTGGGATAGCACTTTCACAGTGGATTAGGCCCTTCCCACATCAATCATTAATCAAAAAAAAAAAAAAAAAAAAAAAAAGCCCCCACAGGGCAGTCTAGTGGAGACATTTCCTCAGATCCCCTTTGCACAGACGCATTAGACCTATGTGGCTTTTCACAAGCCTGGAAAGAACGCCTACCTAAAAGAGTTGTTTGGATCTGTGAGCTTCTGTTACTTGATCAAAGTAAAGTAAAGCACTGTCTTTTTTTTTTTTTATAATTTTTTTTTCTTTTTTTTTTTTTTTTGGTTTTTTCGAGACAAGGTTTCTCTGTGTAGCCCTGACTGTCCTGGAACTCACTCTGTAGACCAGGCTGGCCTCGAACTCAGAAATCCGCCTGCC
Organism: Mastomys natalensis; assembly: GCA_021653895.1. Classification (NCBI taxonomy): domain Eukaryota; kingdom Metazoa; phylum Chordata; class Mammalia; order Rodentia; family Muridae; genus Mastomys; species Mastomys natalensis. The sequence continues at coordinate 102,185 of JAJTUV010001315.1, read as the reverse complement.
TCTGCCTCCCAAGTGCTGGGATTAAAGGCGTGCGCCACCACTGCCCGGCTGTAAAGCACTGTCTTAAGGTTGCTGTTGCTGTGAAGAGACCTTGACCACTGCAGTTCTAATAAAGGAAAACATTTCATTGGGGCTGGCTTATAGTTGAGAGTTTAGTCCACTGTCATCATGGTAGGAAGCATGGTGGCACACAGGCAGACTTGGTGCTGGAGAGGAGCTGAAAGTTCTACATCAGGATCAGCAGAGTGCACTGAACCTGGCTTGATCATCTGAAACATCAAAGCCCACCTCCAGTGACACACTTCCTCCCACAAGGCCACAGCTCCTAGTAGTGCCGCTTCCTCTGAGCCCGTGGAGTCCATTTCATTCAGACCATCACAAGCACTTGGGTTTAAATCCAGGTCTGGAAACTCCATCCTCAGCTTTTTCTGATGAGGCAGTCAACTTAAGAGTTAGGTCTTAGCCGGGCGGTGGTGGCGCACGCCTTTAATCCCAGCACTTGGGAGGCAGAGGCAGGCGGATTTCTGAGTTCGAGGCCAGCCTGGTCTACAGAGTGAGTTCCAGGACAGCCAGGACTACACAGAGAAACCCTGTCTCGAAAAAAAAACAAGAAAAAAAAAAAAAAAAAAAAAAAGAGTTAGGTCTTTTCAGTTTGGGTATTTTTGATTGTTTTTTTTTGTTTGTTTTGTTTTTTAAGATTTATTTAGTTGTGTGTGTATGTATGCACATGTACATATCATAGTGCTCTTGTGGAGGTCAGAAAACAACTTAATGAAATAGGTCTATGTTTCTTTTCCTTGTATTCTCTGTTCATTTATCACTCCAATGTAGCATGCTTCTTTAACTTACTGGATTCTTAGCAACTGTCAATCTTGTTTTTTTTTTTTTTTTTTTTTTTTTTGGTTTTTCGAGACAGGGTTTCTCTGTGTAGCCCTGGCTGTCCTGGAACTCACTCTGTAGACCAGGCTGGCCTCAAACTCAGAAATCCACCTGCCTCTGCCTCCCAAGTGCTAGGACTAAAGGCGTGCGCCACCACCGCCCGGCGTCAATCTTGTTTTAAAACTTTTTCATGTGACCTAGAAGCAAAACCTTCCTATTTGTAGCAGTTACACTATCATATTGAAAGGGTTTTTGTGTGTTTTTATTAACATATATTGTCATACCAAGTTTTTGTGATGGCCACAATTCTCTCTATGAGAGGTGTGGCTATGTGACAGGGGCCTGGAGTTGGGAGCAGTCCTACCTTCTCTTCTGGGTTTCTGGGACTTCAAGTCCTAGCTTGACCTTACCAGGCTTCCCCTCATGGTCTACCGTCCCACAACCTGTGCCATCCACCATTTAACTGTGTGGGGCCCCATGAGCACCTTGCATACCATGACTGGGTACTGACAGGCCAGATTGTATATAGGTGATCTGAGTTACTATGGGTACCAAGTCAGCCTTCCACACTATGACCTTCAGAGACCCCTTCTCTAGCTTTGGAGGGGGTGATAAAGATACCAAGTGTAAGCTTCTACAGTGGCCATAAAATTCTGTACTTGCCTACTGTCTGTCTTAGGGTTGTACTGCTGTGAACAGACACCATGACCAAGATAACTTGGGGCTGGCTTACAGATTCAAGAGGTTCATCAAGGCAGGAGCATGACAGCATCCAGGTGGGCATGGTATAGGAGGAGCTGAGAGTTCTACATCGTCATATGCAGGCTGCTAGGAGAAGACTGGCTTCCAGGGAGTTAGGATGAGAGGGTTTTTTTTTTTTTTTTAAAGATTTATTTATTTATTTTATGTATATATGAGCGCATTGTCCATGTCCTGAGACACACCAGCAGAGAGCATTAGATCCAATTACAGATGGTCGTGAACCTTTGGACGAGCAGCCAATGTTCTTAACTGCTGAGCCATCTCTCCAGCCCTAGGATGAGAGTCTTAAAACCCATGCCCATAATGACACACTTCCTCCAACAAGACCACGCCTCCTAATAGTGCCACTCCCTGGGCCAAGCATATTTAAACTATCACACTTACCATAAAGAGCATTTTTTTTTTTTTAACAAAACTGACATACCACTAGTTTGTAGGCATAAATGTAATTGTTTAGAAGGCAATTTGATGGGCACATTGTGTCCATTTGGCAACACATCAGTGGCTTCCCCATTAAGGCCTATGACCTCCCCAGCCATGGGCTTTTGACCAGAGTACAGTATTAGACAGGAATTACCTCTTGTAAAGAAGGCCTCAAATCTGGTCAGAAAACAGTGGGTTCCCCCCACACCCATTATAGACTTGCCCCTGCTGCAGAAGTAGGCACATCTCTGGCTGTAGCACCCAGATTTCACAGTTGAGTGAGTGTTGCTGACGATTCTCCCCCTGCAGCCTGCATAGCATCTACTGGCACTACAAAGGTGAGCCAGCAGAGGTGAAGCCTCCAGCTCAATTCCACTTTAGTTTCTGTATGTCTGGTGAACAGGGCCTGTGGGATCATCGGCAGCCTTCTAGCTCTGGTAGACAATCAATATCAGTGTCAGGTGCCTGTATTGTTATGACCAACAACTCAAGGTAGTCCACCTTATAAAAGCATATATAGATTTTAAAAAATTATTTCTAACTATATGTATATCTGTTTGTATCAAGGTCAGAGACATCAGAACCCCAAGAACTGGAATAACGGAGTTGTGAACTACCAGATGTGGGTGCTGGGAACTGAGTCCAGTTCTTCTGCAAGAGCACTGTGCTCTTTACCCCCGAGCATCTTCTGAACCCCACATACATTGTTTTTAATCACAGTGGGCCTAGACTAGAAAATAATGTCAACAATCAAACTTTAAAAGAAAATAGGGAGTCTGGAGAGATGACCCAAAAGTTAAAAGCACTGGCTGCCCTTCCAGAGGACCCAGGTTCAATTCCCAGCATCTGCATGGCAGCTCACAACTGTCTGTACTAGGGTCCAACACCTCCTTCTGGCCTCAGAGGGCACTGAATACAGATGGTATACAAACCTATGCAGGCAAGACATTCATCTACAGAAAATATTTTTTTATAAATAAGTGAATAAAAGTAGAGCTGGAAATTAAACAGTGGTAGAAAACTTACCTAGCATGCTCACGATGGTGTATGGGATTCCAGCAGCAAAAAATATGAAAAAGTAATCTTTGTTAAAGAGTCCAGCACTGAGGAGGCAGAGGCAGGTGAATTTGAGGCCAACCTAGTCTACAGAGTTCCAGATCAGCCAGAGCTACACAGTGAGACACTGTCTCGAAAACAAAACAAATAAACACACTGTTAAATAACCCAACAGGCTAAGAAAAAATAATAAAATTAGAAAATATTTTTAAATAAATAATTTAAAATACATGTCCACTCTTCTGAGATACAGTTAAAGACAATAAGAAAAATAACTAAATGTATAGATTAGGAATGAGACTAAAAATAAGTAATGACATAAAGAAAAATAAATGCAATCCAGATAATATTAATACACAGAATCAATAGCCAATAAACACCGAGTTAGTAGAACTCATTCATTGAATGAATGCATTTGAACAAGGAATAGTGGCTCCTGTCTGAAATCTAGCACCTAGGAGTTTAATAAAGAAGGAGCTCAGCCGGGCGTGGTGGCGCACAGCCTTTAATCCCAGCACTTGGGAGGCAGAGGCAGGCGGATTTCTGCGTTCGAGGCCACCTGGTCTACAGAGTGAGTTCCAGGACAGCCCGGGCTACACAGAGAAACCCTGTCTCGAAAAAACCAAAAAAAAAAAAAAAAAAAAGAAGGAGCTCTAATTTGAGGTCAGCCTAGACTATCCAGTGAGTTTCTAGTCTAACCCTAGCTATGCAACCAAAGTCTGTTTTAACATATTGTTTAGATATAAGTGCAAATGTAAATGACTATAAAACATAGTAAAGAACAATGAAAATGATTATATTTCAGGAATGTAAGCATGACTTGACAGTTGAAAATCAGTACCAACCATCACATAACAGCATGAGAGAAAGTTCCAGTATCTTCAGAAAAAAAAAAAAAGTTCATGAAGTTTAATGTTCATGTTTGTTTGGTTTAGTTTTTTGTTTTTTAAGTAATAAATAGAGGCTGGAGAGCTGGCTCAGCAGGTACGACTGCTGCTGCTCTTGCAGAGGACCTGCATTAAGGTTCTCAGCACCCATATCAGGCAGCTCACAACTGCCTAAAACCAGCCCCAGGGGATCTGACAGGCTCTTCTAGCTTCCAGGGACACTTCAACACACATGGTATAGTCCCACACAGTGACACACACATATATATAAGTAAAAAAGAATCTTTTAGAAATCAATAAACGAGCCGGGCGGTGGTGGCGCACACCTTTAATCCCAGCACTTGGGAGGCAGAGGCAGGCGGATTTCTGAGTTCGAGGCCAGCCTGGTCTACAGAGTGAGTTCCAGGACAGCCAGGGCTACACAGAGAAACCCTGTTTCGAAAAACCAAAAAAAAAAAAAAAAAAAAGAAATCAATAAACGAGAAGTTGAATCATATTTAACACAAGTTATATCCACAGTTCCAAGACATGGTGTGTGTGCTGCTGAAATGTTGAAAACCTTTAATCTGAAATCAGGACATGGAAATTGCCTGCAATAATCCTTGAAGCCCTGACGGAAAGAAAAGGGAAGGGTTGAAAGAAGTAAACTAAAGATCTGCAGATTAGGAGGCCTGCTGGTGTATACCTGTAATTCCAGCAACTCCAGACAGAGGGTTACAAGTTCAAAGCCATCCTCAGCAACTTAGATTTATAACAGTGTAGTTGTTTTTTTTTTTTTTTTTTTTTCTTCGGTTTCGAGACAGGTTTCTCTGTGTACGGAGCTTCGGAACCACTCGTGACGCTGCCTAACAGAAACCCTGCTCTGTACCCAATGCTGGATTAAAGCAGTTCCACTACAGCGCACAGTGTGTCCAAGAATGTATTAAAAACAGTCATAAAGAAATGCTGTATCAGATTCGTCAGAGAATGGACATATATTAAAAGGATTTCTCAGATTTGCTTACATAATTTGGTCTGGGTAGTTCAGTAGTGGCTGACTTAATACTCTAGAGGCTAAGAGACAGGTATCTGCTCAGTCCACAAAACTGGATACCTCAGCAGCCTGGTACTGAAGTCCTGAAGGGTTCCTGAAAAGCCACTGGTCTTCTGTCCATGTTGGATGACTGACAAAGCTACATTCTGATGTCAGCAAACAATGACAGTGGTACCTGCAAAGTAAATGAAGTCGACAGCATGACCAGAAGACAACCTGAAAGCAAGCAGGTAAAAAGCAGACACTTGCCCTAGGAACAGTTGGCTGCTACCAAAAGCTGCTGACCATATTTAGGATAGGTCTTCCAAAGTCACATCACCTGATTGGTCCCTTATCTGATGTGTGCCTAATGGTTTATCTCTTAGTTGATTACAGATCCGGTCAAGTTGGATGAACAACATAAACCATCAAAAATACTAATGCTTAGGAAGTATAAAATGGAGAAAGAATTGTGTCATACATTCGTCTATAGAATACTTTATACCAGTAATTGTTGCTACATGAGCAACACAGATGAATCTTGTGAACTTGATGTTAAAGAAACTAGGACAAACTCACAAAACCCAGAGGAAGCAGGCCTCCCAGAGCTCTAACCCAGGCAGTATATTATGTAAGGAGACAGCAACACTCGCCCCAAACAGGGAGTAACTGGGACCCACTGGGACCCAGGAATTCACTCCTGGCCTGGAGCACTGGTTCCTTCCTGTCTGCACACAAGCACTGAGCAGATCTTGGGCCCCAGCTCTAACCCCATAGTAACACCCACCCCACACAGTTCTGAAACAACTAAGATAATAGGAAAGAGAGGCTCCAGTCAGAGACAGGGCTGGTAGCACCAAGGAGATCTAGATGGCAAAGACAAGAGCAAGAACATAAGCATCAGCAACCCAGGGTACTTGGCATCATTAGAACCTAATTCTCCCACACTAGAAAGTCCTGAATTCCCCATATCACCAGGAAAGCCAGATTCAGATTTAAAACCACTTCTAATGATGATGATAGAGGACTTTAAGAAGGACATAAATAACACTCTCAAAGAATTTGAGGAAAACACAGGTAAACAGGTAGAAGCCCTTAAAGAGGAAACAAAAATCCCTTAAAGAATTACAAGAGAACACAACCAACTAGGTAAAGGAATTGAACAAAACCATCAAGGACATAAAAATGGAAGTAGAAACAATAAAGAAATCACAAAGGGAGACAACCCTGGAGATAGAAAACATAGACACAAGCATCACCAACAGAATACAAGAGACAGAAGAGAGAATCTCAGGTGCAGAAGATACCATAGAAAATATTGACACAACTGTCAAAGAAAATGCAAAATGCAAAAAGTTCTTAAAACAAAACATCCAGGAAATCCAGGACACAATGAGAAGGCCAAACCTAAGGATAATAGGTGAAGATGAGAGTGAAGATTCCCAACTTAAAGGGCCAGTAAATATCTTCAACAAAATTATAGAGGAAAACTTCTCTAACCTAAAGAACGAGATGCCCATAAACATACAAGAAGCCTACAGAACGCCAAATAGACTAGACCAGAAAAGAAATACCTCTTGTCACACAATAAAACACAAAATGCACAAAACAAAGAAAGAATATTAAATGCAGTAAGGGAAAAAGGCCAAGTAACATATAAAGGCAGACCTATCAGAATTACATCAGACTTCTCAACAGATACTATAAAAGCAAGAAGATCCTGGACAGATGTCATACAGACCCTAAGAGAACACAAATGCCAGCCCAAGCTACTATACCCAGCAAAACTCTCAATTACCATAGATGGAGAAACCAAGATATTCCATGACAAAGCCAAATTTACACAATATCTTTCCACAAACCCAGCATTACAAAGGATATTAGCGGGAAAGCTCCAATACAAGGAGGGAAATTATACCCTAGAAAGAGCAAGAACGTAATCCTCTTCCAACAAATCCAAAAGAAGATAGCCACACAAAGATATTTCCACTTCTAATAACAAAAATAACAGGAAGCAACAATCACTGTTCCTTAATATCTCTTAACATCAATGGACTCAATTCCCCAATAAAAAGACATAGGCTAATGGACTGGATACGTAAACAGGACCCAACATTTTGCTGCATACAGGAAACCCACCTCAGTGACAAAGACAGACACTACCTTAGAGTAAAAGACTGGAAAACAATTTTTCAAGCAAATGGTCCTAAGAAACAAGCTGGAGTAGCCATCCTAAAACCTCCAGCCCGAGAGCACAAAGGGAGGGACCATGGCTCCACCTGTATAGGTAGTTGAGGGTGGCCTTGTCAGGCATCAGTGGAAGTGGAGGGCCTTGGTGCCTGAAAGTTTGGATTCCCTAGTGTTGGGGAAGTTGAGAGCAGGGAGGCAGGAATGGGAGGATGGTGGGAGCACACCCTCATAGAAACTCCCAGAATTATATGGATTAGACATGACAGAGGCAAGCGCCAGAAGACTAGATTCCAGAATTCAAACAAAAAATTATCTTGATACTAAAATTTGTTTTGAGAAGTGTATATTGCACGATACACAGCCTTGGTGTATCTACTCATCAAGCAAGCTGAGCAGACCTGCTCGAATCTCTGATGTCCTGGAATTTCAGCTGGATGCAGTGAAGACACAGACATCAGAGGCTTATCAATTTACTCTTCCCCTCACCCCTCTTCTAATATCTCAATGCCCGTAATCAGCTTGAAGAAGTTAATGAAAAGTCGACGCCCCTATTCCCTAGGCTTGAGGACTGAGGTGGTTAATATTGGGCTATCTTTCTCGGGAAAAGTAGTGGTTTTGTTGGAACAGGGAGGAATAGCTAGGATTTATTGCATAGCCATAACCTATTGGTAGAAATCTGTATAATTGTTATTAAGCTGAAGTTATAATTTCTTAAATGGTACAAAATTTACTTTGGTTTCAAATTTAAGGGTTTCTTTTTTTTTGGGGGGGGGGGGGTTGAGATAGGGTTTCTCTGTGTAGCCCTGGCTGTCCTGGAACTCACTCTGTAGACCAGGCTGGCCTCGAACTCAGATATCCGCCTGCCTCTGCCTCCCAAGTGCTGGGATTAAAGACATGCGCCACCACCACCCCGCTGAGAGAAAAGATTTGAGAGGATGGTTTTCAGCTGACATTCATTCTAAAGCCAAGAAAAAAGCTAGGCTCAGAACTAAGTTTTTTAGTTAGGAGAGATGACAGAGGTTCTGGTTAGTCAACAAAATGATGGACTGGGTATTAGGTCTATCTTGTACCTTACTGATACAAATTGGTATAGTTATGCTCTAATTGTATTTTGAGAGAAAAGTTTTAGTTTAACAGGAAGGGTGATATGTAGGAGGAGCTAAGGTGGGAGGAGTAAGGAGAGGAAGAGGAGGAGTAAGGAGAGAAGGAGGAGAGAGGAGAGGAGGAGCTAGGAGATGAGAGAGAGAGAGAGAGACAGAGAGGAGAGAGAGAGGAGACAGAGAGAGAGAGAGAGAGAGAGAGAGAGAGAGAGGAGAGAGAAGAGAGAGAGAGAAGGGATCATGGAGGCGGATGTGTAGGTTGGGTATTGGGTTACACTTCTGATTGTATGGTATCTTGTTATTGAGCATTACCAAACTTATAAGGACTTTGATTAACATTTTTTAAAAAGTTACTAATTAAAAAAAAAAAAAAAAGAAACTAGGACAAAAAGTTCATCTTGCAATATGCCATTTACATACAAGTGGAGATGAGCAAAACTAATCTATAATATTAGAAGTTAGGGTGGTAGCTGCCTTTAGAAAAAGAGGGGAGAGCATTTGGAAAGGAATATGAGGTACTGAGGTAGTAACAATGTTTTCTTTAAAATGTGCCTGTTTAGCTGGGCGGTGGTGGCGCATGCCTTTAATCCCAGCACTTGGGAGGCAGAGGCAGGTGGATTTCTGAGTTCGAGGCCAGCCTGGTCTACAGAGTGAGTTCCAGGAACAGTCAGGGCTACACAGAGAAACCCTGTCTCGAAAAACCAATAAAAAAAAAAAAAAAAAAAGTGCCTGTTTTGTGATTATTTGTTGACCAAAACACATCTAGTTTGGTCATTTATATATGACATACCACACTACAAAAGCCATCAAAGTTACTAAGAAATAAAAAATAACAAAAAGTGGTACAAAATGAGAATTAGGACAGTATTGTGAGAATACATCTGGGAGACATTAAAAGTTTTGTATGCCAGATGTGGTGATGTATGTCTTCAATCCCACACTCCAGAGATTGAGGAAGGAAAGGGGCAGTGGTGAGAGGTATGGGAAAGGAAGGAGGGGGGGAGACAGAGGGGGGAGGGAAAGGAAAGGAAAGGGAGAGGAAAAGGAGAGAAAGAAAGAAGAAAATTACCACCTTAATTATAAGTGTTCAGTTACGTTAACATGTTCTACTTTAGCCGGGCGGTGGTGGCGCATGCCTTTAATCCCAGCACTTGGGAGGCAGAGGCAGGTGGATTTCTGAGTTTGAGGCCAGCCTGATCTACAGAGTGAGTTCCAGGACAGCCAGGGCTACACAGAGAAACCCTGTCTCGAAAAACAAAAACAAAAAAAAAAAACATGTTCTACTTTGCTTTCTGTTGCTGTGATAAATACCACAACCAAAAGCAACTTGCAAAGGGAAGAATTGTTTTTATATTCTACTTCCAGGTCACAATCCATCACTTCAAAGAACACAAACAGAGAGGCAGGAAGCATGGAGGAAAACTGCTTACAGGCTTGCTCCTAGCCTCTGCTCAGCCAGCTTTCTTATATAGCCCCAAGGCCCTGCGTAGGGATCGTTCCACCCACAGTGGACTGAGCCTGCTTACATCAATTAGCAAACAAGAAAATACCCTTACAGGCCAGTCTAACCAGGGAAGTCCCCTAATTGAAACTGGCTCAGATAATTTGAGTGCTGCTGAGTCCACAACAGAAGCTAACTAGATCACATGTGTTCCTTTTATTGTGGAACCAATCTCCAGATCTGCTTTCACCTTGAAAAACTGAAGCTTGATGTTTGTTAAACAAGTATCTCCATGGCAGGGCTACCTTCCCCACCTCAGGGCTGCTCAAGATTGCAAGGTATGCAGATACATACTGCTTTCAACCATTCCTTAAGGCACATTTGGCTTGCTCCCACCCTCTGGCTATTAGGAATGGTGCTATGAACATGGGTATGAATACATCTATCTGAGACGGTGTTTGTACTTGGAAAGCTTGTGGATCGCATTATGGCAGTACACTGTGCAGAAGTTGCCTCGTTTCTTCCTATAGCAGTGGCACCCTGGGTTCCAGTCTCATCAATCCCTCCTACATAGTGCTTTCTGGTGCTTTGATAGAAGCCCTCCTAGTGGGGTTTGAGGGTGAAGGTATTTTTAAAGTTTGCAGTGCTTTAACAGTGACTATGGAATTCTGAAGGAGATTCCTAGCAAAATTTAAAAGCCCAAAAATGGCTTAAGGGGTTGACAATGCACTCAGACTAAGAGCTGCAGAATAAGTGAAAGCATTGATTTGAAACATAGCTTTTAAAAAAAGAATTCTTTTACGTATATGAGTACACTGTAACTTCTTAAGACACACGAGAAGAGTGCATCAGATCCCATTACAGATGGTTGTGAGCCACCATGTAGTTGGTAGGAATTGAACTCAGGATCTGTGGAAGAATAGTCAGTTCTCTTAACCGCTGAGCCATCTCTCCAGCCTGAAATGTAGCTTAAAAATGTTCACATGAGCTGGGCAGTGGTGGCTCACGCCTTTAATCCCAGCACTTGGGAGTCAGAGGCAGGCGGATTTCTGAGTTCGAGGCAGCCTGGTCTACAGAGTGAGTTCCAGGACAGCCAGGACTACACAGAGAAACCCTGTCTCGAAAAACAAAATAAATAAATAAATAAATAAAATAAAGTTCACATGAATCATGTAACTTGACATCTGGTGTGACTGAATTTGATTTTGTTTTACAGGTCTCAAACCTAGTCCAGGCTGGTCTCAGACACACTGTCCTGAACTCATGGCAGTCCTCTTGTTTCAACGTGAGTGCTGGCATTAGAGCCACCATGCCTCGTTATGAATTGGAACTTTTTTCCTTGAGACAGTCTTATGTATCCCAGGTTAGTCTCTCACTGTTGTGTAGCTGAGGAAGACCTTGAACTTTTGATTGTCCTGCCCTGGCACCCCCCAGTACTGGAAATATAGGCAGTTTTTTAAAGATTTGTTTACTCGTTTATTCATGTATGTATATGGGAAGAATGTTTTTATTTAGTTCCATTTATAAATTCTTCCTTTGATTTCCTGAGCTATTGGAGTTCTATTCATGAGATTGCTGCTTGGACCTACGTTGTGATTTCCCATTTTATTCTAATACTTCAAAATTAAGATTTTTAAAAATGTCATCATACGGGCGGTGGTGGCGCACGCTTTAATCCCAGCACTTGGAGCAGAGCAGGCGGATTTCTGAGTTCGAGGCCAGCCTGTCTACAGAGTGAGTTCCAGGACAGCGCGGGCTACACAGAGAAACCCTGTCTTCGAAAAAACCAAAAAAAAAAAATAAATAAAAATATAAAAAATAAAAAGTCATCATTATGTGATTAAATAAAACTATGGAATTGTAATAAGCACAGCTGTCATGAAGAGTTTTAGAGAAATAAAACCATGAACTGTATGCCCTGGGCATCTGCTGTCCCTGTGTTTAATGCCTGTCAGTAATGAGTCAGTTAGAACTTCTAATGTAGTAATCTACTGAGTCAATCCTGAGAAACTTGGAAATAATCAAGCCATATCACAGAGTTCTAGGTTGACTGAGCAATCTTGCCTCAGTGAATAAGGTAAGGAGAAAACAAGAAAATTCTCAACATCAACTTCAGTTCTTCACATGCATGTGCATGCATACCACACTTTTTAAAAAGGTACTGAATTTGCTATTTTCTCATTGTTTTGTCTGACCAGAAGCGATTTATGGTAGCAAAGGTTCTGTGGCTTACAATTTAAGAAGGGCTATGTCATGGCAGGGAAAGGATAACACAGGAGGGATCATGAGGCAGCTAGTTACATTTATCAGCAATCAGGAAGCAGAAAACAGAAAATGGGGCCAGATTATAAGACCTCAAATTCTCCTACAAGAATTTGTCCAACAAGGCTGCACCTCCTCCAAGAGTCATAACATTCCAAAACAGCGCCACCTGCTGGAGACAGAGTTGAAACACATAAGCCTAGCTCTGTGTGTGTGTTAGAGGTTGCTGAGATGGGAGCATTTAATATTTAAACCGAAGGAAACATTTGATTCATTTTGAGTTGACTTTGAGAGAGAGACAGAGTATCTAGTGCCCTTGTCTAAGTGAACAAATACCCTGTTTTCCCACCCCTATTTGTTGAAGTTTACTTTTATCCAACATCTGTTTCGGGCACTTTTGTCAAGAATCAAAGAGCTGGGGCTGTATTTGTCTTCTTTCAGGGCTATTCTGTTCCAATCATACATATGTTTGCTTTATGCATAAACCAGGCTAGTTTTGTTAGGGCGGTTCTGTAGTGTGTATGAAGTCAGGTACTATTTGGACTGCAAATAAATTTTATGATTTTTTCCTAGTTTTGTGAAGAATATTGTTGGTATTTAATCCGTATTGTGGATTGCAAATATGACCATATTAAGTATTAGTCATTTCATCTGATCCATGAACAAAGTAGGCGTTTCTATCTCCTAATGTCATCTTTAAATTCTCTAATTCTTCAATGCCAAGTTTCACCTCTTCAGTTAAGTTGTTGTTATTCGAGACAGGGTTCACCTGTGTAGCCCTGGCTGGCCAGGAACTCTGTGAATCAGGCTGGCCTCAGACTCACAGAGATCCGCCTGCCTTTGCCTCCCTGGTGCTGGGATTAAAGACATGAAGGAGGTTGTTGATATTAACGCGCAGGAGCTTGGAATGGAAGACACCAGGCCGAGGGTTCCACGAGGGGAATATTTATTTAGGAAAGAGGAAGAGAACGAGAGGAGAGAGCAGAGAGGTAGAGGAGTAGAGGGAGGTGGAGGTAGGGGCCGGCCATGACCACGTGGAGAGAGGGGGAAAAGGGATGGGGAGGGGCAGATACAACCTGCAGGCGCACGGTCAAGGGGCAAGAGAGAGAGGAGGGGCCAGACAGCCCTTTTATAATAGTGGGCAGGGCTAACCTGGCTGTTGCCAGGTAGCTGTGGAGGTGGAGTTTAGACAGAATGTTAACAGAGGTACCACCAAAGGCTTTTTGTTGAGTTTATTCCTAAGTGTTTTCTTTTGGTTTCATTAGGGATTGAACCCAGGGCTTTGTGCATAGTAGACAACTGCTTTTCCACTGAGCTTTCCTTGCATGTCTGGCTTTTTCCTGATATTATGGATGGGGTTGTTTTCCAGATCTATCTCTCCATTAACTCAGTACTGGTGTGTGAGAAGATGTTGATTTTGAATACTGCTACTTTGCCAGAGTTATCAACTCTACAGTCTTCTGGTGGAGTCTTTAGGGTTTGCTACGTATAAAGTCATGCCGTCTGCAACAGGGCTGACTTGGCTCCTCCCTTTTCTGTCTGTGTCCTTATTGTGTGTCTGTGTCCTTATTGTGTTCTCGTGCCTAATTTGCTTTGGCTAAAATTTGGAGTACCTGACTAAGCCAGCTCAGTCAACAAGGTCTCGAGTGAGGCAGTAAGGATTAAGAAAAGAAAAGACTCTGGGCGGTGGTGGCGCACGCCTTTAATCCCAGCACTTGAGAAGCAGAGGCAGGAGGACTTCTGAGTTCGTAGGCCAGCCTGGTCTACAGAGTGAGTTCCAGGACAGCCAGCAGCCAGGGCTATACGGAGAAACCCTGTCTCAAAAAAAAAAAAAAAAAAAAACAAAAAAACAAAAAAACAAAAAAGAAAGAAAGAAAGGAAGAAAAAGAAAAGACAATTAGACAACACTATAACATGACTTTAGCCAGTGCTGAAGTGGGTTTATTTTTTTCCAGTCTGCTTTTATACCATTCTAGGTACAAAGAGTAGGATCGGTTCTAGATCAAAGACAAAATAGTCAAGTAACAAACAAAGCATAGACAGAGTAGTCAACAAACAAACAAGGCAATAAACAAAGTCCCAAGGTCATTGTGTCTAGGGGTTTATCAGGATGACCAAGATACAAGGAATACAATACATTCCTCGGCTGTGTTCTTCTTGAGCCTTGTCCTAGCTCAAGGTCAAATTCTTGTCTGAGCCTACTCCCTTGTCTTGTCCTCAGGGCCTTGCTTTGAGTTTCTGTCCTGACTTCCCTGGATAATAACACACTGTAAGATGAAATAAACCCTTTTCTTCTCAAGTTGTTTTTTTTTTTGGTTATGGTGTTTATCACAGCAATAGAAACCTAAGTAAGACAAGAGACAAGAGCCTGCTGTACTGAGTTTTTCAGGGCTTTTATAATGAAGAAATGTTAAGCAATAAATATCAAGGCTTTTTGAACATCCACAGACATAATATGAATCCAAATAACGTTTATCCTTGATTTTTTGTGTTTTGTATTATGCTTATTGTCATGTTGAACCATCCATGGGCTAAAACCAACTTGATTATCATGTATGAGTTATTAATATGTTGCTAAACTCTGTTTCCAAGCATCCTTTTCTCTCTCTTTCGAAACAGGGTTTCTCTGTGTAGCCCTGGCTGTCCTTGAGGTTGCTCTGTAGTTCAGAGATCTACCTGTCTCTGCCCTGCAGTGCTGAGATTAAGAGAATGAAAGATATGCAACATCACTGCCTAGCATGTTTCCAAATATCTCTTTTTGTTTATTTCCAAGATTTTTTTTTTTTTTGGTTTTTCGAGACAGGGTTTCTCTGCATAGCCCAGGCTGGCCTGGAACTCACTCTGTAGACCAGGCTGGCCTCGAACTCAGAAATCCGCCTGCCTCTGCCTCCCAAGTGCTGGGATTAAAGGCGTGCGCCACCACCGCCCGGCCGGCAGTACTGTTTAATACAGTCACTGCTAGCAACATGTGGCTGTCTAGCACTTGAAATGTAGTATTTAATGTCCAATTTGGTCCAAATTATGTAGTAAATGTAACACAGATACTGAATCTTAAAGACCCAGCTGTGCTGTCTATGCCAATGCACCCCTGTAATTCCAACCCTCATGGGGCTGAGACAAAAGAATTTCCTTGAGTTTGAAGTCAGCCTAGGCTACACATAGCAAAATCCCATCTAAATAATAATGATGATGGTGGTGGTGGTGGTGGTGTGATGAATGATAAAGAATGACTTGGTTATCGAGCCTTGAGGTATAATTCAGTGGTGGAGTCTGTGCACCAAAGCCCTTGTTTCCTCCAGCACCTCATGCCCATAATCTCAGCAGGAGGATTGCCATGAGTTTGTGGCCAGCCTAGGCAACATAGTGAGTTCCAGATAACCTGGGCTACAGAGTAAGATTCTGTCTCAAAGGAAAATAACAAACAAAAAGCAGAAGAACTGCCGGGCGGTGGTGGCGCACGCCTTTAATCCCAGCACTTGGGAGGCAGAGGCAGGCGGATTTCTGAGTTCGAGGCCAGCCTGGTCTACAGAGTGAGTTCCAGGACAGCCAGGGCTACACAGAGAAACCCTGTCTCGAAAAACCAAAAAAAAAAAAAAAAAGCAGAAGAACTGGCTAAAGAAACCAAAAAAGAGTATAAAACATGTCACCAAAGCATTCTTCTCTCTTTCATATTTTCTTCCAGCTTATGTCTTAATGTTAGTTCATTTCCATTGCTGTGACAAACATACCTGAAAAAAATCATGCCTGATAAGGTCAGCACCCTGGCCGAACTTGAGCTCTACCTATCACCTGGATAATGATGGTGCTCCCAGAGGACTCCAGAGCCAGCTACTAGCCAGGTAGGTTCTGGGGGCCTGTTCTCCCAGATCTCTGCCATGATAACAGAAAATCCTCTGAGGCTCTAATGATCCCCAGGGCTATAGGGACTCCAACCAGTAACACCCTGCCACATCTGGGTCCACAGCCATACCAGGTACCCTGTGGATCTAGAAATCACCTGCTGACTTGGCCATCAAACAAGATGCAGGAAGACATTGTGAATTTCTTTTTTTTTTTTTTTTTTTTTGTTTTGTTTTGTTTTGTTTTTTTCGAGACAGGGTTTCTCTGTGTAGCCCGGGCTGTCCTGGAACTCGCTCAGTAGACCAGGCTGGCCTCGAACTCAGAAATCCGCCTGCCTCTGCCTCCCAAGTGCTGGGATTAAAGGCGTGCGCCACCACTGCCCGGCGACATTGTGAATTTCAGTGAGGAAAATTGGGCGGGAGAAAAGTAAGTTCAGGATACTGGTGTTCAAGTCCAGTGCCCCCAGTGCCAGTTTAGTACTGGGAAACTCCACAGCAACCCCACCATGTGCTGGCTAGTTTTATGACAATTTGACACAAGCTAAAGAAGAGAAACTTAACTGAGAAAATATCCCCGTAATATCGGCCTACGGACAAGTCTCTGGTACATTTTCCTTCCTTTTTTTTTGGTTTTTCGAGACAGGGTTTCTCTGTGTAGCCCGGGCGGTCCTGGAACTCACTCTGTAGACCAGGCTGGCCTCGAACTCAGAAATCCGCCTGCCTCTGCCTCCCAAGTGCTGGGATTAAAGGCGTGCGCCACCACCGCCCGGCTTCTGGTACATTTTCCTAATTGGTGATTGATATGGGAGGGTCACCCCTGGCCTGGTGGTCCTGGGTGCTGTAAGGAAGCAGCGTGAGCAAGCCATGGGCCGCCATACAGTGTTCTCCCCTCATCTCTGCATCAGTTCCTGCTTCTAGGCTTCCACCCTGTTTGAGTTCCTGCTGTGACATCTGTTACTGATGAACTACTCTGGAACTGTACACGGAAATAAACCCTTTCCTCCCCAAGTTGTTTATGTCCATGGTCTTTATTACAACAACAAAAACCCTAAGACATTTCTCTTGAACAGTACAAACACTTGCACAGTTGCTCTTTTTGTTTTGTTTTGTTTTGTTTTTTTTTTTCGAGACAGGGTTTCTCTGTGTAGTCCTGGCTGTCCTGGAACTCGCTCTGTAGACCAGGCTGGCCTTGAACTCAGAAATCCGCCTGCCTCTGCCTCCCAAATGCAGGGATTAAAGGCGTGCGCCACCACTGCCCAGCCAAACACTTGCTCTTAAAAAATAAGGGAGAGTTAAAAATAAATGCATAATTTTTTTTTTTTTTAAAGAAATGAATTCAGGGTGCTGGAGAGATTGCTCAGCAGTTAAGAACACTGACTACTCTTCTAAAGGCCTTGAGTTCGATTTCCAGCAACCACATGGTGGCTCACAACCATCTGTAATGGGATCTGATTCCCTCTTCTGGTGTGTCTGAAGACAGCTATAGTGTACCCACATACATACAGTAAATAAATAATAAATCTTTTAAAAACAGAAATGAATACAACCAACCACTTAGTTCTAAAAGCACAAATCCTAACACAAAACTACAAGTAGCATGAAAAACCAAGGCAACATATCTCCTTCAAAAATCATTAACCTATCAATAATGAAAACTAGTGGAAATCTGGGAAAAATAATTTAACAGAATGCTTCTAAGTATATTCAAAGAAAAGAAACTCTGAAACAAATCTTAAGAGAATATAAATGAACAACTGAATGAAATAAGGAGGATGAAACAGAAACTCAATAAAGAGATAAAAATACTGATGAAAAACCAAGCCCAGACACTGCAAATGAAAAACAAAATAAAAAAAAAACAAAACCATAATGTGTCAAAGAAACGGTGGAAAACAACACTAACAGAACAGATCAAGGAGAAGAGAGAATGTCTGGGTTCAAAGACACTGTGCAAGAGGAACCCGAACATTCCAGCAAGAACAAAGATAAAATAGTAACCAAAGGTGGGACTTTAGGTATGTTTGGAATGCCATGGAACAGCTGAAGGTAAGAGTCATAGGATTGGGCTGGAGACATAGCTCAGTGGTTGAGAGCACTAGTTGCTCTTTCAGAGGACTCAAGTTCATTTCCCAGCACCCACAAAGGGGCTCACAGCAGTTTGTTCCAGGCATATGATACACTCTTTTGAGCTCCATAAAAACAAGCACATACATAATATACATACAAACATGCAGGCAAAACACCTATACACATAAAAACAAACCATTAAAACAGAGAAAGCAATGCTCTCAATTTAAAAAATTGTGAGCATAAAGAAGTGAAAACTTCATTCTAAAGGCACAGAAACTATTTTAAATGAAATCATCCAAAATTTTCTGAGTTAGAAAAAGAGACACCTACCAGGCAATGGTGGAGCATGCTTTTAATCCCAGCACTCAGGAAGCAGAGGCAGGCAGATCTCTGTGAGTTCCAGCCCAGCCTGGTCTACATTACATAGTGAGTTCCAGGACAGTCAAAGCTTATAGAGAAGCTCTATCTTGAAAAGCCAAAAAAGAGAGAGAGAGAGAGAGAGAGAGAAGAGAGAGAGAGAGAGAGAGCATATACAGGGGCATTTGGAATGTTACACAGAACTAAAAGAGAACTTCCTTTTGTCATATTTAATAAACCACTAAATATAAAAAACAAACGAGTATATTAAAGTGGCCAGAGAAAAACACCAAGTCACATCAGAATAAAAGAAGATTCCTAAGCTGAAACCTTAAAGGACAGATGTTCTGAGAGATAACAACTTCCAACCTAGACTATCATACCCTGCTATCTATCACAATTGAAGAAAGGAAAACTTGCTATGATTGAAAACATGCATATCCTCTAAGCCAGTGGTTCTCAACCTTCCTAATGCTTTGACCTTTTGATACAGTTCCTCATGTTGTGGTGACCACCACCCATAACATTCTTGTCACTGCTTCATAACTGTATTTGCTACTGTTATGAATTATAATGAAAATATTTGATATGTAGAATATTTGATTTGTAACCCCCCTGAGAAGGTCATTCGACCTCCATGGGTTAAGAACAGTTGCTAAGCCCACTCTACAGACTATACTTGAAAGAATTATTTGGATTGAGGAAAGATAAGCACAACCATGAGGCCACAGGTAAAAATAAACCTGCCGTTTAATAACTAAGCAAGAGAGAAATGAGAAGACAAAACAAAACACCACAAAATCAGCAAGCCTGAAAATAGAAAACAGCCACAATTTTGGCAATCCAAATGTAACCTTCCAGAGCCCCAGAGCAAGAAGCAGCCCGGGGAGACAGCTGTAGAGAATGAGAAGAACGAATGTTGGCCAGCTGAAAGGACCAGACTGCAAGAGGCTCAGCTGAGAACTTAAATAGGGATAGTAGACCCACACTTGGATGCTAGGAGCAGACCCTGTCAACTGATGATCCCAGAGTCTGAGAGTTCTAAGCCCTGGGTCATCAGCATCACCTTCTGGAGTCACTCATCTGCCATTCATTGTCCCTGAGTCTGAGGAGTACTTGATCTCCTTAGTTATAGCCCATCAGCAAGAGGGGAGTTGACAAAATGAAGACAGACCCTCCAACGTAGAGATTTCAGTGCTGTGGCTGCTTCCTCAATTCCCAGGGCACATAGGAGACAACACCCAGCAAGGACACTACCTAGCCAGGGATAGAGAGTGTGGTGGTTTGAATACCCTTGACCCATGGAATCTTATGTTGCGGTAGCACTGTGCGACCACGCTAGCAGTGGTAATGCACTATTAGGAAGGCCTGTTCTTGTCAGAGTAGGTGTGGCCTTATTGGAGGAAGTGAGTCCTGTAGGGCAGGCTTTGAGGTCCTATGCTCAAGCTCTGCCCAGTGCAGAAGAGGCCTTCCTCCTGGCTGCCTGGGGAAGAGAGTCTCTTTCTGGTTGCTTTTGGATCAAGATGTAGAACTCTCAGCTCCTTCTCCAGCACCATTTCTGCCTGAATATTGTCATGCTTTCCACTATGATGATGATGATGACTGAACCTCTGAGCCTGTAAGCTAGCATCAGTTAAATGTTTGCCTTGATAAGGGTTGCCTGAGTCATGGTGTCTTTTCATAGCAATGGAAACTCAAACCAAGACAGAGGGAGCCTGCCCACTCTAAAAATTTGAACTCAATTTCTTCGATTTGACAGTATGTGGCTTGGCATACTGAACCATCTCAGCAGCCATCTCACAAGCTACTCTATTCCAGTAACCCCTTCCCTCTCCATCTTTTTTTTTTTTTTTTTGACAGTCTGAAGATACAGTGAATCTCTATATTATTGGGCCTCTTGGTGGTGAAGCGTGCTTGTGCTGGCGCCGCAACACGCAGTGGGGCAATGGGAATTTGATCTTGGAGTGGTGGAACAGCTTGCCAGCTGGCCGATGCACTTGCTAGCTGCAATCTTATGTTGCGGTAGCACTGTGCGACCACGCTAGCAGTGGTAAAGTCCTCGTACTCTAGGTACATGTTGTGTGCGGCACTGCGGGAGTCATAGTATAACCAGATGTCAAAGTTCTTCAGACGCAGGGGTGACTTCTCAAACACCTGCCCGCAGTACACGGTCTCCCCGGATGACTTTTTCATCTTCTTCAGCTGCGACACAAAATACCAGAAATGGGACTTGGCCACCACACGGTTAGATGCAAAGATTCACATTCGGTACAGTGTCGGTATGTGGCATTTTGGGGTTGGCAAGCAGCACTCCATCACCTTGTGTTTCTGAAGCGTGCCCATCACCTCCATGGCAATGAATCCTGTTCACCGCCACTCACAAAAGTCTCCCTCTAATTTGATGTTTCCTCTGTTACTTTTTTTTCAAGACAGGGTTTCTCTTGTGTAGCCCTGGTTGTCCTGGAACTCACTCTATAGACCAGGCTGGTCTCAAACTCACAGAGATTCACCTGCCTCTGTCTCCCAAGTGCTGGATTAAAGACACCTGCCACCAGCCACCTGGCTCCCCCCCTTTCTTTTTATTTCTATTAGTATTTTTACTTTTTAAATATTTTTATATATTTTTTATTTTTATATTGTTTTTATCCCTAAACATACTCATCTAACTTTAATCACATATTTCTTTATTCTTAGACGGTCTTTTCATAAATGTATTTTTGTGTATATATTTTACTTCCATGTATGTATTTATGTGCACCATGCGTATACTGAACCTGAAAGGGGTATTGGGTCCCCCCCGGAGTAGAGTTACAGGTCATTGTGAGCTACAGTGTGGGTCCTGGGAATCACACCCATCCTTTGCAGAGCAGCAAGTGCTCTTAACCACTAAGCCATCTCTCCACCCTATGGGCAATTTCTTTTCTTTTTTGTCTCTATAACTTCCCATTTTTCTCTTTCTACTCCCTTAGTAATATTTTCACATTTTCACTTCATCTTACTAGTTTTGTTTTGTTTTGGAAAAAAAGATATGAGATTTAAAATTAGTACTCAGCTCAGTTTTTAGAGACTTTTAAGAATCTTTGGAACTATTTGGCTACAAATATTTACTTTTTCTTGTGTTCTTGAGACAGTCTTACCATTTACACCAGGCTGGTCTGAAACTCACTATGTAGACCAGGCTGGCCTCTAACTCATAGAGATTCACCTATCTGCCTCTGCCTCTTCACTGCTAGGATTAAAGGCCTGCATCATTACATCCAACCCAAACATCTACTTTTAAACTCTTAAGTTTTATGAAATGCAGATAGGCTTCAAATATTACAGTAAAAATATAGCATCCAGAATGAAATGTTAGATTTCTGTTAAAAACAAAAACAAAAAACAAACAAACAACAAAACCCCAAAACATAAATCACATTAAAAAAGGAAAGACTATTCCGATGTTCTGATGTTTCACACTCTGTGGTTGCTTAGTAACACCTTGGGGCAGCTAGGAAGTAAAAAGAGTCAGAAGGGACTGACTTCCAATATCACCTTCCAGGGTATATGCACAGTGACTTTCTCTAAAGCCCTGACACCTCCCAATAGCACCA
The DNA here is from genome assembly GCA_021653895.1 of Mastomys natalensis. Lineage (NCBI taxonomy): Eukaryota > Metazoa > Chordata > Mammalia > Rodentia > Muridae > Mastomys > Mastomys natalensis. Next base: position 80,314 of record JAJTUV010001315.1, on the reverse strand, counting down.
TTACCTAAGGACCAGGCCTCTATGGCACATGAGCCAAACTGCAACATTATGGATGGAAATATTTGTTTATTTATGATATGCACTACTAAATTAATGTTCCTATTCTCTCAAGACATTCAGAGCATTTCTGGTTTTTCCTTTGTTTTGTTTTAGCTGGGTTTTGGTTTGGTTTGTTTTGAGACAAAGTTTTGCTACATAGCCCAAGTGACTTGAACTTGCAGAATCCTCCTGCCTCAGCCCTGGAATGCTGAAGTTACAGGCACTGGCACCATTCCCTGCTTTCTCCCTTCGTAGACTATAATGGTTTCGGTTTTGACTAAAGCTCCATACATTCCTTAATTATTGAGGATATGGGTTGTTGAAAGAAGCTATGGAGTTATCAATGCTGCTTAGCAGATCTCCCCAAACATTAGTAACTGAAACAACCTCCTCTCTTTTTTCTCTCCTGGTTTCTTTTTTTTTTTTTTTTTTTTTTTTTTTCGAGACAGGGTTTCTCTTGTAGCCCGGCTGTCCTGGAACTCACTTTGTAGACCAGGCTGGCCTCGAACTCAGAATATCCGCCTGCCTCTGCCTCCCAAGTGCTGGGATAAAGGCGTGCGCCACCACCGCCGGCTTCTCTCCTGGTTTCTATGTGTCAGAGTCTAAGCATTGTCTTAAGACCCCACTCAGGGTCTCCACAGACCACCTTTAAAACTAAGACTATAGCCATCTTAAATTTGACTGCGGGATCACCCAAACTCAAATGTTTGCACCTTCAAGTCCAGACCTCTCCATGGGGAGTAAGAGAGTGGTGGGGAAGACTGTGTGTCTTTTGTCATCTTGGAAATGGCACCCCACTGCTTTGCCATGTCCTCTGTGTTAGGAGTGAATCTTTAGGTCCAGCCTGTGTTCTGAGGACAGTATCACACCAGGGTACACCAAAGCAGGCAGAGAGCCTTGGGCTCATGACTATGAGCAACTTTAGCTAACTAAGATGGGTTTGTGATCACTTGAGTTCATTGGCAGTGATTCAAGCAGATAAATTCTTCAGTGAACAGAATTTTTTTTTGTCAGTCATAAACTGAGAGATGTGATCTGGTGTCATATGCACTATACACATTACATTATCTATGCATTAAACGTTAATTATAAAAATATTAAGCCGGGCAGCGGTGGCGCACGCCTTTAATCCCAGCACTTGGGAGGCAGAGGCAGGCGGATTTCTGAGTTCGAGGCCAGCCTGGTCTACAGAGTGAGTTCCAGGACAGCCCGGGCTCCACAGAGAAACTCTGTCTCCAAAAAAACAAATAAAAATATTAAATATATTATCGTAAATGTTTACATGCATATACATAAAATTTCTGAATAACCGAAGCTGTTTTGTTACATTTGCTGTAAATGCTGCAATTTTTAGAATGAGGGAGTAGGGGAGCTAAGAGCAACGGTGAAAAAATCAGCCCCTGAAGTTTGCTGCAGCCTGGTTTTGTTCAGAGGTGAGCAAGTCGCCACTCAACAGTGGAGTCTTTGGCATGTATGGACAAGGGTTGTAAGTATTCTTTCTTTTCCATGGCGTGAAATGTGTGCTGCCTTAGTTTCTCCCAATTCCCCTTTCAAATCAGAGTGCCACGTGAAATCAATCGGCCTTGCTTCAGTTACTTCCTCTCTCACTGACTCGACCAATGAGTCCCATGGGGCCATCCCATCATAGTCACCCTGACTCATATTAGCTCCTTCACATTTCCCTCTGTCAAATCATGTTCTCCCCTCTCCTTCCTGTACACATCACCTTCCAGACAGCTCCCCCACACAGATCTAATTAAACTTGAATTAAGATACGGGCAACACATGGGGCATGTCAGAGACGACATTCACCACGCCAGGGTGGAAATGGATGGGCAGATGTGACGCAGGAGCAGTCTGCAGCAAGGGCAGCTGGCTTCTTTGAGGGTAGAGGGTGCAGATGGTGTACTGCTGAGCACCACGATAGGATCTGGAGCGGAGAGGCACTGAGAAATGGAGCGACTAGATGGGAGAGCAACATGCCAAGTCAGGAAAGGAAAAGCTGTAAAAAGATACAGTTTAAAGGGGTGGCTTGGCTATAAAGTTATATTATGTCCCAGATTTTAAATAATAATAATAATAAAATAAGAATAGCTAACATACAAATTGGAGAGGTGACCTTGTGGTTACTCTTGCAAAAGACCTGAGTTTGGTTCCCATATACTTGTAACTCCGTCTCCATGGGATCCAGGGCCCTCTTATGGTCTCTTCAGAAACTGGTGCTCGCCGGGCGTGGTGGCGCACGCCTTTAATCCCAGCACTTGGGAGGCAGAGGCAGGCGGATTTCTGAGTTCAAGGCCAGCCTGGTCTACCAAGTGAGTTCCAGGACAGCCAGGGCTATACAGAGAAACCCTGTCTCGAAAAACCAAAAAAAAAAAGAAAAAGAAAAAAAAAAAAAAAGAAGAAACTGGCGCTCACATGTACACAGATCTACATACCTACACACACACACACACTTAAAAAGAGAACCTTTTAAAAATATATATAGCTTGGCCCTTGCTTCAGCAGCACATATACTAAAGTCATATCAATACAGGAAGATTAGCACTACCCATGTACAATCACAGTGTGACAATCCCATGATGTGTTTCTTTGCAAGGAGCTGTGTGTGTTCCCATGGGGTACACACCCATATGCAGGTACATATGGGTGTGTAGGTGCGTGAGCTGCTGTGTTGAAGCCAGAGTATCAATGTCGAGTGTCACTCCTCAGGTGCCATCCACCTTTTGCTGCTATGGAGGGATTTTTGTTTGGTTTTTAAAAATATTTATATTTATGTATATGTGTGTGTGTGTCTCTCTCTCTTTGTTTGTGCGTATGTGTGTGTGTATACACACGTGTGATGGTGCCAGTAGAGGCCAGAAGTGGGCATCAGATCCCCTAGATGTGGTTCTGGGCACCAAACTTCTGTCTCTTATCTTTCCATCTTAGTCAGGATTATTATTGCTGTGATGAAACACTGTAATGCAAAGCAACCTGAGCAGGTAAGGGTTTGGTCCTCTCACAGTTACATAGGACAGTTCATCCTCAGGAGCAGTCAGGACAGGAACGCACACAGGGCAGGAACCTGGAGGCAGGAGAGGATGCAGAGGCCATGGAAGGATGTTACTTACTGGCTTGCTCCCCATGGCTTGCTCAGCCTGCTTTCTTATAGAACACAGGACCGCCAGCCCAGGGATGGCCCCGCCCACAGTGGGCTGAGCCTTTCCACATTGATCACTAATTTAGAGACAGTTTCTCAATAGAGGCCCCTTCCTCTCTGATAATTCTAGTTTGTGGTCAAGTTGACCCAAAACTAGCCAGCACTCTGTCTGTCTGTCTATTAAAACATGATCAAATGCAACCCAACCTGGCTTCCGGCTTGCTGTGTAGCTGAGAATAACCTTGAATTTCTGATCCCCTTGCCTCTGTCTCTAGGTGCTGGTACAAGCATGTACCACCACCCCTTGTTTATGTGGTTCTGATGAAAGACCCCCGCGAGGGGAGAACCTCACTCAAGTCGTGGGAATTCACAGCCACCAAGAAACTCACGAGAGACCGAACTTGCTGCAAACCGCATAAGCCGGATATCAGCCAGCTGAGGCCGAGACTCACAAGGAGTGTCGACCCCGAGGCCTGATTGAGAAGGATTATAAAGGGAAAAACCACAAAATGGGTGTGGGTGTGTGTGTCTGTGTGTGTCTGTGTGTGTGAGGGGGAATCATAAAACCTGTCATGAAACAACAATAGACGTTATCATAAAAATACAGTGGAAGGATCATGTGGGAAACACCCTGTGTACTTATTTTTTCAAGAATTTAATCTTATCTAATCATCTATCATGTGGCTAGCCTCGTCCTTGGAACCCAGAGTCTAAGAACCAGATATCTGCATCCTTGGTTCCGCCCTTAATCTTCTACCATGTGGCTAGCCTGTCCTTGGAACCCAGGGCCTAAGAACCAGATTACCTGCATTCTAGGTTCTGCCCTTTTGTGGAGTTCTGGAACTCAGATGGCCTGGCTTCAGCCTCTATATGCTAGGGGGTCTCAAAAAAAGTTTATTCTCTTCACTGAACTTAAGCCCAACTTTACCAATTGAGTTATATCCCCAGCCCAACATTTTTTCTTCCATTCTGTGGGTTGTCTTTATTTTACTTTCTTTTTTAAAACATTTATTTGGAATGTGTGTGGTGTGTGTGTGTGTGTGTGTGTGTGTGTGTGTGTGGTGTTACATATGTATAGTGCATGCATAGATGTGTGTGGGTACATACTCCTGTGCCTGTACTTGAAGGTCAGAGGATGATGGCAGGTGTCCTGCTCTAACAATCTCCTCCTTAGTCCCTTGAGAAGGTCTCTCACTGAGCCCAGAGCAGAACACCTGCCATCATTCACTGCCACATTTCACTGAATTTAAAAATGTCAACGTATCGGCTCAGTTGTTAAGAATGTTTACTGCTGCCGGGCAGTGGTGGCGCACGCCTTTAATCCCAGCACTTGGGAGGCAGAGGCAGGTGGATTTCTGAGTTCAAGGCCAGCCTGGTCTACAGAGTGAGTTCCAGGACAGCCAGGGCTACACAGAGAAGCCCTGTCTCAAAAAACAAAAACAAAAAAAGAATGTTTACTGCTTCTTGCAGGGGCTCAGGTTCAGTGCCCACAACTGCCTGTAATGACAGTTCCAAGAGATCTAGTGCCCTCTTCTGTCCTCTGAGGGTAGATCTTTTTCTTTCTTTCTTTTTCTTTCTTTCTTTCTTTTTTCTTTCTTTCTTTCTTTCTTTTTTGTTTTTTTGAGACAGGGTTTCTCTGTATAGTCCTGGCTGTCCTGGAACTTACTCTGTAGACCAGGCTGGCCTCGAACTCAGAAATCCGCCTGCCTCTGCCTCCCAAGTGCTGGGATTAAAGGCGTGCGCCACCACTGCCTGGCCCTGAGGGTAGATCCTGATTCAATAGACAATGGAAGTTTGTAACTTCAGGCTTTTTCTCCCGCACCACTTTGTTCCCTGTAATAACAACTCTGAGACTATTTATTAATAAATACTTAGGCCATAAGCTTTGGCTTGTTTTCCAACTAGCTCACGACTCAATTATCTCTCTTATTCTAACCTTAGTTCAGCTACGCTGCTGCTTTCTGGATGAATCTCCTGTGGCTGACTCATTCCCAGAATTCTCCCTCTTTCTCCCAGATGCCCCACCTCCTACTTCCTGCTTCAGCTCCTTGGCCGCAGGCTTCTTTATTCATAGGTGACTTTATAAGGTGATGTCTGGAGGATGTAGCTCATGTAGGTTACATGTTACTGGCTGGTTCTGGGATCCTCATGCTTACATGGCAAGCTCTACTGACCCACAACCATCTCGCCTACCTCTTGCTATGAAGGCCCAGCTACTGAATGCTCTACCTGCCTTAGCCTCATGTGTATGTAGGCAACAAACACAGCTCAAGAATTAAAAAAAAAAAAAAAAAAAAGTTGTCAATTATTGTAATTGCAGATGTACCAGGACTGGAAAATCTTAGTGTTGGCTCATTCTTAGGACTAAGCAATAAACCTTCCTCATGTGTCATTTAACAAGGGGAAACTTAAAAGCAAAGAATACAGAAGTTAACAAAAACATGGTTTTGAATAGTTTGACTTCCATGAAGACTGGCTCTTGCAAGCTAAGATGCACGACCTTAAGCTATATCTCTGGTCACCAAAAGATTAACTGGTACATAATAAATCTCACATGACACTGCACTGGAAGTTTTGGTCTGTGGGAATTCTTCTCGCTATGTATAAGATGAAGTACTAGCTAGCATCTACTTGGCATATTCTGCATCCACAAAGATTCGGATGATACAAAATCTCACTGAATAGTGCTGGAGAAGTGCTGGAATTTCTTCTCTATTCAAAAGTGAAATTACTGCTGCATCTTGACATAAATCTCGCATCTGCCACATTATTGTGACGTCTCCACTCGTGGCGGAATGTTGGAATATTTCTTCATGCTCGTGTTGCAATTCCAGAAGTGGAATTCATGGATGGGTCACTTGACCTTAAAATACTGAAAGCACCAAGCCCATGACGTTTTCCACAGTGGTTGCCCCGTGGACGTCACTTTAAAGTTTCCCCTGGAGGGATGACCGAGGGCTGTGGACTGAGCAGAGGAGAAACAGTGTTATTACCGTGGTTGTACGCTCTCAGGGTCATGCCTGAAGAGAAAAAACGATGAGAAGAATGAGGAGCATATGACTACTATGATGGAGCGACATTCCTGGCCTTTTGATCCACATCTGTCATTGTGAGATGAGAACTAGGACACAGAGGAACAAATGGCTCGAGAGAGTTCCTTCATGGGAAAGCCAGAGCTGTTATCCTGTGTTCTCAATATTCAGCTCGATGCACGGGAAATAGTTGTCACCTAGAAACACTATGAGACTAAAAGCCAGAACTAGGGGATGACAACTCCAAACATCCTTTGAGACGCACTGTCTAATTTGTTTGGGTGTTTAACCTCCCTAATTTATTGACCTTGAAACAGTGCCTGCTTTTCTAGGTCGGCGGTAGATGGGAATCTTGGACATCCTATGAGAAAGGACGGGGAGACAAAGAAAATCAGTCCACAATGCAGATCTACCAGATGTAGAATAAAACACACAGAGTCACCAGCGGTGCCCATCAAGGGGCATCAAAGATCCCCGTGCAAGAAGAGGGAGGTCTGTGTGTTACCGTTCTTCTTATGCTCAGGAATTTAAAGCAGAGGTCCGGGGACTCAGCTACCAAGTCCAGGCAACTTCCCTAGTGGGAAGGCACCCAGCCTTCCCTGCCGCAGTCCGGGTGCCAGGAGCGCAGGCTGGGGACCACGGCGGGCACGTGGGCTCGGCCGCAGCACTGCGCCAGTTCAGCACGTCCCGCAGCCCCGGGGCTCGCGGCCGTGGCCTCTGGAGAGAGGTTCCTCCCCTTCTGCTCTGCACCAGTCCGAGGGAATCTGTGGTCAGTGACGCGCAACCTTCAGCGAGCCACCTGCAGCCCAGGGTGCGCCGCTGGGACCGCATCACAGACTGGGCCGGCAGTCTGGGTACCGCGCGCTCCGGAGGCCATGCGGGCGTTGGCGCGGCGCAGCGACCAGCTGCCGCTGCTAGGTAAGGCCCCTCGCCCCCTCTCTGCCCCAGGCGAGCACGCATCACTCCCCGCATACCCACCGCGCTCTCCCTTGCCGCCGCATCACTCCCCTCTTTCGTTCCCTCTCTTGCAAAACGGTGAACTTGGCTTCGTTCGGTTCGCCCCCCTCCCCCCACACCTCACCCCCGTCCCCACCCCCGCAGGGCTCATCCACAGTCCCCAAGCCGCCGCACCTGGGATTGGATTGGTCTTGGATGCTCAGCCAGCCTTAGAGAGTCTGCAGCAGCGCAGGTGGCCCGGACTCCCTGACCCAACCCCTGGCTACTGTAGGTACTGTGCATTCTCACCTCTTTGAGGTGTAGGCTGACTGAGCAAACTAATGGGAAAATGACCAGCATCCTCTACTAGAGCGTCATCCCCGCTGGCGACCCCCACCTGTGCCAATTTTCGGTTAGCTCAATGGCTAGTTACTTTGGAAATACTATGCAAAACAGATTTACAAATTAAGATACTAGCTACCCTTCCCCTCTCCGTTCTATTCTTATTTTAGGATTAAACCCTTGGAACATTTTCAAGGACTCCCGACGACTACTCTTCCAAATTACCTGCTCTGGTAGGGTAGCAGCATAGTTGTGATTGAAAATGGTAACTAACAATAGGGGAAAAGTCCCCTCAACCCAGTGCGCCTCAGCTTTCTATTTGAGAAGACAAAGGGGTTGGATTCTGTTTGAGTCGGAGACAGTTCTGGAAGTTGGGGGAAGATCAGGCCCTGCCCTAGTTTTGCAGCCTTCTGAGCACTCATGGTTTGGCTTCGGTCTGCCCAGTAACCTACTTCCCCTTCATCTCCAACATTTAGGATCTGGCTTGAACCCTCGGTGACAAATAGAGAAAAATATTTGCAACATAAATGAGCAGAAATTGTTTCCAATGACTTAAAAAAAAAATAAGCATCATAAAGTAAAAAATAAAGGAAAAGGATGGGAAAAACGTTTTACCTTTCTTAAACTGGTTGATAAATAGAGACATCTTGAACACATAGTATGACATTCTTTTCTTTTCGGTTCTATTAATGCAAAATAGTTAGCTTTGGCTGTGTATGATATTAGTGACTTTTCCATAGCAGAGAAGATTTTCTAAAGGGCTAAAGGGGTCTAGGGAAGTAACTCAGTATCAGAACAGGACTTGCAACCATGCTCAAACCGCACTGAACTCCTTCTTAGGAAATGTCTTAATCCCTCTCCAGATTCAGAGTGTAACACATAAACAACAAATATGCAAAATCTTCTGAGTCCACCCCTAGTTGTTATATATTAGTGTGCCTACATAACCACTGGGGGTCAAGACACAAAGACTCACTCAAAGTTACCCCCACTCCTCATACGCGATAGCACTTTTGCCAGTTTGTGAGATTTACAAAGAGCAAATTATTGTTGTACCCCACCCCTTCCTTTTTCTCTTCAGTTGCTGGGGATCAAACTCCAGGCCTCACATACATGTGACTTTATCTGTGTTGGGCACTGGGACTTCAAAGAGAGGATTTCAATATTACAATAACTGAGGTGCTGTCTCTTTCATGATTGCTGAAGAGTTCATAGTCAGAGCAGCAAGACACATTCTTGTTGCTGTCTTTGTTCTTGTTTGCCTCGGTTACTTTTCTATTGCTGTGCCATGACCAAGGCAACTTTTATAAAAGAAAGACTTTATTGGGGGCTTGCTTACCATTTCAGTGGGTGAGTCTTATGGGGGAGGGGCTGACACTGACACAGCAGGCAGGCATGTGCTGGAGCAGTAGCTGAGATGAGACAGAGAAAGCTAATTGGGAATGGATTGGACTTTTGAAACCTCAAAGTCTACCCCTCGTGACATACCTCCTCCATCAAGGCCACACCTAATCTTTCCCAAATGGTTTTATATCTGTGGCACAAGCATTCAAATATATGAGTCCATGGGGGCCATTCTCACTCAGAACAAGACAGTATACTCTCTCATCCGCACCCGATGGCTTTTTAGTCCTATCATAATGCAAAATGCATTTAATTTAACTTTGCAAGTTCCCATAGCCTATTACAGTCTCGACCCAGTTTAAAAGTTCAAAGGCTCTTCTGTGACTCAAGGCAGTCTCTCAATTGTAAACCCCTGCAAAAGCAAAAGCCAAAAAGCAAATTGCATACTTCCAACAAACAATGGTGCAGAAAATACATCTTTGTTTGGAACGTGAAAATGGGAACATAGTGAGGATCAAAGCAAGACTGAAGCCAGCAGGGCAAACTCGAAATCCTGTACTCTCTGTCTGATGTCAAAGGCTCTACCCTTCACGACAACACACTTCTCTTCCATGAGCTGGTTCTTGGTCTGAAGCTGTCCTTGGCAGGTATCCAATAGCTTTGGCATCCCCAGCATCCTAGGGTCTCCAATACCAGCCAGATTTCACTTTCACAACATTGGCATCTGCTGGTCTCCATGCAGGGAGTGCCTGGTCCCAGAGGATCTCTCTCCTTAACTTTGGAGGAAGATTCCACAACCCTATACTCCTATACTCTTCATAACTAAAGGCAGAATCTCAGGGCTGATGCTGCCTGCTTGGGCAGGAGTTACATTTGCATATGCTTTGATCTACTTATTTCCTTTGTTGAACAAGTTTCCCTGTGTTTTAGGAGCAGAAGAATCCTTATGCATTTCATTTGAACGCTTAAGTAAATGGGGTCTTGGCTTGAGGGCAGCATTCCCCAGAATCCATTTCACCTTAAGCCTTTCTTTAAGCTTCTTATCTCTGTGAGCACAAGACTTGGTTTCAACATTAAATTTCCTGGTGCTCTTTTTCTGACTCAAACTGTACATTTTTAAAAATTTCTTTTTATCCTGCTTGTGGCCCTTTTAACTGTAGATCTGCATGAGATGATCACTCATAACTACAGAACACAGTCAATATTAGGCTGCCCTGGAATAACCTGCACCAAAGAAGTCAGTCCTGGTATATTCTTAGGACAAGGGCAAAAAGCAGCCACATTCTTTGCCAAAATATCACAAAGATGGTTTTAAGCCCAGTTGCTAGTATTTTTCCCCTGTAAAACTTCCTGGGCTGGGCCTCCCTGGTCCACATTACTCTCAATACTATTGTCTTCCAAGTGCCTAGTGCATTAAGCTTTCTCTACAGTGTCAAAGTCCCAAAGTCCTCCATACCCCACTCCTGGTACCAACCTGTCCTAGTTACTTTCTCTTGCTGTAAAAGGGACGCCATGACCAAGGCAACTTATAGAAAAACAAAGCAGTGTAATGGAGCTTATAGTTTCCAGAGGATTGAGCGTCCATGACCATCATGGTGGGAGCATAGCAATAGACAGGCAGACATGGCACGGGGCAGCAGCTGAGTGTTCATATCTTGATTTATACAGAGAGAGAGCTAACTGGAAATGGTGTAGGCTTTTGACACCTAAAAGTATACTACCAGTGACACACCTCCTCCAAGCCACACCCTCTATCTTTTTCCAAACAGTTCTACCAACTGGGACCAAGCACTCAAATATATGGGCCCTTTGGATACCAGACCTCTGATGGCCCCTGACTCTAATGCTTTAGCTTTAATTCCTGCCTTATCTGAGTTTAGCTATTAGTTTCTTCATAGGAACTTCATATCAGCCTGTAGTAAATTTTCCGAGGGCTAATGGGGGAACTCCTGCTTGCTGCTAAAGAATGATCTACATCGCCAGGCGGTGGTGGCGCACGCCTTAATCCAGCACTTGGGAGGCAGAGGCAGGTGGATTTCTGAGTTCGAGGCCAGCCTGGTCTACAGAGTGAGTTCCAGGACAGCCCGGGCTACATAGAGAAACCCTGTCTTGAAAAACAAAAAAAAAAAAAGAATGACTACTCTTATAAATGAAACAGCACTTGCAGTAACTTTTATTGTCAGTTAAGATGTTTTCATTGCTTTTGAAAATGCCTGTTTAACTGAAAATAATAAGGTAAGGAGATGATTGGGAAGGCGTGGTTGGAGGATGGCTCCGTGGTAAAGAATGCAGGCTGCTCTTGCAGAGGACCAGTAGTTCAGTTCCCAGTGCCCATGTCAGATAGCTCACAACCACTGTAACCTAACTTCAGGGATCTGATGCCTCTGAGCATATGTGCATAAGCCACTTACATGCACATGCACAGCATACACACGCGCACAGGCATGTAATTAAATGTCATTTTTAAAGATAGAGTTACATTTCTTAGGAAACTTCACATGAGAAAACTGAATAGAAGCGTAAATGAGGGAATTTTTTTTTTGAATTTAATCCATGTTATTGAATGCTTATATGTGCCAAGCACAGAACAGTTTTAGACAATGGGACAAAAAATTGCAAGGAATGGTGGTGTCTCAGCTTAGGTACAGATGGCCAATTTTATTCCATATCTTTGTCTTTCCAAGAAAAGCATTTCATAATTTTTTTGTGAGGTAGTAAGTTTTAAAAAGATTTCTCTGTTTAACCCTGGTTGTCCTAGAACTTGTTTTGTAGACCAAGTTGGTTCTTGAACTCAGAGATCTATCTGCCTGCTTCTGTCACCTAAGTGCTGAGATTAAAAGTGTGCACCACCACTGCCAGCTCCTTTGTTTTCATTCCTCTTGTAGTGTGTTGTAGTGTGTGTGTGTGTGTGTGTGTGTTGTGTGTTGTGTGTGTGTCTGTGTGTGTGACAGTAAGCAGGTGGAAGTCAGAGGACAACTTGTAGAAGTCAGTTCTGTCCCTTCACTATATGGGTCACAGGAATCAAACTCAGGTAGTCAGGTACATCCACATGTATGTATATGTACCATGGTGTTGCAGTGCACACAGAGGCCAGAAGAGGTGTCAAATCCCCTAAGATTGGAGTTACAGATGGTTGTAAGCCACCATGTGGGTGCTGGAAACCAAACCCCAGTACACTGGAAGAGCTCTTAACCACCCAGCCCTCTCTCCAGGTCCATGAGATTTCCTTTTAGTTAAACTTTCCAGCAGCTGTTTTTGTATTTTTTTTTTTTTTAAATGAGGAAGAGATAAAGTAATACTGACAGATATTTTGATCACTAAATACCTATAGATTAAAAATAGTATGGATTTAGCCGGGCGGTGGTGGCGCACGCCTTTAATCCCAGCACTTGGGAGGCAGAGACAGGTGGATTTCTGAGTTCGAGGCCAACCTGGTCTACAGAGTGAGTTCCAGGACAGCCAGGGCTATACAGAGAAACCCTGTCTCGAAAAACCAAAAAAAAAAAAGTATGGATTTGAATCCTCAGGATCCATTTAAAGTCTGAGTTTGGGGTTTAATATCAGGGAAACAGGAAGGTGAGGAGGGAGACAGGAGAATCTAGAAGTCACAGATCAGCTAGCCTGGCTATGCAACAGCCAATAATAGTAAAGCCTTACGTAAGATGAGATGGAGGATGAAAATACCTGAGGTTCTCCTCTGACCTCGAGAAGCGCATGCTGCCTGCACATGCCTGCACTCATGATGTGAGCCATGCACATACCCACATCACATGGACACACAAGGTAAAAAAATAAATCAATAAGTGAAATAAAGACAGCATGCTTTGGTGAAGCTTCAACTGGAAAAGAATAGGAATCCAAGGGCATTGCCTTGTAAAAACTTTTAAAATCGAGATAGATTGTATTAAAGGCCTGTGGAAAAAGCAAGTTCTTGCAGTTGAGGTAAAAATGAATGATCTATTGCAAAGTCCAATTTAGAGGAGAGAGAGAGAGAGAGAGAGAGAGAGAGAAGGAAGAGAGAGGAGAGGAGAGAGGAGAAGAGAGAATGAATCTTATATACCAAGTGACTTTGAACTCTTTTTTTTTTTTTTTTGGTTTTTCGAGACAGGGTTTCTCTGTGTAGCCCGGCTGTCCTGGAACTCACTCTGTAGACCAGGCTGGCCTCGAACTCAGAAATCCGCCTGCCTCTGCCTCCCAAGTGCTGGGATTAAAGGCGTGCGCCACCACCGCCCGGCTGACTTTGAACTCTTGATCCCCTGGCCCAGCCTCTTGAGTGCTAAGCTGTGACTGTGAGGGTACGTTCTGCAGCCTGGCTGGGAGACTGTTTGGATTTGGTCTTTTCACTATGGCTGGTCCTAAGCTCCTATAGCTTAAGCCATGGTACCTAGCAAGAAACAGTTTTATTAAATAGTTCTTTGAGCAAATGTTTTGACTACATTTTATCACCAGGGCGTGCCTGTGCTCCACTGAGAAACGCCCCTCCCCCCATACCATCTCTTCAGTTCAGACTGGGCCTCTCCTGTCTTCACTCCCTAAGGATACACAGAATCAGTGTGGCAGGAGCCCCTGACAATGACATATGCATTCAATGTCAGTGACTGCCATCAAAAGACAGAAAAGGAAGGAAGCAAGGAAGGTAGGTAGGTAGATTGCTTTCTTGCTGACTCAAAATACCTTCTAAGTATTACCTAGCATGTATTGTTTTGTTTGGTTTTGAGTCAGGGTCTCACTATGCAGCCCTGGCTGACCTGGAGCTCACTCTGTAATCTCAGGCTGGCCTCAAATTCACAGACATCCACCTGCCTCTTTCTGCCTTTGAGTGCTAGGAATAAAGGCATGTGCTACCATTCCTAGCTCTCGGTGAAATTTTAATTTGACAAACAAACAAATAAAAATCGTGGGACACTTTATTCATCAACTTAAAAAAAAAAAGTCAATTAGCATACAAACTAAAATATTGCATTTATTGTTTTCTTCCCCTTTTTCTTTTCTTTTCCACCCCCCTTCAAGACAGGGTTTCTCTATATATCCCTAGCTGTCTCAGAACTTGCTATGTTGACTAGGCTGGCCTCGAATTCACAGAAACTGTCTGGTTTTGCCTCTTAAATACTGGGATTAAAGGCACACACCACCACTGCCTGGATTCTTTGGGACTTTCTGAGGAAGGGTTTTTTCCAGGTGGTATCCCAAGCTGGTCCCAACTCCTCTTGTCTCTGGCTCCTCAGTGCTGGGATTGCAGGCATGTGTGCCACCACACCCAGTCTTCAGGACTTACAAAGAGGTCTTGCAGATATTAGGAATACAAATTTGGTTTAACATACTGCATAGCTTGATCCTGCTGTTCTGTCTACCCGTGATTCACTCAGATCATCTCAGAATTCTCAAGGGAGAGAAGCATGTTTAGAGTCTGAGTTCTTTTTGTTGGTGGTGGTAGTCAGTTGGTTTTTTTTTCACCAACAAGGTTGGCCTGGTTGAGTTCCTCCTACCTCAGTCTTCCAAGCGTGTTGGGGTCACCACGCCTGTCCAACTTTGTTGATCTTTAGACTTTTTCCCTCATTGTGGCTTCTAAGGAAGCTTTAGCTGTGGTTACAAGGTCAAAAGTTTTTCTTGTGAGCCTTGTGCCTTGGTTAGTTTCTCCAGTGGCTGTCTCCTCAGTGGTATGGAAATAACACCAAAAGCTGTTGTAAAAGTCACGGATGGTTGTTAAGTTGACTCACAGTTCTTTGGATACCAACACATGTGAAGGAAATGTAAAAATAATGTAAAGTACACACACAATGTTCTTTTGCGGCTAGAGGAATTGCATAAGATCCCAAAAGAGGAACTACTGGTATTTTGGGGGGGGGGGATTGTTTAAACAGTAAAATGTGTGTTTGCATGCTCATATGCATGTGCATGTATGTGAATGTGCATTTGTGTGTGTGCATGTATGTGTGCGTGTGAATGTGTGTGTATGCATGTGTTTTTTTCCTTACTGTCATTATTATGTTGATTAGGAGTCAAGAATCCTCCATATAATAATATTATGTAGAATTATAGACTACACTAGAGCAGGATATTGCCATTTTTTTCTCTCAAATACTGAGTTTTAATTATAAGGTATCCACCAAATTCCATCTTCAAAATCTCTGATTGCCAGGCAGTGGTAGTGCATGCCTTTAGTCCCAGCATTCAGGAGGCAGAGGCAGATAGATCTCCATGAGTTCAAGGCCAGCCTAATCTAATCTACAGAATCAGTTCCAGGACAGCCAGGGCTATACAGAGAAACCTTGTCTGGAAAACAAAATCCTCTGTGATCAGAGTCAGGCTTCCCAATGCTATTCTGCTCTTGGGGGAAATGCAGGTAGACATCGCAGGCCTCAAAATGCAAATGGGAAACTTGGTGGTGGGAATGGCTTTGCACTGAAGTTCCTCTTTTTGAACAGGAGACAGCCCCTTCATCAGATGAATCTGCAGTGCCTGATTTAGGTATATGTTTTGCGGAAAGGGAGACAGAGTCTGAAAATACCCTTGGGGGGTTGGAGTCAATCCTGTGTGTATGGCCTCCCTCAGCCCCTCCCTCCTTCCCTCCCTCCCTCATTCTTGTCGTCCTCCTCCTCCTCTCTCTGTCTCTCTCTGTCTTCCTCCCTCACTTCTTCTAAGTGCTTTTGAGCGAGGTCTTACTCCTTGAACCGATGTTAACTGCTCCCCAGGGCTGTGCTGTGCCATATTACAGAGTATTACAGCAGTTGCCTAAGATGCACGAGTGCCTAGTTCCATCCCTAGCACCTTCCCAGGTGCCATAGTACATCACCTCCAGATCGCCTCACAGCACTGTCATCAAAGGACTCACAGGCTAATGCTGAGGTGCTGGCAGCAGAGGTACCAGCTCAGACACAGCGCTGGAATTGTGACGTAATTTTAGAAGCATCTACAGAAGTGTAGCCTCTAACCCAGACAGAAAATAAGGCCAAGCTTCTGAGAGGAGACCATTCCAACAATACTGGGAAGATGTGTGGTGGGGGGAAGCAGAGGGTGAGGACAGTCCCATCAAGTAGGAAGGAGACCCGGCAAGGACAAGGTTCAGGGTAACATACTGAGGAAAACCGTAATTCCTGTCTTGGTTGCTGGGGCACAATGACTAAGGTCTCTAGGGTTACAGTGGCTACCCTTCATAATGTTCTAACTCAGAAAATTAACTTTTTACCCTTATTTAATGTGTATGTGCATGTATGCGTGCATGCTGCGTGGTGTGTGTGTGTGTGTGTGTGTGTGTGTGTGTGTGTATGATGCATGTACCTGCGTGTCCAGAAGCACCAAGGCATGTGTATGGAGGTCAGAAGACAACTTGAGGGAGTTGGTTGTCTCATTCCACCATGTAGATCCCAGAGATCAAAACTTGGGTTCTCATGCTTGCGCTAAGTGCTCACAGAGCCGGCTTGCTGGCCTGGAGCTTGGCCTTTGTCATGGAGACCAAGAGCCTCTGACTGGTTTCCGGAAATCTGTTATATCATTCTCCCTCTCCCTCCTCCTCCCCTTTCCCCTCCCTCTCCCCTTCCTCCTGTCCCTCCCCTCCTCCTATCCCTCCCCCCTCCGCCTGTTCCTCCCCCCTCCCTTCTCCCTTCCCTTTCCTCTCCTTCTCTTTCTCTGTCACCCAAGTACATTGTTTTATTTATTTACTTTTAAGAGAAAGTGTTCATTATTTTCATGATTTTTTTTTTTTTTTTTTTTTGTTTTTTGGGACAGGGTTTCTCTGTGTAGCCCTGGTTGTCCTGGAACTCACTCTGTAGACCAGGCTGGCCTCGAACTCAGAAATCCACCTGCCTCTGCCTCCCAAATGCTGGGATTAAAGGCGTGCGCCACACACTGCCCGGCTTATTTTCATGATTTTTAAAGGGATCGTGGTCCAAACCTGACAAGACCCCTGCCGAGAGTTTTGGAGGTTTTGTGTGGAGGATGGAGAGTGGAGGACAAGCTGAACTGTCATGCAGTAACCAAGACTTTAATTATGATAATGGTAATACAGAGGCCGAACTGACGGGAGATTTGAGGATAATCAAAACGTAAAATGTTAGGGTGTGGCTAATTTTTGGATGGAAAATGAGGGTGGGATAGGACTCAGTTCTGTTCCCAACACCCTCATGGCAGCTCACAACCATCTGTGACTCCAGTTCCAGGGGATCTTTTTTTTTTTTTTTTTTTTTTTTTTTGGTTTCGAGACAGGGTTTCTCTGTCCTGCTGTCCTGGAACTCACTCGTAGACCAGCTGGCCTTGAATCAAAATCGCGCCCCTCCCAATGCTGATTAAGGCTGCCCACCACGCCCCAGTTCCAGGGATCTAATGCCTTTTGACTCCGAAGTATCAGGCACCTGTGCTATCAGCAACACTTATCAAAACAATTAACCTTTTTTTTAGTATTATTTAAAAAGAAAGAAAGAAAAGGAGATGAGGCGTCTTGGCATTCTCCTGTCTCATACAATCTAAACTCATAGTTCTAGCATTGGAGAGCAGAGATTTGTTTATTTGCTTTGGGTTTGTGTTTGTTTGTTGAGACCCAGTCTCATTCTGTAGCTCACTGGCTTTGAACTCATGGAGACCAGACTTGCCAAGAGTCCAGGCAACTCTCCTGCCTCTGCCTCCTGAGGACTGTAAGCTCAGGAGGGCTTACAGGCATGCACCACCACACCTGGATTTACTTAGTTCTGGTTTTATGTGAAGCAATGTTGTGGTTTATTAAGAAAAGATTTTAATAGAGGCTTAAGCACGAGTCAGGCAGCAGTGGACAGTGTGAACTTGCAGGAGGAAACGTGGACTTTTAAAGCAGTTCTCAAGAGAGAACTGCTTTAGCCTAGACTTTGATTTTAGACTGATGTCATCCCCCTAAAAGTACTCTCCCCACGGCCATTCCTTTCCTTTCAAAGCATATAATTTTGTGAGCCTCCCCGCCATTTTTAACACTCCCTCAGGACCCCCCATGGATTTGCAACAATAATCTGGGAATTTTCACTATGGCTTTGGGATGGATTCTTGGGAAAGAACCTTCACAGTGATGATGCCAAGTTATGCTTCAGTCCTTTACAGGCGGATAGGATGAATCATGCTGCTATAGTAATTTCGCCATTTAAAATGTCGACTTCCCAGAGTGTATTAGAAACAGACAACTGACATCACTATCTACACCCAGAGCATCTCTACCTGACCCCCAATTCCCTTGTGATCATTGTAAACCCTGGTTCTCTATACGCAACCCCTGGCAATCAATAATCGCTTTTTCTGTTGCTGTTATTTCCCTCTTTTCTTTTTCTTTCTTTTTTTTTTTTTTTTTTTCGAGACAGGGTTTCTCTGTGTAACCCAGGCTGTCCTGGAACTCACTCTGTAGACCAGGCTGGCCTCGAACTCAGAAATCCGCCTGCCTCTGCCTCCCAAGTGCTGGGATTAAAGGCATGCACCACCACCGCCCGGCCTATTTCCCTCTTTTCAAAGACCTTGTGTGGAACTGTATAATATGTGGTCTTTTGGCTTTGTTTACAGACATAGAATAATGGCTTTGGCCTTTTGTTGTTTCGATCGGGCTGTCCTAGAACTCATGAGACCCACCTGCCCCTGCCTTCTAAGTACTAGGATTAAAGCTGTGCACCACCATGTCTGGACTATCATAAAATCTTTGAGATTACCTCATGCTGTTATATATCAGTATTTTTCCTTTCTTTTGCTGAGTAGTATTCTGATGTGTGGATATGCTATCGTTTATCTACTAAGCTGCCTTTTGGAGTTTCGTTTTCTCCTGGTTTCTGTGGATTATGAATGGTTTCGTAAAAATTCAAGTACAGGCGGTTCACATGAGCATAGTGTTAATTTCTCCTGGGTAAATACATAAGCATGGTATTGTACGGATGGATTTTAGGCTACGTAAATGCTTGACTATTGTCTTAACTGAGCTGTGCCATCTTCATCTGCCCCACCAGCACTTGGGGCCTGCAGTTGCTCAACACTATTGTCTGCACGGGCTGCAGTCAAGATTTCTGTTTTTGTCCCTGGTTCCCCTCTCAGTCTGGGTTCTAGTCTTATGTTTTGTCTCAGGCTTCCCCCCAACCCCTCCCAATTCTAATAAAGATGTAGCAACATGTTGTGGTTTTGATTTGTGTTTCCCTAAGTGGCTGATGATGTGAAGCAATTCCCACACTTACTCATTTCCTTGCTTCGTTACTTTCTTATTGTTGGGTTTGAAGAGTTCTTTGTATATTATGATACAAATGATTTGTCAGAGTTGTGTTGTATAACAGTTTCCCCCTGAAATTGAAACATTTTATCCTATAGGGAAACTCTTTAAGCAGGGAGATAAAATAACTTCAAAATAGCTTCAAGAAGACCCTGAAACTGATCAAAGTCAGTAGGTCTCTACTAGAGGAAGCTATAAAAGCGGCAAAGATGACTCTTGAGATGATCCTGATCAATTAGCTGCCTGGAGAAACAGAAAGCAGCAGAGCTGCCTGGAGGAGGTTGAGACCAATGGAGTCACTTGGAAAGCACACTCTCCAACCTGCTGAGCTGTCTGCAGGCTGTGCATGGGGCTCTAGGTTCCCAGATGTGTGAGCTGCCACTCATACTGGGGTGGGCTTTGGTGACACATCAATCTTTGAGTCATTTCTGCTCTTGTAAGTGACCCCTCACCCATATTCTTGTAACTCCAATAAAACTCACCGTTCAGCAAGCTGGACTTTGGTGGCATCTGGATTTTGCTACGGGCTCCCCATCTGGGCTGAGTAGACATGCTTACTGTATCCCTCCAGGAAAAGTTTTGTCATGCAGGAAAAGTGATCGGAAAATACCTTCGTTCTGAGAATTTGGATCCGCTGAATCTATGTAAAGGCCATGCCTCTGTGACCTGGTGCTGGGGATGTAGACAGTTTGATCCCAGTGGCTTGCTGGCCAGTCTTGCTGAAGCAGAAACCCAGGTTCAGTGAGAGACCCTGTCTCAGAAAATTAGATTGTAAGCGATGGAGTATGTGGCGGTTTGGATAGGAATGGCCCCATAGACTCCTGTGTTTGAATGCTTGGCCCACAGCGAGTGGCACTACTAGGAGATATGACCTTGTTGGAGGAAGCGTGTCACTATGGAGGTGGGCTTTGAGGTCGCCTCTGCTCAGGCTAGGTCTAAATATGTCAGTTCTTCTGCCTCAGATCAAGTTGTAGAACTCTCAGCTCCTTCTTCAGCACCATGTCTGCCTTATACTACCATGTTTCCCACCATGATGATAATGGACTGAATCTCGGAAACTGTAAGCCCAAGTAAATGTTGTCCTTTATAAGAGTTGCCTTGGTCATGTGTCCCTTCACAGCACTGGATTAGTAATTATAAACAGAGTAACACACACAGTGTCCAATCTCTGGCCTCTGTATGCGTGAACACACACCACATACACACACACACACACACACACACACACACATACAGCTATTCCCAAAGGAGGCAGAAAAAGAAGACAAGGGAATTAAGAGCAAACAGGACACGCAAAATCAAAAGACAGGATGATAAACTTAAGCTTAATCACACCAATAATCTTATATAAACAACACCAATATCACAACAAAAAAGGGTAATTTTGCTGTGTGATGATTTTATTTTCAAGTTCTTTATAATAAAGTTTTAATTAAAACATAAAACGAAAATCAGCATATAAAGACAAAGTTAGTCAGATTTCATTCAAAGAGAAACAGTTCAAACTTTGTGCCACATAAATGAAGTCTCCTACATATGAGGGTATAACAGGCTAAACAGAAAAGAATGAATGGCCAGGCACACATCTTTAATGTCAAGGCTGGGGTGCAAAGGCAGGAGGATCTCTGTGAGTTCAAGGTCAACCTGGTCTATATAATGAGTTCAGGACTATTAATTACAGCGAGGCCCAGTCTCAAAAATTACTTACTTAAATCATGCTAACACTAATCTAAACATCTAGTAGGGCTTTAACAGCATCAGAATCTATTTCAGGGCAGAGTCACTTGTAACGTCAAGCTTGTTTTGTCAAAAGAACTGAAGAATCCTAATCATCCGTGTGTCTGGGAATGTGTGTTGGACTCTGGCTGAGGGGCAAGGAAAATCCAGCAAATGGACCATTATCTTCACAGGGTTCAGCGCTCTGTCAGTCATTAGCACTGCGAGGAAAGCCATCAGTGAGGAAAGAGGAGTCTTGATCGACTCTGTCACCCAAGCTGCCATAATAACAGCAGTTGAACGCCCCTCCCCCTCCCCCCCTCCCCCAGGCACACACAGCTGATGTGCCTACAGAGACAGCATCTGCTCTGAGCTATGAAACACACTGCGACAAACTTTGAAGGATTCCAGGCATAAAAGATGTATCATTTGGCAGAAATGGTACTGAATTAGAAGCTGCTAGCAGAGAAACGTATTTGCGAAATCAACGCACAGTTCTGAAGAGTCCAGGGGTCCAAAAGAAAAGAGAAAAATCAAATGTAGTTTGAACTGAATGACAAGGAAAATGAGATGAATGTGGTAACATGTGAGATGCCTCTAAAGCCGTACTGGAGCAGGGATTACACTGAGCCGCCATTCTAGCCCAAGCTGTTGCCGTTTTCTGTGTTCGTTTGTTTTTGGTTGTTGTTGTTGTAGTTGTTAGGGATTGAACCAAGCACTTCACATGTTCAAGGGAAGCCCTCTTTTACTGAGTCATGCCCCAGCCCCAAATTTTAGAACATTAGATTATTATTAGACATTTACTTATTAATTATTAATCACAGCTTTTGGCTACAGTGCCATGATGTTTTAAGACAGAGGCTTGTGCTGTAGCTTAAAGAGTAGTCTCAAATTCACGGAAATCACCGAAATCACCTGCCTGCTCAGCGTTTTCAGTGCCAGGATCATAGGCAAGAACCATTATAAAAGAATAAAAATCTCAAATCAATGGTTTCACATTCAAACAAAAGAAACGGAAGTTAGCCATAGTGATGCACAAGTTTAATCCCAGCACTTGGGAGGCAGAGATCGGCAGATCTCTGAGTTCAAGGCCCACCTGGTCTTTAGAAGGAGTTTCAGGACACCAAGGCTACACAGAGAAACCTGTCTCAAACAAACAAAACACACAAGAACATCAAAGACTAACTGTTCGTGTGTGCGCACATGCACACATACATACACACGTGCACACACACATGCACATGTGCACACATACACATGAAGAAAAACAAAACAAAACAAAAAACCCAAGAGGAACAAAAGGAAAACAGCAAATTCAGCTCCATATAGGTAAAATAAAGAAAATAATCATGACCAGAGTTAGAACCCAATGAACAAGAGAAGCAAAACCGAAGTTGATGAAAGAGGAGGAAAATCGATGAGCCTCAGCAAAACCAACAGGAAAACAAACATCAAAAGACACCAATGCAGTGTGATGTTAAAGCGCATCTGTTACAAATACATATAACCACTTAAAATTCAAAATAAACCTTAAAGAACTTGACTTGGTCAAACTATCTGAAGAGAGTACATCACCATAGTAAAAACAAACAAAAACCAATTAGAGACTATTTTAAAGTATCTGAAAGGATACTGGATGTTCTCATTTAGCTGGGTGATTAAAGCTATAGTGTGTGGCTTAGCCAAGTCGCTCCAGCTCAAACAAAGAAACTGAAAACACACAGTGAGAGGAGACTCTCTCTATCCTGAGGTAGTAGCCCTGTGAAGAGGAAAAGTCTTGTAGCAGAAGATGACTCAGTGGGTAAAAGCACATACCACAGTAGCTCAGCTACCTGACTTGTGCTCTGCCCCCCACATGTGCATGTGCCAGCACACGCACAATAATGATACAATTTTAAATATCGGAAAGACTGATGGTCTTGTTGTAGCAGGTGTTGTTGAGAATGTGACATAGCTGGAACCCCATGTGTGGCTGGGCATATCTGAGGACAGCACCTGTTTGAAACAGGAAACTTGGGAGAATAAAAGAAAAGCTCACAATCAATTTGAGTGTGTATGTTGGGGTGCTTGTGCAGGTATAGCTTTAACTAAATACATTACACCCATTTCCTAAATTAAATGCTCTAATGTATTCAATTTAAGTAAATTAGAGCATAAAGTCATGGTGGTTATTGTTGTTCGGTTGGTTTGTTTTTTGAGACAGGGTCTCACTATATAGCCTTGGCTGGCCTAGATCATGCTATATAGACAGGGCTGGGCTCAAATTCCAGAGATCTACTTGTCTCTGCCTCCTGAGCACTGGGAGTAAAGACACATGTCAGCTCAGTGGTTAAAAGTACTGACTGCTCTTCCAGAGGTCCTGAGTTCAATTCCCAGCAACCACATGGTGGCTCACAACCATCTGTAATGGGATCTGATGCCCTCTTCTTGTGTCTGAAGACACCTACAGTGTACTCATATGCATAAAATAAATAAATCTTAAAGATATGCCTTACTACACCTGACACAAATCACAGTTTTAAAAGAGTAGAGAGTAAAAATACTAGAAAATGTGATAAGAAAGGAACAAATATCCCAGAGACTCTGAGACTACAGGGGACAGAAATGCCTGGGCACATACATTTACTTCCTGCCTCTATCAGATCCATCACTCAAGGGCCAGTAAGTGTGATCTCTAGCAATCCCTCACTGCTTAGGGCAGTGTATGAGCCATTGGGTCTGTGAGTAAATTTGATTCTGGTGGTCTTTGTATAGAGCGTGTTTCTGTCAAAAATACCACCATGCCCACAGAGATATTTGTATTTATTTAACCAAGAAGCTTTTTTTTTTTTTTGTGTTTTTTCGAGACAGGTTTCTCTGTGAGAGTCCGGGCTGTCCTGGAACTCACTTGGTAGACCAGGCTGGCCTCGAACTCAGAAATCCGCCTGCCTCTGCCTCCCAAGTGCTGGGATTAAAGGCGTGCGCCACCACCGCCCGGCTTAACCAAGAAGCTTAAATAAAGATCAATGAAAAATATCATAATGAAAACACATTGCTGTGTGTGCTAGCTGAAAATTAATAAAAAATAAATAAGCAAGTACCTCCAAAGGCTCTAAAAATACCTAAACTTGAGAGCTTAGGGGTAGATGTACCTGACGGGAAAGTATTTATTGATAGAGTATGGATAGAGTATTCGCCTAGTATGCATTTCTGAGGTCTTTGATGTGCTCTCCAACAGAAGAAGAAGAAGAAGAAGAAGAAGAAGAAGAAGAAGAGGAGGAGGAGGAGGAGGAGGAGGAGGAGGAGGAGGAGGGAGGAGGAGGAGGAGGAGGAGGAGGAGGAGAGGAGACAGATAGAGACAAAGAGAGACAGAGAGAGACAGAGGGGAGACAGAGAGGAGAGACAGAGAGAGACAAAGAGAGCATAAAGAGGGAGAAAGAGAGACCTAGAATTAGCAACATAAGTTTTTCAGTATCACCAGCCCCACTTCAAAAGTTTAACAGTCACATGTGGGCAGTGGTCACCATGTTGGATGGCAAGGGGAAACATTCCATCATTATAGATAAGTATGGGGTGCTGCTCTATTCAGAGCTAGAGTAGTTCATGAAACTTTACTTCAATAACTCGTTGCTGTCCATCAATTTTTCCACTGTTTGCATTGCTGTTACCAGTTCTGTGGGAAACATGTGCTGATTTCTCCCTAAAAGTGTCTGTACACTCATTATTTTGATATTTGTTTTTTATCACATGTTTTGTCAAATGATTCTTGAGACGTTACAAACCAAGATTCTGGCCGGGTGGATCAAGTGTTTTTAATCTCAGTATAAGACCAATGGCTCATCGGCGGATAGTCTGTCGTACTTCAGTAAAGTTACTATGAACACCTCTATTCTGCCCTGTTTGCATTCGTCCTTGCGTCATAGCTATCGAAGTCTGCCTGGTAAGCAGTACTGCACATTTTTTACCTACACACTGTACGCCGCATTATTTTTCCACTCATTTGTATTCAACCATCTGGTAGGTCATGAGCGAGACCGTTACAACCAAGACTGCAGGTCAAGTGTGTTTATAGTATAAAGACAAGGCTACGGGGAAGATCGTCGTCATTTACTCTGGTAGTAATTGAAACTGCACTCCATAGACCAGCAGTGGTCGCCACACCTTTAAATCCCACACTTGGGAGTGCAAGAGACGCGCAATCACTGAGTTCGAAGCCACTCGGGTCTAGCAGAGCTGAGTTCCAGGACAGCCAGGCTAGACTAGAAAGCATTGTCTCGAAAACAGCAAATCAAAAAAAAATAGGATTGAAAGGGCCACCCATGGCACTAGTTGCAGAAGTGGGCAGGCAGCTCTCTGTTCGCTACCTCTCATGATTCCTCCCTCCGCCTTTACAATTACATTATTATGAGATGTTATGGGATGCATAGCATGGCAGCGTGTGTGAGGCTTGGAGGACAACCTTAATACCTGCCCTCCCCTTTACTATTGTGCTACAGGCACTTTTGTCCCGAGCCTTTACAGGCCTTTGAATTTCCCTTCCTATTGTAATTTTTTGATTTTTTTTTTTGAAAGTCACATGCGCAAGGTTCTTTTTGTCATCTTATACCATTTAGTTCCTGGATGAAATCTACACACAAGCCTTTAGTTCTTAGCAACACAAACTGGTAGCTGCCAACCCTCCATGCTGTTAGAATCCACTCCTAACCATAACCCAAGTTATTACTGTTTCATCTGGCTGCTCTAAGCTCCAACCTTCTGGGTCCCGTTCTCTTGGCCCAAGTGCATGGCGGTTCTTCTTGCTCTCTCTCCAATAGCGGCTATCCTTCTCCCTCCTGCATGTTTGTCTCTGTCCCATGGTGGTTTCTTCTGTCTTCTCCTTCTTCCTCCTTCTCATGGTCCCAAGCCAGGAAATCTAAACCCCACCTATGTTTCTTCTCCCCAGCGATTGGCTGCTGGCATCTCTATTTACCAATCAGAATGAACTGGGAGCAGGGTCCCTCAGACTACTTTCAGACTTCAAATCTTGGAGGCCTGCACTTAGCATTGCAATAAACACTAAAAGACAAAACCTCAACATTTTCCTTTTCTGAAGATTTGTTTATTTTTATTTGATATGTATGAGTGTTTTGTCTGAATGTATGTATGTGTATCATGTGTGTCCTGGTGCCCACCCAAGTCAGAAGAGGGCATCAGATCTCCTGGAACTGGACTTACAGATGGTTGTGAGCATCACATCAGTGCTGGAATCGAACCTGGGTCTTCTACAAGAGCGGCGGTTCTAATCACTGAGCCATTTCTCTAGCCCCCATTGCTCTCTCTTTAAAAATATCATTGTCATTATGATGATGATGATGATGAATTTTATATGTATGGGTGTTTTTGTCTGCATGTATCTCTGTATGCCATATGCATGCATGGTACCCACAGAGGCCAGAAGAGGACATTGAATCCCCTGTAACTTGAATTCCAAAAGGCTAGGAGCTCCCGTGTAGGTTCTGGGGACTGAACCTGGGTCCTCTGGAAGAACAGCCAGTTATCTTAACCACTGAGTTATCTCTCCAGCCACCTCTCTTTGATACCAGTCATCTAACATGGCTTTTCCCACCTGTCTACTTCTTCAAATGTATGCTTAGTGAATGTACTCAAATGAAGGAAGCTTACATGATACAAAACTGAAAATATTAGACATTGCTATACAGCAAATAAGAATATATCAGCCAACTGTACAGACATTTCCAGGTTAGTATTCATTTACTGTTTTCTTTTGCAGAGATAGAAAAATACATAATGTTATGGCTTGCCCACCTCCTACTATCAGAGATTAGAAATAATCTTGAGTTTTAAAAGCAATATGAAGTGGACTTCAATAGCAATATTATATATGTGTGTGTATGTATGCATACATATATAATACCTAAATTTAAAACACTTTTTCATGGCAGAAAACTTTTTTTTTTTTTTTTTGTGGAGACTTTGGAGACAAGGTTTCTCTATGTAGTCCTGGCTGTCCTGGAACTCACTCTGTAGACCAGGCTGGCCTCGAACTCAGAAATCCACCTGCCTCTGTCTCCCAAGTGCTGGGATTAAAGATATGGTCACCATGCCCTCCTGGTAGAAGCATTATTGGCTTTAATTTCTAAATGATATTGGCAGTATAACTATCTGGCTTATCAATAATTAAGGCATTTTAGTATATAATAGTGTGGAGAACAGATGAAGTCCTAAGTGAATGTGTGTGGTTGACAGGAGCTCTGCCATGTCAGGGACTCATGGGAATGGTAATTCCTTCCCCAGGTCAGCCTCAGCAGAAGGGCAAGGTCTGAGTAAGGATGTCCACAGAGTCTGCAGACCACAGGGTCTGCAGAAAGTGTCAACCATAGCTTCTTCCTCCTGGGTGACTGCAAGCTGAAACTGCTCCCCTCCACTGACACCCCTACCCAAATCAGCTAACCCGCCTCCTTGTTGAGTGGTATATAATAATATAATAAACACCAGGCAGCTGGTGGGTCTCCATCAGACTGCATGTCCCACCTGACCCCAGCGAAAGCATGTCTCATGCATGTCTGTGTGTTTGCTGTATGTTCACCTTCTGGTCGCCCCATACAGGTTGAGTCTAAAGTTTGCAGGTCACAGCATGGTGACATTTCAGTGTGGATATAAGAGTATTATGTGGTACTGTAGTTTCAACTTTAAGTGTCTTTCCAGTGTAAGAAAATAGATATGTACATGTATGTGGTTTTTTTATCACACATATTTATTTATTGTGTATGTGTGTGGGAGGGTAGGTATACACATGACGCAGGGTGAGTTGCACAGATAAGAGACAACTCTTGGAAGTGGGTTTGTGACTTCCAACATATGGATACTAGGAATCAAATTCAGCTCGTCAGGCTTGGCAACTTAACCTTAGCTACTTAAACTTCTGAGCCATCTCCCCGCCCCAAGCATTGATTGTCGTTTTTGTTGTTGTTCTTGCTGTTGTTTTGAGACAGGTTTGTCTGTGTAACCTTGGCTGTCCTAGAACTTGGTCTGTAGACCAGGCTGGCCTTGAACTCACAGAGAGAGATTCACCGGCCTCTGCCTCCCAAGTGCTGGAATTAAAAGCATGTGCCACCACACCCAGCTCAAAATTGATTTGTGTGTGTGTGTGTGTGTGTGTGTGTGTGTGTGTGCATCTGTGTACACTTCATGCAGGTGCCATCATGCACACGTGGAGCTCAGAAGACCATATTTCTCACCTTCCACCACATGGATCCCGGGAATTGAACTCAGGTCCTAGAGTTCAGTGGCAAGTGTCTTTACCATAGGGCCATCTCATCAGCCCTATGTACTTTCTTATAGACTATTCCATTCTGTTGTTGTTGTTGTTATTGTTTTGTTTTGTTTTGAGACAAGGTTTCCCTGTGCAGCCCTGACTGTCCTGTAACTCACTCTGTGGACCAGGCTGGCCTTGAACTTATAGAGATTCACCCGTCTCTGCTGGGATTAAAGATGTGTGTCTACCATACTTGGCTAGAGTCAATCTTTAAAGCAAATGAATGACCATTAGTCTTGGCCCCGACTAGTGAATCATGTATTCTAATATAATATTCTTAGGCCATATTGAGAATCATGTGAAGTCCTAGTAGTTCCCAAAGCCTGCTAACACATAGCCATGCAAGTGTGGACTGCAGAAAAGATGAACTCTTGCCATCAGATTCTCATGGAAGTGAGTCTGCTCTGCTGGGATGTTGTCTTGATCTGCTTCTGTCACTCTGACAAAGGCCATGACTTGAGGATACAAGGGATTGTTAGTTCTTGAGACATCATTGTGGAAATCTATAGTGCAGTGGTGTTTTCAAATGACCAAGCACCCTCGGTAGATGCCTGACTTCTCTATATTTATTAATTGGCATTATATTATTTTTTTTTTTTTTTTTTTTTTCGAGACAGGGTTTCTCTGTATAGCCCTGGCTGTCCTGGAACTCACTCGGTAGACCAGGCTGTCCTCGAACTCAGAAATCCGCCTGCCTCTGCCTCCCAAGTGCTGGGATCAAAGGTGTGCGCCACCACCACCCAGCTTGGCATTATAATTATGAGGAAGAACTGTGTCCTCTCCCCATCGTATTTATTTACTGAGTTAACTGTTTAGTTTCTTACAGACTCATGACATTTACTATTTGTGTAGGATCTTGGGCCCAGTCAGTGTGTCACTCACCACCACCACGTGACTTTCCGTTGTGTGTGTCTCTTTCTCCCCTAAGTTAATGCTGATAGCGTGAGGGCTGATTCCAGCCTTCCCTTCCCTGTTTTAATACTTCTCTCTGAAAGTGGGAGACCTGCTCATGCCTGTGATAGGCTTGCTTGTTTGTTTGTTTATTCCATCCTGGTCTATATCTAAGTCTCAGAAATACTGGCTGGTACCCAGTGGGTGCTAGTGGCAACGTGTATAGGATCTGTGTGCAGTGGTTTTGTCTTAGGCTGTGTAGTAGCCAGCATTTATTGTCCATGGTTACCTATGACGTACATTCAGTGTTTTCTGCCCTACTCTTTTCCCACACAGTAGGGTTACTTTGGTTTCTATTCCACTTTGATGCCTTTCCACCATATCCTCCTTCCTTGCTTAGTTCCTCCCTCACACCCCCTCCTTTGACTTTTTTGACACAAGGTTTTATTTTATAGCCTAAGTTGGCCTGAAACTATGTAGCTCAGGCTGGCCTCAGACTCAGGCAATCTCCCAAGTCTTGGATTAGAGGTTGCTATGCCTGGCTGCTGGCTGATTGTTTTACTTTTTAAATTTTATTTTGGATCCTGGAAGTCAGAGTTATAAAAAAACAAAATACAAGATATATTTAGGGCTATGAGTTTACCTCAGTGGTAGAATAGAAGCCTAGCATATGTGAGGGCTGGGGTTTCAATCCAACACTGAAAACAAATACACTTGGAGAAGGAGAGATGGCTCAGTGGTTAAGAGCACCGGCTGCTTTTGCAGAGGACCTGGGTTCCCTTCCCAGCATCCACGTGGTGACTCACAACCACATGTTATCTTCACTTCAGGGAATCTTATAGCCTCTTAGGGATGTCTTTTGGGCTCTGCAGGTTCCTGTACTTGTGTGATGTATACATAAATTCACATAGGCACACACATATATCCGTGTATTTTATTTTAGGATTAGATATATCAGAGAAATATCTCTTCTGCATCTCTACTACTGAGTCCTGTCTTTCTCCTGCAGTTAGTGCATTCCTTTAGGTTTTAGGTATTCGTCCAGATTTCCTTGTATACAAACAAGCAGATGCGTTGCGTGTGTGTGTCATGCCTGCCTCTTCCTTGTGCACAACCACATACATGAAGGTGGAGAGCATTGCAGTAGCCCCCTTTCTCTGAGTGGTACAGGCAATCACTGCAAGTCAGTTCCCAGAGCATGTCTTTATTATTATTATTATTTTTCATAGCTGCATTATACTCTGCTGTATGGGTACACCATGGTTGGTTTAGTCACTCTCCTCTGTTTGAGGATTTAAATTGTTTCCATTTATTGTGACATTGCCAATGGCACTGTAATTGATGTTACTAATCGTTGGGGACATATTTCTAAAAGTGCTAGCTCAGACAGTAAGTGCATGTGTGAGGTTCTTAGGTATATGGCTGAATTCCCCTCCAGACGGTTGTTTGGTGCGAATTCCTGTAACAGTGTGTGAGAGTGTCCACTTCCTCAATGCTTCACTATCAGAATGTGTTGGCAGACTCTTCAGTGTTTGTCAGACTCGGGGATAAAAGGTGTTTTCATTTGTGTGGCTTTCAACATCTTCATGTATATTTGAGGGCCACTCTCTATATTTTTGAAAAAAATTGACCATTAAATTATTTTTAGATTTATTTTGTGCATATGAATGTTTTGCCTATATGTATGTCTGTGTGCCATGTGTCTTCCTGCTGCCCATGGACCTCAAAAGAGGGTGTTGGATCCCTGGGGATTGGAGTCACAGATGGTCTGAGAATCAGACTGGGGTCCTTTGTAAGAGCTGCTGGTACTTTTAACCACTGAGCTGGCTTTCTAGTCTCTTTTCTTTTCCTTTCTTTTTGGATTAAAATTGGATCATTTTTATTTGTTTTATTTTTAAATTTATTTATTTATTTTATGTGTATGAGTACAGTCGCTATCTTCAGACACATCAGAAGAGGGCATCGAATCACACTACAGATGGTTGTGAGCCACCATGTGGTTGCTGGGAATTGAACTCAGGACCTCTGAAAGAGCAGTCAGTGCTCTTAACCACTGAGCCATCTCTCTGGCACCTTGATTGGTTTGTTGATTTCTTGATTTTTTACAACTTTCTGGCTCTTATAACGGGGGCAGAAATGTTGGGCTCTTTGGTAATATCCAGAAGCATCACATGAGGGGAGCTTTGATGACAAAATGCCTCCAGGTAACATGGACCTTCAATTCCCAACATTGCAAAAAGAGAAAAAAAGGAAAAGATCGGTTGTAGAAAATATTTCATCATCAATTGGGGGTTTCTACATTTGATCATTCAGTTCCAGATAAAAAAAAAAACACAACTTTATATTTATGATAAGCCTTTAAAGCATTAGATCTGGGCAGATATCTATCCTCTAAGCTATTAGAATCTATTTGCCCATCAATAACCCCAAGTTATAATTTGTCATGTTCTGCCTCCATGTTCTCTCTCCAATTGGCCAGCCCTCATGGCCATGTTTTCATGATTCACCTACCCTATGGTATTTTCCCTCTCCAACTTCTCCCTTCCCTTGTGGTCTCCTGCCTCAGACCCCAAGCATCCAAACCTCCACCTGTCTCTCTTCTGCCCTGCTGTAGGCTGTAGGCATCTTTATTGACCAATCAGGTATGACTTGGGGCAAGGTTACATAGTGCCGCTTGATCTATGTGAGGATCTCCTAGTTGCCTAGTGAGGCAACCAGGGCCAGTATGTAGCATTACAATACACAGTGACAGATCAAAGTTGAACAGTTTTAAATCAAGGAACAAGGTTTGCACAACAAAGAATTCACTCATGGGCCTAGACCTACAGAATTCAGGATTACAATACACAGCAACAGGGGCTAGAGAGATGGCTCAGTGGTTACGAGCACTGGCTGCTCTTCCAGAGGTCCCGAGTTCAATTCACAGGACCCACATGGCAGCTTGCAATTGTGTGTAACTCCAGTTCCTGGACATCCAACACCCTCACGCAGACATATGTACAGGCAAAACACCAATGTACATAAAAAAAAAAAAAAATGAGAACAATACATAGCAACAGACCAGACCAAACCTCAACAAAGATCATATAGCTTGGCTGTGGTATGCTTGCAGCCTTGGTTACATAGACAGGTCTTGTTTCAAAACAAATGGAAGCTGGGTGTGGTGGTGCCTGACTTTAATCCCAGCAAAGGCAGAGGCAGGCAGATCTCATAGTGTTGTAGCCACCATGGTCTACATAGAGCATCAGTTGTCAACATGTGGGTTGTGACCCCTTTGGGGTCGCATATCAGATATCCTGCATATCAGGTATTTACATTACGATTCATAGCAGTAACAAAACTTTCGTTATGAAGAGCAATGAAGTAATTTTATGATGTGTGGGGAAGTGTCTCCAGAATATGAAAAACTGTATTAAAGGGTCGCAGCATTAGGAAGGTTGAAATCACTGACATAGAGTCTAGCCCAGCCAGGGCTAACACCGAGACCCTGTCTTGAGGAAAGGAAGGAAAGACTACTGTGTCTACAGCATCTTGCTTCTATGGAGACTTGGGTAATGTTGAGGGGGGCCTTGCAGGAAACTGCTAGTCATGAAAGGCTTGCTTGTGGTCCCCAGTGTTGGTGGTAAATTGTCCTTCATCATGCCTCATGTCCTAGGTCCCCACGCACTGAGTTCACCTCAGAGACACTGTCCTTAGCCATAACATAGTGGGTTGACAGGAATCTTTTGGTCCCCAAAAGTAGCTGAGTTCAGGGTATGATCCTGGCCTCCTGGAAACATATGCCTATAAAAGTACCATTCATTCACCTGATAAAATTCTTGTCTCGGAGGCTTATTGCCTCTGTCTGCTAACCTAAGCCTAGTCCTGGAAGGTTCTAGCCTCTGTACAATTGTATCTAGTTTTAGAAGCTTTCAGCCTCTGAGACTTATTGCTGAATATGCTCACCCTTTCTATCTCTTTCTGAACTCTAGCTGGCTGGTTAACTCAGCTGTTCTGGCTCAAAACTCCTCTCCTAGAAGACTTACTCAAACTAGCTTCTTTCAGCTCTGCTTGGCCCCATACTAACTTTGACAATATGTTCTAATCTTCTGTCTCCTTCTCATTCTCTGGCTCATTCTGTCTTCACCTGTGTCTAGTTTGTTCACTCTGCAACCTGTCTCTATACAAATGTTCTGGTAAAATTGCCTTCTTTCCTCTTCTCTCTCTGCCCTGCTCTCTCTTAAGTAGCTTCCCTTTCCTCTCTCTTCTCATGAGAGTTGGGCATATTCTATTCTGTCAAATCTTTCTCTGATTCATCACTTTGTCTGCCTCTCAATTAGACATCACTTTCAAACATGGGTGCTTCCTTCTACAAACTTACTTTACCTTCATTGCTTGGGATTAAAGGTGTGTGCTAAGGGCGTGTCTGTATTCCAGCCAGAAGGATTAAAGATTTGTGCTAAGGTTGAGCCACACCACAACTGGAGACCCGTTTTCTTAGTAAACAACACAGTCTCAGGGTTCACAGTGTGATCAGATATTCTGCAACATAAGCCCTCCGACCAATAGGTCCCTGTATTTAGCCATTCTTCCAGCAGAGAAGGCACAGTGATCAGACTCTTCTGCACCCCTGCCTTCCCACTGAGCACTTGCAGTCTTCCCTGGGCATGGACTCTTACCCACACCAGAGGGACCTCCCACTTTCTAGCCTTTGCTATTGCTTCTGCTTGATCACTTTCACTTGGACTGCCCATCTCTGTTCTGGGCCTCTTCAACCTCCTGTGTTTTGTGTTTCTTCAGGGGTCTATGTGTGCCAGGTGTGTGCTGGGTGGCTGAGCTTACCATCCAGCCCTTTGGTTTATCTGTTCATGCCTCCTTTGTTCCAATACTGGGTTTGGAACTGGGGGCCTTGCTCATCTACACAGAACTCTACCACCCTGCCCAGTGCTCAGTGCTCAGTACCCATAGCTTTTCCATTTGCATATGGTCTCATGTTCTCAGCAGGACAGGGCTATGGAGCCTTCAGACCAGTCACTGCAAGTTCATGAGTCTTTGTTCTCTTTATCTTTTCCTCATAGTGATCTAAACAGCATCTATCATATTACACTGAAATCAAGTGTGCTCCTATGGTGGGCATCTCCAGGATTCAAAGAAGTGCTTCATTCTGGGGTCTCAAGGACAAGCAAGCTGACCCATGTGGTCTGAAACCAGATGGGGCCACCTCCATGCATCTTTTGCTTATGTGAATTGGCTATTCAGTTCTTTCTTTTTTTGTTTTTGTTTTTTTGTTTTTTCGAGAAGGGTTTTCTGTATAGCCTGGCTGTCCTGGAACTCACGCTGTAGACCAGATGGCCTCGAACTCAGAATCACCGCCTCTCTCCCAAGTGCTGGATTAAAGCATGCGCACCACGCCGGGGCTATTCATTCTTTTCTCCTTTTCTCTACCGTGTCCTCAATTCAAAAAAGTATTTATTTATTTTATTCTTATATGTGAGTGTTTTGTCTGTGTGTATTATTTGTGCCAATTGTGCAATCTCAAGGCCGAAGAGGGCATCAGATGTTGGAAAGACAGTTGTTAGCTACAATTTCTGGGAATTGAAACAGGCTCTTCTGGAAGAGCATCTAGTCCTCTTAACCACTCAGCAATCTCTCCAGCACAGTGATACCTTCTTAGTAGGTACCAGCATAGTTGGATAGCTGCTCTAGTTAGAGTTTTACTGCTGTGAACAGACACCATGACCACGACAACTCTTGTAAAGGAAAACATTTAATTGGGCTGGCTTACAGTTTTAGAAGTTTCATTATCAGTTCATTATCAGCCTAGTGGGAAGCATGGTGGCACACAGGCAGACACGGTGCTAGAAAAGGAGTTTGAGAGTTCTACATCCGGATTAGCAGCAGGCAGTAGAAAGAACATGATACTGGACCTGGCATGGGCTTCTGAAACCTCTAGTGACACACAAGGCCACACCTACTCCAACAAGGCCACACCTCCCAATAGTGCCACTCCCTGTGAGTCTTTGAGGGCCCTTTTCATTCAAACCACAATATATGCAGAAAGTCAACAGATACGCAGACAGGTATAATGCTAAGAAAACCGAATGCACATTGTTCTGTCTACTTCACAGGTGCCAGGATCCCCAGAAGACCTCCAGTGTACCCCAAGGCGGCAGAGTGACGGGGTGGTATATGAAGCCGCCACTGTGGAAGTGGCCAAATCTGGGTCCATCACCCTGCAAGTACAGCTCACCACCCCAGGGGACATCTCTTGCCTCTGGGTCTTTAAGCACAGCTCCCTGGGCTGCCAGCCGCACTTTGATTTACAAAACAGGTGAGAGTGGGAACAGACCAAACCTGTTTCAGAGCCAAAATTCCCACATAAAATGTCGTTCATTTGGACCCCTGCTCTTGTTTGTTTTTATTTTTGTTCTTGTTTTTGCTTTTCCCTAAATTCAAGATTCTCCTGTTTCTGTCTAGCGAATGCTAAGATTGTTTATTGGCATGTACCACCGGGCCTGACCCAGAATCCAGCCTTGTGTGCTTTAACTTATCTCTGCCGAAATAATAAACTCACATAGGATTAGGATCTGGACACATGATGCTGTGTGTCCGTCAGTCATAGCAGGTGCTGCCCAATAAGGGACATTAATGCCATCAGTGGGCATCAGCTGATGGCGATGAACCCATCTCTCTTCTTTTTTTTTTTTTTTGGTTTTCGAGACAGGGTTTCTCTGTGTAGCCAGGCTGTCCTAGAACTCACTCTGTAGACCAGGCTGGCCTCGAACTCAGAAATCCGCCTCCCTCTGCCTCCCAAGTGCTGGGATTAAAGGCGTGCGCCACCCCGCCCGGCCCATCTCTCTTCTTCTGTTACCACAAACTAGATCTGCACACGATAGTGATAACGTCAAGGATGTGTGGGGGGATGGGCAAATGCAATGCTGCTCTGAACAGTAACACCCAGGGCGCTGGAGAGATGGCTCAGTGGTTAAGCACACGGGCTGCTCTTCCAAAGGATTCAGGTTGGGTTCCCAGCACCCATACCACCACTCAAAACCATCTGTGACTTCAATCCCAGGAGATCTGATGGCCTCTGTGGACACTGCGTGCAAGTGATGCACATAAGTATGTGCAGGCAAAACACTCATGCATACAAGAAGAATAAATGAATATTTATATAAATAAATATGTAAAATAATTTAACTTTAAAAGTTTATATACATATAAATCGCATATGTAATTTGAAACCGTGATTTGCCCTGACAGAATAAGTATTTTATTATTGGATATGAGGTACATTTGTACAAAATGTTTATAATAACTAATAGTACCCCATAATCTTGTAAGAGACCTAAAATTGCAGCTTTTCCCACTGCTGTAGCCCTCTTACCCTACAGTGAGCCAAAACTGGCTTTTGAGGGTGGATATTAGGTACGAGTCACAGCCGAGCTGATAGACCTCAAGCCGAGCCTGGGTGCTGGACCAGAGCCGGTTCTGCACAGAGCAGCCCTTAGCCATAGCTTCAAGGACAGCGCTCACCATCTGACTCAGGGTGAAGCTGATATTGTGGCTCCTGAGTGTTTTCCAGAGTATCCAGTCCTCTTTCTCATTCCGCAGAGGAATCGTTTCCATGGCCATCGTGAATGTTACAGAGACCCAGGCTGGAGAATACCTTCTGCATATTCAGAGTGAAGCCGCCAACTACACATGCTGTTCACGGTGAATGTGAGAGGTAAGTGTCTGTGGCTCGCCCTGGGCACATCCTGTATCCCAAAGCAGTGCCTCAGGACCCACTGCGCTCCCACTCACTTCTGGGTCACCAAAGTCAGGAACTCGGAACTTTTTAACACAGACCTGGAAGAACGAGAAAGAGTATTTTGACTTGGGAATTAAAAAAAGAGAGAGAGAGAAAAAGAAAAAAACCTGTGTTTTCAAATTTTTCCCAGGCTAACCTCAAACTCAGTGTGTAGCCTTGAACTCACAATCCTCCTGCCTCATCCCCCCAAGTCTTTTGATTGCAAGCAAATGTCTTAAGTATTATTTCTGGTTCTAACACTATCGGCTTTTGAGGGCTGTCGAATCTTTCCGAGACTCAACTCCTTTATCTACAATAGAAGGGGGATGAAAATCCGTACCTTCAAGCTGGAGCAGTGGCTCCACAGTTAAGAACACTGGCTGCTCTTACAGAGGACCTGGGTTGGATTCCTAGCATGCTGGCAGCTCACCACTGTAGGTAACTACAGTCTTGAGATGCAGCACCCTTCTGACCTTTGGGAACTGAGTGCACAATGATACAGAGACATATGCAGGCAACACACGTGTACACGTAAAAAGATGATATAAAATTAATCTAAAAAAGGATACATGCCTCATGGACTTATAGTCTCAGTGGGACCTAACAGGACTTTCCAGAATAGTGGCACTGTTCTCCATCTCCGACGCCTAGCAGCACAGACCCTGACACATGCCACTCTTCAACCCTTGAGCTTTGGCTAGTGTAAGCGAGGAACAATTTTTTTTTTAATTTTATCTCATATGAATGAATTAAAATCTGAAATTAGATAACTGCATCCAGCCAGTGACTGCCACTGAGGACGACGTTGGTTTATGCAGATGCACACTGTTAAAGGGATTGGATATTGGTAGATAGTTTTAGCTGTATGGGCAGCAGAGGTGCCCCCAGTGTAGGCTCTCTGCTTTCTGCTCATTTGGTCTCATTACCCACAGGCCTCTTGTTTGCAGACTCGGTGCTACATGTACTGTGCACCCCGTTTTCCTTCCTGTAACTGCAGTGGTGGCCGCATGTAGAGCCTTGTGTCTTTGGGGGCTCAGGTTTGACACTACTACCACTAAGTTGCCTGCGGCACATTGCCAGGACTTGCCAGGCTGTCTTTTTCCCTGTGAGTGACTCGGATACACAAAGCTGAGGCAATGTGTAGCCACAGAGGGGCCTGTCAGGAGTGAGCACATTACGGACTTCTGCATGCCCCATCTCAGGCGCTCACAGAGGTTGGCCTGTGTGTTGGTACAAACACAGACACCCGATGTGTTTGTGACTGGCAAAACTGGGGGCCTATGTGAGCCAGATCTGCACTTGCCCATCACCCCACTCAGAGCCTTTGTGACATTTATGGTCCTACAGTCACAGCTCCTAGCACTGGGGGACATGCTAGGTTCCACAAGGGTCATCATCCTAGGTCACACAGTCAGCCTGCATGGCAAAGTTAAGTACAGAGCGGTCTCACTCATTTCCTCAGAGAAGTGACTGAAACAGGAACACAACCCCAGAAGTACACAACTCAGGAACTGTCTTGTGCTACTCTTTGCTTGGGCCTCCACCCCTGCCCCATCCTACCACCTTAGGCCTCTTATGGGACATGAAGTATGGGGTCTTTGCCCAGTGAGGATACAGAATGCCATGGGCTCCTTTTTTTCCTCTCTCTTTTGCAACACTGCACAAGCAGTTGTGTTCTAGAAGATTAACAGATTTTTTTTTTTTTTCTGAGACACAGTTTTACTATAGTCCTGGCTGACCCTCTGTAGTCCAGGCTGACCTTGAATACACAGAGATCTGCCTGTCTCTGCCACCCCTGTGTGGGACAAAAGTGTGTAACACCACTCCTGCCACTATGCTGCTTTTAATTTTGCATTCTTTCCAGGTGAAAAAATACAAAGCAACCGTGATGGCAAAGCACTTGGGATTCCTTCAGTTAGGGCAGCTTAGGGAGTGGGAGTGGGGTGGGGAGGTGGGGTTTGGGTGTTAGTAGCGGCCTTTGAATGAGCTGTGGGATTTTTTGAGGGGCTGCTGAGACCATCTGATGTGTTAAAACGGTCATGTTTTGTGGTGCCTCAGATACACAGCTGTACGTGCTAAGAAGACCTTACTTTAGGAAGCTGGAGAACCAGGACGCACTGCTCTGCATCTCTGAGAGTGTTCCGGAGCCCACGGTGGAGTGGGTGGTGTGCAGTTCTCACAGGGAAAGGTAAGACACACTTCACAGCGACGCTGACCACCGATCCTGTAAGAATGATGGCCGTTTCCTACTGTCGTTGGCTTCATACTATATGTGAAATGTGATTTCTGTTTTCTCCTTCACTTCAACAGAATGACTGCTATGGATTTCATGGTGGGAAATGGGTGGGTTTTGGGAGAGGGCCTCTGAGAGCCCCTGGGGTACCCAAAGAACTCACTGCCATTGCACTACAAAAAAGACTGAACTGTGGGGTTGTTGGATTCCAGAGTCTGGGGTAGGGGGTGAGCATAATATCCTTATGATGGGAAGTTTCTTATAAGTAAATGTTTCATTTCTGATCGTTCTGTTTCCTCTCGAGAGGTCGTTTATAGAACTGTTAAGGAGCCTGAGACCTTTGAACCCTTGTTTGTGTACCAGTCTGTGTGGCCTCAGATAAGTTACTTAAGCTTTCTGTTGCTCCATCGCAAGAGTGAGGATGGGAGAAACACAAACAAAAATAGACAGGTTTTTAAAAGAAGAGTGGGGCAGTAGTGGCGCACGCCTTTAATCCCAGCACTTGGGAGGCAGAAGCAAGTGGATTTGAGTTCGAAGCCAGCCTTGTCTACAGAGTGAGTTCCAGGACAGCCAGAGCTACACAGAGAAATCTTGTCTCAGGAAAAAACAAACAACAACAACAACAAAACAAAACAAAACAAACAAACAAAAAAAAAACGCCCAAAAAACTAAAAAACAAAACTAAAGGAAGAAAAATGGGATTGCCTGGATGTCGGAGTGAGCTGAGATGTGAGGCCACAGAGCCAGCAGGGCAGGCTGGGCACAGAATGCAAGGCCCCTTCTGCCCCTGTCTGAGCTACCCCTGAGTTCCCGTGGGGTGAGAAGCCCTGCCATCTGAACTAGCCAAATCAACTATACTACATATTAGCTGAAAACCAAGTGGGATAAAGCAAGAAAGAGGGAAAGTCCAAACCAAATCGGCTTCCTTAATACTGTTAATGTGACCTTGATTTCATGAGAAAAGACTAATGACTTCAACCGTGAATGTGTGCCATGCATGTGCATGCACATGTATCTATATATGTATGTGATATGCGTATAGACTGAGAAGGTTGGAAGGGTACATGAATGTGACAGCAGTTGTCTTAGGGGTGATAGGAAGTTGATGACTTCAGATTTGAAAGGAAAGTGAAAACTGCACATAACTCGCCGGAGAAAGACAGTGAGGATGACCCCAAGAGCTATCACATGTCCTGGGAAAGCGATGTGGGGGTGTTTTCTACCCAGACAAGGCAGAAGAGTATCACTCTGTGCACACTCTCATGGTCTGGTGGTCTTCCCTGGGAGTCACACCTTGGCTTTCCTCTCCAGTTTGCTTTGGAGAACTCAACCTGCTGCCATTGTCGGTGCGGACTTCACTCTCCCATCCTCCTCTGTACTTGGAAGAAAACATGCCAGTCATGTCAAGCTACATCAAAGTCCAGCTGTACTTCTTGTCTCCTTTTCTTTCTTAGTTCTTCTGTGTTTTCTTTTTGGCCTGTCTTTAAACAAAAACCAGAAGAAGGAAGAAGAGGAAGAAGAGGAAAGGAAGACAAGGAGAAGGTGAAAGAAGAAGAGGAGGAAGAGAAGGAGGAGGAGGAGGAGGAGGAGGAGGAGGAGGAGGAGGAAGAGAGGAGAAGGAGAAGGAGAAGGAGAAGGAGAAGGAGAAGGAGAAGGAGAAGGAGAAGGAGAAGAGAGAAGAAGAAGAAGAAGAAGAAGAAGAAGAAGAAGAAGAAGAAAGTAGTTACCAAGCATTTGTGTGTAATGATACACACCTGTAATCCCAGCACTCAGGAAGCTGAGTCAGGAGGATTGCTGTGAGTCTGAAGCCAGCCTGGGCCACATAGCGAGGTCAAAGTCAACCTGAACTATGTGGAGATAGCTTCTCTATGACAAAAAATTCACCAAGCAAAATAAAATCTAAAGTAATAAATAATAAAGTAATAATGTAACATTATTCTAATTAGATACAGAGTAACTAGTTGGTCCCTGCAGGTCCCAGGCTGGATATAGTTGAATTTATTTTTTCATCTGCTCTTTTCTTCAGTCCCTTAAAATATGCTTTGAAACTTCATCCCTGAACGTGCTGGGTTTTCCCTCTATCCCCTAGTGTTGGTGGCCTTGAGCACAGGACTACATATTATCCCGTGTAAGGAGTCTACACTAAGCCGTGCTGGCAGTCTGTTAGCTGTCATTTTGAAGCATTTCCTGAAGGAAACCTACCTTATAATTGCAGCTGTAAAGAAGAAGGCCCTGCTGTCGTCAAAAAGGAGGAAAAGGTTCTTTACGAGTTATTTGGAACAGACATCAGATGTTGTGCAAGAAACGCACTGGGCCGTGAATGCACCAAGCTGTTCACCATAGGTAATGTGGGACTGTCAGCTACGTGTCCTTAGTGACTGTTCCTAAGGGACTGACAGCATCGGTGTGGGTAATCATTCCACTTCAGAAAGATGATGGAAAGTATACTGGAATCCAAATCTAAATTGCATCGTTCACATTCTGACTTAAAGGCAATTAAACACACAGGTATGGCCAAGCTTGGTGGCTCATGCCTTTAACCCTTCTTTCATAGGACTTTGATTTGATTTGACTTAGGTGCTGGGCTCAAACCTAGGGACTCAGAGCATCTGCTCTGCCACTGAGTTCCACTCCAGATCTTCCACACCGCTTTATTATGTTTATTTATTGTGCGTGTGCATGCGCACATGCTACAGTATGCATGTGGAGGTCGGAGGTCTACTTGTGGGGTCTGTTCTCTCTATCATATGAAGCCCTTGGATGAAATTCAGGTCATCCAACCCTTACCCACTGGCACCTCTACCCACTGAGCCATCTTGATGACCCACTCATACCATTTAAAATGTAACTATAGATTCTGTAAGGGAGGATTTCTGCAATAAAGGTACCCCATCTCCAGCGGGTGGCTTTATAGTGTCGTTTTTAGTTTTGTTGTGCTCTGAGCACAACAGGCCTTCTCCAGGCCGGCCTCTCCTGCCCTGATCTCAGCTCAGCATTGGTTTATTGACTTGATTAGTAATGTCGGGGATGCTGGCACTGCTTTTCAAAATATTCACAACACTTCTGAGCTGAGGCAAAAGTTTTAAAAATGATATGCTTTTTTTTTTTTTTTTTTTTTGTCTTCTTTGGGATATTTTTATCTTCTAGATCTAAATCAAGCTCCTCAGGGCACACTGCCCAGTTATTCCTGAAAGTGGGGGAACCCTTGTGGATAAGGTGCAAGGCCATCCATGTGAACCATGGATTCGGGCTCACTTGGGAGCTGGAAAACAAAGCCCTGGAGGAGGTAATGGCGCCCTTGGTATTTACCACATGCTCCCAGTGTGGGCGGGAGCCTGGAATGCAGACTCTTGTTTCTTTAACACCCAGGGCAGCTACTTTGAGATGAGTACCTACTCCACAAACAGGACCATGATGCGGATTCTCTTGGCTTTTGTGTCCTCCGTGGGAAGGAATGACACTGGATATTACACCTGTTCTTCCTCAAAGCACCCCAGCCAGTCAGCGTTGGTGACCATCCTAGGTAACAGGCCGCTCAGGAAATCTGTTTGTTTTTTTGTTTTTTAATGCTGCCCTGGAACTCACTATGTAGATTGGTTGGCCTTGAACTCACAGAAATCTACCTGCATCTGCCTTCCCAGTGCTGGGATTAAAGGCATGGGCCACCAGGCTTGCTCTACTTGTGTCTTCAGTTGCTTTCAATGTGGAATGTAGACTAGGCAATCTAGATTCAGATTTCAGTATAATTTTCCACAGAGAAACGGAACAGGAAGGCTAGTGAGATAGCTCAGTCATGGGTGTTCCTCTGCACCTCTGCCTGGGCCCTAATGTGTGTGTGGTATCTACAGAGGCCAGAAAAGGGTGTCAGATCCTTTGGGATGGGAGTTATAGGTGGCTGTGAGCCGCTATAAGGGTGCTGGGAATTAACCGAAATTCTCCGGAAGAGCAGCCAGGGCTCTAACTGCTGAGCCGTCTGTCCAGCTAAAAGTTGTAAAAGAAGCTGAATTAGAATATTGTAGTCAGGATAAGCTTCCCTCTGT
The DNA here is from genome assembly GCA_021653895.1 of Mastomys natalensis. Lineage (NCBI taxonomy): Eukaryota > Metazoa > Chordata > Mammalia > Rodentia > Muridae > Mastomys > Mastomys natalensis. The sequence goes on along the minus strand of JAJTUV010001315.1, from coordinate 37,336 downwards.
CTTGCTCTCTGTGCCCTGCCCCACCCCTCCTTTTCCTCGGAGGCCGTTGGCCACCAGCCTGAGAGGACAAAGAAAGCAGAGAGCAGGGTCCAGATGACCATGTGTACGGGAATGACCTCTGGAGACCGCTGCAGTGAAATGAGTCTACTTTATTGTTTCAGGAATAGGGTATATGAGGACTTTTTTTAGGGTTATGAGTTAAAAGGACTAACTGGTCATAACATCATTTGCGTGGGAAGGGCTAGTTGGTTATAAAGCAGTACTTAATTATGCAGGTGGGAAGCCAGAGCGAGACTTGTGTGCTGAGTTATGCAGCCTCGAACAGAGCTCTGTACAAGATCATTTTCCAGACAAGGCTAGCCACCTGTGTTCAGGGACACTCTCCAGACAGAGACAGAGAAGATCCATCCACGAAGAAAGGGAGTCCCCCATTTTGGCTGAGCTCAGAAAGCCATTGGTCTTGGTGGACTGCCACCTTCATAGCGAGGTTCCCCAACAGCTCTCCTGTTCAGTCACGTACACTCAGATGCCACTGTCTTTTCAGACCACATTGCAAGGGAACCAATCTGTGCATCTGACTTTGTCCTTCATGGACTGTAACTGCCTATGGACCGGGCAGTCCCTTCTATCCTTGGAGTCCCAGAACCTGGTACTAAACACCTGCCTAATGAATCCTTGTTCTGGGAATGTACTTAATGAATCATGACAGTGAGAACTGTTCTCATGCAGGGTGACTAGGAATTGGGATGCCTGTGAGGATTTCAGAGTAACAGCCACATATAGGTGATGTCACATAGGGTGCAGGCTTTAGTGAGGTGAGCAAGCCGAGGAAGCAGTTATGTTCTTAGCAGGGCAATATAGAGGCTCATGGGGAGGCCTTGCTGATGTCGCTTACGCTTAGCTCCTTCATTTGTACCTGGAGATTATTTAACCTGGGGCCTGTCCCTGGGTCCTCTCAGTTTCTGAGTTATCGTTCCATCTCTAACACCCCATCCTGATGAAAATCCTGACTACAAAAGATGATGGGCTCTGTCTGAGTTTCTGCTCTGTTTCTTTGTGGACTAGCCCAAACCACAGCTCACCATTGACTATGCTTTCTTCCATTAAACTGACAAATTTTTTAAAAATTTCATGTACTGCAGACCTCTATGCACTCAGCCTGCTCTCCAAAGCAAGTTCCAAGTTAGCTGGGGCCACTCTGTAAAAACCTGTTCAAAAATAAATAATAAAAATAAATTATATGTGTGTTTGTGTGTACCATCCTTATACAAATGTCAATATCTAATTTGTAAATTTTCTTTTTACAGAAAAAGGGTTCATAAATGCTACCAGCTCACAAGAGGAGTATGAAATTGATCCGTACGAAAAGTTCTGCTTCTCAGTCACGTTTAAAGCATACCCTCGAATCCGATGCACATGGATCTTCTCTCAAGCATCCTTTCCTTGTGAACAACGTGGCCTGGAGGATGGGTACAGGTGAGATCCACAGCACAGTCCTCCCCTCTCATTGCTCTGGAGAAGACAGGGATGTATGGAAGTGAATTCTCTCACTTTGCATGTGCACATACACACTGACGTGCTTACCCTCCCATCCTCCCCAGTATCAAGTACCAAACCCAGGGCCTTGTCCACGCTAGACAGACGCTCTGTTGCTCAGCTATAGCCTCAGCCCATGAGTCTGTGAGTTGATTTATTGTTGAGTCAGAAAACTGAAGACTGAAAGCAAACGGCACCTGTGAGGAGAGCCACCTCTCCTTCTCTTCCGGGACTAAAGCCTGCTGCATGAAAACAGAATCCTGGCAGTTTTCTGTCAAGAGACTGTGGTTTCCTGCCTGAATGCTGCGCTCTGACAGTACCCAGTGGCTAAGAGCGGTTATGAGTGATGGGGGAGTCGAACCTTCTTGCCAACTGAAAACATCTCCTGTAGGTGTACTGATTTATGTTCTCAAACACAAATGCAGAAATAGCCCAACCATAAATAGTAAAAAAAAAAAGATCTCATTCTTCTGGGGATTTGCTCAACTATATTCAAGAGTGTTCTGGAGGAGAAATTCTCATTCCTTCTTTGAAAAACAAATGCCAGCTTTCTCTGGTTTCTTCCTTTAACTCTAGTGCCTCCTCTTTCTTTCCCTCCTTTACAGATTTAATTTTAGTCATGTGTATGTGTGTGGCAGTCTCTGTGTGTGACTGCAGTGTTCCTGGAGGTCAGAGGCTTGCGATGCCCCTGGAGTTGAGTTACAGTGGTTGTGAGCTGTCCCAACGTGGGTACTGGGAACCCAACTCAAGCTGTCTGCAAGAGCAGTATGGGTTTGTTCTTATCTGCTGCAGCAATCTGCGGCACAACTCCTGCTATTCTTACAGCCCAGGTAGACCTTCTTACTCAGGATAGACTGTGAGAGCCAGGGCATCACTGTCCTCTTCCAAGGAAGTCTGTGGATCTAGATCAGTCGTTTCTCAGCATGTGATCCATAGATGTGAGAGTCACCTGGGCAATTGTCTTAAAGGTAGAGTCATGGCTTATATCTCTAGATGTGCTACATCAAAATTGAGACAAATTGCCCTGATTTCTTTTCCAAGGTAGAGGCTCGACGTATCGCCTGGGATGGACTTGAACCCTTGAGTCCAGCGACCCTACCTTTGCCTCCTAAGTGGCTGCCACTACTGCGTAGGCAGCAACGCATTAGATGCCCTGCATTGGTAGCAATGCATTGGAAGCAAACCATCTTGCTGGTTTGTCTTACCTGCTGTTTAACATGGTAGCCACTAAGGTACCTACTAGGTCAGACTAGTGAGGGCTTTACACTGGACAGTCTAAACTGAGATGTAAATACACTCTGGGTTTTGAAGACTTTGTATTTAAAAAAGAATGTAAGCCCAGCCATGATGACGTACAATTTGGATCCCAATGGGATCAGTAGAGGCAAGCAGATCTCTCTGAGTTTAGGCCAGTCTGGTTTACAGAGAGAGTTCCAGGATAGCCAGGGCTACACAGAGAAACCCTGTCTCAAAAACAACAACAAACAAACACAAACAAACAAAACAGGAATGTAAAATATCTCATTAATAATTTTCACACTGAGGCTATGTTTAAGTGATTGAGGTGTGCAGAGTTACAGAGATCAACAAAAGCGCTTTCCTCACATTACTCCATGTACATGGTCTGCAGGGGATTTAAAAGGTGAATGCAGCTGGTGTTTGTGGCTCATCATCGCTCTGGTCACTGTGACAAGGAAGAGCTGAGCTCTTTCTGCCCTCCATGCTACTCCTGGCATTTCTTTCATGATACTGTGGCTTTTTTTTTTTTTTTTTTTAATTCGTGATTTGTAATTGGTCTTTGAGAAGGTGTGTGTGTGTGTGTGTGTGTGTGTGTAAGATGAATCCCTGGAACTGGAGTTATAGGCAGTTGTGAGCCGCCTCATGTGGGTGCTAGGAATTGAACTCAGGTCTTCTGAAAGAGCAGTGCTTGCTCTAAACCCTGAGTTTTCTCTCTACCTCTAAATATTCCTAGGGATGGGGATGTCTGCTGGGGTGTGTGTGTGTGGTGTGTGTGTGTGTGTGTGCGCACCCATGTGGACAGGCCAGATCAACATTCTCTGTTGTTCTCCACTGTTTTTAAAAAAGTATTTCATGTAATGCTTATGAGTGTTTTGCTTGCAAGTATACCTATGCATGTGTGCATGGTGGGAGATCAGATCACTTGGAAATGGAGTATGGATGGTTGTAAGCCACCATGTGGGTCCTAGGACCCAAACCTAGGTCACCTGCAAAAAAAATGCTCTTAACTTCTGACTCATCTCTCTAACCCTCTCCACTGTTTTGTTTGTTTGTTTTGTTTTGTTTTTGAGACAGACTCTCTCACTGAACTTGGATCTTACTATTTTGACTAGATGTGCTGGACATCATGTCAGCATCTGTGTGTCTCTGTGTGGCCTCCATACCCGGCTCTAAGGCTACAGAGCATGCTATTGCACCATCTTTTACGTGGTGGGGATTTGAACTCAGATCCTCGTGCTGTGTTGCAAACTTTATATACTGAGCCACCTCCTCAGCTCCCTATTTGGATTTTTTTGGGGTGGAAGGGGACAGTTTGAGAAAGAATTTCTTTCTCTCTGTATCCCTGTATACTTGCTAGGTAGACCAAGCTGACCTTGAACTCACTGAGATCTTCCTGCCTCTGCTTCCTAAGTGCTGGGGCTCAAGGTGGGTGCCACCACACCTGGCTCTCATAAGCTCTTATCCAGAACTTGAGTTCCAGAAGGAACAGACAGGGAGGAACCGATGACCACGAGCCTGTGTTCAGGGTAGTTGGGTTGCTGGCACCTCTGTGGCAAGATCTAAGACAGCCTTAAGAGACGTTGCATTCCAGGACAATTGTGAACCTGACTCAGGTAAAGGAAGAGTTAAATCTGATTTAACCAATGTTAAGGTAGTGGTGTAGTTTAACGCATTTAATCCTAGCAGTCCAGGGGCAGAAGTGGTGGATCTCTGAGTTCCAGGCTAGCCTAGACTACATAGTGAGTTCCAGACCAGCCTGGACTACACAGCAAAGGGCCATGTGAGTGGGTAAGAAACTGCCATTTTCTTTTTTTCTTTTTTCTTTTTGTTTTTTCGAGACAGGGTTTGTCTGTGTAGCTATCCTGAAACTCACTCTGTAGACCAGGCTTGCCTCAAACTCAGAAATCCGCCTGCCTCTGCCTCTCAAGTACTGGGATTAAAGGCGTGCACCACTACAGCCCGACAGAAATTGCCATTTTCTTTCCCCTCCACAGGATACATATTGTCACTGTGTGACCTGGTGACACACAGCAGACCCTCTTGGGGTATCATGGAGCTATGTTTGCCATGTAGTCAGGGGCTACTCACTGGGCTGGGTAGCCATAGTTCATCCTGGGGCTCCAACCTACAAGCTTGAGCCCCAGCAATGTTCCATCCCAACTTGAGCTGTCCTGTGTCCCTTTCATTTCCAGTCATCTGGGAGCAGCTTTCCATGTGACATCTCAGCTCTGAGTTTAGAACCTCCACAAAGGATGGCCGAGCTGTCATCTCTCTAGCTCCGCCCCATGCCTCATTCAAGAAATGTGTGTGTGAACCAGGAAACAGATTCATTACCACTCCTGGACCTGACTTCTTGGAGAAAGCTGAGCCTGTGTTGTCTTCCATGCACCATGCATGGTACCCAGGCTTGGTGTGAGATTCTCGAAGGTTCCCAGAGGAAAAAAAACATGGGTGTTGGCAGCAGGGAAGCCTGAGGCAAACAGTCAGCGCTGAGCAGTGTTTCCCCGGTTCTATGAACCTTCTCTCTGCTGTAGGCTCTGGGTTGAGGAGAGAGGTACACAAGTTCTATTCAACTTTGATGGTGAAAAGTTTCAAATTCACTAATACGCCAAAGGAGCTGGCATTCTTAGCTCCCCAGTAGAGGCATTGGTTCTGTTGAGGCGAGTTGGGATGGTAAAGGATTGAGATCGTGTTTTGAGAGCTGACCTGAGTGGCGGGAAGGTTGCTGGTTTTTTTTTTTTTTAATCTGTGTAGTAGCTGGACTCCTGCAGAAGCCTCTCTGTGGTTATGGTGTACACCAGAAGTCTCTCGGCTTCCCCACCTTCAAAGCTTCATTTCTGCAATTTACTTCCTCAAATCACACCCTGAGGCTCACTGGGGCTTGCCTTTCCGTGTTTGTGTCTGGTTTCCAGCTGCCGGGTGCCCTTTTACTTCTGAAAAAAAAAAAAAAGACTGAAGGATATTCGCCTCTTACTTTGGGGCAAATTATCTAGACTTACCAATGAATACCGAATCCACATTGGTGTTACAGTATAAAAAGTATGAGCTTGATACAACTTTTCCCGGAGACGTTTCATCCTGTCTTCTATGAGTCTCACTTCTGTCCCCACCGGGCTCTCTCTGATGTGTGCAAAGTGAAGCAGGGGATCTCTTATGCGTTCACAGTCTAGATGACCATCTAGGGGCCTGCTGAGGCAAGAGTGGCTACTCAGAAGCTTCTGGATGGGACATGTGGCGAGCTGACATTTTCATTTTTACTGGAATGGGGTTTGGGGTAGGGGAGTTGTGAGCCTGAGTATATACAAAAAGGAAGGGGAAGATGTTTGTCTCTAGAGAAATACCAAAGACCCAACTAAGTCTTGTCTCCCTTTATTCATGCTGACTGTAACAGTAGCCCTGCCTCTTCTTTTTCAGGGCCACACAGTGAGACCCTGCCTTAAACATATGTAATAAGTGTATTTAATATAATGGTTAGAATTGCTATATCTTAGTTATCATTTTAATAACTATATAGTGTTAAAGATTTTAAAAGTTGAAACAGGATCTCATTGTATAGTACTGGCTAGCCTGGAACTGGAGACATAGACAGACTGGCTGCAAACTCACAGAAATCCACCTGCCTGGCCCTACATAAAACATTCTTTATGAATCATAAGCTGATTCCAGAGCCCTTGAGCCAAGGTTGGCCTTTCTCAACTCCTCCCTCTGGGAGCTAAATACAAGGAAGGAGAAAGTGACCTAATGGTAGGATGGTCCACTTCCTAATTGTAATGACACTGCATTGTCTTGGTCAGCCAAGATATGTCACTAGCAACTCAAATTTCCTGATGCCAAGTGGGAAAAGGAGGTGGGTTGAGGAAAAGGGGAAGTGCAGAAGAAACTTGGAAGAAATGAGGCTCTGAGCTTCCTGGTACCTGACAGTCCCTCTCGTTGCTGCTGGGGTCATAAGCATGGGAGGAAGGCAGGTGTGGCGATCGGCCTGTTACTCCAGAACACTGGATGGAGCCTGAAGGCAGAAGGAATGCAGATCTGAGGCCTGTCAAAGCCACAGAAAGGCAAAAGAAAGCTGTAAATCTGTCTGGACATTTGGTTCTATGTCCACAAGTCGATATCCTACGTGGATATTATTGAAGAGAAAATACCTCAGGGGCTCTGTCTGTGACGAGCCACACCCTGTGGAGATGGCACCATGGACAGGACAGACAAAGCCTTGTGCTTCGTCCCACACAGTGCAAACACCATGTGTGGTCATTGGTTTCTTTATCAAATTCAGGAAACTTTGAGCATGGTTCCATGGATCAGTCACTCAGTCTCTCTCCCCTCTCAGTCTCCATCGCTGTCTCTGACTCCTCCTCCTCTCCCTCTGACACAGGCAAGGCTCATTATGTGATCCACACTGGCCTTGGACTCTCTTTTTAAAGGATTTATATATTTTTATTTTCTGTGTATTAGCATTTGCCTGAATGTCTGTGTTATATGTACCATGTGTACATCTGTACCCATAGAGACCAGAAGAGAGCATTGGATGCCCTGGTGGAGTTATAGGTAGCTGTGAGCCACCATGTCGGAACTGCCTGGATCCTGAAGAGCAACTGACTGGATCCTCTGGAAGAGCATCTAATACTCTTAACTGTTGAATTGTCTCTCCAGCCCTTGACCTCAAACTCTTTCTTAATCCTCCCATTTCTGCTTCCAGAGCACTGAGATTAGAGGTGTAGGCATGTGCCCATGCCCTCAGCTACCAGCTGGGTTGTTTGGATTTTTTGTTTGTTTGTTTGGTTGGTTTGGTTTTTTTTTTTTTTTTAGTTTTTTCGAGACAGGGTTTCTCTGTGTAGCCTGGCTGTCCTGGAACTCACTCTGTAGACCAGGCTGGCCTCGAACTCAGAAATCCCTGCCTCTGCCTCCCAAGTGCTGGGATTAAAGGCGTGCGCCACCACCGCCCTGCTTTGTTTTGTTTTTAAACTCTCTTATCCCTTCCTTTTTAAGGCCTTTGGTCATTGTCCACAGAAAATCACACTTTCTGCTTTGGAGGCTCACGGCCTTTCTTGCCCTTCTGAAGCCTGGGAGTTGCGGCAGCTTGGTTCCCCCCAATCTCTGGCTGGCCTTTGGGGTTCTCCTACAGTCTTTCTATCACTTCATTCTCTAGCATTTCTTCCTTGTCCAGAAGACTAGGATGAAAAGGGGAGTAAGGATATGGCTCGGGTGGTACAGTGCTTGCCTCACCTCCAGAGTCCTGGTTCACACGGCTTTCATAAAACCAGACGGGGTGGCACTCAACAGGTAGAAGTAGGCATTCAAAGCCATCTTATAGCAAGTTCAAGGCCAGCATGGGATGCCGGAGACTCTATTTTTTAAAAGAAGATATTGGGCATAGTGGCACATGCCTTTAATCTCAGCACTTGGAAGGCAAAGACAAGTGGATCTATGAGTTCGAGTCTAGCCTGGTTTACAGAGTGAATTCCAGGACAGCCAGAGCTTCACAGAGAAACTCTGTCTCAAAAAAACCAAATAATAATAAAATAAAATAATTCTAAGCCACTCAGGGCTACAATGAGATCTTGTCTCCTCCCCTAGCCACACCCCTGCAGAAGAAGAAAGGAAAGGGGTAAGAACTAGAAAAAATGCATACATTCTCAGCCTTTAATTGCCAAAAGCATTTTATTTTCCTTTGGGTGTTCCTGGGGACTGAACTTGGGGCAGTGGACATGGCAGGCAAGCATTCTAGCATGCGCCTCACCTGCAGACCAACTGCTGCAAATTCTTGGCAGGTGCAAAAAGTGACTTCCATCTCATTTGACAGCCAGGAGAATCCAACTAAGAGATTGGGGCATTCAGAGTGTTGGTGCCCGGGCAGCCCTGGCTCAATGCTCCAGCTGTCCAGGTGCGCCTCGGGGCCAACTGAGAGCCTGTGGTTGCCTTTTGCATATGCACACAGCACCTGAAATTTTGTTTATCTCAGTGCCTCTCAGGTGTGTCCTTTCCCATTCTTCCTCTGTAGGAATGTTCTCTGAAACCTCAACTTCCAGCTTGACTTCTCTAGTGATAGCGCTTCCTAGCATGTCTGCTCCGTTTCTCCATTCCTTTATGTGCTTTAGAGACAGTATCTCCCTATGTACCCCAGTCCAGCCTCGTGAACCTACGATCTTCCTGCCTCAACCTCTGGAGCACTAAGACACAGGTGTGCACCACCACTCCCACTTCCCATAACTGTGTCTTTACCTGTCAGCTTCTAACATCACACTGTGAGGTTTAGGATAACGAAAACACTCTTTCTTCAGATTTGCTGCTGGAGACTTGATTCTTCCCACAGTCAGGTCTCCATTGGTAGTTGAATGAATGCATGGGTTCCTAGACTGTCACCACCATCTCCAGACTTCCCGCCAATAACGTCTCCCACTACAGTCAGGCCAATCTAAAAGTTGCACATGCTATGGATATTGTTTTCAGGCATTCATAGTATCTACGTCCAGTTTTTACCTCTGAATAATCTAAGCCACAAGGGTCCTAATCAATGGACTCGATTCTGCCTCTTCACTCTCTTTGCCCAGATGCCCCAGTGCCTCCTCCTGTTTCAGTCAGGAGGCCCAACTTCTCTTCCATGCCCTGTGACTTCCCGCCCTCAGGATTCTTGTTGCTTCTCCTTGCGTCTCCCGTTTTGCACTCCTAGCAAACGGGCTCAAAAGCCCTGTCTCTGAGACTTCCACAGAACTTTCTATGTGGACTCTGTCTCTCTTCAGCAGCCAAATGCCTTCCATTTAAAGTTTTAATTGCTCCTTTTGTGAGGTTTTACAGCCCATTTGGGCTGCAGTCTTTTTGAAGCTGAGGAGAATGCTGGACTGTCATTCATAGACCGCTTGTTCCCACTGCGCTACATGGATCCAGGAGCGATAGAGCCTCTGACTGGCGAGGCCTTGTGGGAAGTCAGTGGATGGATGACTGGTGCAGGCTCTCGAAGGGGATTCTGGGATGCCCCGCTTGCTGTCTTTCGCTTCCCTGCTACATTTTGCACTACGGCCCTGTCATATCTCCTCATGAGCCCCAGAGCAGCAGGAACAACCAACTGAGGGTTGAAGCTGTGTGCTCCAATCTCTTGCCGAGTTGACTTGTCTCAGCTGTTATAGTGACAGAAGGCATCAGGGAAGCGGGGGCAAGTCAGAACAAAGATAATGACAGTGTATGAAAATGCTGTAATTAAGCCCACAGATTTGTACTTTTTTAAAAAATGATTTGTTTATTTTATTTATGTGAATACACTACACTGTAGCTGTCTTCACACACACCAAAGGAGGATATCCGATCCCATTACAGATGGTTGTGAGCCACCGTGTGGTTGCTGGGAATTGAACTCAGGACCTCTGGAAGAGTAGTCAGGGCTCTTAACCACTGAGCCCTAATTTGTACTTTTTATAACTTTTTATCTACTGTTCTTCACTGTAGCCTCTCCTGAAAGCACCAGGCTAAGTTCATCTTTAATTCTTTCTCAAACAGCATATCTAAATTTTGTGATCATAAGAACAAGCCAGGAGAGTACATATTCCATGCAGAAAAGATGATGCCCAGTTCACCAAAATGTTCACGCTGAATATAAGAAGTAAGTTATATCTCATTTTGTCTACTTTATTCTCCCATTAATTTTTAATCAAGAAGAGCCAAGTATGAAGTGATGCTATAAAACTATTTTTTAAAAGATTATTTGCATGTATATGAGTGAGTGTTTTGCCTGTGTGTATGTGTGTGTGTCTGTACCACGTGCACACAGTACCCATAGAGGCCACAAGAGGGTGTTTGACCGCCACCCCACCCCCTTGGAACTCGAGTTACAGATGGTTGTGAGCTACAATGTGGGTGTTGGGAACCCAGTTCTTCTGAAACCACAGCCAGTGCTCTTAACTCCTGAGCCATCTTACCAGCCTCTGAAACTGCCTTTGTAAGCTCCATGTTCCTTGTGTGTTGGCTTTAGTTATATATGTCCCTTTCTATATTTGTTCTCTGAGCTAAGAAATGTTCCATCTCCAATTTGCTGTGACCTTACTGGCTTGGCACTATGAAAGGAACACTAAGGAAAGGCTGTACAGTCACCTGCTATTTATTTCTTTTAATGATTTTCATTTTGGTTTATGCAAAAGTAAGAAAAGACAATATATTTCATTAGATTTTTTTTTTGCAGATTTTTTGTATGTGCACTGGTGTTTTGCCCGTGTGTATGTCTGTATGAGGGTGTCAGATATTGGAGTTATAGACAGTTGTGAGCTGCCATGTTGATCCTGAGAATTGAACCTGGGTCCTCTGGAAGATATTTTTAAAGCTAAGTGTTATGTTGTGGTGTGCAGGTAGATGGAGGTTCTACACCTCAGCTCCCTCTAGGAGGTGAGTCATAATAGAGGTGTTGCCTCCACTGGTCAAGAAGGTTTTCTGACAGAGGAGGAAGGGACCAAACAAACATTTGAGGCATCTTAAATAAGGGGCTTACCAGGGGCACACAGCACCTGGGGTAAAGAGGCAGCCTAAGATGAAGCCAGCTCTGAACTGATTCTGGAAAGACCCATCTTCCATGAGCTTACTGCATGCTACTTTCTGCAGAGAAACCTCAAGTGCTAGCAAAGGCCTCAGCCAGCCAGGCATCCTGTTCCTCTGATGGCTACCCGTTACCCTCTTGGACCTGGAAGAAGTGTTCGGACAAGTCTCCCAAGTAATGAGAACCTTGACGTCTCTTGAAATGGAAGAGCCAAGCTGGACATGGTGGCACACGCCTGTAATCCCAACACTCGGGAGACTGAGGCAGGAGGATCTTAGAGTTTGAGGCCAGCATAGGGTACATAGTGAGGCCCTAGTCCAAAAAACAAGAAAGAAAAAAAAAAGGAAGGAATAAAGGAGGGAGGGATGGAGGGGGGCAAGAGAGACGAGGGAAAGGAGGAAAAAAAAGAAAGGAAAAAGAAAAGTGAGAACAAGGTATAAGATTCTATCACCTGTTGTCATGGATACAGCTTAAGAATGACATTGAAAATGCTTACCCTATAGCCACAGCTTGTGTTCTTTGGAAACCATCTGTAGAAACCCTGACTTCCTGCCCTACCATGACCCCCACCGCCCACGCCGCATCTGACGTCCTGTCCTACCATGACCCCGCCCATCTAACATCTCTTTCCACCATTTTTTTTTTTTTTCAGCTGCACTGAGGAAATCCCAGAAGGAGTTTGGAATAAAAAGGCTAACAGAAAAGTGTTTGGACAGTGGGTGTCGAGCAGTACTCTAAATATGAGTGAGGCCGGGGAAGGGTTTCTGGTCAAATGCTGTGCATACAATTCTGTGGGCACGTCTTGCGAAACCATCTTTTTAAACTCGCCAGGTGTGCAGCCATTTGCTGTTGTGATAAACTCACCCTGTCCCCAGAAATTCCCCCACCTGAAGTTGGGCACTGTGGCTGGCCTCTGCTGGGGAATTTTTATGAGAGCGCATCATTCTGAGTGAGCATAAGACACATTTTGAGTCAGGCAAGAATCCCCAGGCAGACTCTGTCCAATTTATGTTTCAGGACCCAGTTTCCTTAGATTTCATGACTCACAAGTCACAGCGCTGTGGAGTCCTGGAAATTCATGGTGTGAAAAATAGCTACCAAAGGTGCAGCAAAACAGACTTAGTGATCTGGAATTTCCGTCCTTTTCGATTTTGTCAATTCCCTTATTTACTTTTAGCCGGCTAGTCTAGATTCTGGAGTTGTGTTTAGAGTCTTTCTAAAATTACACTAATCGTTTAGGGTCACCAGATAATATGGATTAATTCAAACAAAGAGTAGTGGCACAGCCCACCTCGTATTCCAGGGACAAAAGCCAGAGGCTCCTAAGTTCAAGCTCAGCCTGGGCTCCATAGTGAGACCCTGTCTCAGAAAAATGCAAAAACAAAGCAAGCACATAAGCCAAAGCTATGGCTTTGCAGAAATGTCTCAGTGGTTAAGAACACCAGCTGCTCTTGCAGAGGACCTGGGTTTAATTCCCAGCACCCACATGACAGCTCACAACCATCTATAGCTTCAGCTCCAGCTCCTGGGGATCAAACACCCTCTTCTGGCCTCTGAGGGCCCCAGGCATGCACATGGTACACAAACACACATACAGGCAAACAGTCATGCGTGTAACTTCGCTATACATGTGTGACGAATCTTAGCAACAAATACACAGACTTCTTTTTATCTGACGTGGGCTCTGTGAAAGGCTTATATGGTATTGTTCACATGACATCATGGTCCAGTGTGTTAAAATGGGTTCAGAATCATTTTTGATTTTCTGGAAAGGGAACTCATTGTTTACAGAAACGAAACCAACTTTCTGTGGGGCACCAGACACACTGAGTGCCCATTAGATCTGAAAATGGTGGTTACTTGAACAGGGATGTGAGAGACTCTAGCTAGAGGAGCTGCCTGTTTAGAACTGAACACGGGGGTTTTATCTCCCCGCCTAGTGACTGCTTCTCTTGCAGGCCCCTTCCCTTTCATCCAAGACAACATCTCCTTCTATGCGACCATTGGGCTCTGTCTCCCCTTCATTGTGTTCTCACCGTGCTGATCTGTCACAAATACAAAAAGGTAAAAGCCGGGGAAGGTGAAGGCTTGTCCCTATCTTGACTGTGCAGCGCCGCAGACTGCTGCTGACTCCCCGTTCATCTATCTCGCAAGCAATTTAGGTACGAAAGCCAGCTGCAGATGATCCAGGTGACGGGCCCCCTGGATAACGAGTACTTCTATGTTGACTTCAGGGACTATGAATATGACCTCAAGTGGGAGTTTCCAAGAGAAAATCTAGAGTTTGGTAAGGATTGATTGTTCAGAGGTTCTCTGGGCATTTGCAAAATTTTAACATGCGCTTACTCCATCTTTGCAGGGAAGGTCCTGGGGTCTGGTGCCTTCGGGAGAGTGATGAATGCCACAGCCTATGGGATTAGTAAAACAGGAGTCTCAATTCAGGTGGCGGTGAAGATGCTAAAAGGTACCGAAAGGTGGGGTTGTCTTAGCAAAGTCACTCAGAGAAGGAGTACAGCTGCCTCCCCTCCCCTTATGCCCTCTCCATTATTCTGACCACTGTTCCTGTCTGCTAAGCGTGGAGGTTAATGAGAAGCAGGCAGGGACAGTCGTGAGGAAAGACTGCAAGCCATGAAGGCAAACCCCACTTCTTCCTCTTTCTTGTTGTTCAGTTGGTATCAGCTTCTGTGTTACAATTGACACAGATTCTGGGTAGAAAACAAACCAGGGACTTCTCACTTCCCATCCTCTTCCATCTGGCATCCACCCTCAGGCAGGGGCACCCTCAGCTGATTCTTAACCCAGTGCTAAGGATTGAACCCAGGGCTTTGTGCATGCTAGGCAAGTCCTTTCCCTACCTTAGAGATCTATCCCCAGCCCGTCATTCCGTAACACCCTGTCTTGCTATATAGCTAAGGCAGGCCGTGAACTCACAACTTCAAGAAGGCTGAGATGTATCTTCCCCTTGTGACTGTTTGGCCCATTCTTTCGCTGAGGTGTTCTCTGTAAGGGTAAAGGGAGCCCCTCTCTCCAAATAACATACATACATACATACATACATACATACAACACACACACACAGAGAGAGAGAGAGAGAGAGACGAGAGAGAGAAGAAAGAGAGAAGATGAGAGAAAGGACAAGAAGAGACAGAGAGAGACAGAAGAGAAGAGAGAGGAAAACAGAGACAGAGAGACTTCAGTCACTGAGGCGCATTGCATTACACAAACCAATAGAAATGGCACACAGCACATCATGGACAGAAATCTCACAGCCTGAACCTCGTAGCCATGTGACTGATGCTTCTATACATCCCGGGTTACAGAAAGAAACGGAAGCTTGTATTGTTGGAGGCTGGCTTTAGGATACATACATTTTCTATAGATCAAATTCAGGATGTGAAAAAGGGATGGACCTTCCCCTCCAGTATCTGCAAAGTACAAAACCCTGAAGCAATGTCAGAACATGATCACTTGTTAAATCCGGGTAACAAATATGAAGGTTTCTTTTTACACTGTTTTTCTTCACAAGTGCATCTTAGTTCCACAGAATAAGGAGTGTTGCTGTGGTATTCTCATACATATATCTAAACTGTACTTTGGTCCAGTTCGCTAGCACCACAACCCCCATTGCCCTTTCTTGCCAATTCTCTTCCTATTGGTCCATTTCCTCTTCCCAAATAGTTCCCCTTCTACTTCCGGGCTTTTTCCTTTTAATCTAGATGAGAGATTTTAATGAGAGATGGTGCCTGCTCTGTCTTCCTGGGTTTGACTTTTTTACTTAACATCACAGTGTCTGGTTCCATCCATCTTCCTGCAGATGGCCCATCCCATTCTTCGCAGCTGAATAAACTGCTTGCTATGGGCCACATTTCCATCGTCTGTCTGTCTGCAGCAGGCTCCTAGGCTGGTTAGATAGCACGGTGATTGTAATAGTGCCACCATCAACTTCCTGTGTGGAGTTCCTCGTGTCTCCATTCACTCCACACACTCACCAAGGGCCTGCCTCTGTAACCCAGCTTCATCTTCTGCGCCAATAGCTCTCATATCTGTTCCCTAAGCCTTGGCTTCATGTGCTCCAGTACTTGTATCTCAGCACCATTCATCCAGGCTGAAGTCCCTCAACCCTGGCCCCCATCTGTACTCCAAACCTGGTGATTACTGTGGCGTTTCAGTGAGACTACACATTCCACACAACCATAGAAACAAGAAAGCGGGTCTCATCGCTAGTTCTCCCCAGCCTTTCCCAACAGATTTCCTGCACAGTGTTTGCTGGGCCCATCCTCATCTCTCCATGGTCTCCATGATGGTCCAGTTGTGCCTCTCCTGCACACTAACGGTAGCTTTCAAAGAGCATCCCACCTCTTCTGCTGGAGGCTATGTGCTGAGGTGGAGGCATGGCACCATGCAGAATAGATCACACCACCTTCTTGCTTGGCATTGCGCTTAGCATTGGCAATGGCTTTCTACTGCTCTGGAAATGGTTCGCACAACCTTGAGCAATCCAGCTGTGGCTCAGCCTTTCCACCTCATTCTTAACTCACCTCTTTCAGTTCCCCCAGTGCCGTGCTTCCCGCCCACAGGCTTTGCACAGGTGAATCCTTCCACCTGCTCTTCCCCTTTCGCTGTAGGAAGCCACTCATCTCTCAGATGTCAGCTTAGAGATCACTTCCTCAGGGATGCCTCCTCTCACGCCATGGAGCTAAGTGATACAACACATATTCAGTGGAGGCAGGCGGATTTCTGAGTTCGAGGCCAGCCTGGTCTACAGAGTGAGTTCCAGGACAGCCAGGGCTACACAGAGAAACCCTGTCTCGAAAAACCAAAAAAAAAAAAAAAAAAAAAAATATTAAAAATATATATATATATATATATATATATAATATATATATATATATATTATATATCAAAGCCGGCCAGTGGTGGCGTCACCGCTGCAGTCGCTGCGCTCTGGAGTCCAAGGCAGCTGTCTGTTCTTCCCCAGTTCGAATCCAGCCCGTGCTTGCTCACAGGGAAAAAATAAAAAATACAAAAAAACAAACCCATAGTCGAGTCTTCTGCAGTAAGAACTATGTAGACTTCTCCCAGAATTCTAGACTTAGCACAGTGCGTTGTTTAGCGATTCAGTTGGGATCTAATCTTCTGCATTACTCTAAGCCTTCTGGAAAGCAGCATGTGGCTTTTCCTGTGCCACTGTTGCTTAGTCCTGTGTTTTCTGCTGCTCAGCCTGCGGTGTTCCTCTGTGTCCAGTCTCACTAAGGGAAAGACTCACTCAGCATGCTCCAGGGTCCAGTGGACCCTCTCCCCTGCTTTTTCAGGCTGTCTGATGTCCCCCTAGTGTCACCCCACTGTACTTTCATTATATCTCCCTCATCTTGTGTGGTCATCCCTCGGTTTCTTCTGGAAGTTGGTTACACAGTCCCCTTTGCAGACACCAGAATCCCAGACAATCAGGTCCCTTCTATAACACAACAGTATTTGCATAGAACCAAGAGTCCATGGAATAGAGATGTCAAAGAAAGATGTTACCCTTATCCCTGGGCCCCCAAAACCCATGGGGGCAGAGGTGCCCCAGGCAGCTACTCTCCCTTCAGTGGCCTGAGCGTTGGGCATAACAACCCGGTTCTTGCATCCTAGCAAGGTTGTGGATACAGTTTGCTACACTGGAGAGAGTGAGTTGGTTACTTTGTACATGCATTGTCTTCTCCAACTCCGCCACTTTGGGCATACTGACAAATGGAAGTTTCTGGACCCAAGGAGTAACTTCATGTTGGAGACAACTATGCTTGCTGAAGCTCCTCCTTCTGGTCTTCTTATCAGTTGAATAATCTGATTTTCTACGAGGAAAATCATGTTCTGTTTATCATGTTGTCTACCTGCTTTGAGAGCTGGGGTGGAAGGAGTTTTATTTTCCTTGGTCAGGGAAAGCCAAATGGAAATGTAGATCCTTGCTGGACATGGCAGTGCGTACTTTGATCCCAGCCCTCAGGAGGGAGAGGTAGGCAGGTCTCAGTGAATTCAAGGCCAGCCTAATCTACAGGGTGGGTTCCAGGCCAGTCAGGGCTATAGAGTGAGACCCCATCTTGAGGAAGAGAAGGACATATTCATACAGTTAACATCTATAACTCATATTTTAAAACTCTGCCTTAAAACACGGGACATTATTGTCTAAATTCATGTATTATGTTTGTGTCAGTTTTTCTCTTCCAGTTTTGAATGTGTGTAAGTTGTGGTCTGAACCGAGGAGAATCTTGGTTTCTAAAACAGCGTACAGTTCCCTGAGGTCAACCCTGTTTCTGCTCCTCCACCAACAGAGAAAGCCGACACCTGTGAAAAAGAAGCGCTCATGTCAGAGCTCAAAATGATGACCCACCTGGGGCACCATGACAACATCGTGAATCTGCTGGGGGCATGCACACTGTCAGGTAACCCCTGCTCTGAACTATTGCAGCCGGAGGCAGCGAGGCCTTTGTACCCTGCACACTTTCCTCAGTCCCGGATTGTAGAAGTTTGATCTGGTTCTCACTCCCAACCCATGCTCCCAGAAATAAGACTCAGACTCAAAATATATTTACAAATACTTTGGCCATAGAGCTAGGCTCTTCTCTGACTAGATCTAATAATCCATTTATTCTAATCTTCATTCTGCTGCGTGGCTGGCTGCCTGTGCTCAGGTGCCATGAGCCTGTCTTGTCTCATCTCATCATATCTTCCTGGGTGAATTTCCTGAGCCTGGCACTATCCCAGAATCCTTTCTGCCTCCCAGATGTCCTACCTCCTGTTTCCTGCCCAAGCCATAGGCCATCAGATTTATTATTGACAGGTGTCACGTCCATATGGACATAAGCTATTCTCTCTACACCAGTACAAGTGGAGTTAGATGTTGGCCCCTCTGAAGAGCACATGCCCTGCTTTTCCCCTACTCTTATCTATCACAGAGTCCTAACTGCCTGAGAGAAAACTGCCACCCTGCACACTCATGTTGTGGAGTCTGAGCTCCTTCCCAGACTGTGAAGCTGGCCTAAATGCAGGAGTGAAATCAGTTTCAGAACTCAGCACACACACCCCTGTTGGTGATAGTGAGGTCATACATTTAGAACTCAAGAGAAAGGCTAGAAGTCAGACTTTTGCATATAATGCTGAGATTGAAAATAAAGTCTAAGGTATGAGCTCATAAAAAGTACCTTCCAAAGGCAAGGAGAGCAGAAAAGGCACAGGCCCCGTTGTGCTACCTGTGATTCAGAAAGAGCAACCTACAGTTCCTCTAAACCTGTAACTACAATTGTAACTGTTTCAGGGCCAGTGTACTTGATTTTTGAATATTGTTGCTATGGTGACCTCCTCAACTACCTCAGAAGTAAAAGAGAAAAATTTCACAAGACATGGACAGAGATTTTTAAGGAGCATAATTTCAGTTTTTACCCCACTTTCCAGTCACATTCAAATTCCAGGTAAGAGCTACCTTAGAACTTTATGGCTATATACCCCGGGACAGACAGAAGGACCACTGCACACCCACCCAACCCCGCCCGGCAAGTGCCTGGAGGCACTGTGTGTGGCCTGAGACCTAAGGCAGCCATTTGTCTGTGCTGTGGATGTCTGTCCACATTATTTCTTCTTTTACTTAATAAAGTTTCTTTCTTTCTTTTTTTGTTTTTTTGTTTTTTTGTTTTTCTGAGACAGGGTTTCTCTGTGTAGCTCTGGCTGTCCTGGAACTCACTCTGTAGACCAGGCTGGCCTTTAACTCAGAAATCCACCTGCCTCTGCCTCCCAAGTGCTGGGATTAAAGGCGTGTGCCACCACCGCCCAGTAATAAAGTTTCAATTACCCACCAGAAGACATGGCTCAAAAATACTAACTAGAAAAGTTCAGAAATAACCAATCCTTAAAGTTTTAAGTAACTTCCCAAAACAGTTTATTATTAACATTATACTGTTTTATCATTGGTTATTATTGTTTATGTGTTACTATGCCCTATTTATTTGTATTTTATTTATTATTATATTTCACTTATTTTTTATTATTGTGTAAGTTTGTAGTGGTAGGGGGAAAACCCAGGGCTTAATGCATATTCAACACATCCTCCACCCCTGAGCACCAGGGGCTGCCATGCGTGCTCTACAACAGAGGAGCTATCCTAACACGGATGTGCACGGCCAGTAATTAGCCCCTTTGCTTCATTTTTGGTTACTGGGGTATTAAATGTACTGAAAGCACTAAACCGTTTTCCAGAGGGAAAGGGAGTTATAAACTGGGATAAGCTCCTGTGTGGCAAATACCGAGTCCAGCTCTGTGCTTATCCCTCAGAGGAGGGAAACATGGTTCACAGAAACTGTGTTGAAAAGATAGCACTGAGCTGGGGGTACACCTTCCGGGGAGCACGCACAAGGCCCTGGGTAAGCCCCAGCATGGCAGAAACCTAGAGATCAAACACATTTCTTAAAAGGAATGGCAAACCACTTCATGTATAAGCCCTGTGTCATATGAACTCTGAAAGGGGAAATGGCTTGAATTTGGGAGCAGCAGGATGCGCTGTAATCCTTTCTTCTCTTTATAAACTTCAGGACATAGAAACCATTTACAGCCCCAGTTCTGTTTTGCGTACCCAGCTTACAGCGGGACAGTGACTGAATGGCCCCTCGTATCCAGGTTGACTCTGCAAACCCCACACACAGATGTTTTTAATGTACACGGGGCACCATGACAAGTCGGCAGTGGGCTTTCCATTTAAAAGCCATTTGTAACTGAATCTGTTCCTCTGATGAATTGTACTTTTTCTAATAAAATGTCTGCTCAGAAGGACAATGTAAATAATGGAGAAACAAATTTATTTTTAATAGTATGCCGGGTTCACGAGAAGTTCAGATACACCCGCCCCGGATCAGATCTCACGGTTCAATGAGAATCCAATTCATTTTGAAGGTAATATTTTACTCTCATTGGTAGCACTTTGAAATTAATCCAAGAGGCCCACGCCAGCTATTTTAAGCTGTTTTTAAATTGCAAGTTTGTGTGTACGTGCACGTGTGCATGTGCATGATGCGTGGTGTGTGGTGTGTATGTGTGTGGCATGTGTATGTGTGTGTTTGTATGTGTATATGTGCTCTCTGTGTGTGATATATATGTGTGCTATGAATGTATGTTTGTATATATGTATATGTGTGTTTTGTGTTGTGATGTGTGGTGGGTATGTGTATGTATGTTTGTGTGTACATTATATGTGTGGTGTGTGTGTATGTGTGTATGATTATGTATGTTACATGTATTTTCTGTGGAATATTATGTATTTGTGATTAGTGATGGTGCATGTGTGTGCAGGTATAGTGTATTTTGTGTGTGTGGCATGTGTATGTATGTATGTGTTTGTGTATATGTGGTTTGTGTTTATGTATGTATGTGTTTTTGCATAGGTATGTGTGTATGTGTGTGTTTATATGTGTATATGTGTGTATGTGTGTGGTGTGTACATTTGTATGTGTGTATATGTGTGTGTGATATGTGTGTATTGTTGTGTGTGGTGTGTGTGTGTCTATATATATATATATATATATGTGTGTGTGTGTGTTTTGTGGTATATGTATGTGTATGTGTGTATGTATATGTGTGTGTTGTGTGTATGTATGTGTGTGGTATTATGTGTGTTGTGTGTGTGTGTGTTGTGCGAGGGCATACTCATGCCATGGCACCCCATGGAGGTCAGAGGACAACTAGTGAGAGGTGGTACTGGGCAGATGTCAGCTTGTTGGGCCTCAGGGCAGGTTTTCTCACTGAGCCGTGGCGGCAGAGCAGAAGCAGTGTGTCTTTGCTTAGGTCAAAGACAGGCTTTGTCAGTGCATGCTTTCTTGGAAAGTCAAAAGCCAATGCTGTGAACTCGATGTCCATGGTCAACTAACAAGCACCTAGAACTATTTTGTTTGTTCAGAACATTCTCTATAAAGTCGTAAGCTAATTGGAGCCAGCTTGTACCTGGTAAGACAGTGAGTTCTAGAGTCAGAGTTTTACCTTCAGAACAGTTGGCTCCAGACAAGTTAGTTAGACATCCAGAGTCCCTGCTTCTCACTTATAAAATTGGTCCAATACTACTTTCCTCTTAGGACTGTTAGAAGGAATAAACAGAAGGATGTGAAGTATAAAATACAGTTCATAAAATGTGGTGGACAGTTGATCAGTCTTTGGGTTTTTTCTACTGACAGATTTTTTTTGAAGGGAAGGAGGGATAATGTTTGGGTGTTTTGCCTACTGTGTATGTCTGTGCACCACCTGAGTGCAGTGCCCTCAGAGACCAGAAGAGGGGCTAGATGCCTGGGACTGGGATTGTGAGCCACTATGGGAACTGAACCCAGGTCTTCTGAAAGAGCAGCCAGTGTGCTCTTAACCACTGAGCCATCTCTCCTTGTCCAAGAAGGATTCATAATTAATATTCATTATTTTAACTCGGATGGCTTTAACAGATTATTAATGACTGGGTATCATAAACTACATTATTTCTCACAGTTGTAGAGGCTAGTAAATCAAGATCATCAGGTGCAGCTGACACTTGCTCCTCACATGGACATGGTAATCTTGCTGTGTCCCCAGCCCTCACACAGAGGCCAGAGAACAAGCTTTCTTCTCTTTAAAAAACTTTGTTTAAAATTTGCATTTAGTGTCTTGCGGGGAAATCCATTCTCTCCTTTCAACATGTATGTTCCAGGGATTGATTGAACTTGGATCCTCCGTGGAAACACCTTTACCTGAGGAGCCATCTTGCCCATTCTCCTCTTCCTGTTTTATAGACTCCCTGGTCCCATTCTCATTACCTGGCACTTCACAAATACTCTATTCCTGATACTATGGCTTGAGAGTTCATTTGCCTATATGTGTGCATGTATGTTATGTATGTTAGTATACACCATGTGTGCCTGGTACCTTTGGAGGCCAGAAGATGAGTCACATTCCCTGGAGCTGTGTTACAGACAGTTGTGAGCCATCATATGGGTGCTGGGAACCAAGCCTGGGTCCTCTGCAAGAACATCCAGTGCTCTTAACCATGGAGCCATCTCTCCAGCCCCTTTGCAGGTGAACAGTGCTTCTTCATTCCAGAAAACAGAATACTGTTCAAGTAGACTAAGAAGAGGCTGGTTTATAGAGAGAAAAATGACTGAGAGGGAATAAAAAAGGGAGGCAAAGATCAGGACAGGAATGGTGGTGTGCACAACTTTTAACCCAAGCACACAGGCTGCAGAGTAGTAGTCTGTGAGTTCAAGGTCAGCCAAGTCCAGCATACTCCGGGACAGCCAGGGCCACATGTCACTTACAAGAACAGGCTGATAATTCTGATCATTTTCCCGGGACTGGAGTCAGGAAATGAGAAAGGTGACTGATAGCTTAACATCAGGCTGCCTCGGGAGAAACTCTTCTGTGAGGACAGAAGCCGAAGCCATTCCATCTTCATGCCCAGAACCTGGCCTGCTCAGGAGGTTTGATGGTTGCTTCTGATTTCTCTGAAGGTTAAATAATCCTTTCTCTTTGTATGACGAACCTTTTGTCTGGGTGATGCCATTTGATTTGGTCTATTGAGCCTAAAGCAGGAGACTAGATCTAATGACTTATAAATATCTCCACACTGAGTCACCTTAGCTGAGTCTCACAGAGGTCTGATAGGGCACTGCCAAGTGTTTGGGGAAAGTGAAGAGTGGATATATTTTTACAGATGAGATTGAATATGAAAACCAAAAGAGGCTAGAAGAAGAAGAGGAAGAGGATTTGAATGTGCTGACATTTGAAGACCTTCTTTGTTTTGCGTATCAAGTGGCCAAAGGCATGGAGTTCCTGGAGTTCAAGTCGGTAAGCACCTTTTAAAGAGAAAACGGACAGAAAGTATGAAATAGAACCATAGAAAGGAACGCGTGCTTGCAGCTTTGAGCAAGTCGTGTGTCTACATTTGTTCCTTGGTCATTTTAACATGCCTCCCTTAATGTCTGCCCCCTGCCCCTAAGCTTTTCATACCTGTAATGCAACCCTATTGTAACATAAAGGCCCAGAGTCGCTGGTTAGAGCCAATGTCCCATGGAATGTCTAGGGAAGTCCCTGAAAAGCTATATTGAAGTGTCATCCCTGCAGACACAGAGATTCAGGTTGTTCCCTGCTGTCAGGGGCATGAATGGAGGCCCAAAGTTCACCAGCTCTGCCTCCCCAGCCAGCCAGTCTGGACATGCAGCCTAGGCTGGCCACAGCACTGTGGAACCTGTCTCTACACAGTGGCTAGCCCTGTATTCTCAAGCACTGCAGCAGGAAGGCTGCAGGACCTGCCCCAAACCATGATCTCTCCATGTGCATTAGCTGTTGCTGCTGCTTCACCTGCTGTCCCTGTCATTCCACACTAGAAGCCACCAAAGCCTCAAATCTTTATGTCTGCTGAATAACGTGGTAGTAAACAGATTAGTAGGAGAAAAAGAATACAACATTTTTCCTATATGTGCGCCCTACACAAACTATTGAAACACAAGGAAGGGCTAGGTTGGTGTATCTTACTAAGTTTGTCCAAAGGAATAGATGTCTGTATTTCAGAGGGGTTGTATGTTAATTAGGGCTTCCTAAAGGAACAGAACTGATAGAATTAAAAATTATATATATATATATATGTTTTAGTGTTGTGTGTGAAATTATATATAACAATTAAATATATAATGTATAATTATATATTGCTTTATTCTCTATGTAAAAATATTTTATATACAGACACAGACATACATACACACACACATATGGGGATTTATTAGAGTGACTTACAGGCAGCAGTCTATGAAGTCCAACAAGGTGCATGAGACTGGATGTTTCAGCAATTCCAATCTGGAATCCAGGGAAAAGCCTTAGAAAGTAGGTCTTAGAAAGCTGGTCTTGGGTCTACGTTGGGATCCTGAAGAGGTCGATGAGAAAACAACCCAGCATCAGGGCAGATGGACTTGCCAGTCAGAGTGAAGGCAAGCAGGCAAAAACCAAAAGCTTCCTCCTTCATACCCTTTATGGCTGCCACCAGAAGGTGTGGCCCAGATGTTAGGCGGGTCTTCTGACCTCAGAATCAGGAAAATCTCCCTTACACTTGCCCCAGCACAGTGTCGCATGGAGCCACACAAATGTGTGATGAGTCACAGATTGGGGAGAGCACAGTGCTGGGCGTGACTGGAGCAGAAGGCCTGGGTGAAGACAAACAGTCTAAAAACTGGACGTTCTTCAAAGGTCCATGTCATAACATGTCTAAGAGTAAGACTAAAAAGGCAGCCGGTGTCCTTGAGCAAACATTCTCTTCTACTTGTATTTGGGTCACCCCTTTCCACAGGCCCACTGTAGATAGGGAACATGTAAAAACTGCACTGAATTATCTAACCTGATCATCGTAGCTCAGCAGCACGGGGCACTATTAACTTCAGATCACCAGCATCCTGGGGCTCTGGATTGGGGGTGATGTTCCTGGACCCCTTCACCTACCATTCCCATCTCTTTACTTCCAAGCTTTCCCCTCTTCTTTCTTCTTTATATTTCTTATTCTTTTCTCTCCTTCTCCTCCATTTGCCTCCTTCCTCTCTATTTTTTTTCTTGTCTTCAGAAAGGTTATCTCAACTGTATTTTCTTCCATTAAACGTTCCTGCCTCCAGCAGTCTTTCCTACCTCACACTCCCTCCCTGAGGTGTCTTCTTCCCTCCCTGGGGTGTGCTCCTCCCTCCCTGGGGTGTGTTCCTCCCTTCCTGGGGTGTGCTCCTCCCTCCCTGGGGTGTGCTCCTCCCTCGTTGATGTTTGGAATCCTCTTTTCTGGAGCTCCCTGCCTACTTTACTGAGAGTTCGTCTCCTCACAGACAGTAGTGCTTTATAGAGATGTGGAGAGCATCTGCCTTGGCCGCCTGTCCCAGTTTATGAGCTGTAAAGCTAACATGCTCCCACTAGAGACTTTCCACTTTAAGACAGAGCAAGAGCCATATATTCAGTGGGACCCTTGCTTAGCTCTTTGGACTTCTGTCTTCCCTGGGCTAGTGTGAACTGTCATCTTCCTTTATGATCTGGCCAGTGGCAGAGACTCTGGCTACTACTCAGCCCTGCGGCCACAGGAGCATTAGTAGTGCCCTGTGCTGCTGAGCTATGATGATCAGGTTAGATAATTCCCTGCAGTTTTTACATGCTCCCTATCTACAGTGGGCCTGTGGAAAGGGGTGACCCAAATACAAGTAGAAGAGAATGTTTGCTCAAGGACACCGGCTGCCTTTTTAGTCTTACCTTAGACATGTTATGACATGGACCTTTGAAGAACGTCCAGTTTTTAGACTGTTTGTCTTCACCACAGGCCTTCTGCTCCAGTCACGCCCAGCACTGTGCTCTCCCCAATCTGTGACTCCATCACACATTTGTGTGGCTCCATGCGACACTGTGCTGGGGCAGAAACCCAATGAGGATGTGACTTCACGGCCCAGAGAATAATAGTAGCAACGTAATAGTGTTGCTAAGGGAGAGACAAGCAGACCTTCAAATCAGATCAGTGTCTTGTGATTAAAACTGTCACTGAAGTAAGCATGGCTACCCCAAGGAACATGAATGGCAGATCTGGGCAGTGAGAGACAGGGAAAAAGTGGCTTCTGGTGAGGGATCATGTAGCCGCTGGGCCAAGTTTTTAAAGAGAGAAGAGAGCAGGGAACACAGATGGTTAGGGCGTATGCGTCTTGGGGAGATGTTCAGACGGAGGTAATCACGGAGCTCTATAGAAAGAGAGTGAAGGGAAGGAAGTGCTTGCTCAGTGTGCCTAGCTGACATGCAGAAGAAGCATTTGGGTTGAAAATGGAGACTTGAGTGGTGACAGTTGTGCCCTTGGTTGAATGGAACCTTGCCTTGATGGCAGATGTAGAGGCATGGAAGAGCTGTGGAGACAGGATGAGGAGCAGAGGAGAGAACAAGAGAGCCTTGGATGGAATCCAGAGGGAAGGACAAGGAAGAGGACTGGTTAAAGCCAGGCCAGGCCGGGGAAAGCTTCTTGCTGGTCTGCAGGAGCCTTTCCCAGAGCAGCAGTGGAGAAGATGGACAGGCAGGTAGCCAGGAGGACATGTTGGGGATGGGGACAGACGTCAAGGAGATGCCACATGAAGAAAACCAGACTTGGAGAAGGCGAGCAGGAGTCACAGCACAGACACTCCCATTTTTTAGGCTTTGTCCTTTTAAAGGCTGAAGGGGGCGTAGTGGACCCCCGTGGATGCCATGTTCTCTCCAGCAACTTCTTACAGAGTTCATTCCCTCCAGAGACTCTGGGCTCTACTCTCACAGACTCCTAGAAATTCATCGGCATCTTCTGTCTTGTCTGTCTGTCTGCCTCCTGTACCCTGTATGTGCATGTGAGCATGCTGCGTGCGTGCATACATGCGTGTATATGAATGTGGGGCACATGTACCACAGTGTGTGTACAGAGGACAAACTTTAGGAGTTAATTCTTCCACTGTGGGATCCAAGAATCGAACTCAGGACATAGTGTTACATGGTAAATACTTTTTCTCACTGAGCTGTCATCTCTTTGGTCCCTCAAACTCACTTCTGAATACTTTCTTTGATATTAATCTATTTATTTATTTAGAGATAAGACCTCTCTGTAAACTCTAGGCTGGCCTCAAATTTGGAAATCCTCCTGCCTCAGCCTCCTCAGTGCTGAGATTATGGGTCTGCACCACCAGGCCTATCAGATATGATGCAATTGTATTCCTAAAGCCGGCTCTTTATCCAGAAGAGATTCTGTTTTCACACTCACACACAGGAAGCCAGCTGCTAGAAGCTTCTCTGAAGCTCTGTGAAGGTGCCTTTTAGCACTTCTTTCGCTCATAGCTCCAGGGATGCCTCAGATGACTGCGGCTGAGGTAATTTAGGAATCAGCCAGTGTTCTCGGAATGTGTGACAGTCATGGATCCTCATCCTCTGTCCTTTATAACTGCCGCGAGTCTTTGAAGGCATAAGTCACAGCCAGCGTCATGTCAGCCTCTCTCTCCCAGTGTGTTCACAGAGACCTGGCAGCCAGGAACGTGCTGGTCACCCACGGGAAGGTGGTGAAGATCTGTGACTTTGGACTGGCCCGAGACATCCTGAGCGACTCCAGCTACGTCGTCAGGGGCAACGTGAGCCGTTTGCTTTTTGTCACGAGTACAGGAAACATCTGCACATGCTGGAATGAGCTTTTGATTTATGGCAACATCAAGGGCGGGGGGAACCCAGTGCTTTACTTATTTAGGCTGAAAAGACTGTTCTGTGCTCACTGAGAGCTAAGCAGAATAGCCACACATCTCTGGGGCTGACCACTCAGAGCAGGTCCGTTAGGGGTTGGCATGCGATCTTCACCTAAAAAAAAAAAAAAAAAAAACCCAATGCCCTTACTCGGACCTGTTTCAGTTTCCTTAGCTATAGAGTGGCTGTTGAGTTATGTTTCCAATCACGAGAGAAGCTAACACGTACAACAGGCTTGTTTTTCGGAACAGGCAGCACACAGATATTCACTATAAAATTTAAAGGCACTGTAGTTTAACTAATAGCATTTGTTATTCTGTCACTATTAGAATTGTGCAGGAATACCTAAATAGAACATGACTGACATTTGCTCGTTAAAAGAGAATGAAAGGGGGCCGGAGAGCCGACTCAGTGGTTAACAGCACAAACTGCTTTTCCAGTTTGATTCCCCACACCAGGGCAGGATGCTGACAAGGATCTATGACTCCAGTTCCAGGGAATCCAATGCCTCTGGCCTCTGTGGACATATGTGCTCATGTGCACGTACCTACACAGAATTAAAATTCAATTTAAAGTATGATGAGGTAAAAGAAATGTTTAAGAAGGGAAGAAAGAAAGGTAGATAGACAGAAGATAGATAGATAGATAGAGATAGATAGATAGATGATAGACAGACAGACAGGCAGAAAATGATAGATAGATAGATAGATAGTGATAGATAGATAGATAGATAGGCAGGCAGATAGACAGACAATGAGATATTTCAGCAGATAAAAGCACTTGCTGCCAAGTCTGAGGACTTGAGCTACCCCCAAAACCACATGGTGGAAAAAACTGGAATCCTGTAAGTTGACTTCTGACCTTCACCTGTGTGCTGTGGCCGTGCCCACACATGCACACAAATAAAAACATAATTTTTCTTCTTTTGGTTTTGAGACAGGGTTTCTCTGTGTAGCCTGGCTGTCCTGGAACTCACTCTGTAAACCAGGCTGGCCTCAAACTCGGAGATCTGCCTGCCTCTGCTCCCGAGCACTGGGGCTAAGGGGTGTGTCACTCCCATGTCCCTTGACATAAAATTTTTAAAGAAAGAAAGGAGGAAAAGAACAGCAAGGGGGTGTCACTCAGGCGTAGAGCTCTTGCCTGGCCTTCACGAGGCTTTGGGTCAAGCCTCAGAATGAGGAAGAAAAAGAAGGAATCAGGACACCTTGGTGCAAGTCCCTCTGGTTCTGTGTATTCAGTCAGTGCTGGGGGAGGGGAGGGGGAGGGAGAGGAGGAGGGGGGTCTCAGTATTATCATCCCTGTTTGTGAAATAACAGCAGCTCCAGTTCCTCCTCTCTGCCCAACACCCTCGGTGTTCACTTCGTTCTGAAAATACCCACACCGGGAAGAGGAAATTCAGACAAAGAAAAGCAACTTGCTCCGTGCACCGATGTGAGCCGTGCAGAGCCTGTGTCTGTGTCACTCAGTGGTGTCTTCCTGACTTCCTATGGGATTCTGAATTTACTTCCTAGGTTCCCAGAAACAAATCAATCAAATTGATAACATAGCCCTTTACCCAAAAATGTGAGAACTCGTCTCAGGTGGCTTAGAACTGGTTCCCAGGGATGGTAGCTGCAGTGACAATGTGACTGCTCTGGGTGATTCTGTGGTTTCCACTCCACCATGGGGGCTCTCCTGTGGGAAGGTGAATTCCATTCAGAACCTTCTGTTAAAGAGTCAAGTGACCCAGACTGGATTCATTCAGTGACTCCATTTGCATAGGATTTAAAAGAGGATTTCCTTCTGAGGCTCTGCTTTCGCCTGCTAGAACCAAATCGGAACAAACCCCTGTGCCCCAGGATCTAACTAACCACTGTGTCCTGATGCAAATTAAAGCAGCCCCCTTTTCACACTGCTGGAAGTTATTCGAGCCCCAGAGGGCAGCCTATGGTTATTTCTAGATGTGATAACTTAAGTCCCTTGCCACATCCTTGAGGATGAGACTTCTCCGCAGTTCTGAGGAAAGCTCTGGTAAATGACTCTGCTTGTCCGCCTGACCTTGTCGACCTCCCAGCAAATAGAGCTCTTCCTTAATGAAAGGCATTGCTATTGCACTTGCCAATTCCAAGCACAAGCCTTTGTCCAAGATGACTTCTAAAGAAGTGTATTTTGCCAGGAGTGGTGGTCCATGCCTTTGAACCTAACTCTCAGGAGTTAAAGACAGGCGGATTTGTGTGTTCGAGGCCCTATTCTGCTTCTTATGTAGCCCAGGCTACATAGTGAGACCCTGTCTCAAAATAGAAAAATAGATAGATAGACAATAGATAGATAGAGAAAGGTAGATAGATAAATAGATGATAGGTATTTAGATAGATGTTAGATATAGATAATGGATGATAGATAATAGATGATAGATAATGGATGATAGATAATGGATGATAGATAATAGATGATAGATAATGGATGATAGATAATAGATGATAGATAATGGATGATAGATAATGGATGATAGATAATAGATGATAGATAATAGATGATAGATAATGAATGATAGATAGATAAGAAACATATTTCTGAAAAGCCTCTACTTTTTTGTTTTAAGCATTAGGAGTGTTTTTTAGGTTTTAAATTTTATCATCTAATGCTGGGCAGTGGTGGCACATGCCTTTAATCCCAGCACTCAGGAGGCAGAGACAGGTGGATACCTGTGAGTCTGAGGCCAGCCTGGTCTACAGAGCCAGTTCCAGGACAGCCAGGGCTACATGGAGAAATCCTGTCTTGAAAAACAAAAATAAATAAGTAAGTAAATAAATAAATAAATAAGTCTTATCATTTAACAGAAAACAAAACAAAAACTCACAAAGGCTGGAGAGATGGCTCAGTGTTCAATTCTCGCACCTACATGTCAGCTCACACCTGTTTGTAACTCTAGTTCCAGGAGACACAGCACTTTTACAGACATACATGAAGGCAAAACACAAAATAAATCTTTGTTTTTAAATGGCCTCAGTTTTCCAATTTTATCATCTAACAGCAACAAAGAGAGGCTGGAGAGATGGCTCAGTGGCTTAGAGCGCTGGCTGCTCTTGCCGAGGACCCAGCTTCAGTTCTCAACTCCCACATAGTGGCTCACCTCTCTCTAGAACGTTAGTTCCAAGGGATGTTGATGCCCCCTTCTGGCCTCCTCTGGCACTGCATGCATGTGGTGCGCTTACATACACGCAGACGAAACACCTGTGCACATAAAATTAAAAACAAAAACCTTTTTAAAAATCTCCAAGTCAGCACGTGGGAGCTAAACCGGCCTCTCTTGCATCTTACACAGGCGCGGCTGCCAGTGAAGTGGATGGCACCCGAGAGCTTATTTGAAGGGATCTACACAATCAAGAGTGATGTCTGGTCCTACGGCATCCTTCTCTGGGAGATATTTTCACTGGGTACGTGCATATGACACTTGGCAGGCCACTCTGGGCTCTGGTTTTGTGTCTCCCACTCCTTCTGCACCCCTCCTTCACTCCTTTACCTTGCAAGCCAGAGGGTGGGTGAAACACAGCTCAGTTGCTTGCAGCTTCTGGTCTTGCCTCTGTTGCCATTGTTATTTGCTGACATTTGAGATCTGCCTTTCCCACCCTCTGGAATTGATTATGAGGCCTTGGGACTTCTGGATCCCTCAGTACAGGGTGGCTCTGGCTCCGGGGCCCTCAGTACAGGGTGGGTGGGGCACCGGGGAATTCTCTCATGCTTGTTTTCAGACAGAATGTATACTGAATAAACAAATAGGAAACAATGTTTGTGAGGCCCCACTGAGCGTGTGTTTTTCTCAGGTGTGAACCCTTACCCCGGCATTCCTGTCGATGCTAACTTCTATAAACTGATTCAGAATGGATTTAAAATGGAGCAGCCATTCTATGCCAGCGAAGCGATGTAAGTACAGCCAGACCGGGGTTGGATAGCAAACATTTACTGTGTGTTCTAAATCTTCCAAATGCATCGACAAAACCAAAAACTTGCTGGCTTTGTTGGTTTGTTTGTTTCTTCTTTTTGTTTTGTTTTCTTTTTGAGCCAAGGGTTCCCTGTGTATCCCTGGCTATCCTGGAACTCACTCTGTAAACCAGGTTGACCTTAAGCTCAGAGATCCACCTGCTTCTGCCTCCTGAGAGCTGTTATTAAAGACGTATACCACCACAACTTGTTAAAACCTACTTTCCTACTACATTGCTGAGCTCTTATTTATTTATTTGTTTATTTACTTATTTAATGTATGTGAATACATTGTCGCTGTACTCCAGAGGTAAGGCATGAAGCTGTGGGGTAGCCTGTGCTAATAGCAAGACAAGAAAGGAAGGAAGGAAAGAAGGAAGGAACAATAAACAAAGAAACAAGCAAAGCAAGCAGAGAAAAACCTTTTGCTTCAGGTAGCCTTGCTGCCCTCCTGGGGAGCACTCCAGGACTTCCTTTGTCTGCTTGGGGTACCTGAGGGTTTGATTTCACCTCACATCTCTAGTGTGGTACAAATTCTAGTCCATGCTTCCCACAAAGCCAGTGCACAGTGCACAGGCTGTCCCACACAGGTGGGCAGATGCTGCCCTGGGTGTTGGCTGTGGATGGCGCCTGGCTGAGTTCATTCACACCGCCTCACTTCAGCCTCTGTTTGGCTCTCTCACAGATACTTTGTAATGCAGTCCTGCTGGACTTTTGACTCAAGGAAGCGGCCATCCTTTCCCAACCTGACTTCATTTTTAGGATGTCAACTGGCAGAGGCAGAGGACGCGGTGAGTAGAGAGACTTGATGATAGCCGTCCCGGGGAGATGTGTGGGTGTCAGCCCCAGCACCAGTATCCTCAGATCTGGCTGTGGCAGGTTGTCTTTCTCACCTAACTTTGTCTAGGTTACCCTTCCACAATTGCGTGCAGCAAGACCTACTTCCTGGTGTGGGCTTGGGGGCGGGAGCTTTCCTGTGATTTCATCCAACTGATGAATAAGTTAAAAGCTCTGAAGGGTCCAGTGCAAAGGACTAGACAACTAAACACACCTTAACTCCTCCAAGAGCCAGTGGCCTTTTCTAAGTCAACGTGACACATGAACATGGGATCCTCTCAACTGCATGAGGGTGGGTGTGAGTGGGAAGGGCTCTAGCCCAAAGCCCTGAGGACTCATTCCATCTCTGCTGCACAGTCCTCACTGATGTGAATGATGGAAAATTTCTTCATTGGCCTTGGTGTTCCCATCTGCAAAATGGGTTGCAAAGCTAAATGATCCTCCAGCAGCAGGATCTTGGTATTACCTCACTAGCCCCTCCTCCTTAGCACTCTCAGCACAGGAGAGGGCTGCTCCAGATGAGAGTGGAGCCTTGAATTCTCAGAGCCCAGGTTCAGATCCTGCCTCCATCACTAACATCTCACGTAGCGTTTGCTACTTTACACTTTAATGTGGACATCTTGTGGGATGATAGTTCTGTAAAGGACAAGCCATCTTCCCTTTTCCTACTTTTCATTAAAATGAGTGGCTGCTGTTTCAGAGAAACCAAAACCCATGGAAGGAGCTGGGGAGATGGCCCAGTGGTTAGAGCACTGGCTGCCCTTGCAGAGGACCAGGGGTCAACTTCTCAGCGAACATGAACATTGTGGCTCACAAGCGCCTAGAACTCCAGTTCCTGGAGCTCCAATGCCCTCTTTTGGCCTTTGTGGGCACTGCATTCACACACCGAGGAACAGGCACACACTCATACGCATAAAGTAAATAAAACTTTAAAACAAGCTGTGGAAACTACCCACATTCGTAGTTTTACATTTTTAAGATTATTTGATTTTTCAGCTTTGTGTATTATTGTGTATGAGGACCTTCAGAAAACAGAAGAGGGTGTCAAGTCCTGAGTCCCTCTGGAGCTAGAGTTACAAGCAATTGTGAGCCACCTTACATGGGCTCTCGGAACCAAACTCAGGCCCTCTGCAAGAGCAGCAAGTGTTCTTGACCACTGAGCCACCTCTCCCGCCCCTAAGCTCCTATTTCACGATGTGTATAAAAGCAAGGCTTCTTTAAGTACTGTGCTTTCTAGGCACCCGGGTGAGTCTTGTTCAGCCGGTCCCCTTGCCACCTCTCCCCTTTTCTAGATGTATCAGAACATGGGCAGCAACGTTCCAGAGCCTCCATCTGTCTATCAAAACAGGCGGCCTATCAGCAGAGAGGCAGGCTCAGAGCCACCATCACCACAGGCCCAGGTGAAGATTTACAGAGAAAGGAGTTAGCGAGGAGGCCTTGGATCCCGCCACCCTAGACAGGCTGTAGATCTGCAGAGCCAAGATTAACCTCGCCTCAGAGGAAGCGCCCTACTGGCCTGTTGCTTCACTGGACTTTTCTCTAGATGCTGTCTGCCATTACTCCAAAGTGACTTCTATAAAATCAAACCGGCCCTTACACAGGCAGAAGAGCCAATAATGAGACTTATTGGTGAGTCTACCTAAACTGGGAGGCCTTTCCAGGCTGGCTTGAGGGGAAAGCCATGCATCTGAAATATAGCATATTCTTGTAAATACATAAAACAAAACAAACCCATTTTTGCTAAGGAGAAAGAAGCTAAATATGATTTTTAAAAAATAAAATCTATGTTTTAAAATACTATGTAACTTTTTCATCTGTTTAGTGATATATTTTATGGTGGAAATAAACTTTCTACTCTAGAAGTGTTGGTTCTTGGTCCTTTACTTAAACCATAAGCTCCTGGCCTCATCCGTACGTGAGATTTCCTGGGTTTTTGTTGTTGTTGTTTTTCTCTTGAGCAGGTGCATTCTTGGGGATGCTTGGTGTTGTTTGGTTTTGAGACAAGATCTAATGATATAGCTCAGGCTGGCCTCAAACCTGAGCTCCTCCTGCCTCTGCCTCGAGTCCTGGGGTTAACAGCGTGCATCAACACATCTGGTAGAAGGCCAGCTCTTTCACCGGAATATTAAAGCATCCTGAGTGTACTAGACTGAGGACGGCGGGTACCACATCTGCTCTGTTTTTACGGATAACTCGCTTGCCTACACATTTGCTATTGATCTTTTGAAACTGAGCAGCCTCCAGCCCATAGGCTTATAACTCGCCTTGCTTTGTCCCTTTGCATGCTGGATACCACTGAGTTCTGCCCTTCGTTTCTTTGTTTTGTCCTAAGACAGGATCTCATGTATCCCAGGCTGGTCTCAGATCGACTGCGTAGCCGAGGATGACCTTCTGGTCCTCCTGTCCCTACCTCCTGAGTGCTGGGATTCCAGGCTGTGCCACCATGCCCAGTTTCGTCTGATTCTTTAGCCTCTTTCCCATCTAACGCAGCGGTTCTCAGCCTTCCTAATGCGGAGACCCTTTAACACAGTTTCTCATGTGTGGGGACCCCAGCTACTTCATAACTGTAATTTTGCTACTGTTATGAATCGTAATGTAAATATCTGATGTGCCATTGCTATGGGGGTCTCGACCCATAGGTTGAGAACGAAACCACTGCTCTACTGTGTCTCTTACCTGCTGCAAGTTCCATCTCCCTAAGCCCTGACCTTTTCGAGTGTGGCACCAGGTCTCTCCGTTGATCCAGCTTCCACGCCTCTGCCTCTGTTTCACCTCTTGACACTGTCTGCAGAGTGTTTTCTCTCCAGCCAAAATTGCTTGGATGATTCTGGTTGTGTTTGCGGTTTTCCAGCCCTCTCTTCTACCTCAGCCTCCGTCTCCATGCCCACCAGGGATAGCTGCCTCCATGGCAACCTGTGAGAGCTTCTTGTCTATATCATTAGGTTGTCTCTGCACAGACAGCCTTCCTGTCTGATGCTGTAATTAGCTTCTGTGACAGTGTTCTCTCTCTCTTTCTCTCTAGAGATTTATTTATTTGTTTATTACTTTATTTATTTAATGTATATGAGTACGCTGTTGCTCTCTTCAGACACACCAGAAGAGGGCATCGGATCCCATTACAGATGATTGTGAGCTACCATGTTGGTTGCTGGGAATTGAACTCAGGACCTCCAGAAGAGCAGTCAGTGCTCTTAACCGCTGAGCCATCTCTCCAGCCCACGTCCTGTCTTTTAAGCTGGAGCTTGAGCAGTTGAAGGCAGATGTGATTTTAGGTGAATCCAAACACTCAATTCCAAGGAAGTAATAGGTGTAGACAGACATTTGGTTACTCTGTAGCCTACTCATGTAAAAGTGTAAGATATTCTTGATGGTAAACATTTAGCTAATGTTGTTTTACTTAAATAAGTGGCATACTCCTTTAGCCATATAACAACTGGTGGGATACCTCTCCAGCCGGACTTCCAGTTCAGGGTGTATTTCTCCTACATTCTTGTCTTAATCTATCACACACACACACACACACACACACACACACACACACACACCACCTACCACAGCAGAGAGGCACGGCAGCAGTCAGAGACTCAACCAGAAGTACAAAGCAGATCATGAAACGGAAATGGGGTTAGGCTACAAACTCTAAAAAGCTCACCAGGTATGTATGGTGGTGTACGCCTTTAATCTGAACACTTGGGAGGCAGAGGCAAGCAGCTCCGTATGAGTCCAGTTTGGACTACATAGTGAGTCTCAGGCCAGCCCAGAATATATAGTGAGACCATGTCACAAACAAAAAACAGAAGCCCACCCCAGAGGCAGAGGTGTTCCCTCCAGCACAATCATGCCTCGAAAAGATTCCAAAGCACCCACCCAAAGAGCGCCACCAACTGGAGACTAAGTGTTCAGACACATGAGTCTTGGGGGGGGTGGATTTCTCAGTCATGTCACCATACACTTCTTTGCTTTAACATAAATGGAATCAACCACACTAGCCCTGTTGTCAGATGTGAGCTTTGTCCTTGGTAATATGTGGAAATCTCCCCAAATCTGCATATTTGTGAAACCCTTGTTATGATCTAGACACCTGTAGCTTCTTCCATTCGATCTTCTCGGCTGCCTCGGAAGTCAGAACTAATGGCTGCTCAGTTTCTCTCTGAGGATTCGAAATGGTAGTTGTTGCAGTCTCCAAACCCTTAGTCCCCTGACATGACACTTGCACTCTGGCCTTGTTCAGTGGCTGTGTTTTACTTACCTTTCTTTGTGGGAAAAAAAAAAAAAAAAGCACAGATCATAACATCATATCATCTCACCCATTTTTAAAAACAGAAGTTGGGGCTGGGAGCGTGCTCAGTGATTCTGAGCACTTGTTGCTCATGCAGAGGGCCTGTGTTCAGTTCCCAGCGTCCACAAGGTGGCTCAGAGCCATCCATAACTCCGTTCCAGGGGACCCAGTGCTCTCCTCTGGCTTCTACAGGCACCAGGCACACATACGATACACAGACATACACACAGTGAGACACTAAGCCACATAAAATAATATAAATAAAGTAAAAATGATATCAGTAAATAAGCTAAAAATGATTCTTTGTTTAAAAAAAAATTAAAATTAAGAACCTGAGCTCATAAAGCAGTAAGCATGTCTGCATTGTTGTGAGTCCAAACCCAAGGTCTCCAGGATGCTTCTCGGTACTTCTGTAACTCCATGTTGTTAGACACTTTGAGGTCCTCAAGCCCACAACCCCTTGAAGCCACCATCCTACTTAATGGTGCTGTGAATCTGACCACTCCTGGAACCTGAGACAGTTAGAATCCTTCAGAGTTTATCATTTCGTGATTGGCTTATTTCACTTAGCACAATGTCCTCAAGACCCAGAATTCCCTTCCTTTTTAGGGTTATATAATCTACTGTGGGTACTTTATTTATTTTACTTTATTTATATATTTTTATGTGGCTTAATGTCTCACCTGTTTGCCCATTGATCTATCAACAGAACTTGTATTGCTTCAGCCTCTTGTTTATTGTTAATATTGCTG